>JBAIAA010000918.1:0-600000 GCA_037893245.1 Crossaster papposus | reverse complement strand
ATTAAAGAACTGGGAGGAGGCGAATGTCAGAGGTATCCTTGGTATGAATGTGCTTCGTGAGTGTTGGGAGGCACTCATTGATGTCAGAGGAGCAAATCACATCTGTAAGATAGACTGGCCCACACCGGAAACGGCTTGGCAAACTGCGCTCCATATTGTTGGTGAAAAACTGTCCTTTGGTGGGAACACTGGCGAAGTAGGAAAGGCACGACTGGTAGAGGAGCAACGCATTGTCGTCTCGGCCCGCCAGGCAGTCATACTGGAAGGAAGGGGACAGCGTGGTCCAGTTGGAGGCTCCTATGATGCAGTTCTTGAACCGGTTAGGGACAGTGGTATTCCGTCGGGTGTCGTTGTTCCACCGTGTATGGTTAGAGTGGAAAATGGACGGTTCTCTATTGCACTCTTTAATGACACAGACATAGACCTGGTAATCCCGACTTCTGCTGAACTTGGTACGCTGTACCTGGGTATGGCCAATCGTCCAAAGGAAATGGAGCCCTGTGATCCACAAAGTTGTCCATTACCAGACAACCCCACTGATGCGACTGACCTCTCGGCAAGGGTTGCTTCAGTTGGAGTTGATGAGGAGCTTTATCCTGTCCCTATCCCTGTCGATATTGACCCAACTCTGCTAAATGCTGAACGACACAACAAGCTTTGTGCACTACTGAAGAAGCACCAGACTGCTTTCTCATCAGACAATCAGGATTTTGGTTTTACAAGCACTATAACCCATAGCATCGATACAGGCTCTTCACACCCAGTCCGACAACGTCATAGGTCTCTTCCACCGTCCCAGTACCAGGCTGTACGTGACCACATAAATGGTCTACTTGAGAAAGGAGTTGTTCGGGAAAGTAGCAGTCCATGGGCCTCTCCGGTTGTGGTTGTACAGAAAAAGGACTCATCGATCCGCTTGTGTGTAGATTATCGCCTTCTCAACCGACTCACCCACCGGGACTCCTTTCCACTTCCTCGCATCGAAGAGTCCCTCCAAGCCCTCGGCGGAGCCAAGTATTTTAGTGTTCTAGACCTAACCAGTGGCTACTATCAGGTTGCTGTTGATGCCGATGACATCGAGAAAACGGCCTTTGTCGTCCCTTTTGGACTATACGAATACACCCGCCTTCCATTTGGGCTGTCAAATGCCCCTGCTACCTTTCAACGGTTGATGCAGCGCTGCCTGGGAGATAAGTGTTTCGAGAGTGTACTCATCTACCTCGACGACATTATCGTTTACTCTGCCGATTTTGACACACACATGTCACACCTCGATGCAGTTTTTGCCAGACTTCGAGGTCATGGCCTGAATCTAAAGCCCGCTAAGTGCCACCTACTTCAAAAAGAGGTTTGCTATTTGGGGCACCGGGTTTCTAGTGAAGGAGTAGCAGTCGACCCAGAAAAGATCAGAGTTGTAGAGAGCTGGCCAGCGCCGACGACTGTTCGTGAGATGAGAGCATTTCTGGGATTCACTGGATTTTTCCGGCGGTTCGTTCGGGGGTACGCAACCGTTGCCTCGCCTCTATTTAGGCATCTGCAATGTAAACCTGGCACAAAACGAAAGGGGAGTAGGCCACCTGGAACGAAGATTACGCTAGACGCCGAGGACCAGGCTGCATTCGGGGCCCTAATTGATTGCCTGACAAAGGCTCCAGTGTTGTCCTATGCTGACTTTTCCAAACCCTTCCGGGTGGAGACTGATGCAAGCAGTACAGGTCTTGGTGCAGTTTTGTTTCAAACGGATGACGAGGGCAATCACCATGCCATTGCATATGCTTCCCGCACACTGAGAGTAGCTGAGAAGTCTGGGCGTTACAGCGCATTTAAACTGGAGCTGTTAGCAATTAAGTGGGCAGTGACGGAAGTTTTCAAGGATTATCTCTTGGGCAATAAGTGTCTCGTCGTTACAGATCACCATCCCCTGAAGTACCTTGATACAGCCAACTTGGGCTGCACAGAGATGAAGTGGGTTCAGCAATTGAGTTCATTCGAGTATGAGCTCGTTTATAGGCCAGGTAGATGCAATCAAGCCGCAGATGTTCTTTCCAGGAAAGGCCAAGGGGAAGATGCTGGTGAAGTTGTCCAAGTTGAACACCCAACGAGCCCTGTTGTAACTTCGAGTTCCATTGAAGCCTGTGTCCGGAGCTACTCGCCGGGCACACAACTACCCCCTGTCGTCTGTCACCACATTGAAGCTTGCCGTACAGGAGGGTCTAGCCGCCTGCCTGGATACTCACTTCGGCAAGTGACAGAGAAACAGCAAGCAGATCCCACCTTGGGAAAGGTCATTGAGTTTGTAGAGAGGAAGCAACAACCGTCTCGCCGAGAGCGGGCTGGCTGCCCACATGATGTTCTGCGGCTCCTTCGGGATTGGGAGAGACTCTCTTCAGGATGGGTGTCTATACCGTAGAGTCGCATCGCCATCTGACCAGCAAACACATCACCAGCTGCTACTCCCATCACTCCTTCGTGATGAAGTCTTGACCAGATTCCATGATGAGGTTGGACACTTTGGTCCAAAGCGCACTTTCAAGTTCATTTGGCCAAGATTCTATTGGCACGGCATGCAAGATTTTGTCAAACAGTGGTGTACCAAATGCAAGAGATGTGGCGTCAGTAAACCGCCTATAAGACGGACCAAACCCCCCTTTGGCACAATATCCGCAACAGCTCCTATGGAAGTGCTCGCTATGGACTTTACTCTCCTCGAGGTGTCAGGCGATGGGTATGAAAATGTTCTCGTCGTCACGGACGTATTTACGAAGTATGCATGGGCCATCCCTACCAAGGACCAAAAAGCATCGACGGTCGCCAAAGCTCTTGTCAAGCATGTGTTTATCCCCTACGGCTGCCCACTGCGACTACACTCCGACAATGGCCGCAATTTTGAGTCCCATATTGTCGCAGAGTTGTGTGAATTATATGGAGTTAAACGAAGCCACACCACACCGTACCACCCAGCAGGAAATGGGCAGTGCGAGCGGTTCAACCGCACCCTCCACAACATGCTCGCGTCACTACCTCCCAAGAAAAAGGCTAGGTGGACAGAATACATACAGGCACTTGTCTTCGCTTACAACAGCTCAGAACACTCAACTACTGGGGTTGACCCCTTCTTCCTAATGTTTGGGAGGAATGCTCGGTTTCCTCATAGTCTAGACTTAGGCGGGGAAGCCACCCATTCCAAGGCCAAGGATGTCGACTTGTATGTCCTGCAACACCAGGCAAGGTTGCAAGCTGCCCGTAAAGTGGCAATACAACACACAGATAGAGCGGTGGCGGCTCGGAAGGCTGCAAGAGCTGGAAAGGTGTTTGAGAAACCTCTTGGCGTTGGGCAATATGTCCTCATTCGTTGCCGATCTCATAAAGGCCGTTCAAAGATCCAAGACTACTGGGAGGAAGAGCCATTCATGATAGTTAAACAGCCATTTGAGGGACAACCGGTATATGTGGTTCGCAACCGTCAGAATCAGGAAAAGGTTCTCCATCGCAGCGAACTGAAACTCTGCCCATGGCCACCAAACAATGCCCTATCTCCTTCAAGTGTGAGCGATACAGCACTTTCTTCATCCGACGAAGATTCCTCTCCATCCGCTACAGGATATGTTCTCCGTCCTGTTCGCGTTCCTAGTTCAACCGCAGGCTCGGTACCGGAGATCAATCCTGCACCTAGCCCAGATGACCGCAGCTCACACACTATTGATGTCAAGCCAGAAGTCTACGCTGGTGCAGCGGAAGAGGCTGCCCCATCACACCGCTACCCTCTGCGGTCCACTCGTGGCAAGCCACCAGACAGGCTGACCGTATAAGTCAAGTGTGATATTAACTCTGGCCGGTTGCCCTGTTAACCAATTTTGAGAGTTGCTTCTCTCTTGTTTTGCATTGTGTATTTTTACCGTTTGTTACTCCTCGTGTTTTGTGAGTCATGAATTTTCTGAATTTGCGAGTTATTTTGGACTGAATCAAAATGGATTCCTCTGGCGACCGGCTGCACTTAATATTGCACCCTTGTTCTCACTTAGTGTGATTTAGCACTTAATTCTAAGAGTGACATCTTGCCTAGACTTGGAGCTTAGTTTAACCGATTGTTTAATTCATGTATATCCCCGAGTCATCAAGGGACGATGACTCCAAGGCGGGGAAGGTTGTGAGGAGGCGTTCTTAGCTGTTATTGTTCAATTGTTATAAGTTGTTTTGTCTCTCTCCGCTGAACGGTGGCGCCCTTTATTTTAACATAATGTTCATGTAAAAGTTCGATGACCCAAGGCTCCTTACTGCCTGCACAATCTTTCACAGGTGAGAACGTCAATTTTTGACTGATTATTTGAACCTAGATTTTGGAGATTACACATTAATGATACTTGTCCATTATTATTTCCAGTTTATCCGCTTGGGTCAATAGCTCATGCCTATTGTACTTTTTATGTAAAACGTGGTACCAAAAAGTGTTATTTTGGAGTTTGGAAACTTGTGTCAAAAGTTTAGCGGTGACAGTTGCCGTGCGTTGCGTTTCTGCCAGAGCACAATATACATGTACGTGCTGTACGTGGTGATTTGTGGAGGCAGTTGGCTTGTTGTGCGCGCGTGGAATAATAATTTAATTACAATGTATACATTGCTGGTTGTGGTGGGTTGCATGGATGTCGCTATGGTGCGCTGGACTTTGGGGGAATGGGCGTGTATTTTCTGTGTATGTGAATGAGTGCAGCTGGGCCCAGCGATGTGTGTTTGTGTCCCATACCCCTCCTGCCTAGCGTTTCTGTGGCATCTTTGCGACCTACATAATCTGGTATATTTAATTATTGAGAAATTGATGATGACATTTGTTGAAAGGAATGTTTATTGGAAAAAGGAGACAAATTAAGGTACAACAAGTTGGATACAGTAATACTATAGTCACTCTTAATTTTATTAATGTGCATTTTAAGTAATTATACAGTCACTTTTAGTTTGTTGATATTCTTTCAAATGTCAGTCATATTTGTTCATGTATTACAATTTGTCTAATTAATTATCTTGTCTTACTGCCTGCACAATCTTTCACAGTTTGTGCAGGTATCCCCCAGACGGCGACAATAAACCCGGCCCTGGCTGGAGAGAGACCCCAGAAAGAACCTGTGCTTTGTCCTCTCTTTCACCGGGAGTAACCGCGGCCCCGGATCTAGCCTCCCCTTACACTAGTAAAAGAGTTTTTAATGTATAAAAGTTGAGTGGCTGGTAAATTTGTTTCGCACAAATCGCTGATCCAGGTCACGTTTAATGGATCCTGCTTGTGAGGCGGGTCCGCAAACTCCACGATGGCAACGGACGGAGAGAAAAAGTGATTCTGGTTGAAGATTTGAAGCTTGAAATGACAATTTTTCTATATTTTTTCAAAGAAGAACGTTTTTTCCTTATATATCATCTCAATCAAGTGCAAAATGTTGAGAAAGACATGAATCTGGGACTGAGAAACATTTCCGAATTTGTTAATAAATACTTTTTAAAAAGGTACGGGATTTTTTTTCCTACAGTTCAATTTGAACAGCTAATGACCCAACTTGAGACTGAAGGCCTTCTGATGAGTGTCTTTCAAGACCTACCTCCGTAGAATGGCAGCAGGTGTAGGGGGTTAATGGGAATGTCGTAGCCGCTGTGGACATCAATGGTTTCTAGCAGGCGGACTACCATCCAACCCCACATGAAGGCCAGGTGGTTCCCCATGAGTAGGATGCCCCACATGGTTCCCATGCCAAGAACTGAATGGAAGGCAAGTAATTAAGAAACCACTGTCAATTGTAATACTGGAACCAAGTTTTGTATTACGGTAAACCGTTCCGATAATGGAACAGATTTACATTTCAAAGTCGGGTATACTGAAAAATGAACTGATGGATTCATGAACAGATGGCACATCTGGATTTCTTCTAGGCTTGTGATTTTTCTAGGCATGTACCGGTAGTCCAAGCTAGGACTGAACAATATGGCAATTAAAAACAAATAGTATTCATCTTGGTTTACAGCAGGGATGTAGTCGAGTCCATCACAAGTCCCTGCAAGTCCATCACAAGTCCTTCAGTTCCAATTCAAATCGCAATCTATTTAAATGAGCTTTGACAAAAGCATTCCTTTGTCATTGTTCAACCAGTTACTTATGACTGGCTTTATGAAGGAACTTGTAACTGGCTTCACAAAAGGACTTGTGAACGGACTTGCAGGGACTCGACTACAACCCTGGTTTACAGTAAAGCCATTTTTGCTTCACCGAAGTATAATTATTCCGTAAATGTATGCGGAGGTGTGCGGTACATTGTGATTCAGGCGTGCGCTTTCTCGCACTTCTTGGCAAGCTTTTAGGCGTGCGATGGCGTGGGGGATGCGATCGCACGCCTCAAATCAGAAGGGCTGCCGCCTAAGAATTAAGCCCAATGAGTATGATGATGTTGGTTGGTTGCTAAAAGCTGGGAAAAATATGAAAAAAAACCAAAAATATATATATCCATAGCCGTCACGGGTATGAAAGGAATACACATTTTGAAAAAAGGACTAAAAGGCAAAATACACTTGGGGAAAAAACAGTTTTCCCAGTACACTTATCTTGTCGAAATAATCAGATTCTAAACTATGCTTAAACTAAGGCCATGTACACGTACTTGGATAAAATGTGTAGTCTTTCATCCTCAATTCGTAACTACACCCCCATTTATTTCTGTATACTTGTTGGACAGGCGAGACAATTGCATGTACTGTATTATATTAAACTGTACTATGCTCAACCATATTACCAGAGGGCAAGTTAGTCCATTTTATGGCACGGAATTGCCATTAAAAAAAAAATGGTTATAGTAATTAAGTTGTAAAACAGGAAAAATTACTTCAAGTTCAAAATATTTTGAATCCAGCTTAGACCACATAAATTACAAAATTCCTTTTCCCATATTTTGTTGTATAAATGTGAGAACTGTCAACCGTTTGTAGTTTGTGATTTTACACAAGAAGTGAGGGTACCCTCAACACTAGCCCACACTCAAAACTACACCAAGCCTCCGGAAGTTCACAATTTGGATTAGTGAATTTTACGACTGAATCAGTCGTAAAATTGACACATCTCTAACCACAACCATCTTTTTTTACAAAAAAAATCCAGAAATCTGGAGACTTGGTAAAAACATTAAGGCCGGGTTCATACTCAGGGTAAACGTGAATTTGTGGCATCAGGAAAAAGTTTTCGCACTGCAAATTTGCAAATGTTGAACACATTTTAACTCTTTTTGATTTGAACAAAGAAATTTACTGAAACGGGGCTTAAACCTGCGACATATGACAAATTTTACAACAAATGCTTCATGACATAGAATTTGCCCCGCATTTGCTTGAATTGGCCTTTATACTATATATTTGTCATTGTGTTTTTTATTGTGGTGGTTTGGACAGTACTAATAAATTGTATAAATTGATTAGCATTTTATTAGCATTTTAAATTAATTTTAACAAGAACAACTGCCCGATGCCAGTTGAAAACTAACGGCTTTTTTTCTTGCTTTTTTTCTTGCTTTTTTCCCTTGGCATCCATGATTGTAAAACTTCGGACAGGTCAGTTAAACAATATGTTTACTATAAAATACAACCCCCATATATCCACCCATTCCTGAACATTCAAGCAAAATTTACCAATGGTGTATGCTTCCTTTAAGGTTTTTGATTTT
The DNA here is from genome assembly GCA_037893245.1 of Crossaster papposus. Classification (NCBI taxonomy): domain Eukaryota; kingdom Metazoa; phylum Echinodermata; class Asteroidea; order Velatida; family Solasteridae; genus Crossaster; species Crossaster papposus. The sequence goes on along the minus strand of JBAIAA010000918.1, from coordinate 592,315 downwards.
TTTTGTTAGGATTGCTGGCACTAAAAATATAAGAATGTTCGTGTGAACAAAATAATCAAGTAGTTAGTTATCTTGAAACATACAAATGTAAGGAGTAAAAACAAAATGTCAAATTAATTCAAGAGCTCAGGAAGTTCATCAATAGGGTTAAGGTGAGCTGTGGTACATGTATGTATTTTTTAATTTTGTTGAAAATCACATAGGCCAAAAAGCTATTTTAAAACAAAATTCTAAAATAAGTAATAAAATCTTTACTTTGATGGTCACTGTTCAATTGCAAATATACAGTATGGCTTAAAATAAGTAAGATTCATAACAGAGTAAATTTCTACTCACTTTTTTCTAAATATTTCAATAGTTGTTTTGGGCAAACAATGGTTTGGGAATCTCAAAGTACCCCCAAAAAGGGCATTTGTTGACATTTGAGAGATATGAAAGATAAAATACTTTATATAGCACGCCGCCTTACAAAAAGTGGACCTTTGAAATATTAAGCAAACAGTGAAACAATGGTGAGATAAGCACTTCTTATATTTGGAATATTGGACAGATATAGTCCAACATGTAAATAGTTTGAGATTATATAAATATAGAAATGTGCCAGTTATTACAGGTTAATACCTTTTGACTAATTCGTTTTCTAGATATTTTTTACCCGCCTGGAATCTGGATTCAAATATTAACCCTAACCATCCCAAATCCACCAAAATCATCTTTGCAAAATGCTGGATCGATTTTGCAGGATTGAGTGCACTTGGAAGTTGAAGCATCAGAGGATTTTGCAGGATTGAGGGCGTTTGGTTTTGTTTGCCACTGGAGGATAATGCAGGATCCAGGTGATAAGGCCTAAACTAATGCTGGATGATTTTGCAGGATTGAGGTTACTTGGGTATTTATTCAAATGAGGATTTTGTTAGATTGAGATTATTTGTGACTTTGTACTTTCACACTGCTTATGGTCTATGCACATTCTCCATAGAGCTTCAGTCAAGGTGGAATTGTGTCCAGGATAGGAAACGTTTGCATATCAAGGGTCATGTGTGCAGACCCTTGTTGTAATAAGGCACTTAGCAGCTGTTTGTTCCATGTTTGGCTGCTTTATAGCTCAATGGTAAACCCACTGCAGGAGTTTGCAGGATTCAGGCAGTGGTCACCAGTAATAAACATTGGAGGATTTTGCAAGATTCAGGTGACATGGAGTTAAACACTTTGGAATTGGAGAATTTTTGCAGGATTCAGGTTATGTGTAAGAAAAATTAGGTAGGGAGTTGGGATTAATAATTGTGACAATAAAAATACACTAAGAAATAACATGTTAAAAACGCACCATAAGTCTTTCCTTAATAAATAATGTTTTTTAAATTTTATTTTTAATTAGAGATGTGGAAAAAATACTGAATTTCAATGTAGTTTCAGAGTGTAATTTTGCCTTTTTCAGGGATTTTTTTCCAGAGGAGTTACGCGTGTTTGTTTGCTATGCTGACAAGAAAGAAGCTGTAATGTACAAACACTCAACATTTCTACTAATGTTATGTTAGTATTTTCTTTTCACACTGCACATTTTCAATCATATTTTTGCATTACTTTTCATTTTGGTAGGTGCAATCCGATAACAGGGGAGGATCTACTATAACCTAAATTCCATTTACAAAGGCTCAAATTTTGCTCAAAAGTTTCCAACTTACTCATTGTCTCTGCAGGATGAGCATATTCGGCCACCATTCCAAAGGGGGCCTGTTTCAAAAAAAGGAAAGGTGATATATATGTGACACGCTCCAGAAAAAGGTGACATAAGTCGCAAAAACTAAAAATAGAGTTATGTACATGATTGAAAATTCCAGGATCTAAGCTTTCATTTGGTACATAGTACAGCTCCATTTCCCCTTCCGTCGAGGACCGTTAGGGTTAAACCGATAAACCTAATTTCCTAGACATCTTGTATTGTTCAATGATCGCAACATTAGTTCATTTGATGTACAGTGTAGTCACTCCTAACTGTTTCACATGTTAAAATTTCAATTTGAATCATTAGAAGCCATAATAAGTCAACAAAATCTGGAGATTAAAACGCTGAAACTGACCTGGAAATTGTGGTGGACCTTGTGGATGTATTTGTAGATTCTCTTGTCGTGAAGGGTGCGGTGGAGGAAATAATGCCAGGTGTCCTCAATGACAAGGCAGCAGTAGAACTGGACAAGTAACATGTACCTGAATATAAAACAGAACGTCGGAGAAACATGATTTTATTAACTATCCCAAAAACACCAAAACACTCCCAGGGTTTAAACCTAACAATCCCCATCCACTCAAACTCCAAGTTATTTGTTGGGATCTGTTAGGATGGTATGGGTGGTGGTGGGGGAGATGGGTGGTGGTGGGGGAGATGGGTGGTGGTGGGGGTGGGGGAGATGGGTGGGGGATCTTTGTCTAGACTTATTACCAGGCTGGCATCTTGTCCCACTGGAAAGGAATACTAAACATCTCACAGTAGAGGTAGGTGGCACAGATGATGGGCAGCTGGATGAACAACTGGCTCATCAGCAGTAACCTCAGGCATTTCCATTGGTTCTTGGCGGTCTCCGGTTTGTCCTATCACCAAACAGTGATTGCAAAGTTGTCAGGCACCATTTATTTACAAACTAGTCATAACTGACTCTGGGCATCCATGGATCCAGAATTTTTACGTGAAATGTACCAAGCAGCTAACGGTGAAGGCATGTTGCGGCGTGCCTACGCCAAAGGCCCGCCCTGCTTAAAGGGGTCTGGGTGCATTTTCCTGTAATCTACAGCATATTTTTCCTCACTTTTTTCGAGTCTCTCCCTATCTTCCCCTTTTCCTTTTTTTCCCGACTAGCTACTACATGTAGTAGCCAAATTCTATGAACAGACAAAAGAGATAATTGGCACGTATCAATCACCTTCAGGTAAAGCATGGCTATAAGTGACTGGCTCTACAAAAAGGTGTCTTAAGTCGCACTATGCACTATCATCAGGGTTGTCACCAGACCATTTATAGAGCCGGGTAATTTGTGCCATCAATCCGCGGCCTGACGTGAATTATCTCCTAATCACTTTTAATTATACCCCCAAATACTGCGAGCACAGCGCCCTCAACGTTCAATAATACGACCTATTCAGTGTAGGGACCTGTAGCCAGTCTATACATGAGAGTAGTCTGGTGCCGTGTTTTTAGTAGTAAGCAACTCAACTACTTTGATATGGTTGCCATGCCACGTTCGGTTCTCCACTGCAGGAAGGTAAGTACATGTACTTCGGTGCGCGATGCGTGGCAACCCATGGCAAGCAGCATTATGAAAACCAGTGTGCGGGAGCGCGCGTACGCTACGTACAATTTTACTTTCATAATGGGTTACAACGTTAACGTTAACACTTTCGAATACATAGTATAATTAAAATGGAAAGGGGAACGACGGCCAAGTGGCCGTAAGGTACGTGTTTTTTTGAAGGGGCTTCACGGCAATTGGCTGGGGCATCGCGGCATGCAAGGTTGAGGCCTGAGTTAATTTGAGCCGGGCGGTAAGGCTCAACTTGACCTTGAGTACCGGGCGGAAATTTTGGGAGCTGGGTAGCACCGCCCGGCGCCGCCCGGCGTGGTGACAACCCTGACTATCATGTAATGGCCCGTTCAACGTTGAGAGGGTAAACATTTCATCAAAATGGGTTTTTTATTTGCTGTCATGAATGAAATCTTTAATACCTACATTTTAAGGTCTCATTAACCCTAACCCTCCAGGGTATTTTGGCTAGAAACCCTGCCAGACGCAACAGATTGCATACTTTGTCACATTGACTTGTGTGCAGAGTCCAGCAAGGTCAAGCAGTCACCGTGCTGGATTTGGCAGGGTTAGGGTTAAAAGAAATGTTGATTTGGATGAATAAAGTGGGAAAGAACGACAATTTTGTGTGCATCGTTTTGTTGGAGTACAACAGACCCGGCTATTTCAAAGCCTGTTTTTTTCAGTTGTGTAATTTAAACTGAAAAAGTAATCAATATGTAAACATGTCGTGTCTCCAAAATGGGAGGGGCTATGGATCTCTATTATATTAAATGAAAGCTTACCTCGTGGGCTTTCTTACCATATATACAACTCAATTTTATTTGTTTGCGACATAAGACACCTTTTTGTAGAGCCGGTCACATATACCAACTAAAGTGACAAGTGTCTAATCGATTTACAGAACTCCACTCACATTCTGGATCTTGTACTTTTGCATGAATGGTAGAAACTGACAGAGAATCGAGGGTGCACTTATCAGGTAGTAGGCCAGCTGTGAGAAAAAAAATTATTAAAATTAAAAATTAAGAAAGTTCATGCATATGACGTTACACGCAGGTCGCGGCAGGGAAGTCACTAAAAACTTATGTACCCTTACTCGGTTTTCCCCTTCAGCCTTGTTCAATGATTAAAATGTGACGTCAATGCAACCCCTTTATTTTTTAATTTTGTTTAACCAGTTCGCGCCGGGATTATTTTAACATCGCCGAGCCGACGGACGGGATTATTTTTAACGAAACTCGATCTGAAGCGGGTTCAGGCTGATAGTGCCGGGAAGCACACCCACGCATTTCCGGCCTTGCGCGCTGCTGACATACATTTCCGAACTTGAACTTGGCGTGTTTATGCGTCATCCGTTTTGAATTTTGGAAAATGTTTGCGTTTATATACGTCATCCGGCGCGAACTGGTTAAAGGGATGCGCTTAATGACGAGAAACTACTATATTTCTTTATTTGGCCTAGTTCTGCATTTGAAATTACATATGATGGACGTAACTCTCAATGACTTCACCAGGATTAGGCCTAGGCGTATTTTGAAATACACAAATGAAACTTTTTCAAACAAAGTTATTATTGGTGTAAACTATTCATAAACAAAAAATAGTTAAATATACATTTAGTTACGAGGTTTATAATAAACGTTACTAATTAAATAAGAAACAATTACTGTATGTTAAATGACTGGCTATCACTGAAATAAAAAGAAACCACAGGCAAAATGGTCATAAAAATGCACTAGGTCTTGGCACTAGCACTGTATATTAATTATTATATTCCTTTTCTTCATCAATTCTGTGTATTGTTTTGTTAAACAACTTTCCAAGTACATGTAGGCCTAATTATAAAAATTCAATTGAAGCACAAAACAACCAAGTAAATAATTAACAAGAACGAAGTTAGGCCGACTAAAATCTTTACCATGTGAACCAAAACCGAGCCGATGGTAGCAATCTGGAACCGCGTGTAGTTGTCCGTCATGTACGTCCACGCCATCTCGACGGGCGGCTTGAGCGGATTGCCCGGCGCGTACGACTCCCAGAACTCGCCCATCAGTCTCGTAGTTCCGATGATGCCTTCTTCGCCCATGGTTGCCTAGTGTAGTAGTGGACTTAGTTTATACCGGAAGAAATGTATGAGTTATGACCACTTCTTCGTAAATCGAAGCTTGCCCTCCCGTGCCGGTTCGGAGACTGCTCACCAGACGTACGTACGTACGTCGTTCGCAAGAGGCTGAGGATCACCTGATATTTGTTTGGGAAAACAACCGTAGATATAATCGCGAATAGAGGGCGCTGCTGCCCAAAGCATTTTGGGTCCAATAACTCGCACGGATTAGTCCAGGAAAAATAAGTTTTGACCTCACATAAATTCACAATAAAATATTTTTCACCACAGTGCACTTCTATAAGGTAATAACATACTAAAAATCTCAAAAATCCAAGTGGTGGAAATATGAATAATTTTCATAAATCGTTAATCCCTGCCACCTAATATATTCAATTCCTATATTTGGGTATAATTATTATTATTATTTTTTTGAAAAGTGTACATATCCTTACAATAACATTTTCTAAAGCATATAAGTGACTGCATAATTATGTGAACATAGTAATTATCCAAAATGACAACTTCGTGAACCCACAAATGTGCACACACTACACTATCATTAAGTAGTCAGATATCATTAAGTAGTCAGTATTGGTGAGCTTCACCAAGTTGCTTAATGGCACAGTTATCACATTAAAACCTTATGGAAAATCATATGAACAATATTAACATTGTGATATTTAGCCCAACAAATAAAAAATGGGAACAAATGGTGTGTCCATAAATTGGGCTAAAAGATAGGTGAAGGGTTTCCTACGGTGAGAGACTCGAACAAGTTCAAGAAAACCCCCCAAATTGAAAGAATTGTGTTGCTTACAATAATCATATCTACGTTAAAATGTACTTTGGGGATTTTCTTGAACTTGTTCAAGTCTCCCATGTTAGGCAACCCTTTAGGCCTAACTACATTTTCGCCCAATTTATGGACACACCATTTTCCCCAATTTTTGTTTGCTGGGCTAAATATCACAATGTTATCATTGTTCATGTGATTTCCCATAAGGTTTTAATATGATAACTGTGCCAGTAAGCAACTCGGTGAATTTGAAGCTCGCCAATACTTACTACTTGATGATATCTGGAGACAGTGTAATGTGCGCACATTTATGGGTTCACGAAGTTGTCATTTTTGATAATTACTATATTCACGTAATTATTCAGTCACTTATATGCTTTAGTAAATGTTATGGATATGTAAGGATATGTAAGTAGAATCACCAAAATAAACTTTTCAAAAAAATTAATAATAATAATATACCCAAATAGGCCTATAGGAATAAATACGCGGCAGGGATTAACGATTTATGCAAATTAGTCATATTTTCACCACTTGGTTTTTTAAAGATTTTTAGTATGTTATTCTAGGGAGCTTATAGAAGTGCACTGTGGTGAAAAATATTCTATTGCAATTTGTGTGGGGTCAACAAAAGAAAATTAAGTATTTTCCCTGGACTAGATCACATGTATCGGATTTTGTACGTGTGTGGTCGGTCGGCCGGCTGCGAATTTTTTTTTCCCAAACAGGTTTGCACAATTTCATGAATTATTCAGTAGTTGCGTTGATCGCTGTACAACACTTAGGTTCTAGGTCTCCTTTTCCCCTTAAATTAAAAATACTCTAAAGATATCAATTTGACTAGGGAAAACGAGGTGACCTACTACAGCAGTATTCGAACCCGGGATCTTTGATCCATAGCCAATCCCACTATCCACTACACTACGTATAGCAGCTCGACAACAGCTGTTCTTTAAAGTGATTTATTGTAACTAGTTAACTAATAACAACAATGCTGTGACGTCATGTTTTATTCCGATGAATAAACATAACTTCTCATCCAAACTACTGAATAATTCATGAAATTGTGCAAACCTGTTTGGGAAAAAAAAATTCGCCGGCCGGCGTAATTTTTTTCCTAGGAGGGTAAGGGTAATTATCATAAATGGGCGGCTCTAGACCGCTCGCGTCATGATTATTCAGTAGTTTTACCAAATAGTTTAATACATTGTTATTGCTCATTCAACTAGTTAAACATATAATAAAATATTTTGATGTGCACACGAATTGTAGCGCGCGAAATATGTAAACGAGCCGAAGTTCTGTACGTGACCCAAGAACAGAGATAAAACACTAAGAAGTTAAAACTCGCTATACTTAAAACGGTGTCTGAACGCTCGGTGTTTTAATTTTACGACCAACTGGCACCCGTGGTGAGCGACCGTTTAAAATGTTAAGTGACTCTCACACTCTGCCGTGTAGGCCTACCGTGTGCCACCGTGCGCGAAAATTTCTGCGGACGGTGAAGAACGGCGAGGGCACACGGTGGTTCGTTATCAAAGCGGGCAACACGTTAATAGGGCGTTGGCGCTTATTTACACCCGGTGGGACCCGGCGAAAGTTTTGGGCATGTTCAAAACTTTGGCCGGCTGGCACCGGCCGCAAGTAAGCGGCAAGAGGACGGTGTTGAACGGTATGAGGACGGTATGAATACGTTATGAAAACGGTCACACTATATGAACACGTTCACAACACGCTCATAACCCGTTACAGAACGGTGATGAACGGGCAAAAAAAATCCACCGTCTGCAACGGGTTGTAAGCGGGTTGTGAACGTGTCATGAACGTGTTGATACCGTGCCACCGTCTTCATAACGTATTCATACCGTCCTCATTACAGTGTTCATACCGGACTGCCAACGGGTGTTTCCAAAGCGGTACCGCCTGATTCTGACGGCGCCGCCTCCCTAACGCATGGGTAACATCCTGTTAACGCCTTGACGTTCCCATAACGTCCTATAACGGGTCCATAACGTGTCCTTACCTTCACAGTAGCGTCATAATGCAGTAAATATGTGATCAAAAGATGAGGAGAAGTGTCGTGGAGTTTCCTTGAAGAAAAATAGAGAGCGGACTGACCGTTGCCGTTCAAATCGGGGTATTAATGGCAGTCGTGTCATGACGTCAGCAGTCCGGGGACTCGCTCACAGGACGCTCCGAGCGGTGAGGGGACGCTAAGTGACTGGTAGGTGGCTGCTACAAACCCGGTGCACACGTTCGAGACCCGGTATGGGCCCGGTATGGAAACGGCCAAAATTTTCAACAAAAGTCAATCTGGGCGGTGAAGACGGTAGAAGCACGTTCAACACCCGGTATGCGCCCGGTGAGAACGGTCAGAAGATGGCAACGAAACGGTGAAAAGATTAATTTTATGCATTTTTTTTTGCGGCCGGGGACAAGTTCGCTCAAAACCCAACGTTCTGGACTCTGTTGTTTTTTAATAGCCCGGCAGGTGGACGGTAGGCCTACACGGCAGAGTGTGAGAGCTCCATTAGGGCTGTAACTACGAAAGCTGTTTATCTTTATGCGAGTGTAGTATATATAGACGTGGATAAATCCAAGTTACACGCGTCTAAGCTTCCTAAACGCCTGAATTAAACAAGTTACTCTTACTAAATATCTGAAATGGTTGTTTATTATCCTCGTGTAACTTGGACAGTCTAAGGGTGCGTTCACACACCGTTTTAAATTCTCTTAAAACACTAGTTGAACTCGATTTGGTTAAAAGTTTTAGCTAAAACGGTGTGTGAACGGTGTGTGAACAGTTTTAGTTTCAACAGAATCGGTTTTATCTCGCCGCTAAAACGGTGATTTAAAACACCTCGGAGGGAGGGTCTAGCTAAAACTCTGACCGTTTTATATTTTTAGTACGGTGTGTGAACGGTTTTAGCGTTTTAGCTAAAACACTTCCTGTTTTAGCCGCCGCAGTTGACCTGGTGTTGCGTAAGCTCTTTTTGTGGCAAGCTTTTGGTGTAAACAAGCACGGTTAGGCATAAAAAAAAAAAATGTTATGTTGGCGTAACGGGCCCCAAAAAATAGGGTAGGTAGGTCGGGATTCTTTTTTTTTTTTTCCTCCCAGCAATGAAAATGATATGTTGTCTAATTGTTTAAGCCGGTAGTGATACACGATAGCATGTCCAGGTTCAATATTTTCACAATCCACACACACAACAATAAGAAACGGTCAGAAATGGTTTCAAACGTATTTATAACTAGATTTATATAGATTTTAATCATTAAATTTCGTCCCTTGAAAAAAAAATGTCCAGGGTCGGCCGTATTTTTAGGGTCGGTCGGGTTACGCCAACATAACATTTTTTTTGTATGCCTTATTTACATGCTCCGGCAGCTAGCATGTTATGTGTTGCCATAGACATGGAGAAAGAAAAAAATCTCCATGTCTATGGTGTAGCCACACGCCACATACCCACGCGGGCAAGCCAGCCGTGTAGGCCGTATTTTGTACGGCCACGTTCGAAATAATGCGGCCGATTTTAATTAAAACGGCCCAAGCTTCAATACGTCGGCCGTGCCCTTTTTGTTATGTTAAAACGCTTGTTATATTTCTGCTGTCTGTGTATTTCGTTTAATTACTTACAATTGCTATTTTCGGAAGCAAAACTTTAACTCCGCTGTTTTTGCCCCAATAAATCAACAAGGCTTTGCGTGCTGGTAAGTGTATATGGTATGGTACGTTGCGGTACGGTGATATAAGTACGGGTGCCAAAAGCCACGTGCTCGCCCCATTAGCCTCTGTCATGACCTTTCTAAAAGGTCAACGCGAGGAAAATTGTCAAAATGGCGGCGCTTACCAACAGAAACACGTGTGTCGTCGATGTCAGAACTGTATGGCTTACGACGGAGCTCTGAAGGCTGTGGTTATTTCGAAAGGATAAACCGTAGGCATAAGGCTAAATGTCATCCAAAACCGTAAAATTACGAAAGAAAAAGAAACAGCGACTGAAAAAATAGTCAGTTTGTGAAAGCGTGCTGCGCTATATACGTACGTGCGTAGCTAGCGGATGTCAGACAAGTCGACCATTGAGACAACTCGACTCGGGACAAGTCGACCGTTGAGACAACTCGCCCGTTGAGACAACTCGCCCGTTGAGACAACTCGACCTTTGGGAGAGCTATAGCTGTACTTCGACGTTTACATTGTTTATAAACAGTTAGTGTTGGGCCGACTTTCCTCATGCAATGTTGCCATACTTCTTTGTTGACAAACTGCAAATTCATTGTACCTTTACCATATTAATGTTATTAATGCTTGCTATTTACCCTCTGTTAACAATTTAGGTGTAAGCTTGGTCCGAAAAAAACCAAAACGGTGGCGTCCAGAAATTGTGCACACAATCGACCGAGTGCTCCCTAAATTGGTCGTGGCGCAATTGAATAATTTTTGAAAAATCCAAGTTTAATATTTACGAACTTCTTTTAATGTCAGGTTTCAGTCAATAAAACTAGGATAAAATATTACTAGATTTCACAGGCGTCTGTACATTTAATGTGACAGTATTTAAAACTGGTTTTTAAATTAACATTGCAGGATCAGGAATTTTGAGGTTTAACGTCCATATAGTAATTATGTGAACCAAGTGCTTGTGTGTAAAGCCCCAAATTTATATTTGATGTCAAAAAATAATTAAAAATACAAAAATAATATTGCTTGTACATGTATCAAGTTGTTTGTTTACTGTATGGCATTCAAATATGGCTTTCAAATAAAGCAGTCAGTTCAGTGCCACTGAATTTTTTGTTTTGTTTAAATGTTAACTTGGCCTAACCGGTTTTCTAAGGAGCATAAATACACGGCGGGTCTTTTCAAGTGCAGGAAAGAAAATCTAGTTTTATGATTGGCCATTTTTTATTAAGTATTTCCCCGCAATTCATTAACTATCTGTTGTCTTTCCTCCATGGTATAGCTACTTACGTTAGTCTTACGCGCGAGCTCGAAAGCCATATTGACAAATTTCCGCAAAACGCCCTCTTCGGTTGATTTTCGTCATTTCATGACAGAGGCTACATTGTTGGAATGGTTCCCGCCGCACGCTTCAATAGACAAAGTTAAGGGCCGGAACAAGTCCATGGCCGACACGCATGTATTTTATCGTTACACGAACTGGTCGAATTTGACATCGTAAGACGTAAAAATGTCCGGCAAACAAACGTCGATGAAGAAAGTCATTTCCTGCAGGTTAATTCTCAGATCATGGTCACCCTTTTCTGTGTTTGTGTTTTCTGTTTTATTTATTTCGAGGTAGTAATACTCGTCCTTGAGCGATACAGCGTAGCGTGTTTCTGCAAAATGTTCTACTCGGGCAGTTTTGTTGCAAAAATACATTTTTCAACATACCTAAAATTTTCAGCGTTTGCAAGCGTGTGACTGCAAACGCTGACGGCGCGCAGGAAGGTCGTTACTCACGCGTCGAACGCGCTCGACGATCGTTACCAACCCACTACTCACACGCTGGCGACCCGCTGTCGTATTTTTACTATAAATCAGTGATGCGTTCCTCACACGCTGAGCGCGTTCCTCACACGCTACTCACGCGCTGGCATACGCTATGAACCCGTTCTCAACCTGTATGGACAGCTGGAATAACGGTTCCACTTGACTTTTTTCTGTGAAAGTTCAGCGATTGCCAGCGTATCAACTATTTTTAACGCGCTACTCATGCATTGGCCTAACACGTTCTGTTGTGGCAGGGCCGTAACCAGCGTGTGAGTAGCGGGTTGATAACGATCGTCTAGCGTGTTCGACGCGTGAGTAACAAACTTCGAACGCGCCGCCAGCGTGTGCAGTCACACGCTGGAAAACGCTGGAAATTGTAGGTATGTTGAAAAAAATATGTTTTCCTCAGCGTGTGACAGCGTGTCCCAGCGTGTGAGTAACGCGCTCAGCGTGTTGCTAACGCTGGCCTAGCGTTGGTCAGCGTTTGCCAGCGTGTTGCCAAAATTACAACACGTTACTCACGCGTTTGCCTAAAATCTTCTGGTGTGACAGGTCCATTAACGCTATAGCGCGTTGCCATGCACGATGGGCAGTATGGGTAATAATAACAAACAACACATTAGACTTTTCTTTCACGAAATCGCTAGTGCTAGTGCTACTAATGCCGGTCCCAACGTTCCGTGCCAGTACCACATCGTGAACATAAGTACGTTCCTTGTAGATTTCCAAGACTTGCTGAAACTGTCCTTATAGGGCCTACTGGCTTTATTCAGCCATTCCGGTAATGCATGTCTCGGGTACAAACTCCGGAATATTCTTCAGAGATTTCGAGAAAGAAAAGCCTCGATCGAAGAAACAAATGCAACAATCATCATGTACTTTGCAACAGCGGCACTTTGCTATGAAGAAGTCGTGTTTGTTGATGTTTGATACCCACTATAGGTCACGTGACTTAGAGGGCGCAATCGGAGACCTCTAAGTCACGTGACCTATAGTGGGTATCAAACATCAACAAACACACAGTCGTGAACCACATAACGACCGAGGATCGATATTGTGTTTTCCTTTATTCCTTTACTATACCCTAACCCCATTACCTAGCGCTTGCCCCAACGATCGAGGACCAAATTCGGACAAGCAAACCGTCCTTCGAGGATCCTTTGTTTCTTTTGTTCTCTTTTGTGTTTCGATCCTCGATCGTAATACGAGACAAGAACACGGCGTCCTCCATTATGAAAGTGCCGCTGTTTTGTACACAATCTATGACAATCGCAAGCGAATTCTATGCGAGCACTCTGATTGGTTTAGATTCCAGCCTGGGTAAATACTTATGAGAAACAGTATACAGCATGTATTATACGCTGCTTCGCGTAATGTACTGTACAGTACGAAACTCTGGATCCAGAGTCCAGAGAAGATACAATCGTCGGTACAAAATTGAACGTGCCATTGAGATATCAGGGTCGGGGATAATTAAGCGCCATAAAACCAAAGCAACTCCAAGCTTTAAGTAGTGTCCTCAGCTGCAAGGACACATTTGTGAACTTGCCGACAGGATTTTGCAAGTACGCCATTTTCCAGTTGGCTCCGATATGCACCGACCTACTGAAGACGGTGTCGATCTATTTTGGCAGTTAGGCATATAGCTATGACACTACACTCTAAAAACTGAAGTGTTAAAACCTAGCACTATCCAAGTGCTACATAAATTCAGCACTTTAAGTTTTAAGATAGTGCTATAATAACACTTGGAGGCGTTCATTTCCAACACCATAATTGGTGCTATTCTAGCACTTCAAAGTGCTTTAATACACAAACATCTAAAACATCTAAAACATCTAAAACATAGGATATTTGTTTGGTTTTACCTCGATAAACGTATTGTTTTGTCTAAACTTTTGACATGGTTGTTGCTTCGAGGGATCAAGTAAAAAATAAAGGCTAATTTGAAGAGACATCCTTTTGAATTTGTCATTTCTCTGTTCAATAAAGTAAGTCTGCACAAGGACCTAACTATCTTAAATTTGTCCAAAAATTGGTCCTTGTGTCAACTAACTTCATGAAAAATCACTGCCCCCAACCACCCCGCCCTGCCCCCACTGCCCCGCCCATTTAAAAGTAACGCCTAGGAAGGACTTATATTAGCACTTCATTGGTGCTGTATCGATTAGGAAATTTACCTACAGCAACTGACCAATCAGAAGGGAGGAAATGTGTGTTCACAATAGTCGATGTTAAATTGTGGTATTTAGTCCAACAATTCACTTTTTTGACCATGATATGTAATTATTCAAACGATTCCTCGATTGAATTTGGATTTTTGGGCAAATAGTGAGAAAAAAATCGCATTACATTTTATTCGTATTCAAATGTTGACATTATTCATAAAAATTTGCTGTGACTTTTTCGTGGACAACAAAGCGAACTATAAAACTAACAACGGCAATAGCTAAGTTTGTAGTAAGTGTTCAGTAGGTAATATCTAATAGGAATAGGTTATTATTGTATGTATGTGTAATTGCAATGTGCAATAAGTTAATGTAGTATTACGTAATCTGTACACGCAGTGAATATGTACATGTACATAATTAGAGTGTTCAACAGTAGATTTTTGTATCTTGCCAATGTGCATTGAATGTTGTACGAATGTTATTTCACAACGTTTCTTTGTAACGTTCAAAGGACGTCAAGAGAACTCCACACATTTACGTTCCCGCAACGTTTTTTTCCAAACGTTCCGGAAACATTACCGTAACGTTGTAAGAACGTTCATGGAACGTTTTTTGGTTAGCTGGGATGCTGACACTTCATCAAATGCTGTATGGATTGCACCTTGGGGTGCTGGATGTACACCAAGATGGTGCTACAAAGGACTTAAATCAACACTATATTAGTGCTGTATTGGTAGCACTTTCACAGCACTTAGATAGTGCTGCAATGCTGACACTTCATCAAGTGCTGAAATGGCACTTGAGGTGCAGTCCCTCAGGAAGCACCTGGATAGTGCTAAATCTAACACTTAGGGATTTATTTATAACACTTCAGTTTTTAGAGTGTAGTAGTACTTACACGGTAGTATTATACAACGCTACAACTTTTTTTTTTACTGACCCATTAAGAATTAAGAATTAAGAATTTTGACAGCTGACTGTAAACAACGTGATTAAAAAAACTCTTCGTATTAAAAAGCGACATGGCAGATCTAAATGACTTTGTAAATTGGGAAAAAATCGATTTAAATAATGTTCTAGGAGAAGGCAACTCGACTGACACTGAACAAGCGGAGATTCTGGGATCAGAAAACGAGTGGCTATAGCAGCGAAAACGATGAGATTCTTGAAGTTGAAGTTGAACCAGAAAATGACGGCAAAAAAAATCTTGACCCAAAACCGAAAGAAAAATCACCCAAACACTACCAATGTCCATTGTGTAACAAACAATATATAATACATCAACATCGGGGTTTCGGGGTCATGTTTCAAAAAAACATGATAGGCCAGACATCAAAGGTTAGTTATTGTGTTGCTTTTGTACTCCCCTAGATATAAATATGGCTTGAGAGACAGCCGAATCATCACGCGTTTTTTTACGAAAAGGTCCCAAATTCTGTAATGTGGACTTGCGATTAACGAGCAAAATATCACAATAAAATTAACAGTTGCTAACTAATGAATAAAACTGAATACAACATGAAGAAAAATGAGTACAACAAATTTAGTAAAATAAGTCAACGAAAATTGCTGTTTATTGCAATCAAATTTCATTTGCAAGTCATCTTGTGATCAAAGGTGGACAATGGACATGCCCTAGGTCAGCAGCCGGCTACACAGCGACCATTTTGTGTTTGTGAAAATCATTAAAAATATACATTTTAGCCCAAAATTAAGATAGATAGATGTGTTTAGTACATACATGACCCTTTGGCAACTTTAATATTAGTACATGCTTTTGTGTCTGGCAAATCTTGTATTATGCCTTTTCACTACTTCGGCAGTTCATTTTTGTAAAAAAAAATCACAAAAACGCTTTTTTGAGCACCAAATTTGTATAATAATAAAAAACATGGCTCATTATAAATGGCATCCAGTGCACAGGCTACTCTGACATCAATAAAATGCATTCAATCTATTTTAAATAAGGTCATAATACGACCTATAGGCAATAGTATGATAACCAGGTATTTTGATAACATCACGACCCTTTTTTATACACACTGGAATCATGTTGGAAACCATTTTTGTCCCAAAATAAACAATTTGTTGACCTAAATTATAGGAATATGGAATATAATATTCTATTTTCAATGCATTGAGTGCACACAGGAACATATTTAAAATGTATCTACCATGTTAGTTTTTGATATTATAAGGATCATTGCAACTTTAATTGATGCAAACTAGTCACAGTTTTTACTTAAAATGTGAAATATAGATCATAAATGAACATAATCGTATTTTTTCCTGATTTCTGGACTTTTTGTGATGAATCCCTAAAAACCTGGTAATGTTTTAAAAACGTACGTGACACGGTCCAAAGTTCAAATTTTATGAAACAGCTTCTACAAACATATTATATATCACCAGTATTGCGTGAATTGAAGCACAAATGGGTAATTTTTAAGGGCAAAATCGCCGAAAACATGGACTTCCGAGTACAGCTATACCTTGTATACAAAGACACACGGAAGTAAAACGACGGAACATCGTTGCGGTACGTAATTTTATACGTAACTTAATATAACCCAAAGCACATATTTATGTAAAAAAAATCGGATTGAAACTTACATTAATTAAAATTATAACTTCGCTGACTATTTGTTATGAAAAATGCGTCGAAATATCGGAGCTAAAATTTCTCGATTATGGTCGCCATGTTGGATGTCAAGACGCGATTAGCGCCGCTATCGTCGAAAGATGCACAGGCGCAGCAGACTCTGTAGGATACGGTCGAAGTCGTGGCAATGGGAGTCGATCGTTGCTTCCTATCTCTTTAGGTATTTTAGTCTCAGGTGGTATCCTATCGCTCGCGTCATGGTTCTATTCAATATATATCAAAATAATATTTTCTTTTTATTTCATTTTTTTTTTGAGGTAAGACCTTAGGTAAGACCTTGAATTTAAAAAATATTGGGGAAAATATCGAGCTGATCCATGCAGGACCTGCATTTTCTATACTACTGCATGCCAATAAAAAAAATAAATAATAATTATATATTTTTTTTTGGGAAACAGGGGATTGAAATCAGGAAAAGTTGATGCATTTCGGAAATGCTACAGCCTTTTAGCAGAACTACGTTCTCTTGTGCCACGGAGCGTACCAATGACGGCTCTCACAGCTACAGCTTCACCGGACCTACAAAATGTCATCGAGTCAACACTAGGGATATCAGAAATTACTCGGATTGCAGTGTCACCAGAGCGAGTAAATATAAAGTATTCTGTTGTAGATACTACTGTAAAGGGTGTAGATTGTCAGTATGCATGGCTAGTAAAAGAATTACAGAAAGATGGAAAGAACACACCAAAAGTGGTAATATTTTGTGAGACAATGCCGAGAGATACATGCTGTATTTGACACGCTGGATGAAGATAAAGTTAAACATGTTGCAATGTTCCATAGCTGCATTGCAGATGATCGGAAAGAGTTCATTGTCAAAGATTTAACTGAAGCAAATGGATCCATTAGAATTTTAATTGCCACTGTGCCATTTAGTTTGGGAATAAACGTACATAATTTGTATCCTTGTTATTCATCACCATGGCCCACTGATGATTACTGATGATTACTTTCAACACTGATTACTTTCAAGAATCTGGACGAATTGGAAGAGACGGCAAGCAAAGTTATGCGGTTCTTCTCACATACCCAGGCTGCTACTCAGCTTGCCGCGTGGATGGAGCAGCAGATAAACAATTATGCTAACATTTCCAATTGTCGAAGAAAGTTTCTTCTCGAGTGTTATGGATACTCCCCACCACAGTGGTGTATTCTTACAGCACTTATGCTGTGACAGGTGTTCAGAACGGTGCCAGTGTGGAGGTGATGGATGCAGTTCAGGGGATAAAGACTGGTGTACACATAATCTACAAAAGCTATCAGCTTCAGGTGATACACAGGCAAGTGCCCCAACAAGACAAGTGACAGACAGTCAGAAGAAAGAGTTGCAAGGAAAACTGGAGTTATACAGAGATTCACTTTTAAAGGGGCATGCAGGGGCGAGGTATGCGGGTGTTAAAATAGCAAGTGGAATTTCCCCCTCCCTCATACAGAACATTGTGGGTGGTTGTCAGATGATTTTCTTGAACATTTGATGTCCAAATACCCCCTATTCAACAGACTCCAAGCTTCGGATGTGTGGTCAATTGTTTCAGAGACATTAGGGTTAGAAACCGATGCAACACTTACATAATGAGGTAAGTAGTAATGACAACAATGATATAGCAAGTTCCACAAGTGGTGACTATATGAGGGTGGTACTCACCCTGTACATTTAAGCAAAACCATGACCCAAAGTACTTTTAGTTTAATACAATACTACTCCTTTTCTGAAACTTTTTGACAACACCCGAACTAAAACCTATTACAAAGATTAATAACCACACACCTGAATGTTTTCCTGTCGTTTGTAGGTGAGTTGATCTCTACCATTGATGATTTGATTAGGCTTGGCAGTATCACAGTCTGGAACAAAGCTGTTGATATACTCCATGATCTTGGCAATGCCTTCATTTGTATTATCGTTTTCTGTTATTACTCTCAGTCCAATCTAAAATGTTATGCAGACAAGTGCAAATAAAATGTAATTTAAAATTAGACTAGTCTAGTAATGGAAGGAATAGCCAATGACGGAAAAAGTTCTTAGGCAGGCAAACGTGAGAATTGAAAATGTAAATGTGAATTGTTGCCCTTATTCGATACGTATAAAATACTGTATAAGCTCAGTGCCTTTTGAGAATCTTTGAGAAAAAAATGACAGACTCGGTTACTCTGGCAGGCCTCAAACCCATGACTTCCTGCTTACTAATCCAACCACCACTACCACCATCACCTCACACTCCCCCTTTTTAAAAATAAATTCGACAAAGGGCAATTCTTGTGGGTACTTTTTAGGAGGTTTATTCTGAGTGCAACGTTTTGCTCACACCATGTCAGGTGTCTTACAGCACTCGCCCCAATCTTTGAAAATATGTAGTTGCACCACAGGGCTAAAATTACTCTTCAAATCTGCATTATCCCCAATGCAAAATTTCATCTCATGAAATTAATGTTGAGCACTTTTAAGTTAAGTTTTGCATTACTCAAAGGTAGAGTTAAGCTTAGTAGCTTGTGACTTGGCTCTGACTGGACGGCTCTAGGTGGACTTGTGATGGACTGGACATCAACACAGCTATACTACTTCTGTTTTTTTGACTTGCCAACTTAGAGTACTTGTGACGTCTATAGGGGATGTCTGCCGAAATTCTAAAACTGCCGGCATGTACCCTGAAAGTACTTTGCCAATGATGTAAATCCAGCCCTCACAAAGATCTAGGTTGTCTTGCACGCTGGGAAGGAATGGTGACAAGTCCACATCTTTCATGTCTCTCATGGAAACATCATTTGGTAGGTCATTTCCTGACACCTGCATACATTAGAGATATATAGAGATAATTTAAACTACAATGTATCTCCATTCTCCAACGTTGTGCTTCTGTCATAGTGGACTGGCAATGCATCCCTATCAAATTCTTTAATTTGCAGCTTTCTGAAGGCCTCACACACAACATACATATAAAAGTTGTGATGGCTCAGGACAACAATGGCTTCATATATACATGTATTGTTGCAGTACAATCTGTCTTCATTGAAATCAACTATGCAGTTACAATACCTTACCCTATTTTTCACTGCAATGATGTTGTAGTAGTGAAGATCAGTGTGTCCTCTTTGCCTTGACATCTGACGGGGTGAAATTCTCAAATCCACATTGTCAGTAATGATCTTGAAGCCAGGATGCATCCTCATTTTATGCTGCTCAAGGCTTCTGTCAGCATCCTGCAGAGTGTTATTTTCCTTTTCCTGTACCTTTTTTTCTTTTGCTGTCAACCATCTCAACGGATTTATTCTTGCCTTTAGGTTGTCTTCTGTCTGCCTGTCTTCAGACATTTGTTTTGACCACTGTTTTACAGAGGCATCAAAGTCTTTTCCTATGTTTGTCTTAAGTTCTAGAACTTAGATATATGCAAAACAAAGGCCCCTGTCTTGAAGTCTTTGAATTGTCTGTTTTGTTGAACCACCGTTCTTCAGCTGCAAACCAGTAAGTGCTTGGTGACTATTCACCCTTTGGTTACGGCAGAAGAGAAGTGTACCAGCAGCTGTGATAATTCCTGGCAGAAGACTCTCCCGTGACTTATGCTTGTCTCGCTTAAGTGCCTTTTCATTTACTGCCACTGCTTCCAAGACTTGGAGAAATATTAGTGCCTTTTGCTTTACCTCCTCTTCTTGTGCAACATAGGACCATCTCTGCAATTAAATTATTACAACTAAAGTCACATTACTAGAAAATTTAACTGAACAGCCAGATTTAAAATGTTGCATGTGAATGTCTCAGGAGAGTGTGACATAGTGGTTATGGTTCATGACTCAGATCCAAGAGTAAGGAATTTGAATCCAGCTGTCTAGTGGCATGGCATGGGGACAATGAAAATACATAATGGAAACAGAAATTCCAGTCCGAAATTTTGTTGGAAATTCTGTCAGAAAAATTCCCAGCAACTGAAAACCTAGATGCACCACTTGTCAAATGATGTCGCTTGTGTAAAGCCACTTCACCCCCTCTCTCCACCTAGCCAGGAGTACAAATAAATATTTTGACAAGTTTTTACAATTTCCAACAACTTGGCTGTTTAATACATATAATTCAGAGAAGTGAGGCAGTTTTCTAATATTGCAAAATGGTATGCAAAAAGTGTGTCTCTGAAAAAAAAAATCATGTTTGGACCATTTCAATGGCACACAAATGTTCAAGTACAAAACACTCCTTTTCAGCACAGACAATTTCTCTAAGATATTAGGAGATATCTCGACTCTCTTCCTAATGATGCTTGTTTGTTTAAGTATTAAAAGGAGTTTTCAACCATTTTTGTGTTTGTAAACTTGCATTTTTTGGTTAGAAACAATTAATAATGCCAAATACATCAATGTAAAAAACATGATCAATTGAAAACGGGCAGATGGGGAAAAAGAAAGAATGGCGGGTTTATTTATTTTTTTAATCATCGCCTAAATTTAAACTTTTAAGTATGAATCATTCTTTGAATATAAAACATTTCAAACTTCTGTCATAAAAATCTTTCATAAAAAAAGGATTGTTATCTCCATTGTCTCTTTGTCTGTCCTGTTTTCCTTGTAGGCAAGTCGCTTTTTGGGCCGATCCTGGTGATGGGCTGCTTATTTGCCTTTTTGAAGTCTTTTTAATGGGGTATTTTTAATGGATCAGTGTGGTTCCCAAAACACATTAGCGTGCGGGAATTGCTTGACGGGCAGGGGCCTGACCTCTGGGCGCACTGGTTGGTCACTGTGCAGCAGATCATTCAGGATGCGCTGGTCGGGTCTCTTGTTCTTCGGATCCGCCAATCGTTCTACCCATTTCATGACGAACATGATGGTCTTGTTGGTTGGCTTGTAATAACCCAGGCCGGCGCAGTAGTTGGACTTGGTTTGCAGCTTGGTCGGGTAAGGGGGTGTCTCGTCTACAAGGGACACGTCAAAGTCTCCTTGGAAAAACGAAAAAGGGTCCTTGAACCAAAAGGTATCCACGTCGGTAAAGAACACCTCAAACCCCAACTGCAGCAGCGACAGGATGTACATTTGGCGTCTGTTCACGAGGAGGTTATCTTCGTGGGTGAAGACCAAGAGTTTTTTCGATGATGTTTCTCCCACGGGAGATTTCAGTACCGTTATCACCGGGTCATCCTCAGTGGCTTTGAGAAGAACCTGGTACTCCACACAACTGGCCAATTCTCTTTTTCTGTCTTCGATTGCCCGTTGGTTAATAATGAATGCGTACAGGGACTCACAGGGAAAGTCGGGTTTCTTGTCACACAGTAAGACAGTGCTTCCCATTGCACGGTAGGCTGGGTACTCGCATTTCCCTTTCCAATTCCCATGGGTCTGCAGATAACACACGCTATTCACCGTCTTGCCTTTTAACGAAAAACGTCCAAACCAGACAACCCTTCTCTCCGCATTCCACACAGAGTTCCTCATGTAGTACGTCGCTTCGCTGGCGTGCACCAGAATCAAGTTGAACTTGGCACTGCCTGGCCAGGCGGCCAGCAGGTACGCGTCGTTGCCGTGGTCGACTACGTGCCCAGCGGTGCTCGCTTTGGGATCTTTATCGGAGTTCAAAGTAGCGTACCACGTGTCTCCGCCAACAATGCAGTTCCTCCCGTTGGAATCTCTGCTCTGGATTCGGTATTGTAAGACATCCCCTACTCGGACGCTTCTCCCTATGTGTGATATCAACTCGACGTGTGTCGTCTTAAAACTCGTCAATCCCATATTCCCTGTGCCTTTCACGACTTCCATGTTCTTGTATGCCTCGGAATCCACGTCGTCGAATACAGTCTTATCCCACACTTTGAAGAGCAAGCTTTGATCCGATGCTACCAACTGTGCCCCTGCGGTTCTTAGCGACTTGTCGAGGGGAAACTGCCCCCTTGGCAGTATCTTCGGAAGGGCAAACGGTTTCTTTGGTACAGAGAACAACTGTTCACTCTGCGAAAATGGTTTTGTTCAAAAACAGTGCAAAACAAAGGTTTTAAATAAAGAGGTGGAGTATCGGTTGGGATCATGTCTAATCAATATTGGAATAATTGGAATAACTGGGTACTCGCATTTCCTTTTCCAATTCCCATGGGTCTGCAGATAACACACGCTATTCACCGTCTTGCCTTTTAACGAAAAACGTCCAAACCAGACAACCCTTCTCTCCGCATTCCACACAGAGTTCCTCATGTAGTACATCGCTTCGCTGGCGTGCACCAGAATCAAGTTGAACTTGGCACTGCCTGGCCAGGCGGCCAGCAGGTACGCGTCGTACGTACCGTTGCCGTGGTCGACTACGTGCCCAGCGGTGCTCGCTTTGGGATCTTTATCGGAGTTCAAAGTAGCGTACCACGTGTCTCCGCCAACAATGCAGTTCCTCCCGTTGGAATCTCTGCTCTGGATTCGGTATTGTAAGACATCCCCTACTCGGACGCTTCTCCCTATGTGTGATATCAACTCGACGTGTGTCGTCACCACCGAGCCCACGGGCGGGATTATTTTTAACGAAACTCGATCCGAAGCGTGTTCAGGCTGATAGTGCCGGGAAGCACACCCACGCATTTCCTGCCTTGCGCGCTGCTGACATACATTTCCGAACTTGAACTTGGCGTGTTTATGCGTCATCCGTTTTGAATTTGGGAAAATTGTCGCGTTTATATACGTCATCCGGCGCGAACTGGTTAAAACTCGTCAATCCCATATTCCCCGTGCCTTTCACGACTTCCATGTTCTTGTATGCCTCGGAATCCACGTCGTCGAATACAGTCTTATCCCACACTTTGAAGAGCAAGCTTTGATCCGATGCTACCAACTGTGCCCCTGCGGTTCTTAGCGACTTGTCGAGGGGAAACTACCCCCTTGGCAGTATCTTCGGAAGGGCAAACGGTTTCTTTGGTACAGAGAACAACTGTTCACTCTGCGAAAATGGTTTTGTTCAAAAACAGTGCAAAACAAAGGTTTTAAATAAAGAGGTGGAGTATCGGTTGGGATCATGTCTAATCAATATTGGAATAATTGGAATAACTGGGTACTCGCATTTCCCTTTCCAATTCCCATGGGTCTGCAGATAACACACGCTATTCACCGTCTTGCCTTTTAACGAAAAACGTCCAAACCAGACAACCCTTCTCTCCGCATTCCACACAGAGTTCCTCATGTAGTACGTCGGTTCGCTGGCGTGCACCAGAATCAAGTTGAACTTGGCACTGCCTGGCCAGGCGGCCAGCAGGTACGCGTCGTACGTACCGTTGCCGTGGTCGACTACGTGCCCAGCGGTGCTCGCTTTGGGATCTTTATCGGAGTTCAAAGTACCACGTATATCAAATACTTGATTGCTTCCACTTATCTTATTTTCTGCCTCTCCCGTTCTCTGTAGACTCTTGCAATCTGCCCGCCAATGGCCCGGCTTTCCGCATGAGAAACACAATCCCGGCTTCTTCTGGTAGCTGGCTGCGTTAGGCATGCATGGCTTCCCTGCAGGGTACTACTGCTCTGATCCTGACGTGTTGTATATGGGTATGGTCTTTTGTAGCTGGTAAATTTCTTGGCTTTCTGCTGCATCTTCTTCTGGGCTCTTGATTCTGCCTTCCAGATCTTCTTCTCGTCTTCCGAATCGTCAGCGACGACGTTCGCTGGATACTCGTTGACTGTTCTCCATCCTAGCCCAGTTATTGTCCGCTATCTTGATTAGCTTCTGCCTATGCTCGATAAGTTACATACCTTCCTCTATCTTCTCCTGTGCCTTGCAAGTAGCCTGTCGTATTATCGGTTCCTCCTCTAGCAACACGTCTGCTTCTTTGAGCTTCTCATGTACCTTAGCATTAGCTTTTGTACTGCTCCTCGTTCCCCTTCTTGTTGAATTTGTGTTTCTCGTCTCTTGTTCTTCGGATCCGCCAATTTATTGTTCCACCCATTTCTTGGAATTAGCATTATTCGATGCCATTTCCCCACAATGTTCACGTTCAGACGTTAAGTTTGATTGCACTTATAGTTCGCATGAGTTGGTCACTATATTATTACCCCTCACCGATCGTGACGTTGACAAGCCACATGTTGTTGTCCTTAAACTTGGCCACTTTGTTTCGTGACCACGCACCTCAAATTCCACGTGGTGCATTATGACCGTGTCGTTGTTTTCCCTCCTCCAGTGTGGTTCCCAAAACACATTAGCGTGCGGGAATTGCTTGACGGGCAGGCGCCTGACCTCTAGGCGCACTGGTTGGTCACTGTGCAGCAGATCATTCAGGATGCGCTGGTCACCCCTCTTGTTCTTCGGATCCGCCAATTGTTCCACCCATTTCTTGACGAACATGTTGGTCGGCTTGTAATAACCCAGGCCGGCGCAGTAGTTGGACTTGGTTTGCAGCCTAGTCGGGTAAGAGGACGTCTCGTCTACAAGGGAAACGTCAAAGACTCCTTGGAAAAACGAATGGGGGTCCTAGAACAAAAAGGTATCCACGTCGGTAAAGAACACCTCAAACCCCCACTGCAGCAGCGACAGGATGTACCTTTGGCGTCTGTTCACGAGGAGGTTATACTCGTGGGTAAAGACCAAGAGTTTTTTCGATGATGTTTCTCCCACGGGAGATTTCAGTACCGTTATCACCGGGTCATCCTCAGTGGCTTTGAGCAGAACCTGGTAGGCGTTCTGCTCCTCGGCCATGATGATGATGTTCAGGCAGACTCCGGTCCTTTTAATACTTGCTAACAGGTTCAGGTTATGTCCATGAAGCCGGTGTTGGCGCTGAGCAGCAGCACGGTACCGGGCTTCTTCGAAGTGTCGGCCAAGGTGCAGCCGGAAATCTTCCCCCGGATGTCGACCGTTCAATTTGGCGGCGGAGACCCGAGCGAGAATATCTGGTCTTGCAAGACGCCCACCGTGGCATGTTGCACCCTGGTCTGCCCACCTTTAGTCCTGTCTTCACTTTGTTTCGTGACCACGCACCTTAAATCCCACGTGGCGCATTATGACCCGGTGTCGTTGTTTTCCATTCTTCAGTGTGGTTCCCAAAACACATTAGCGTGCGGGAATTGCTTGACGGGCAGGGGCCTGTGGTCACTGGTTGGTCACTGTGCAGCAGATCATTCAAGTGGTCGGGTCTCTTGATCTTCGGATCTGCCAATTGTTCCACCCATTTCTTGACGAACATGTTGGTCTTAAATCGAAACCAAACATATAATTGCCCGTTTTGAATGTGTTGTTGGCTGTGGCCGCATCTTCATACTTGAACGTGTATTTAAACAAATAAGGATTCACATGTCTGCAACCTAGCACTAATCTGCGTTTACCATTATTTCCCGACACAGTTAAGGGGTTAACCACATCATGGCTCTGTATTCACCTTTGAAATACAACCTTTTCTCAACAACTTGTGTAACTCCTCTTCTACAAATTCTTTGCGTTGCAATGCTGATCTGTTGTTACCAAGTTTTATTTTATCCGGTATGCTATGCAAAGGTAGTTTATACCCGTCTTCTACAATACTCAGAACGACTTTATTAGAAGTTATCTCTTTCCATTTGTCTACTGCTGCTCTCAATCTACCCTTCGGTGTGACACACTCGACTGTACCTCCCGTACGCTGTACGGTATTGATCATTGGTGGCTCTATTTGGTTCAATACACCAAGTTTAACTTCGATTGATATTTCTTTAACTATATCAAATACTTGATTGCTTCCACTTATCTTATTTTCTGCCTCTCCCGTTCTCTGTAGACTCTTGCAATCTGCCCGCCAATGGCCCGGCTTTCCGCATGAGAAACACAATCCCGGCTTCTTCTGGTATAGCTGGCTGCGTTAGGCTGCATGGCTTCCCTGCGGGGTACTACTACTCTGATCCTGACGTGTTGTATATGGGTATGGTCTTTTGTAGCTGGTAAATTTCTTGGCTTTCTGCTGCATCTTCTTCTGGGCTCTTGATTCTGCCTTCCAGATCTTCTTCTCGTCTTCCGAATCGTCAGCGACGACGTTTGCTGGATACTCGTTGACTGTTCTCCATCCTAGCTCAGTTATTGTCCGCTATCTTGATTAGCTTCTGCCTATGCTCGATAAGTTGCATACCTTCCTCTATCTTCTCCTGTGCCTTGCTAGTAGCCTGTCGTATTCTCGGTTCCTCCTTAAGCAACGCGTCTGCTTCTTTAAGCTTCTCATGTACCTTAGCATTAGCCTTGTACTGCTCCTCGTTCCCCTTCTTGTTGAATTTGTGTTTCTCGTTGCAGATTTGCTCTATTTTGGCTACAGTGCACCTCGCTTAATTGCCGTTGATTTTCGTTAATTTGCCGAATAAACAAACTCAGCTTTGAGGTTATCATATCATCTAACTGGTTTAGTAAGAGTCCTTGTGATTCCTGTATTTGCTCGCAGACTTGGGTCTTTATGAGAGATGATAAGTCTACGTTGGACTCCATGCCTGCCGGCAGTCTTTAACGTGACCGACCTTGCGTCTTACTGACATTCCATTCAAATTAACTCTATTCATTGCCATGATCGCTCAAGCGTCAAGCTTGTGAGTAACATACAGACAACATTTTCCTGCTATACCGTACCGCAGGAAAATAAAACTTCTTCCTCTGTTTAAAAAAGCCTGGTCTCGAGGTTAGGGTGGAGAACCTTCGACCTATTGGAAAGAGCTGTGGCAAGTCAATTACAGTCTTATCTGACTCGAAATAATTTATATCCATTGATGCAGTCAGCATACTGCAAATTGCATATTACTGAAACAGCTCTCTTGAAAATTAAGAACGAATTGTTAATGGCTATGAATAGAAAACATGTACATGTATCACTGTTGGTCTTATTAGATTTAAGTGCTGCATTCGATGACATTAGATCACAGTATTCTATTGGGTGCACTTTAGTCACGTTTTGGAATTAACGGTACAGCCCTCAATTGGTTTTGTTTATATCTAGCCAACGGATCTTTAAGGGTTTTAATTAATGGTAAATTGTCTAATAACTATAACCTTGAATGGGGAGTCCCACAGGGATCATGCCTGGGCCCCCTACTTTTTATTTTGTATACCAGTCAATTGTTTGACAAGTTCATCATCCACAGATCCACTGCTTTTTCAGACGATACACAGTTGTATCTGTCATTCAGTCCTGACGAGGCTGGTAGTCAGGAGTCCGCTCTTTCTGCCATGGAAGCTTGCACCCATGATGTACGACAATGGTTGCTTACTAATGGGTTATTTTTGAATGACAATAAATGTATGGCATACAGGTTGGCCCCTGTTTCCCTTGCCCGAAACCTAGGTGCGTGGTTTGATGCCAATATATGTCAATGAAAACTCATGTCACTAAAGTGTGTGGTAGTGCTTTTTATTATTTGCATAACAATAGACAAATTGGGAAATATTTATCAAAGGAATGTACCGAGACACTGATTCATGCATTTATCTATAGTACTTGATTACTGTAACAGTTTGTTTTATGGTTTACCTAACACACAGATTAATCCACTCCAGAGAGTGCAAAATGCTTGTGTTCGGCTTGTCTGTAATGCATTCAAGTTTTGTCATATTACACCATTGTTTACGGATCTACATTGGCTTTCTGTTCGGTCTAGAATTGAATTCAAGCTGTTATTGATTACTTACAAAATTGTACATAGTTTAACCCCACAGTATTTAAGTCAGCTTGTTTCTATCAAGTCCCAATCTTGTTACTGTCTTCGTAGTTCTAGCGATGGTAGGTTGTCGCAAGGCTACTCTTGGGGACCGAGCCTTTGAATATAGTGCCCCAAATAGAATAAACTTCCATTTCATGTTAGGAACGCTGCTATAGTCTTGGTGTTCAGTTCTGAAGACTCGCCTCCTTTTTAAACAAGCTTTTTTAATAATGTGGTTTAATAATAAGGTTTTTAATAATATTGTTACTTGTTCACAGTGTATGTCTTATCAATTTTATGTGCATATTTTCGAGCTATTTACTGATTATTTTGTTATAATTTTTAATTACCAATGTTTTAGCAATTATATAGTTGTTATGCGCCTGTGTACATTGTATGGAATGGGCGCAATATAAATCAATACATTATTATTAAGGGCAGGCTGTTCGCGTGTTGGTATATATATGTACATGTAAAGTCATTCAATCGAAAATGCTTCACTGGTACACTGACTTGCTCACGCAGCTTGGCACCGTTGAACTTTAAATTCTCAAGACAAAAGACACTGTTGTTATACATGTATCACGTGATTCGGGGCAAGCCTTACGCTAGCAACCCGGCCCCCAGCTCCAGAAGCGTATTTTTTTTCTAGGAGGGTTAGGGGTAATAATCATAAATGGGCGGCTCTAGACGTCAGTAGTTTTAACAATAAAGTCGAAAAGCCAGAAAAACGGCGTTCGTTTTCAACCGGCGTCGGGCAGTTGTTCTTATGTTGTTCTTGTTTTTTTCGCGATCGCCGTCTGGCGATCGTTAATTTTGTTTAATAGAAAATAAAAAATTTCGGAAACATAAAGTCTTGGTTTGCTTACATTCGTGCTTTTCTATGGCCCTACAAGCTGCCTGGTACCCTGAGACTACCATAGACTTGTGTGCATAAGCAGAGTGCGACGTCGTTATGTTTGGTCTACTCTGATTACAATATGTTATTTTTGTACATAATGTATTTATTTTAAGAAGATTTAATGTATTTAATTAAATTCCATCTACATATTTATTTGTAACTAAATATTATTGTACTTCAACATAACTGCAAAAGAATGTATTTTTTTGTATTTAATCTAATATTTTTGTAATATAGGTTTTCCTGGCGAATTTATACATAAATTCAATTGCACTTTTTGTAATGAAAATTGGCTTTAGAAATGTGGTATGCAGTCGTTATTGATTTATATACAAAGTAATTAAGTATCAAAGCCATGTTTTGATTAAATGTTAGCCATTTACACATGTACAAATACAAAACTAAAGTATGCAATAAACTTGAAATATTGTATGGTAAAATCAATTTCTTTTTTCGCATGCATCCTTAGCCAGTAATTATGTTTAATTATTTTTCTCTAGTACTACAGCCCATTTCCAAACTGGGTCCAGGCTGGTCACTAGCCTCTGCATCCATGGACACATCTGCAGAGAGCTCGTTTGTTGACCCCAGCAATACATGTAGTTTCTTCAGCATCTGTGTATAAAAAAACAAAACATGTCAACTATTGAGTCTTCGCTAGTAGTGAACATGCTGAAGTGAAGACGAATGAGTGTACGGTACAAACAAAATTAATTAATTGTGCTCGTAAAAAAATGCTATCAGTATCAGGTTATTAGTATACTCACAAGATGTAAAAACGAAGTTAAATCGAACCCAATCCGGCTCCGCCACAACTACTCGGCCGTACACGTGTCCGGAAAATGGGCATTTGTACGCAATTAAGTTAATATATTATTAATTACTGTAGTGTCTAGTTTCCGGACACGTTTTAAAATAACACGCTTCAAACTTACCCGTTTCTTTTCCAGTTTCTCTGAAACCATTCACGATACAACGGTCCGGCATTACGGGATATTTAGGACACTCTTGATTTAGTTATTTCGTTTTTCGTTGTTGTGTCTGTTGCAGTACGTACGCACAATGGATGGTGCGACCCGTACCCCAGCGCTATATCTTGTACGCGCCCGGCCGTTCGTCGTTTGTTCGGTGTAATGTTGGCAAAGCAAGCGTATATCTATAATTTATTGTTTGTGTCATAGGGGCAAACGACGTCTAAAAAACAGTCTTTATAAATATTCGGTTTGTAGATGCTGGGATTTGATCACTTGACCCCCCCCCCCACCTCCCCCCCTTCCCCCACCTTCCCCCTCTCCCATCTTTCTCCCCTCTCCCACATTTCCCCCTCTCCCACTTTTCCTCTAGGAATCAAACCCAGGCCATAGACAAGGAAAACTTTCGCAGAAACCTAGATTATAAAACTTGCCCAATTATCTCCGACAGATCGACATCCAAGACAAAAAAGTTCAAACAATATGTAACGAGAAATATATAGCCAAATTTCACACTTTGTGTGTCAAGCTCATGGAATGACCCCTATCGATTTTTTTCGAGTTGTTGCAGATCAAATGCCTTGCAATAATACTTGGACAACAAAACATACTTGACTTTATTCTCAAAATCTCAACTTTTGTGAACCACTTTGATGCTTGCTTGCTTGCTTGCAAGTTTCACCGATGACAAAGTTGCACCATCAGCAAACCGAACAGAACGTCGGCAGCTGCAAGTGCGTTTCGTTTTCGGTCGAGCTCAGCAATATTTTCTTTGCAAATACAAACTCCTTTCGAACCATCAAACACGTACAGTAGGACCCCAATTGAAAGTAAACGAAAAGACAGTTAATCAATATCTACGTATATCTACACTCAGCATATGTTTCACTTCACTTTCACATTTGAATTTGGATAAGCGTCCGACCCTAGAATTGACCAAAGTCGGACTTACCATGGAGTTAAGACTACCAATTTGCCTTCGTCAATCCGGCCGAATAATTATGTGCAAGCTTTGTTGGCCTTAGATAAAGGGCGCCCTCATCTGGTTGTCGTTCCGCGATCGGCATCAACGTGATGTCATCATGTCATCAGTGCAGTAAATCACCACACATAAGCATGGCGGCGCATGAGGGCGCGCTACTGATGAGCGTGGACGTGACGCGAGGCGCACGGTGTGGATGACCATGAGCAATGTTACCACATAATCCCGACTTGGATCAAATCTAGTCCGACCCGGACTTCACACGTTCACTTTTTCCATGAAAGTATTAACTATTTAATTATAACATAACATATTGTGGTCTTTGTTATTTATCTGAGTGTCGGTAGAAGACCTTCAACGACTCTTCGGTAATATCTTACCAAGACACGCAGTTGTATCTACAGTCTGGTTATCTGACCTGACAATGCCAAGACGTCTGAATTGTAGATCAGGTAGCCGCCATCTGAAACAACAATAGACCATTAGCCTCTGTCATGACCTTTCTAAAAGGTCAACGCGCGGAAAATTGTCAAAATGGCGGCGCTTACCAACAGCAACACGTGTGTCGTCGATTTCAGAACTTTATGGCTTACGACGGAGCTCTAAAGACTGTGGTTATTTCGAAAGAATAAACCGTAGGCATAAGGCTAAATGTCAGCCAAAACCATAAAATTACGAAAGAGAAAGAAACAGCGACTGAAAAAATGGTCAGTTTGTGAAAGTGTGCTGCGCTATATTCGTACGTGCGTAGCTATAGCTGTACTTTTACAGCTGTACTTTTAGACGTTTACATTGTGTATAAACAGTTAATGTTGGGCCGACTTTCCTCATGCAATGTTGCCAAACTTCTTTGTTGACAAACTGCAAATTCATTGTACCTTTACCATGTTAATGTTATTAATGCTTGCTATTTACCCTCTGTTAGTGTTAACAATTTAGGTGTAAGCTTAGTCCGAAAAAAACCAAAACGGTGGCGTCCAGAAATTTGGCACACAATCGACCGAGTGTTCCCTAAGTCGCGGCGCAATTGAATAATTCTTGGAAAACCCAAGTTTAATATTTACGAACTTCTTTTAATAGTAAATGTCATTTATGACCCATGTAAGGTTTCAGTCAATAAAAGGGTAAAATATTACTAGATTTCATAGGCGTCTACATTTAATGCGACAGTATTTAAAACTGGTTGGTTTTTAAATTAACATTGCAGGAACAGGAATGTTGAGGTTTAACGTCCAAATAGTAATTATGTGAACCAAGTGCTTGTGTGTAAAGCCTCAAATTTATATTTGATGTCAAAAAAAAATAAAAAATGCAAAAAGAATATTGCTTGTATCAAGTTGTATGAATTGGCCCCAGAATTTGTTTACTGTATGGTATTCAAATATATGGCTTTCAAATAAAGCTTCAGTTCAGTGCCACTGAAAAAAAAATTGTTAAAATGTTGGGCCTAACCGGTTTTCTAAGGAGCATAAATACACGGCGGGCCTTTTCAAGTGCAGGAAAGAAAATCTAGTTTTATGATTGGCCATTTTGTATTAAGTATTTCCCCGCAATTCACTAACTATCTGTTGTCTTTCCTCCGTGGTATAGCTAATTACGTTAGTTTTACGCGAGAGCTCGGAAGCCATATTGACAAATTTCCGCAAAACGCCCTCTTCGGTTGATTTTCGTCATTTCATGACGGAGGCTAATGACGCACTGCAGCTATTTGTATATGTTGCAGCATTTTAAATATAACAGCTCTTCTCAAAAATACACCGTACACACGCGCACAGTGGCTTTAAATAGTGATATTAAGCATTTCGTAAGTTGTTGCCAACGCGAGATAAGATTTTATGCTAAACATATTAAAACAAATCTGTGTCTTAGGGGCATTTAATTGTTTACCTTAAGTTATAGTTATACAACTATTTTACTCCCAGGTTTATAACTCGACCATCGCGAACGCTAACGATAATACCCGAATGTCAATGGAGCGTATTCGGAAAACTAAAGTGACGTGAATTTTTAATACAATTGATATTTGGTAAAAACGGTTTATGGTAAAGTTATATTTAGACACACATCAAATTAATTAGGCCTAAAGTATGTTTGATTTCCCTGAACCTTTAATACCCGGCTTATTCAATTTCATTTGAAAATGAATGCTCCGTTGCATCAGCCTTCAACAGTCAAAAGGAGTAATTCAATTTTAGCAGTTAGTATTCACTGGCCAAATAAGATCATTCAAATTCATGAGGTCACAAAGATCATTCAATTTGGTAATAGCATGGAGCTATAGCTCCATGGTAATAGCCAGCAGCAATGGTCAGCCATTCATTTTCATCAATTGGCAAACATGTTTTAAAATATGTTCACATTAAAATTCGTTTCTGTGGTATGTGCTTTTTATTTCGTATGTGCCTATAAAAAGGCAGATGTTTTGAGGAGAATTCATGTTCACACTAATTCTACGTTATATACCTTTAAGTAGTGCGAATTTGAACGAAAATATGGCTGCCCGTTGTCAGTATAACTGAATGTCGGCCAAATAACTCTTGAAAAGTGTGTGAAATGGTACGTCCATAGCCAAACGTGCATGGCGAGATACCTATAGCACGTCAGTAAACATTGAAGATTAAATAAACTTCAGATATAAAGAAACGATTAGAAGAAATATACATAAAAAAACAGAAAAATAAAAGGAACTCTGAAAAAAATATACATGAAAGGTTTACATTTGTCTTATCCCTATGCAAGAAAGTGTCATTTTTTTATTGGTCATCACATTCAATAAATGGCAGCATTTCAAGGCGAAGGTTAACTGTTGGGTGAAACGTTATTGCACAATAAATGTGTAAGTTTTCAGACTACATTTTTGTAACAGGTTAAGGAGCCTAACTGTCTTCCAGAAAAATGCAAATTTCCCAAGGGGGTACTTATTTCTTTTGACCTGTTTATTAGAAGAAAGGGCGTGAATTTGAAAGCGTCTTAATGAATTTGAATTAATTTGTGATGAAATTGGCCGGGAAAACCTATATTATGCACCATGTATTTATTGTATTACTATTTCCTTGTATTATTTTATTTCATTTCGTATACATATATTTAAGTGTTGGCATGGTGGCATTTAGAGAGCCACTCGATTGAGATTTAGTTAACATTTGTCATGTTTTGTCATGTCATTTTTCATCTGTGTACTGTATCTTTTCATGTTTGCCCTGAGAAATAATAAATAAAAATTAAATGAAAAAAATAACAATTACAGGATATCTAGCGCAATCATTTTGCTGGATGCCTACAATTATTATTTACTTTTAAATAAGTAAGATATTTCCTAATAATTTGGTAGTAAAAATGTTGATATCTGCAAATGGTGTATCCTACATTTATAAATACAAAATGTTTTAAAATAGCCAGTGAAACTTATCTTAACCCTTTCTGCATGTTAAATAAGCTAAACCGCACTTAAAGACAAATCCGAATGTTATAAATTTGAACTATATATAGGCCTACTGCACAACAATTGAAAGTAACATTGAGAATTGAGTTGAAAGGAATTTGCGTGGATTATTATGTGTAAAAAGCTGGGACAACAACAATAGAGGTTTCCCCGGACGATTATTTCCTAATGGGCGACTATTTTCCGACTATTTCCCTACTGTTTAAGCTTGCTATCATGGGGTCAACTATCATGGGGTCCCCGTGGGTGGGGAAATGAGTGTGTCTGATCTAGCATCAAGTACACTACATCATGGAGATGATAACAACAAAGAAGATGGCAGCACCCATCAGAGCCATCTTCATCTTGATATTCTCTTGGAGAAGTTAGACCCCTGCAACAGAATACAAAATACATATAGTTCAATTGTAAGCAAGGCGGACCAAATACTAATCCTTTCCGAACCGTTCGGGGTCTAGCCAAAGGGCACTTCGGACTGAATGCGGCAGTGTTTATATGCTGATCATTCTGTTTTGCACAGATCCATTTGTATTGACACAGTCATTGACCTGCACAAAAAGAAATATGCGCGGTGGTCGCATATGCGCGGTGGTCGCATATGCGCGGTGGTCGCATATGCGCGGTGGTCGCATATGCGCGGTGGTCGCATATGCGCGGTGGTCGCATATGCGCGGTGGTCGCATATGCGCGGTGGTCGCATATGCGCGGTGGTCGCATATGCGCGGTGGTCGCATATGCGCGGTGGTCGCATATGCGCGGTGGTCGCATATGCGCGGTGGTCGCATATGCGCGGTGGTCGCATATGCGCGGTGGTCGCATATGCGCGGTGGTCGCATATGCGCGGTGGTCGCATATGCGCGGTGGTCGCATATGCGCGGTGGTCGCATATGCGCGGTGGTCGCATATGCGCGGTGGTCGCATATGCGCGGTGGTCGCATATGCGCGGTGGTCGCATATGCGCGGTGGTCGCATATGCGCGGTGGTCGCATATGCGCGGTGGTCGCATATGCGCGGTGGTCGCATATGCGCGGTGGTCGCATATGCGCGGTGGTCGCATATGCGCGGTGGTCGCATATGCGCGGTGGTCGCATATGCGCGGTGGTCGCATATGCGCGGTGGTCGCATATGCGCGGTGGTCGCATATGCGCGGTGGTCGCATATGCGCGGTGGTCGCATATGCGCGGTGGTCACCCGGTATATGTCGTCGCGTTCCGTTTCTAATGGTCACACTCCTTTGTACACACATACAGTACACATGAACACTTTTGAACCACAAATATTTCCAGATTTTGTAAACAACTGTGCATGACAGGGTTTTTAAAGTTGGTGTTTCCGTGGATTACCCCTCCGTCAAACGGAGCGAGTTAGTATAATCGAGAGGCAATTTTTGTTATTTGTTTTGTATTACATGTACATGTACTACAACATCTTTGGGCCAATTCCGCTGAAATGGTCACACTCGATCCTTCGTATACAATAAACATGAACACTTTTGAACCATTAATATCATCCAGATTTAACAACTAGCTGTGTGCACGACGGGGTCTGTAGGATATACAATTGGTAATTGCTTGAATTATCATGAATGGGTGGTTTTGGGGGGCTGTATTTTATATTAAATATCGTTTAACTGACCTGTCCGAAGTTGTACAATCATGGATGTTGAGAAAAGCTAGAAAAACGGCGTTCCTTTGTAACCGGCGTCTGACAGGGGTTCTTGGTCTGTGCAGTAGACCTGTGCAGTAGACCTGTGCAGTAGACCTGTGCAGTAGACCTGTGCAGTAGACCTGTGCAGTAGACCTGTGCAGTAGACCTGCGCAGTAGACCTGCGCAGTAGACCTGCGCAGTAGACCTGCGCAGTAGACCTGCGCAGTAGACCTGCGCAGTAGACCTGCGCAGTAGACCTGCGCAGTAGACCTGCGCAGTAGACCTGCGCAGTAGACCTGCGCAGTGGACCTGCGCAGTGGACCTGCGCAGTGGACCTGCGCAGTGGACCTGCGCAGTGGACCTGCGCAGTGGACCTGCGCAGTGGACCTGCGCAGTGGACCTGCGCAGTGGACCTGCGCAGTGGACCTGCGCAGTGGACCTGCGCAGTAGACCTGCGCAGTAGACCTGCGCAGTAGACCTGCGCAGTAGACCTGCGCAGTAGACCTGCGCAGTAGACCTGCGCAGTAGACCTGCGCAGTAGACCTGCGCAGTAGACCTGCGCAGTAGACCTGCGGTTTTAGGGGTGGGAAGGAAAACCCACGAAATCACGCAGGGACTTGAAAACCCAATCCACATTGAAACGATTCCTTTGGGGTGTTTCCTGTCTTGGCCGGTGGCGGTATCCAATGACAAAAATTGTATTGAAAATGAAAAAAGCAGTCGAAATTTTTTTACGTTGACGTACCGTTGATGCACGTAGAGATTGTGCACAAATACTCAAACCACGTTGACAAATACCTCCCCTAAAAAGGGCAATAATAATCGATAAATTGTGAAAAATCGTGCTTCGAACCCACTCATTTTTTTCCATGGATACGTTAAAAAATGATGTAGCAGTGATATACTGAATTTAAAAAAAAATCTGCCTGTGAACCCCTTGCGTTTTATCGTGTTGTTTTCGAACGAAAATGGCAGAAAATGACATCTTCCCAAAAAAAATCCGTGTAGATCGTGCCTGTGTACCTGGCTTTGCGGACGTTGTATGAATCACTGAATTCGGAGAGCGATACACGGAGCAAATTTGTACGTGTTTCAATGGTGCGCTTCGCGGTAGCGATCTCTACGTATTTACTGTGTGAGATGTGTGGCTCATGAGCGTGGAAGAACGAATGAGATACATTTCAACGTTGGTGGCGCACTTTCTTGGGCCCCCCTCCGCCCCCCCTGGCGCCGCGTAAACCCCTGGCAGTCTATTTTTAGCTTCAGCGGTTTATCGTTTGCAGACAACGAGAAGAGTCTATTTATGTTTAGAAAAGGAACAAAATAATACCGGTTCTAATATACTTTCTGCAATCACATTCGTCTACATTTAAAAAATCTCGATTTTTGTTTACATCTCGTGAATACAAATTGTACAGTATAAATGATATTATGTGATGCAATTTCCTTTCAATATTCGATCTTTAACAGAATATATTTTTTTGTTTACCTCTTTTATAGAATGTCGTTATCCATTGTGTCCCACAATCCTTTGCACTGGACAAGATGGCAACTTCCATGAGCTCAGAAAACTCAACCTAATGTCACTCTTTCAACACTGTAGTTTAAGTCTTCGAATAAGGTTTCAGTATATTTTCTAGAATCATGGGAAAGAAAAAGAATAAAGCACCCAAACCCATAGCATGTGAAAGCGTTCCAATAAAGAAGAATGTGGAAGGCACAGATTTGCGAACAGGAGGTAAGCCGGGAGCTCGAACGAACATATGACATTGAGAGCGTTCGATTAGCTTACCCGGGGGAGTTAGGGTTAACACTCGGGGGATGGCACGAGGGGAAGCTAATCGAACGCACTCGTGTTTTCGCACTAAATGTTCTGCATGGTTGTATTTTTTAGTTGCATGCATTTCAAATACAATTCTACAACTAAAAAAAACCTACAAAATAAATAAAAAATCGGAATATTTTGCAACAAAATATTTACCTTTCCGCCATCTTTATGCCGCCCTAGACGTCGTCGACTCGACTACGCATGCGTGTGACGTTATTCCACCAGAGACCTGTCCCTGCTACGGGAGCAGGGTTTCTAGTGGCTGACCTGTGCCTAGCCACGAGTTTCTTGTTTCTGATTGGTCAGTGGTGGCTGTTAGTTATCGCACCCTCTGGACTCAAAGGGGAATGATTAGTGTTGTGGTCTATGTGAAAAAAATCTAAATAATTAATTATTGTCCAACACTACAACAAAATATTTCCAAATTTCATTGTTTTATAAAGTAACTAAATCTCCCACGTTACACCGAAGAAAAAGTATTCATTTTTTTATTGCTGTAAAAAATATAGAAAACGCGTAATTCCCTGTACAAATTGAATGGAGGGCTATTGCACACGCCGCGGGCCAAAATGGAAGCCCTCCATTCAATTTGTACCGGGAATTACGTGTTTTCTTATTTTTTTTGCAGCAATAATGAATAAAAAATGAATATAATTTTTGTCGGTGTAACGTTGGAGATTTTGTTACTAGTATATAAAACAATTAAATTTTAAAATATTTTGGTGTAACGGTAGTGTTGGACAATAATTGATTATTAAGATTTGTTTTACATTTGTCATTGTGCTATATACACAACACTATTGCTATTCTTTCCCAGTCCAGAAGGTGCGATAACTAACAGACACCACTGACCAATCAGAGACAAGAAACAAGGCCCAGTGACGTCATGCTGACCACGAGAATCGCTCGTTGTTAAACTGTGAACAGCGTTCAACGTGGCGTTGATGGATTTTGAACACAATATTTTATTTTACGATAAAAAAATTAAACACCACGTCCTTTGTCACGAAAATATGTCCAACCATTTTACTCTTTGGTAATACACATTTTACACCAAAAGCTGCGAAAATAGCTCTCAAATAGCGTCACCGTCCGCTTCCTTTTTTGAGGCCTTCTCCTTTTTTTTAATTTATTTTTTTATTTTTATTAAATGATAAATTGTATTATCTTCTCTATACAAAAAATAAAAAATTATAAAAGATAATAAACTTTTAAGATAGTATTTTAGACTTTAACATCACTGTGTACATGTGGAAATATATTTGTTTTAATGGAAAGGCTAGGGTGTGACGTGTATGGTGCATATATGTGACCTGGCACCACGAAATGAGCGGAAAGTCGCACATGGCCAAAATGAGTTATTGTCCGAACGTCAATTTTTTAAGTGGGAGGTCGGTTTGGAGTTGTTAACGTTTTTACATACAAACAAACCTTCTTTATCATATCCCCAAATTGTGTAGCTCGATTACAACTCTAAAGTGTGTTTTTTGGTGGCTGAATTGCACTGATTGATAGTATAGTTGGCACGGTTCAAAGACTTTGAACTCCGTTTTCTCAAAACAAAGGAGTATGACTTCAGCAATTTCAAAGGAGTATAACGGCGGCTAGGAATAAGCTACAGCAACACACAATACATAATTTAAAAGCTAAGGAATTCTTCTTTCTTGAAATGTAATAATGTCAATTTTGTTATTTTGCGACTTTCCACCCATTTTGTGGTGCCAGGTCAC
The DNA here is from genome assembly GCA_037893245.1 of Crossaster papposus. Classification (NCBI taxonomy): domain Eukaryota; kingdom Metazoa; phylum Echinodermata; class Asteroidea; order Velatida; family Solasteridae; genus Crossaster; species Crossaster papposus. The sequence goes on along the minus strand of JBAIAA010000918.1, from coordinate 552,699 downwards.
ATATGATCGACCCACATGAATTTAGATTTTTAATCGTGGGTGAGCCATGTTTTAATTTCAAATAGGAAGACAGGGTGTGACATGTTCACTGCATGACTGGCCATAAAATGTGTTGGACGACCATTTAAAAAAAAAAAAAAAAAAAAAAGGGGGGGGGGCTCCTCCTTCCCTTTTTTTCAAAAAGGCAAGACGCTAAACATGTTTTGTTTTTTTGGGGGCTAAGACAGGTTATGTGTCAAGTATAAGAAACATTTTGTGTACACAGGTAATAGGTAGAAAAACAGGGTAGGGAGTTAACTTTAGACTAAGATAATAATTATTTGACCGGGAAACGACATCAAATTCATTTTCTTTGACGGCACGGCACTGAACATGCACAGCGAGTGTTTTGGAGAAAAATTTTGAATATCGTCTGGTTCCATGCCTTTATCCCACAGAGCGATGAATACAAAAATGTAAAAATAACTAAATTAATTAGAAATTAATTAAACACAATAAAGAAACACAATACATTATTGACAAATTACTTGCTTTTTAAGTCTTATTTAATACAAATGTTGGTTTCTTTTTTTATTAAACAGTTGTCCCAAAGAAATACAGGTTTCAAATGCCCGACGGAGGATCGGACACGAACACGACAGAAGACAAGTCTATTGCCAAGGTGGTGTTACCGGCCAAGTTGGAGAAGGCAATTGTAGAGGAGATTCTGAGGCACAAGAAATTGTCCGACAGCCTCGGGCCTGTCTCTAAGAAGATGTCAGCTAAGAAACTCAACGTAAGCTGAAACAACCAGTCGAGCACATCTTAAGTTTAGTGCTGAGTCAGTTAACCGTGTCAAACAAACAATTTTTGACACAGACTGCTTCAGGCCTCCTAGATCAAGTCCATTACAATCCATCAATAGTATTTTTTTCATGCCAGGCCTTTAGGACTAAGTCCGCCGAAATCCAACGTTTTGCAGGGATGATATTCAAGATGGTTAGAGTTATTCACTAAATCGGCCCCCATATCATAGATGCCCGTGCAAACGAGCGAAAAGTTCGTAATACTACATGTGACAGAGAATGAACAATAATTATAAGATTTTGACTGCACTCGAAACAAGATGACTAGTGTTATATGTGACCTGTCGATCACCACAAAATGAGAGTAAAGTCGCACTATGTGATTCGGATGTATGGCCATCCAAAGTCAAAATATGAAGAGGGTCAATTTTGAGATTTTTAGTAATTTTGAAAGCCCAAGGCCTCCTCTACATATTCCCATTTTTTGGGTGAGATCAGATGATCGAAAACCTCCTAAATTACACGATTTTGCGTAGTGTTTGCATAGTTAGTGTTTGGACTAAAGTCCATTAGTGGTCTAATTAACACAGTAATTAAATATGCAAATCAGTTCCTCATAAGTATCCCACGTTTTAGAAATTTTGATTTTTTGTTGTTTATACAATAGTGTGTATGTCTGGAAAATTTCAAGAAGAAATAATGATTAGAACATAGCCATTGCTATGCTCAAAAACCCCAAGTGGTGCCATTGGAAAGCTCTCTTTCTTAAGAATTTGAAAATACCAATATCTCAATTTTTAATATTTCCGACTTTACTCTCATTTTGTGGTGACAGGTCACATATGACCTTGTGACAGACTTGACGACATCAATAAGATCTATGAGAGGAAAAACCCAAGTCCCTGAAACTTTTTGACCTTTAACAAAAAAAACCCACTTTTTGTTGCAGCTGGGCTATTCGATATCATGATTTTGTCTTTCCCATTGCAGGACCTCTACATGGCATTATCTGACGTTGGTTTCAAGCATGAACAGATCACGGCAGCTATGAGCAACAATCTTGTTCAGGGAGGTGATTTGCACTCTGCACTCGACTGGCTGTGCCTTAATCTCCCAGATAGTAAGACCTACTGTCTTTTACTAATTACTCGACCAAATCAGTCAAAAACCCTTCACTCACTCTGTTTCTTGTACGTGTGGAAATGGAACCACCATTATCAAAATATTTTACTACCGAATTATTAAGAAATATCTTACTTATTTAAAAGTAAATAATGATTGTAGGCATCCATCAAATTTATTGCACTAGATATCCTGTTATTGTTCTTAAAAATATAATTTTATAAAAATTGAACAAGATCGCCAGACGGCGATCGCGAAAAAAATAACTACATAAGAACCACTGCCCGACGCCGGTTGAAAACAAATGCCGTTTTTCTTACTTCGGACAGGTCAGTCGAACTATTTACTATAAAATACAACCCTCAAATCTACCCATTCACGATATTCAAGCAATTACCAATGATGTATCCTACCTTTCAAGTCTATTAGGTTTGCCAACCTGAGGTAGCCTATTAAGAAAGGACAACTTTTTTAGTTTTTTTTTTAAGAGTAGTGAATAAGTGGTGTCTGCCGTGTGCAGAACTCTTTCTGATTCTGTCAGTGTTTGATTCTAGATGAGCTACCGGCAGGGTTTGCCGGCACGTTTCTTGAGGAGTCCCGACAGGACACCAAGGAAAAAGTCAGGACACCATACAAAGAGGAACCGAGAACAGAAGATGCTGGACAGACGAAAAGGGAAACAGACCCAACTAAAGAGAAGGTATGGCCATGTCCGACTTAAATGGCGGTAAACACTTACAGGGCAGAACAAAAATATTTGCAAGCCCAGCTAAAAAGCGGATTGCCGTTCCGGTGCTCTTCCAAGTGAGCTATGCAGCCCTTTGTTGGCGGTTCCCCATTTTGTCAGTGTTCAGGGGTTGCTAGTCAGAGCTATGAACCCGTAAATGCCATAGAGCCAGGGACCACTTCCAAATAGTCGCGATACTAGCAACATTAGCGTTTACTGCAAACCTGGGAAATAGCAAACGGAATCACTCAAAAAGGAGACAACTTTTTTATACCAAATTTTCAACAATAAAACCAAACTAACAACAAAGGAAACATGCAGTTCTTGTTTTTCTGTTTATTCTATTTTTTTTTCCTTGGCCAAATTTTGCAAAGGCAAACCCAAAGAGCCCCAAGCCCGATGTGAAGAACTGGATTTTGCAGTACGCTGAAGCATACAGTGATGAGGAAGAACGGCTAGACCCCATGCAACAAGAGGAGGTCATTGATCCTGTGAGTTTATATAGATTGATGATTGATTAATAAACTTGTTATTAAGAATTATTTTAATGAAAAACTGCAAATAAAATTAGTTAATAACATTACCCATGTGTACTTTGATCCTCCTAACAAAAATTACACTTTCGAAATGGCTGTGCTCTTTGGCTAAATACGTTGTGTGGTGGTGGCTGCAAAGGTGCCTGTATGTGCCGTCTGCACAACCACGTTGAGCTTCGTCATTGGCATTAAACCAGTTAGGTATTCCAACTGTGCATGTAGACTGTGCTTTGTAAAATGTCGTGGCTCAGTGGTTACGATGTTCGACTCGTGCACGGTGATGCGTGCGTTTCAACCCTGCTAGGAACAAGGTGTTTGTGCACTTGGGAAAGACACTTAACTACAATTGCCTTTCTCCACCCTGGAGTATAAATGGGTACCTGTGAGGGTCGAGGCCGATTGAGCGCCTATAAACGGCTGCCGCGTGGTCCAGGGCCTGATGAACGGGGTAATAATTGTAAAAGCGCTTTGAGATCGTTGATACAATGGAAAGTAATTATTAAACGATTATTATTATGTACAAAACAAGCTTCAATTATAATGTGGCAGACAAGGGTGCAATCGAAAAAAGAAGATGGAAAGTTTTGTTCAAATAAAAGTTTTGGACACACAAGACACTTAAACAAAAATATTGAAAAATGTTATTTCAGAACACAACGATCTCTTTAAATTTGCTATGTTTTTGCACGCATACGTTGAAATGTTTTTCCCAATTTTTTTCCGTACATTTTTGATGTGCACATATGCAGTTGGAATACCAAGCTGGCTACCCAGCTTCTACTGCTAGTTCTAAGGTCGATTTATACACCTCTTCCCCTAGTTGGTCACAAAATGCCATCTGCTGTTCCCGCTTGGAGTCTATACCTATAAGAAAATCGGATACAGTGACCATCCAAAACCCCTAGGCTAAGTTGATATTGAATGACCCTTTCGTTATTAGTGCTCTAGTGTTTTATACAATGATCGTCCTAATCTTTAGACAGAGTATTACTTGAGGCTGGCCTCTCAACTTGAAGACGCCAAGTCAGCTGGCAGTCAAGCCAAACAGGAAGGTGACAAGACGTCCCAGGCCCAGGCAGGCAGGGAGATCGCAAGACTAGCCACAGGTACTGTGCATTATCAAGTCTGTGGGCTTCATTTACAAGTTACCCCCCCCCCCTCTCTTCCCACCCCCTCCCAAACACACTTTTTGTTTTAAGTTGGAAGAAGCTTGAATGCATTGCCATTGTATGCAAAAAATTCAAAATGAAGACGAAACAGGTGGTGCACATTCAGAATAATCTCTGAACTTTCATTCTCTTCCCCAAAACTGGAATGAATTAAAATGTTCCAAAAAAAATTCGGAAACTGACTGAAAAAGAGGGAAAAGTTTGAATTAAAATTTGAGCATGATTGTGTATTTGGGTAGTGATGAGAATGGCATATGGCATTTTGCCATGGGCAAACACCTGCAAAAGTGGCCTCTTTGAAAATCACGGTGGATAAAATCAAAAATATATGATACACCAAATTGCGTCAAAAGGTATAAATAAAAAGCAATTTGTTTGTGAATGATTAAACTTTAACTGGTATCTTTATCATTAAACAGAGATTGCACAAGTCGAGAAGCATCCAGATTTTGACCCGAGGGTTAAGATAGACCTCCAAGGAGACGGAGAACGGGCAGGCGGCTCTGAGGAAGCAGCAACGACGACGTCATCTGAGAAAACGAAAAAGAAGAGAAGAGAGACAAAGCAGAAGGCAGATGAAGACGTCGGGATGTTTAATCTCTTTGCAGAAGAACCTGCGGCATCATCGTCATCATCTTCTAACAAAGGTCATGTCAGTTTTTGTCTTGCCTGAGCGATGTTCATAAATAGACTATACTATCACTATTGCTGTACGTAGTCCATACGTTGTCATTTTGTTAAAAAATTTTGAGAACAAAAAAATGTTTTTTTATGCAAAGTTGAAGCCCAATAGGCCATATTCCTGGTCGCATGAAGGACGGTGTAAGACGCCATTTTCTGGGTACCAACACAGACCAAAACGCATTGTTTTAGTAACTTTTATCTAAAATTAAAATGAATATTGAAAAAATTCAGTTCACCCCAGGATTATTTTGACATTTACCAAGCCCAGGCGTGGGATTGTTTTTTTACGAACCTGGATCCGGGATGGGTTCAGGCCGGCATCTGTGGGTAGCACACCCTGATATTTCCAGCCTCGCTCACTGCGAGTCGCTTGCTGACAGATATTTTCAGCCTTGCTCGGGACGTGTTTAACCGTCATCCGTTTTGAATTTTGAAAAAACTTTGCACGTGTTCAAAAGTAAATTGTCGCCAGTTTTGTGTGTGTGTTTTATTTGGTGGAATATAATTTATTTATTTTGTTGTAACATACCACAGTTTCTACCAGTTCAGCTGTCAAGCAAGATGTCCGCAGCTTTGCTTACAGTCAAAAGAACTGGACTGGCAAGTCCCCAAAACAGTTCTTGATAGACTGGTGCCGGAAAAACCTCCCCAAAACCGCTCCTCCAAAATACCAAAAAACCGAGGTCCGAGGCAAATGGAAATGCAAGTAAGGATGTAACCCTAACCCTGTTCCAACGAAATCCGAACAAAATTTACAATTAGTTTGTTTTTAGATTTTGCTTTTTTCCAATTATCTAGGTTCTCATTTTTTAAATGATGTATTTATGTCCCCCCCCCCCTCCCCCTATCTCACCTGGGGATTTTGTTGTTGTTGATGAAACCCTGACAACCTAATTATGAGATAAACAGCTTTGAAGTTTACAAAAGCATATTATTGTTATAAAAAAAAATTCTCAAAATCGACAAAAAACACACTACTGGGTGACGGATTATGTTTAAATTTAGGAAGATTGTAGATTAAAAGTTCTTGATTCAGAAAAACCCACCACCTCAAAATAGTAAAATTCACTCCGAAATGACTTCACGGGCATATTGTAAAATAACACATTGTGCGACTTTGTCCGGGTTTCGTTGGAACAGTTCACATATTGTGTGCTAATTGGTCAAAAAATTTGCATACGTCATACAACCAGACGAGTACATGCATGAATGGATACAAAAAAAGTACAAAATTGTGACATTCAGATAATGTCTGTATTTTTTTTCTAATTTCTAAAACCTTGATTGGTTGATGGGATTGCTTCTTCACTGCCAAGACTGATCATTGATCGTAAGAAAGAAGCACCGCTGGTCGTTCAGCCGGATATCTTGACGGAAAATGCCATGGAGGCCCAGCATGTAGCCAGTGTGCTAGCGCTCTGGAATCTTGCTAAGACCACGGTAAGCCTGTGAGACATTCTGAAATTGATTTATATTTTGTCAGGTATTTTTGCCTTTTTTATATTAAACCAGTTCGCGTCGGATACTGCGTATACTTGCAAAGTTTTTCTGGAATTCGATTCGGATAAACATTTCACGAACAAGGCCGGAAAATATCTGTCAGCGACGGGCTCGCAGCGAGCGAGGCCAGAAATATCGGGGTGGTCTACCCACAGAGTTTTGAACCTCAGAAAAATACATTTTTTAGTGTATAAAGATATGCATTTTTCAGACATTTCATCAATTTTCAGACATTTTTCCAAATTAACAATTTCATCCCTGGTTCCGCGTAGCATTGCGCAGTACGCGGAACGCGCACCAATGTCCATATTAGGAGTTGGCTTACCTCCCAGACTGATCACGCGAGCGAGGATATTCGAGGAACATGCCATAAACGAAGCTAGAGGGGTGTTTCACGAAATATGACAATGTACGAGGTGTAATTCTTAAACAAAATTGTTGAAAACTTAGAAAACTTTGAAAACATTTCAACTTTTTTTTGACGTATTTTACCGAAAGGTATTTATTAATAGGAGTAAATATGTGGTTGGCTGTTAGTAAACGTACGTTTAAAACCGGCTCATGGGCCTAAACATTGTTGATGTACTTGCCTTTGGCCTTTGGCATTAACACATCCGTTTAAAACCAACCAATCACAAATTAATTCTCTTATTATCCAACTTATTCCCGATTTTGATGTGCTCGGTCACATTTATTCAAACCAAATATAATATAAGCACCATTTAATCCAACATCGTTTTTGTTCAAATTCTCATCCAACAATATTGTCTTAACTGATTACTCACTACTCCTGTGGTGTACTGTATATTCAATTATTTGTTGTAATTGTTCCCTTAAACAGTCCATACATCAACTGCTGCCACCCCCTTATAGGGACCTGTGGTTAGAGTGGAGAGATGCTGAGAATAAAGCTAAGGAAGAAATCAAGACAGAAGAAAACAAGGTCAAGTAGAGTCCTGTATGAATTTCAGTACTGGGTTCTTGCCCTTCATCGCCAATATAATCTCATGAAACACTGTGTAGACTATTTGTGACCCGCTCCATCAAAATCAGGAATAAGTCTTAAAATGAGACTTGCACATGGTGAGAAAGGGAATTTTATAAGCTTTCTAATGATACCCATCACAAGTGTGTATCTGTTTAGGTTAACGAGTTATGGTCTGATGAAGATGACAGGTGTATATCTATTTGCCGAATCCACATTCCGAGAAAAACAGCTTTGAAATAAACAAAATTGACCAAAATCATACAGACAGCGCACACAAATCCTCTTCATTTTCATATTTATTGATTGTTTTTACATACAAGACATTAATGACAATAATCTGTGATAACTACACTCCCTAAAAATACAATGTTCAGAAAATCGACTTGGTCAAGATTTTCACCCATGCGTTCACTTCAACGGCCGATTGCGTAAAACGGCCTCAGCGACTTATTCCTGATTACTATGGAGCGGGTCACATTTGTCCGAAACGTTTTTCCACAGCTATCTGGGGCAAATTTCATTAAAACTTGTAAGCACATAAATTTGCTTAGCATGAACATTCTTATAAAGCAGATGTTGTGCCACCTCGAAAGTGGCTTTTAATTTTGTTCGCCGGATCGGTCTAAACTTGCTGTTGACTGAGAGCTACCTGCAAAGTTACAAGATTACTTGTGTGGGTTGCATCAGCTGCGCCGTATTTCAAACAAATTTTCGAGCAGCAATCGCGAGCATTTGGAACATTTTCCACACTGTGCAACGCCTGCAAAGATGATCGTTTTTGAGAGAGATCTATGGGCAGGCATCTGCTTTTTGTGAAATGGTTGAACATTTTTATGTGTTTAAAATCTTTCTTAAACATTTGCAAGTCTACATCCTTTCATTGGCGTAAACACTAAGCTAGTGATTTAAATTAACTTCGACTTCTGTGTTTTGGGGGTTGTTTTTTGGGTGGCGTTTATAGCCTAGGGACCAATTTGTCACTCAGCTGCTCAAGAAGCTGAAACTGCAGTCACCTTCTGAAGGGACGAGCACCGACCAGGGTACAGCATCCAACAATGAGGGGGTAGAGGAATCATGGGAAGATCATATTGGGAATATGGTAAGTTGTTATATACCCTCTCCCTCCATTCTGTGATGTTTGTTATAGCGGCGTTTCACTGTATATCGTTTTGTCATGTGTACATTTTTATTGTTTGAAGAAGCAATAAATGGTGCTGGATAACTAACCTGACAAAGTTTTAGCTCTGCGAATGCTGTATATTCCGAGAATATAATATTCTAAGATTTCGATTTTTGAACCAACTACATATACTAACAAAATTACCAAAATATTCGTTTCTGAAATACATCTTTGCACTTATTTATTACTTCATTATTTTCTTCAAAATGACAGCATGCCAGAAGAGATAACTTCACAGGGAGCAAGTATTCTTGTCAACAATATTTTGGTTGGTTATTTTCCCTTGAACCTCATTGCTTTTATAGACCAAAAAAAAGGTCGGTTTACCATGTTGCTTACATACAGTCGTCAGTGCAACATTGCATAACTATAAAGTAAGCTGATTTCAATAAGTTTTTTATTGATGATATCGTTGATGCATTTAGGATGACAGGAAGTTGACCTCAACGGTTTCCCCAGGCAGGACAAGCAAGCCAAAGGTTACTGGGGCAACGCTACGCACAATCATGCAACAAAGACAGGTGGGTAGAAATTTGTCTACACACATTTGTCCACACACACACTACAGTCATGTATAGACCGGCAATCATGGACGGGGCATTGTCCGACCGTCTTCCCTCTTTTGTTTGTACTCTAACGTTTTCGGATGATCGCCATAGGATTTGTACACGAGAAAAGATCGTTAATCGTGGACCCATTGTTTGACTCCCAATTCTTTTGTCTGACGACCACGATTGCCGGTCAATACAAACGCACGTATCCTCAAATTTGTATCCTTGTGGAGACATCTCTTTGTTCTTGTGTACAAAATGGTTAGAAAGTCAAGCACCTTTTTCAAAATGCTTCTATTTCAACCACAATTAATTTCCTGGTTTGAAAATTTGACCCAATATACCCTATATTATACCCTAACCCTAACCCAAACACTAACCCTAACCCACATCCAAACACTAGTTTTTGAGTAAATCGAGTAAAATTCAAAAATCTATTTCGTAAAAGTTCTTGTGGAAACCTATTCATCTGTAGAAATTACCCTGTGGAGACCTTTTGACTCCCATTGTCCCCAGTGTGTTCAGGTTTCCACAGGGTACCAAATTTAGAAACATTTGTCCACACACACACTTGCAAGATGCATTGCATGACGATTTGAATGTATAGACAAGGTCAATCGAAATCTGGAGACTGCAAAATCAGAAACATTCCCCAAAACATGTTGTGCTTTTTCATTTTAGTTATTATTATAGATTGTTAATTTGCCCCACAAATAGTTTCAAAGAATGAATTCTATGCAGGAATAGTTAAGATGGCACTCCAGTTTGTGAGAGAAGTGTATAATTACTGATGTTATACCTCTGTCTTGAATACTGTATTTGTATTGGTCTAAAACAATCTTGCGTCTGTTGTATATTAAACCACGCATATCTCACGCCCCGTGTGATATCAAACGGCAGCCGCAGCTAGCTCCCTGTTTAGCTGTATATCATTGGTACCCGTGCAATGTTTACCTGCACACTATTAACGATAGTAAACTGTAATGGAGCAGTGAACGAGCAGACGAAGTTTGTGAGTTCATTTAGTTTGCGTGATTAACGTTACTACAGTAAAATACATGTTTAATTACTAGAACGTTTCGTATCTTTAGTCCTTATAAATGTCTGCTGAGTTTTAAAACAGAGGTATAACAAAACAATTGTTGACTGTTGTGATGTGGGATATGACGTTTTGAACACCCTCGGGAACGCATAACACAACCTTGGCTTTGTCTCCGGTCCCGCGGGTGTTCAAAATGTCATATCCCACATCACAGCAAGCAACAATTGTATAGTCCATGCTTAAGGCAATATTAGCCAACACCTCAGAAGCAAATTAGCCACATTTTGTCTACCATCTACAGATATTTTTTATTCCATGAGGAGAAGTCGAGGAGAGAGCTCTTCCTAATTCAGATAATTTTGTTAGACTGTTTTAAAAGAATCAATTACGCTAGGTGTAAAATTATGTTTTGTAGAAATCGGCAGCCTACCACAAGATGTTGGCAGCTCGCCAGGTCTTGCCTGTCTACCGGCAACGAGACGCCATCTTGGCCCACCTCAAGTCCAGCCCGGTGGTCATTGTAGCCGGGGAAACGGGCAGTGGGAAAAGCACTCAAGTACCGCAGTTTCTTCTTGAGGTATTAGAGAGAAGCCGTCTTTATTAGGGTTGGTGGTGGTGATGATCGTTACTAGAAACTAGTAGGATTGTGACTGGTTCAGTGTTTTGGAAACTTGGTTTAGCACAGTAATGTGTGACCTGCTCCAACGAAAACCTGACAAAGTTAAAAATATTTTTTAGATTGATTTTTTTTTTTAAATTCTCTACGTTCTCAGCTTTAAAATGAGTTATCATTTACATATGTATTTCCACCCTATCTCCCCTGAGGGAAAGATTTAGTGATAAAATCCTGACAACCTAATTATGAGATAAACAGCTTTGAAATTCAGAAAAGTGTATTATTTCTATACACAATTGTTTCACAAAATCGACCTAAAATCTTGCTTTTCTCAGATTCCATGATTGTAAAACTTTGAACATGTCAGCTTAACAATATTCACTATAAATACAACCCCCCCAAATCCACCCATTCATGAATATTCAAGCAATTACCAATGGTGTATCATACCTTTAACCAGTTCGCGCCGGGATTATTTTAACATCGCCGAGCCGAGGGGCGGGATTATTTTTAACGAAACTCGATCCGAAGCGGGTTCAGGCTGATAGTGCCGGGAAGCACACCCACGCATTTCCGGCCTTGCTCGCTGCTGACATATATTTCCGAACTTGAACTTGGCGTGTTTATGCGTCATCCGTTTTAAATTTGGGGAAATTTGTGCGTTTATATGCGTCATCCGGCGCGAACTGGTTAAGAGGCCTGACATTTAGACTGCTGCTGAAATATATTTGTTGAATCCATTAGCCCGCAAAACACTATTAAAAAAATATAAAATAGGATTTTTGACATTGTATTTGGACAGGATTTGGTCATGTCAGGAGAGGCTGGTCCTGTTAGCATTGTGTGTACCCAGCCTAGGAGGATATCGGCTACCAGTCTGGCTAGAAGAGTATCACAGGAGATGGCTGAAAAGGGGCCAGGCTCAAAGGTACGAAACCCTGGGACAATTTCACACAAATTTGCTTTGTATGAAAAAAAATTCTTGGCAAAAACTAGGTAACGGGCCAAATTTTCAGTTAATGTATATTGTTTGTGATTGATATTTAATTGGTTTTTTTTGTTGCTTAGCATGAAAAGCAAGGGAGTAAAACGGGTTTTACTGAGCACGATTTGTTGGTGCTGAGAAAATTTGTGTGCTTAGCAGCTTCATGAAATTGGCCCTATTAAGGCCTAATTTGCACTAACTGTGCTAGCAGAAGAGTTCTGTGTTAATCCTGTAAGCACAGAATCCTTAGTTACGCGATGTACGCCTATATTTTTGCTAAACCCAGGATAATATGCTTGCCATATAAAACATAACATTGTCTGCTACATACAGTAAGCAGGGATTTTTGTGTGGCTGATTTCAGGGGTTTTTTTTTCCCAGAATTTTTACTAAGTCAGGATATTTGAAGAATAAGTTTGTGAAAACAAATGCTCTGAAAGAAAGTTATTTTAGGCCATATATTGTAATTGGTGTTGCGTGCATTATCATCTTGACATCTAATCCGAGACGGCTTTGGGCTGCCATCTGTGGGTAGCACACCCTTATAATTCCAGCCCCACTTGCTGACAAATATTTCCGGCCTTGCTCGTGACGTGTTTACCTGTCGTCCGTTTTGAATTCGTGTATAAGTATATATAGCATCTGACTAGAACTCGTTTAAGGGGCTACTTTTGGCAAATACAAACATATCTTGGACCGTGTGTTGCTTTTTGGCCTTCCATGACCGGCTGCCAATAACTTTGTGAATTTTTGAACCAGTTCTAGAATGTACCAGTTCTAGAACGAGGCGCGGGATTATTTTTAACAAAACGCGATCCGAGGCGGGTTCAGGCTGATGGTACCGGGTAGCACACCCACGCATTTCCGGCCTTGCTCGCTCCTGACAGACATTTCTGGCCTTGCTCGCTGCTGACCGAAATTTCTGGCCTTGCTCGCTGCTGACAGACATTTCCGGCCTTGCTCGTGACGTGTTTAGGCGTCATCCGTTTTGAATCTGGGGAAAACTTTGCGTTTATATACATCCTCCGGCGCAAACTGGTTAATCCAATCTCACCCGTGTTTTATGTTATACTCGCTTCCGATTCTCCTCATGCAGGATTCCATGTGTGGCTATCAGATCAGGATGGAGTCCAAGCAATGTGTCACTACCAGGCTGCTGTACTGCACCACGGGGGTACTCCTACGCAAATTACAACTGGATCCCAAGCTGCAAGATATAAATTATATCATAGTGGATGAGGTAACTAGTAGTTAGAAGGAAATCTATAGACGAATTCAAACCTGTTTTGTGCAGATTCTGTGATCTGGAAACTGAAAAAAAAGAGGGTGAGGGGGTTTCAATGGTAGTTCCTCCTCATGAATTCCAAAAAGTTGACGAACATGACACGAAAAAGAAAATGTGCTTTTATCTATGTTTACCAGGTCCACGAACGCAGTGTGCAGTCAGACTTCCTGATGGTCATACTCAAGGGTCTTCTATCTAATGTTTACCAGGTCCACGAGCGCAGTGTGCAGTCAAACTTCCTGATGGTCATACTCTAGGGTCTTCTATCTATGTTAATTTACCAGGTCCACGAGCGCAGTGTGCAGTCAGACTTCCTGATGGTCATACTCAAGGGTCTTCTATCTATGTTTACCAGGTCCACGAGCGCAGTGTGCAGTCAGACTTCCTGATGGTCATACTCAAGGGTCTTCTATCTATGTTTACCAGGTCCACGAGCGCAGTGTGCAGTCAGACTTCCTGATGGTCATACTCAAGGGTCTTCTATCTATGTTTACCAGGTCCACGAGCGCAGTGTGCAGTCAGACTTCCTGATGGTCATACTCAAGGGTCTTCTATCTATGTTTACCAGGTCCACGAGCGCAGTGTGCAGTCAGACTTCCTGATGGTCATACTCAAGGGTCTTCTATCTATGTTTACCAGGTCCATGAGCGCAGTGTGCAGTCAGACTTCCTGATAATCATACTCAAGGGTCTTCTATCTATGTTTACCAGGTCCATGAGCGCAGTGTGCAGTCAGACTTCCTGATGGTCATACTCAAGGGTCTTCTATCTATGTTTACCAGGTCCATGAGCGCAGTGTACAGTCAGACTTCCTGATGGTCATACTCAAGGGGCTTCTACAGCTACGACGCAATCTCCGGGTGGTTCTGATGAGTGCCACGGTAGAGGGTGCTAAGCTGTCGGCTTACTTCCAGCACTGTCCGGTGATCAGTATTCCGGGCAGGACGTTCCCTGTACAGGTGAGGTATACCTAAGACCAATTTCATGGAGCTGCTAAGCACAAACAAAGTTGCTCAGCACACAAAAGTCTTGCTCAGTAAAAAAAACCAGGTTACCAGCTGAAGACTCTGTGTGCTTTTCAAAGTGTCAACGAATTCAGAGTGACAGGAATAATTAGATTTTGGAAACCTTTAATTTATTTATGGACAAAATTAAAAAAATTGAAAAACAAGAAGCGAAAAACAAAACATTTTTAATAGGATTCATCTAGTTTACAACCTAGTCATACACCAGCCAAAAAAACCCAAAACATTTAGTTTTTTCCTTCTAAACTCAAGTTTGTTTTAACCAAAAACTCATATTTTTTTTTACAAAATAGCTGTGTTGCCATTCAAGGACTGAGTTTTGAGTAGAATTTATGCTCCTGAACCTTCACTGTTGGGCAAAACCATAGTTAAGATTCGCACTTCTCAAACACAACAAGTTTTTTGTTAAAAGTCTTACGTCTTTAATATTAATTAGGTACATCACATAGAAGACGTGATAGAACGGACCAAGTACACTCTAGACAGTGACTCCCCGTACGCTACGAGGTTTGAGTCTCTAGCGCAGGAGGAACACACCACGGTGTCTGTAACTGGGAAAGGCGGACAGACGAATGACATCAAAGTAAGTTAAATGGTGTAGCGTCATGTTTTGTGGTTATATTCTTTAAAGATAGGATACACCATTTGCAGATACCAAAATTTACTACCAAATTATTAAGAAATATCTTACTTATTTGAAAGTAAATCTTGATTGTAGTCATCCAGCAAAATGATTGCGCTAGATATCCTGTATTTGTTTAGAAAAAAATTCATAAGAACCACTGCCCGACGCCGGTTGAAAACTGAATTCCGTTTTTTCTTGCTTTCCTCGGCATCCATGATTGTAAAACTTCGGACAGGTCAGTTAAACGATATTTACTATAAAATGCAGCCCCCCAAATCCACCCATTCCTGATAATTCAAGTAATTACCAATGGTGTACCATACCTTTACATCCACCCAATGGTGTATCCTAGCTTTACATCCACCCATTCCGGATAATTCAAGTAACTCCCAATGGTGTATCCTACCTTTACATCCACCCATTCATGATAATTCAAGCAATCACCAATGGTGTATCCTACCTTTACATCCACCCATTCCTGATAATTCAAGTAATTACCAATGTTGTATCCTACCTTTACATCCACCCATTCCTGATAATTCAAGTAATTACCAATGGTGTATCCTACCTTTACATCCACCCATTCCTGATAATTCAAGTAATTACCAATGGTGTATCCTACCTTTACATCCACCCATTCCTGATAATTCAAGCAATTGCCAATGGTGTATCCTACCTTTAACGCTGAGGGGAGTAACTGTATCACTTGCAAGTTGTCTTTAACATTGGTGTAGAAAACTAAAATATGTGGAGTGCCGTGGCCTCGTGGTCTTGAGCATTGAAGTCATGCTGATCAACAGGCAATTCTGCAGGTTGTGGGTTTGAGCCCACCTGAGGGTGGTACGTGTGCCCTTGGGCAAGGCACTTTGTCACTCATTGTTTCTCTCCCCCTAGGAGTAAATGGGTACCTGTGAGGGCAGAGATGGTTATTGTTGTCAATTTAGCTGCTTTGCGCCGAAATGGCAGCATCGAGCTGTATACTCACCAGGGAGCTGAGATTGTCCTGGGAATGTTTCATGGGCCCAATGACAGGGGTAATAATGATGTAACGTCAATAATGGTGCGACACATGCCCTTCATAATGAACACAGTATTATCTTATATGCAAAAAACACATCCAAGTTAATTGAGCTTGTAGGTAATCATAATTTAGATATACTTGAATATAACTTTGTGTAAAATCCCAACGTTTAAGTGCAGCCTTTTTTAGCAAACATGCTGTATTCTGAAAACCACACTATGAAATAAATGTGTTTTTAAGAATATTGTATTGTTTTTTACAATTAAAATTTGAAAAAAAATTCTCTTTTTTTTTCCACAGGTAAGCTGGGAAACACAAGATATATCCACTTTAGATGAGGTAGGATTACCACCCCCCCCCCCCCCCCACCAAAAAACAGTGAATGCAACATTAAATGTATATTTGTGTAATTTTGTAAATTTGGACAAACATATCACTTTTGAATGGCTGCTGTTGGGAAAAGTCAAATAGCTTTTATGTTTTAGTCTACATATTGTTATTAATTCTGTTGACTTCTATCAATTGACGTCCAGCCAGTATTATGCAGTTTGCAGCAGTTTTATTCTTATTCATGACTTTAAACTTTAACAGAGTGGTCTAGACCCGGACTCCTACAGCAAAAGAACCAGGCAGGTGTTGACCAGACTAAACCGGGACCGAATAAACATGGACCTCATTATGGTGAGAAAAATCTGTTACTCTGTTGCATTATGTGTACATTGTCCTTAAAGGAGTAAAATAGGGACCTGTGAGGGTAGAGATGGGTAAAATGTTTGAATCGGCCATTTGTGCCTGAAAAAATGTCTGTGTTGCCTGGGGAGCTGAGATAGTACAGTGCCAATTAAATTATATTTTTAGGTTTTCAAAAATGCCCCTCCCAATTTTCACCCCTGTCCCGATTTCCACCCCGGTCCTGATTTTCACCCCGGTCCTGATTTTCACCCCTGTCGTGATTTTCACCCCTGTCCCGATTTCTACCCCTGTCCCGATTTTCACCCCTGTCCCGATTTTCACCCCTGTCCCGATTTTCACCCCTGTCCCGATTTTCACCCCTGTCCCAATTTTCACCCCTGTCCCAATTTTCACCCCTGTCCCAATTTTCACCCCTGTCCCGATTTTCACCCTGGTCCTGATTTTCACCCCGGTCCTGATTTTCACCCCGGTCCTGATTTTCACCCCTGTCGTGATTTTCACCCCTGTCCAGATTTTCACCCCGGTCCCGATTTTCACCCCTGTCCCGATTTTCACCCCTGTCCCGATTTTCACCCCTGTCCCGATTTTCACCCCTGTCCCGATTTTCACCCCTGTCCCGATTTTCACCCCGGTCCTGATTTTCACCCTGGTCCTGATTTTCACCCTGGTCCTGATTTTCACCCCTGGTCCGGATTTTCACCCCTGTCGTGATTTTCACCCCTGTCGTGATTTTCACCCCTGTCGTGATTTTCACCCCTGTCGTGATTTTCACCCCTGTCCCGATTTTCACCCCTGTCCCGATTTTCACCCCTGTTCCGATTTTCACCCCTGTCCCGATTTTCACCCCCGTCCCGATTTGTGTAATTGATATCTTATAAAGAGTATTTTTCAGAAAAGTTTACATGCAATCGGACATACAAATGTACATACTTTCTTGTTGGGAATGAGGTGTAACTTTGAGATAAGTGGAGATTCAAGTTATCTAAATTTGTTTTATAGCAATTTTACTGTATTGGTTTTTGTGTTGTTTTGTTTTGGTTTTTTTGTACAGGAATTAATCTACTTTCTTGGTGAAGACCACTCATACAGAAACATAGAAGGCGCTGTGCTAGTATTCATGCCTGGACTAGCGAACATCCAAGAGCTCTACGAACTCCTGCAGAGTGATTCCAGATTTCCGACCAGCAAGTAAGTTTAATAATATAATTTCCCAATTATATTTTACAATGTTAATCATCTTTACTAGCAGCTGTGGTGCCGATTTGCAAAAGATGCGGCTTCAAACGTGGTCAAGTCGATAAGACGTTAAGGCGCCTCTAGCAGCCGGCCATCGACCCGTATCTGACCACGGAGCACGGCCAAAGATCATCAATGTTGATTTTTACGGAGGGAGGAAAACGGGAGAGAACAAACGAACAGCTCTATACGCGTGTGGTCCAAGCCGGGAATTGAACCTGGGTGAATAAGCCATTTGCGCGTGACCCCGAGTTAAATTTGAATAACATCTGGTACACTGACTTGCTCATAAAGTTTGGTACCGTTGAACTTTCAATTCTTCAGACCAAAGACACTGTTGCTATATCACGTGATTCGTGGCAAGCCTTACGCTAGCAACCCCCAGCTCCGGAATGGTCTGGTGTCTTTGTGCCATTCTCACCCATTGTAAACAAGATATTGGTGCTAAACGTCTGTTACGTAACTATGCAAGAGCTTGCCCCGAATCACGTGATATAGCAACAGTGTCTTTGGTCTGGAGATTTTGAATTTCAACGGTGCCAAGCTGTGTGAGCAAGTCAGTGTACCAGATGTTATTCAAATTTAACTCGGGGTCACGCGCAAATGGCTTATTGAACCCGGGTGAATTGAACCCGGGTGAATTGAACCCGGGTGAATTGAACCCGGGTGAATTGAACCCGGGTGAATTGAACCCGGGTGAATTGAACCCGGGTCAATTGAACCCGGGTCAATTGAACCCGGGTCAATTGAACCCGGGTGAATTGAACCCGGGTGAATTGAACCCGGGTGAATTGAACCCGGGTCAATTGAACCCGGGTGAATTGAACCCGGGTGAATTGAACCCGGGTGAATTGAACCCGGGTGAATTGAACCCGGGTCAATTGAACCCGGGTGAATTGAACCCGGGTCAATTGAACCCGGGTGAATTGAACCCGGGTCAATTGAACCCGGGTGAATTGAACCCGGGTCAATTGAACCCGGGTCAATTGAACCCGGGTCAATTGAACCCGGGTCAATTGAACCCGGGTCAATTGAACCCGGGTCAATTGAACCCGGGTCAATTGAACCCGGGTCAATTGAACCCGGGTCAATTGAACCCGGGTCAATTGAACCCGGGTCAATTGAACCCGGGTCAATTGAACCCGGGTCAATTGAACCCGGGTCAATTGAACCTGGGTCAATTGAACCTGGGTCAATTGAACCTGGGTCAATTGAACCTGGGTCAATTGAGAGATGGGTGCTTTACACACTTGCCACCCACACCACCCAAAGTTATTCGCAAAAGTGTATTTACCAATACTTTTACCTGGTAATTTACAGCATTTTAAGGAATATAAACTTGAAATGTTGTGCTAAGTTAACGTGCTTAAAGAATGGACATGCATTTTTGCCCAAAGTTGTATCGAGTTTCGGGTCAACAAATGGAGCTCTGCATTTTTCTGCCGCATGTTACTTGTACATTTACCTACTAAGTTCATCTCACAGATTATTGGTTAAAGATGCACACCGAAGTATCCAGTTTTCGCACCCATTTTTACAGAAGAGATCACACATAGATTGCAGTTTATCCACTTTGTTTTCTGTTGTGCCACAGACCCACCTCCCCTCCCCTTCAATTTGTTTTTAAAACTCATTTTCTGCCCTTTTTGTGTTTCCATCAGGTACAGAATACTAGCACTGCATTTAGTTCTCTCCTCAGAGGATCAGAAAAACTAAATTTGTGTACTCTGTTTCCATCAGGTACAAGATACTAGCACTGCATTCAGTCCTCTCCTCAGAGGATCAGAGCTCAGCGTTTGAAATACCGCCCTCTGGAGTCCGCAAGATTGTCATAGCGACCAACATAGCTGAGACGGGTATCACCATTCCGGATGCTGTGTTTGTGATCGACTCTGGAAAAGTAAAGGAAACAAGGTCAGTGCAAGATACGTTATTAACGTTAAGAATTTGTTTTGGAATTCCAAACGAATGATGGAAAAACTTGTCACAAGCAAGGCTGGAAATACCTGTCAGTACCCGGCTCGCAGCGAGCGAGGCCGGAAATATCCGGGTGTGCTACCCACAGATGCAAGCCTGAACCTGTCTCGGATCGAGGTTCGTGAAAAACAATCCTGTGCCTGGGCCCGGTCAATGTCAAAATAATCCCGGCATGAACTGGTTAATTGAGCATTGTGAAAAATGGTCTCAGTTCAAATAGAAACATTTTGGCGATCGGAGAATTTGATAAACTGTATTTTTGCTTGTTTTCTGTGAAGATCTATTAACAGCACACTGCTACAAACGGTTTGCTAAAAAAACAGTTTTTGTGAACCAGTTTTGTTCTTGTTATTTTAAGAAATGTTGAGGAAATTATTTTTAACCAATTTGTGACCAGGTTGATGACCTTTGTCATAGTTCATTTTATTAGCTTTGTGGCTTGAATTGTAATTAAAATTGTATGAACAGTTCTGACATAAAAACAACATACTTTGTCTCTCAGTGTTATGTCAGGTAGAATTCAAATTTGTTTTTAAATTTTATCTGCATAATTAATTTTACCAGATGATATTATATTTCCTATTTATTTAAGCTACATTTGTGACATTTTAGGTGTATCTAACTTTGCCAAATACAATAATTTCTAGAAGTTTGGAATTTCTACTCTGTTTTGTTGTTGTTGTTGATTTGAGCCTTTCCTTCCTTGCGGGGGTAAAAGCCATTTCATCAGTGAATACAAGCAACACACACATTGTTGTTGTGCCCGACTTAAATTTGCAGGTACAACGAGATGAGTCAACTAAGCGCTCTGGTAGAGACTCACATCAGTAAGGCTAGTGCTAAGCAGAGACAGGGCCGAGCAGGCCGGGTCAGGGAGGGCTTCTGCTTCAGGCTCTACACCAAACAACAGTGAGTGTACCAACAAAACTAGTAGGCAGGTCAGAAATAGAAACGTAGACACACAAGACAAAGTGACTGACTTTGCAGGTACAACGAGATGAGTCAACTGAAGCGCTCTGGTAGAGACTCACATCAGTAAGGCTAGCGCTAACCAGAGACAGGGCCGAGCAGGCCGGGTCAGGGAGGGCTTCTGCTTCAGGCTCTACACCAAACAACAGTGAGTGTACTAGTAGGCTGGTCAGAAATAGAAAGGTAGAAACACAAGACAGTGACTGACTTTGCAGGTACATCGAGATGAGTCTACTATAAGCGCTTTGCTAAAGACTCGCATCAGTAAGGCTAGCGCTAAGCAGAGACAGGGCCGTTTAAACACCAAACATCCTGTACAATTTCAGAATCTGTCTCAAAGTTTGTATAAGAAAAAGTTTGCATTTGTTTTTCTTCTGTAAATCAAACAGATATGAATCTTTCAAGTCCTTCTCCCCTCCTGAGATTCTGCGAGTTCCCCTCGAAGATCTGTGTCTTCATATAATGGTAAGTAAATCACTAATGCGATGATCAGGGGGGAAAAGTAAAAGATATTTGAGTTACATTTCGCCGATTAGAAATTGTGGCAAATGTCATTAATAAATATCTATTAAAAGGGAGTTGATAGTTTCTGATTGGTCGAGACTTGATCACATGGGGGTGTATTAAAATGTGATATAAAGACTAGCTTCATGGTCAATCGAATAATTGGCCCCTGAACCAGCATTGATCAAGCATCATGTAAGCCAATAATTGGCCAAATAATACAGCAGTTCTATGGTAACTTGTAACAATACAGCAGTACGTGAATAAAGTGCGCTATATACGTAGGCGTAGAACGTTTGTATCGAACGCACGGCACAGAAATTACATGTGTATGTTGACTCTAGCTCGTTGGTATGCACGGGATTTATCAGTGATTGTGAGCTTTACAGTCTGGTCTCAAAGTATGGGGGATAATAACAACACATAGTGAAGAGATGGGGTACCATGCACATAAGCTAAGTCTGGCCCCTGAATATGAACACAAAAGTCTAGAAATATCGCCGGAAGAAAAATCACAACATTTGGAGCATTTTAACTGTATATTTTGGTAACAAAAAGTATTAATTAATGGGAATACAATTGTGAGAACCCGGTTTTCACTGCATGATAATGACCGGGTTGGGGGATGGTCGTTCTATGAATTGTATAAATTATATTTGTTTTTCTTCCAGAAATGTGATCTTGGATCACCAGAGGACTTTTTACAGCAGTGCCTAGACCCTCCCCAAGTCAACACGGTACGGGCCGCTATGAACCTCCTGAGAGAGGTAGGGGCATGTAAGGCTGACATCCCCTCCCTGACGCCCCTGGGGGAACACCTGGCTGCGTTACCTGTCAACGTGAGGGTGGGGAAGATGCTACTGTTCGCTGCTGTCTTTGGATGCTTGGAACCTGTGGTGAGTTGCATCTTTGTGAGCCTATTACTCTGTAAGACATTTGTGGTGCGATCAAGCAAAATCAGTCCTAAGTAGGCCTTGGTAATTTTTGGGATTTTTACATATTCTTTTGTAGCGTACTTCAGGCTCCATTTCAGTAAAAAAAAACATGTGAATACCACATTTGGTTAAAAAATTACCACCATTTGAACACCAGCACGTTAAAAATAAAGAAACTGAGAAAATCATGTTTTTGTATCACTTCCCTTCTGAATTTGGTTAAAAGAGTATTTTCATGTAAAAGAACAATATTTTCCCCTTCTGTTTTTGTAAAAAAGTCAATTTTGATTTGTTCACCCCTACGAACATATTTTGGCCCAATCTCAAAACAAGAATTGCCGAGTTCCGACTGATTTTGCTTGATCGCATCACATTTGAATGCATCTCATTCTATTTTGACTAAGGTTCCCTAACATTGTTTTCATTGTTAGATGCCTGCACCCCTAGCCTCCTTGGAAGAAAAAAAATTCTACAAATGTCAGGATATAATTTATAAAATGAGTACAGTCACGCGAAAAAAAATACTCTTGACCCGAACCCTCCAGGGTATTTTGGCTAGAAACTCTGCCAGACGCAGGAACAGGCAACATTTGCCAAAGTGACTAGCGCCTGCCCAGTGCAGCAAGATCCATCAGGTCAAATATCTCAAGGCCAAACTGCCTCAGAGTCTGTGGTCACCCAATACAGCAGGGTCCATCTCTGGCATTGTTCAATGGGGACTATCTCTCAGTAGTCTTGGACTTGGTCGTTTATGCACTGGTGTTGACTGCTGAATGCATCAAAGTGTAGGAGACTTTTCTC
Source organism: Crossaster papposus (assembly GCA_037893245.1). NCBI lineage: Eukaryota > Metazoa > Echinodermata > Asteroidea > Velatida > Solasteridae > Crossaster > Crossaster papposus. The sequence goes on along the minus strand of JBAIAA010000918.1, from coordinate 529,744 downwards.
ACCTGATGCCTCGCGCACTGTGCTGAAACTAGAAGGGTTAGAATTAATATACAAAAATTATTCTGGTTTCATGAAGAGATTTGTTTTGGTCACAAAAGAAATATTTTCTTGAAATATGATTATTTTTTTTTAAATTTCAAGACAAGTTTGGTTTTCCCCCTAAAAGCTGTTCTGTTTTAAGAATTTTAACTAGTTTGCGCCGGATGACGTATATAAACGCAAAGTTTTCCCCAAATTCAAATCGGATGATGCATAAACACGCCAAGTTCAAGTTCAAAAATCTCTGTCAGCAGCGAGCAAGGCCGGAAATGCGTGGGTTTGCTTCCCAGCACTATCAGCCTAAACACGCTTCGGATCGAGTTTCCTTAAAAATAATCCCGCCCCTGGGCTCGGTGATAATCCCGGCGCGAACTGGTAAAAAAATCTCAAAGATCTACATTTTGGGAAATTAAATAAGCGAATACATGTACATTTGTTTCGGGATGACCTAATCATCCTCACTCACAGCAGAAGCAGAATTGAGAATGATGGATAAAAACCTCAATGTACATGTTATGCACTTCTAATTCGATTTGGGACCAACAGGCCGTGATAGCCGCAGCCATGACAGACAAACAGCCCTTCATAGTACCCATGGGTAAAAGACAACAGGCGGACACAGCCAAGAAAGCTCTATCCATAGCCAACTCGGATCACATCACTCTCTACAAAGTCTATGCTGGGTAAGATGATAATCGTCTCAAAGTGCTTTACAATTATAAATAATTTAATAATTTGGGAGGCTAATCATCCTTACTCGCATTCTTACTCGCTTACTTGACCAATGGTGTGATCATGCAATGGAAGTTTTATTCACCATTTAATTCAGTGCACGTGTTCAACAATTCACCAATGAGATGACGGGATTTATTCATGACAGGAATTATATTAATGTCTTCGTCAAATCAATTTCATTGTTCCTTTCCATGGTTCCTTTCCATTGTTTCTGTCCATTGTCCCCTTTTGTTACGAGTCTAACTTGATGTTGGTGTTGGTTCAGATCAGACAAGCATGAGGCTCATTGCATGGCTGCTTAAGCAACACCAGAAATCAACATTGCTGGCAAATTCTTCTCGCTTCTCTTAAGTTTCAAAGAGAAAGTGTCCGAAGAAAAAAACAGCAAACACACCAAACCTAATAACCTGCATGAAAATCTCTCGTTTAGAGCTTTCGTCTAGTTTCTCAAACAATAACGGACACGTGCTGACAGTAGCCATAGCCCTAGGGTGTGTTAGAAATATTTGGCTATGACTTGACATTACACACGAGTCTATGAGAAGTGGCTGCAGCCGCTACAGTAGATTCGTGTGTAATTTCAAGCTGTTGCCAAGTAATTCAGACACAGCCATAGCTCTAGACATTTATGAGTGGTTCTGGCAAAATGAGACGGAACTGGGCAAGGGTTGAAATGAGGGTTCTCAGGTTTCAATGCTGTTTGTTGCGCTTCAATCGGACATTCCATTAACAAGTTATGGCTATTTATCAACATTGTAAAAGTACATTATTGAGAAAAAGGACCTGTAAAGTTTGAGTTTTGGACATGTTCTATGGAAAAATACCAATTGTTTTTTATTTTAAAACACTTTTATTCCACTACTTCTATACTAATTCTTACAAAATTCACTTAGTAGACATACCAAAGATTATATAAATAAATCTAAAAATTTGGGAAAAAAAGAAAAAAAGATCACTATTTTTCAGTTTTCTCCACTATGCCCTGTGCCCAGTTATATCTCATTTTGCCAGAACTCCTCACATTTGTTTCAGATGTGGCCTTAAAGTTAGACAATATATCTTTTGTGTGTTCAGAATCAGCACCCTTTGGGGTATAATAACTGTCTCCAATCACTTCTCTGGGGTATATTTCCAGCACGTTAGTCCCCCAATGGGGGAATTTTGTTCCTCAATGTTGGCCTTTTTTATTGTGTTCAGCTGGGAGGAGGCTGTTTATCGTGGGAAAGTTGCTGAGACGTCCTACTGTTACCATAACTTTCTCAGTCGAACCACACTGCTGTCGATTAAGGTGAGAATAATTCAGGACCTTGGACCCCCTAAAAATGAATTTTTTTAAAAGTCTATTAGTGAATTTGAATATTAACCAGTTTTGTCAGCAGCGAGCAAGGTCGGAAATGCGTGGATGTGCTTCCCGGTACCATTGGTCTGAACACACCTCGGATCAAGTTTCGTTAAAAACAATCCTGCGCGTCGGCTCGGTGATGTTAAAATAAACCTGGCGCGAACTGGTTAAGGTTTTTAGTTTAAAATAATATAAAAATTCTACAAACTGTTGACGGTCACGCTCAAGAGCATCTTTCATAGAGTAGGGAAAAATGTGATCAAACTCAAAAGTAAGTCAACATTTCTTAAAGTAATTTTGAGGTACTATTCAAGAGGAATTTGTTGAAGTGCGGCAAAAGAAATTGTCTCTTCATAAAAAAAAAATGGCAAAATAATTTAACTTGGGAAAAAAGTAATTAAACTCCGACGTGCTGAATCTATCAAATTCAAGACAAATTTTGACTCGCCCTTGGGGTTACGGAGTAATGAAATACATTCTGTGCTTCCTAATTTAGTTGTCTATCTAGTTGTCAGTTTTTAATATAAATGACATAATTTTCGATGAGTCTTTAAACGAAAAAAAAAAAAAAATTATGTGAATCCCAACCTGATTCTGTGACATCAAGGCAAGAATTCGCACTGTGAAATTTGTCCAAAGTTAAACACATGGCAACTTCAACACATTTCGTAATGATTCAAGACACGCTTTGTATTCACATTCACATAAAGTGTGTGCCCTAATCCTGCTTGGTGTTTTTTGTTTTAAGGATGTCAAGAATGATCTGATTAGGTTAATCCAGTCCATCGGCTTTGACGACGGTCTCAAGAGCGACTCGGAGCCTTCCCAGGGTGCGAAGGGTGCCTCGCCCGGCCACATTTACGCCCCGGGCGATGTGCTGGAAATCAGCAAGTTCCAGGCGAAAGGACCCAAGTTCCCACTCACTCCCCAGAATGTTGCTCTCCTGAAGGCCGTGCTGACGGCAGGGCTGTATCCAAACGTAGCCAAGACGACTTACAAGAAACCGCTGGAAGGAGCACCCGAGTCAAAGAAGTTCTGCTTGGCCGAGACGACGAAGGGCAGTGTGGCCGTGCATCCGGCCTCCGTTAACCGACAATTACTGACTAACGGCTGGCTGCTGTACATAGAAAAGGTACATCATCCAGTGGGGGTTAACCCTGAGAAGATGTTGCAGCATTGTGTGATTTCCCCCAAACTTGGTTTCATACATCGAGCAAAATTAACCCGTTTGCGCAGGGATTATGTTGACATTGACTGGGCCCAGGCTCGGGATTGTTTTTCACGAACCTCGATCTGAGACGGGTTTAGACCGGCATCTGTGGGTAGCACATCCTGATATAGCCGGTCACTGACTTATTTCCAGCCTTGCTCGTGATGTGTTTATCTGTCATCCATTTTGAATTCCGTTAAAAAAATTGCGTGTTTAGTTTACACATAATCCAATGCGAACTGGTTAAATTACTAGAGCACTAACTCCTCATTCATATGCGCAGAGATACTTTGAATCCGTTCTGCGTGCAGACATTTTGAATTCATGTGTTTATAGAACATCATTAAATTAGAGTGAATTTTGAAAGTGTACTCTAAAATGCAACACGCAAATGCTTCCCACGATCAACAGATGAAATTGAAAAAGCTCAGGTTTTTAAGATTATTACACCATTTGCTTTTGCTGTAATTTTCGAAAATGGAAAAGCTAGGGGATTCATATTGACAGTAAATATTGTGACGCTGACCTATTTTTTTAAGGTTTGTGTTCATATATGTTGGAAAAATCAAGAAATGTTATGCTGTTTTTGTCGTCTGGTTCCATGACTTCCTTTAGAAAGAACAGAGCAATTTATAGACGTCCGGGGAATTATCAGGTTAGGGAGACAGACTAGTTTGGCTGGCACCCATTCACGAATGTGGAACAGTATTGCAAATACAATGGGGACAGTGTTTGAAAGTATTCAGGTTTTTCCAACGATTGCCAGCTGGCAATCGTTGGGAATTCCAGTTAAAAACCACAGCAAACCAGATGCTGTGATTTCACAGGATGCTTGAGACTCTCAAGTAAGGTAGTTTATAATAATTCAGCACAATTTTATTTTTTTATGTTTGCAAAACGTACACACATTTATTATAGGGATATTCCATAGTGCTCATGTGCTTAATTAAGGAAAATCTCTCTAAACCAAAACAAACTTTTGCCACCTAAAATTTTCAAAATCACCCTAGGCCTAATTTGTCTTTTTCTCCATTTACTTTTTATACCCTAACCCAATTCTACCTCTAGAAACCTTTACTGGAGACCCAAAATGTTATGGGGACAAACAAATGTCCCACAACTTGGTCCGATTTTGTTTCCACAAAAAGAAAGTGACCTTCTAACTCGGTGTATGCCTACCAAAAGTGTCTTATTGAAAAAAGGAGCGTTTTACATTCATTTTTCCACAGCCGTGTAGTTTATTCAATTTTGCATTCATTTTGTACCATGTGTTGTATAAATGGTAGCGTAATTTGAGTATTTTGTCTGCCTGTAGGTGAAGCTATCCCGAGTGTTCATCAGAGACAACACTTTAGTCACCGCCTACCCCTTGTTGCTTTTCGGCGGTGCATTAGCCGTTCAACACAGAGAGAAACTAATCACTGTCGATGAATGGGTCAAATTCCAGGTAAAAAAAAGTGAACAAAGAAATTGGCAAGGCGGACTTGAACCTACGACCTCCGGAATACCGGACCGGCGCTCTACCAACTTAGCTATGTTGGGCAGTCTCCCAAATTGTCAGTATCTTTGTTCGAGGGTGCGATAAATTTTTGTATCTGATTTAAAGGCACAATAGACCATTTGTCTGTTGTGCATTTTTATCGTTTGAAGCAGCAAAAGTGCTTAAAATAAAGAAAGATGCTTGACAAACAACCTGATGAAGTGTTAGCAAAGTTAATGCTGCGTATTCCGAGAAAACAATATTCTACGATTTCGATTTCAATTCAGTTTCGCTAAATTGCGACCACAATCTGCATTAGGGGCGCTTTCTCAGCCAGCAGATTGCAGCTACTATTGTGTCACACATTGAATAGACCAATAGTAGCGCCAACGCGTGTGTCGCGCGTCGTTCGAACACTTACGCGCACTATTTGCGGAAATGTCCAAAAGTGCATCTCTGAGATGAATATTTGGAAATTGCATTTTTTTTATATTATTTTCATCAAAATGACAGCATGCCAGATGGAATAATTTCACATGGAGTTTAGAATCATTAATATCTTGACAATATGTGACCTGTTCCCTCGAAACCCGGACAAAGTCGCACAATGTGTTTTGTCACAATGTACTCCTGAAGTCATTTCGGGATGGATTTTACCATTTTGAGGTTTTAGGTTTTCCTAAGTCACTCACTATTAATCTACAATCTCCTCAAATTTGAACAAAATCCGTCTACCAGAAGTGTGTTTTTTTGTCAATTTTGTGAAACATTTGTGTATAGAAATAATATGCTTTTCTGAACTTCAAAGCTGTTTATCTCATAATTAGGTTGTCAGGGTTTTATCACTAAATCCAGACCCCAGGGAAGATAGGGTGGGGGTACATATGTAAATGATACATCATTTTAAAGCTGAGAACCTAGAGAATTTGAAAAAAGCAAAATCTGAAAAACTAAAAAATCGACTTTGTCCGGGTTTCGTTGGAACAGGTCACATATGAAGTAAGCTTATTTTTTTTATTTTTTTTTAGTCTCTGAAGAAGATCTTGTTAAGATCAAAATATTAGGCCCTCTTAACTTATTTCAAAAGTATTTTAGTTAGTTATTTTTTAGATAGTTGCAAAAGTTATATTACCCCTTTAACTGTGGTTTTAATAGATTAGAAACTACTTCAAATTGTCAAAGATGAAGATTAGCCAAAGATTAATAGCAGAGTGACGATGTACATTATTGTGTTGTGTAAAAACTGTAACCAAAAAAAAGATCTGAAGATCAAAATATTTGGCCCTCTTATTTAATTTGTATATTTCCGGTGATTCCAGTTGAAAAATTCAGTTTGCAAAAAATCAGTTTTAATCATTTTCATTTAAACAAAACTATTTATTGAACCTTCTGTACATCTGCAGGCTCCTGCCAAAACAGCAGTCATCTTCAAGGAGTTGCGCAATCTACTGAGCTCAATCCTTGTCAAGAAGCTCTCCCACCCAGCCCTGAAGATACGAGGTAAGACATTGGGTCTTGCGATTGAAGAGAAAAGATGGAGAGAAATTGGTTTTAGCGGACACGGAAAAAAAGTGCCACCAGTATGGTTGTCTCATAGAGCTATATAGAGAGCTGGCTCGATGTACAAAGTGATGCGAGCTGGGCGCATCCATGTTTGTACACAAACCTATGGAAACCTCAACATTTTGTACGGCTATTTGCATATCTGCATTTGTATTCTATACAGTGCGTTACTGAAGCCGATACGCCCAAAACCAAAACGAATGATCAGCAAATAATGCGTGTGCGTATCTGCGCGCTGCAATGATTTCGCCTTGACTTTTTTTAAACTTGCATGAAGCGCGTAAGTTGTTTGCGTCTGTTCTACTTGCACGCGCGTTGCATTTAGAGTCAATGGATTCAAAATATCTCCGCGCGTAAGAATGAAGAGTTAGCGCTCTAGTAATTTAATATAGCTCTATGGGTTGTCTGCACAATCGCAAGTTCAAACTCAAACTTGTCAGTATTGACTGATTTTGTTCGTGGAATCACGGAATCCTGATACGAGAATCAATGAGCCCTGACACGACAATAACTTTGTGAGTGACTAATGATTTTGTTTTTTTCATGTGATGAATTTAGATGAAAAAGTGATTCAGCTGATGATGGAACTCATTCAGTCAGAGAGTTGATCCACCAGATGCCGCTCAGAAACCACCTGCTGCAAGAACTTCTAAATTATGGACTGCAAAACAAGGATTTTTCGCAAAATTGGGTGGTACCAAAGCCTATTCAGCAACCAGCAATTACAGAGATAAAACCACAAATCTCTATAACGACGGACATTCTTATACACGGTTGGTAGGTGACATAAATGCGTGCATGAAGTGTGGTAAAAAAACAGTAATTGCTATCATTGCAAGAGGCCAACCTGCCAAACCATGGAGAAACATAAAGAATGTCAACACGACTGTAGTTGAACCGTGTTCTTTCAATCATTGCTCTAGCGGTATGGTTGAACTTACAAACTTCTTACGATAAAACTTTTCTCGGTTCCTCACATGAATTTACACCTCAAGAAGATATATTTTTTTTAATAAAACAAAATGTCGTGCCGACCAACAATTATGTTCTAACTATGTGACCAAAACAGAAGGTATTTTTTTGTTTGGCCTTATTTTTTCTGTTACGCGTACATGTCAACAATTGTACAAGAAAATTGTTAATTTTGTTTTAACCTAGTTAATCATGCACATGAAAAAACAAACTAATCCCATCAATTAACGTAAAAACCTTTTACGTATTAAACACTTTAATCTTCCGTTTCAAAAACATGCGAATACTTCTTAAAACAATTGATGAATTTATGTACATTTATAAAACTTATTTATTGTTACAAAAGAATGTTGAAATTTACAATGCATTACAAAGGCACATTTATTTTACAGTCGTGTGCAATTTTCATGTGTTACAGGAAAGAAGCATAAACCAGTAATTTTTTACATAGTACATGTAATAATCAACGAGTGATAATCTTTGTCAGTAAAAAGAGCATATAAAAAATGTAATAAAACCCCAAACAAAAAAATGCTTTTAATTAGTTGCATATTCAGTGTTCTTTGTGTAATTCTACCCCTGGTCCATAGAAATGTCTAAATATCCATGTAATTTACTAGTGTATTATTTTTTTGACATGTCAACCTGTTTATATAAAACGTCAGAACAAATTGGTGCCATCTTCAGGACTGGCAAAAAGATGACGGCAGTGTGGTGCCATCCTTGGGACAAGCTCAGATCAGCGGTGTTAGACTACTGTATAAGGGGTTAGCCTTCCAAAATAGGATTTTGTTTCAGAAATGTCTTAAATCACCCTAAGTTATTGTATAAGGGGTAAGCCTTGCATTTTTATTAAAATTAGGCCAAAATATAATTTTGTCAAAATAATGTCTCAAATCACCTGAAAATTATTGTATAAGGGGTAAGCCTTGCATTTTCAATACAATTGGGCCAAAATATAATTTTGTCCACAAAATTTCTCAAATCACCCCCAAATTATTGTATAAGGGGTAAGCCTTGCATTTTTAATAAAATTGGGCCCAAATATGATTTGTTCCCAAAAGGTCTCAAATCACTCCAAAATTATTGTGTAAGGGGTAAGCCTTGCATTTTCAATAAAATTGGGCCCAAATATGATTTGTTCCAAAAAGGTCTCAAATCACTCCAAAATTATTGTATAAGAGGTAAACCTTGCATTTTTATTAAAATTGGGCCCAAATATAGTTTTGTCCAAAAAGGTCTTAATTATCTCACTCCAAAATTATTGTATAAGGGGTAAGCCTTGCATTTTAATTAAAATTGGGCCCAAATATAGTTTTGTCCAAAAAATGTCTCAAATCACCCCAAAATTAGTGTATAAGGGGTAAGCCTTGCATTTTCATTAAAATTGGGCCCAAATATAGTTTTGTCCAAAAAATGTCTCAAATCACCCCAAAATTAGTGTATAAGGGGTAAGCCTTGCATTTTTATTAAAATTGGGCCCAAATATAGTTTTGTCCAAAAAATGTCTCAAATCACCCCAAAATTATTGTATAAGGGGTAAGCCTTGCATTTTAATTAAAATTGGGCCCAAATATAGTTTTGTCCAAAAAATGTCTCAAATCACCCCAAAATTAGTGTATAAGGGGTAAGCCTTGCATTTTTATTAAAATTGGGCCCAAATATAGTTTTGTCCAAAAAATGTCTCAAATCACCCCAAAATTAGTGTGTAAGGGGTAAGCCTTGCATTTTTATTAAAATTGGGCCCAAATATAGTTTTGTCCAAAAAATGTCTCAAATCACCCCAAAATTAGTGTATAAGGGGTAAGCCTTGCATTTTCAATAAAATTGGGCCCAAATATAATTTTGTCCAAACGTTTCTCAAATCACCCCAAAATTATTGTATAAGGGTAAGCCTTGCATTTTCAATAAAATTGGGCCCAAATATAATTTTGTCCAAACATTTCTCAAATCACCCCTAAATTATTGTATAAGGGGTAAGCCTTGCATTTTCAATAAAATTGGCCCAAATATAATTTTGTCAAAACGTTTCTCAAATCACCCCAAAATTATTGTATAAGGGGCAAGCCTTGCATTTTCAATAAAATTGGGCCAAATATAATTTTGTCAAAACGTTTCCCAAATCACCCCAAAATTATTGTATAAGGGGTAAGCCTTGCATTTTCAATAAAATTGGGCCCAAATATAATTTTGTCCAAACGTTTCTCAAATCACCCCCAAATTTTTTTTTTGGGGGGGGGGTTGTATTTTATAGTTAATATCGTTCAACTGATCTGTCCAAAGTTGTACAATCATGGATGCTAAGAAAAGCCACAAAAAAACATCGTTCGTTTTTTATGTTGTTCTTGTTTTTTTTGCTATCGTTGATCGTGAATTCTTTATTATAAAATTCAATTTGTCCGAACACTTACAGGATATCTAGCGCAATCATTTTGCTGGATGCCTACAATCATTATTTACTTTCAAATAAGTAAGATATTTCTAAATAATTCGGTAGTAATCTCAAATAGGTGTATCCTACCTTTAAATCTAGATATTTCAATTTATAAAGACTTTTTTAGTACCCGCGGACACCCTGAACATGTATGTAAGTTTTTTTAAAAACATTGGATAATGCACATTTGGTCTGCTGTTTTTTGTTTTTTTACAAGGTAAGCCAGGTAATTTCGACACAGCCTAAGTCTCATCTTAGTACCAGACTAGAAATCCTCATCGCTGCTGTACTCGTCATCTGCCCTGGAACCTTTATCATTGTTGTTACCTGGCTTACTGCTCCCTGCTCTCTTGGTAGGCATTGGTGGATCAATAAACAAGTCCTCGTCAGACCTATCTAATTCCTCCAGCACTGGGGAGCCCAGACTATCGTGGTCTTCGTCAACAGAATAGGTGGCAGAAGCGGGATGATCAGATCCCGGTGTGGATGTCCTGTGACTGTGACTCAGACTGTGGCTGTGACTGGCTGCTGAACTATGACCTGAAAGCTCTCGGTCGGAATGCTGCGGCGGCTTGTCAACGGCTCCCCCCGTGTCCTCTTCAGCTGTTGGTTCAGGAATTCCAGGATCTTTGACGCTTGTCCTTTCAGTTCCTGCAATTGGTTCCTTGATGCGTCTCTGGATCCCGGCATCGCCCGAGGAACTGGCTACATTGTTAACAGTGAACTCAATGTGGGGCCTTTTGAGGTCTCCGTCCAAATCTGTTTGGTGCTGCTTCTCGGCATCACCTCTAGTCTTCTGTTGGGTCTGCAGTCGTCCGTTGGCAAACGGCTGAGCTTCTGTTGTAGGATCTGACGGCTCGGAGAGTGGACGATGAAGAACCACTGGTCTGAAATCCACTGTCGGTCGATCGCTTACTCCAGTCCGAATATGCTTGACACCAGGCTGACTCGGACCGTTCTGCTCTTCCTGGGTAATGAGTGGGGCATGCACGTAAACTCGTCTGGACTCTAGATTAGTGTCAGCTGCACTTGTTACTCCGGGATCATGCGGGACGTGGGGTTCCCGGTAGGGTGGTTGAGGCGTTGGTCCTGGTGAGTACTGGGGAGAGACTGTTGGCTGGTGTTTCTGTAAGATTGACCTGACCTGAGGGTTGCGAATCTCATCGGGGCTGGTCCCAACCAGAGTGCAGAGTTGACCAAGGCTAGAGAGAGAAAAACATACATTACAAGAGTATTAAAACAAATTGGAAGTTTTCAAATATCGTTTTACGACAACATGTGCAACTTTACAGCCAGTCGGTGGTCGACGGTTATATTTGAGGGGGTTCTAGTACATGGGGTCTATGGACCATTATCCCTGACACAAACCCCGACACAAGCCCCGACACAAGCCCCGACACACACAACAACAAAAAAGCCCTGGCATTACCCAGCCTCTCTCAGCAGGTCTAGAAACCCGTGGAACTTGGCAAACGATTCCTCAATGCTGTCCAGTATGCTCTCGTCCTCCAGCGGATCGGCCAGGGGCCGGTCCGCCCGGGTGCGCCGCAGCGGGGACGTCGGCGAGCGAGCCTCCAGCAGCTGCAGCTGGTGACGGAGCCGGCTGTTGGCAACTTCCAGCTCCACGACGTGCGCATCGGCTGCTGCCCTTGCCCGGCTCTCGATGTACAGTCGCCGGTGCAGCTCCTCTATCTCAATCTGAATCAAGAAAGCCACCAGAAATGTCAAGACAACTGTCTAAAACAAGAACCAACTTGTTTTTTTTCCCCTGATTTTGTGCGTAATGAGTACAGGAAGTCGAGTATGCATGTAGAATGTTGAGTACTGTTAAACCAAAGCATTTTACTATTATTCCCAGATCTCATTATGAGACCTTATTTGTGGCCGGTTTAGCTTAGTCGGCTGAGCATCGGAGTAAGAATGGCAAGGTCCGCGAATCAAATCTGCCTCCGCTCATTCAGTGTATTGGTAGCACTCCGGTGCGGTAAGTGAACTGGGAGTTGAAGACAGGTGTGGCGCTCTGTCTCAACAATTGATCACCCTGGTGTAGCGCTAACAAAAAGGGGATAGACTCCCTCCTTGTATGGCTGATACTGACAATGGTGAGTGAGTGAGTGAGTTTAGGGTTTAACGCCGTGCCGGCATCAGTGGCCATATTCACGGCGGGAATGAGTACAAATATAAGACAATAGGTAGTAATAAAAAAACAATCAAGTGAACTGTGAAGAATATAAAAACTTGGAGTCGGAAGGAACAATTATCACAAAGGAAAAGAATGAAAGAACTATTGTATAAAGTATAACGATAGATTGATTCTAGGCAGTATTCCAGAAGAATCCTGTAGGAGGCGGGCCACGGAGGATCCCCCAAACACACGGCACCCTGTCTAAATGGGTCCCGCAAGGCCGGCCGTTTCCCTTGCAGTTTAAGGGCCCGGGCCCCGCCAGATACCGACAATACTGTGGGAGTCGCATATACAAACGACAAACCTACTGGACAAAGGGTGCTGTGCTGTCATGTGTATAACCCAGTGCAGTGAAAACCTAATACTGCCGTTAAAGGGTTAAATATAAACATGACTGAAAGGCCATTTAGAATACAACTCATGGTTTTACGTGGGTTTCGTTACCTGCGTCTCCCGCCTTATTCTCTGGTTAGCTCTGCCCCTCTCATCTCCTACGTCTCTCGTGCTAGATCTCACAGTCGACGGTGTTCCCGTGTCTTTGCAGCTTGTGTCTAGTTCTCCAGACGACAGTGTGCTTGCTGCGTGGACGTGGATGGATGCACCAGATTTGCTGGGTGTCGAGCTGGGGCTGGAGTCAGTGTGGGTTAGTTGCTCATCTGGTTGGACTCTTTGGTAAAGATAACATAGTGAAATTGTAAGGCGGTTTGACAAAATAAGACTATGGGATTTTTGTTTGATTTTCTGATTTATTTTTTGATTTATTGATATTTAACATTCATCGATATCTATGATATGTCGACTGCACATATTGCATTTCATTTCATTTATTATTTTTTAGGTCAAAATACATACATGTAAAGACACAAAGAACACTACAATCAATAAACAAAATTCAAAATATACAAAAAATGTTTATAACACACCTAAAAGATTGCCAAAAGCAAACTTAATCACTATCTAGTGGCTCTCCTGAAACGCTATCAAGTATAATAACAAAACTAACATTCCTATGATACAAACACTTAGCGACTAACATAAAAAACTTGAACGTTTTTAATTTTCATCAAACATTTCATAGCGCTGCTTAAAAGCCAACAGCCTCCGTCAGTTCATAGAGGCTGTTAACCAGTTTGCTCCCGGGATTATTTTAACATTAAATCTCCAAGCGTGCGCAAGCTTAAGCACATCCATGCCATGAAATAGTGCTTAAGCAGCAGCATGGTTTTCTGCTACAGTAAGCTTAACTTTTCTGCTAACTGCTAAGCAGCGCTAGGATATTCAGGCCCTGATCACTTACCTTCTCTGGCTAGCCCTGGCAGCCGTCCTCCAGGGTACAAACCCCGGTCCTGGCTTGGTGACTGCTGGGACCACGGCATCTGATTCCTCTCGGTTCACCCTCGCCAAGTGAACCGAGACGCCGTCTCTACTGGACTTAGTTCTGGAGCGGTGGGGTGCCGAGGAGGGCCCGCTGGTGGTCACGCGGATGGTGGTCCTGCGACCAAAACTACTGTTGAGTGTCCTGGTCCGTCGCCGCTGTTTACTGCCGTGGGGGGTGGTATGCTCCCGACTGCTGTTGGCTCGGAGCCATTGGTACTGTGAACAAAAAAGTTTCAGGTAGTATACACCATTTGCTTTTGCTGTAATTTTCAAAATAGCTGGGTTATGAGATTGATGTTTTATAGTAAATATTGTGACACTGACCAGTTTTTAAAGTTGTGTGTTCATAGACGCTAGAAAAACCGAGAATATTATTTATTAATGCTGTTATTTGTTGTAGTCTGGTTCCTTGACTTCCTTCAGACAAAACAGCAATTTATAGACCTCATGGAATTACCAGGTTTTCGGCTTGCACTCATTCACGGATGGAATAAAATGTAGACTAAACTAAATTGAGGGCAGTGTATTTCCAACGATTGCCGGCCACCAATTGTTGGGAATTGATACAAAATTCCGCTTTTCTTGAAACCCACATCACATCAGGATGCCGTGATTTCACAGGATGTTGGAGACTGTTATTCACTTACAGTCAAGTAAGGTATTTTCATAATAATTCAGTTTGCAAATTGTGTATACTACCTTTAACTATTTGTATAAAGTGAGCCCATCAGTATTGTAGTCGCAAGCAACGATGAACAAATAATGACAAGGGAATGCCTTTGCCACTGTTTATTTTAATTGTTTCTGTCTTGTTTTGGACTAGATGTCTTGTGTTCAACTTTCAGAACTTGCAGGCTTATAACCCCTTGACGCCAGTATTAATCCATCACTGCACGTGAGGCAAGTGGGATAAAGTGGCTTGCCTAAGGACACAACATATGTGACCTGGCACCACAAAATGGGTGGAAAGTCGCAAAATAAAAAAATTGACTTTATTACATTTCTAGAAAGAAAAAGTCTTAAGCTTTTAAATGATGTATTGTGTGTTGCTGTAGCTTATTCCTAGCCGCTGCTATACTCTTTTGAAATAGCTGAAGTCATGCTCCCTTGTTTTGAGAAAACAGAGTTCAAAGTATGTGAACCGTGCCAACTATACTATCACTCACTACAATTTAGCCACAAAAAACACACTTTAGAGTTTTATTTGAGCTATAAAATGCTGGGATATGATAAAGAAGTGGGGTTTTTTTATGTAAAAACGTTAACAACTCAAAACCGACCTCCCACTTGAAAAATTGACGTTTTGGTCTATAACTCGTTTTGGCCATGTGCGACTTTCCGCTCATTTCGTGGTGCATGGTCACATATGGCCAGCAGCTGTATTTGAGCCTCAGAACATGAGTCACAAACCCTAACCACTAGACGACAGTAGGAATACTTGAAAACCTGAACAATGCCTTGAGTTTAGAGACGTTCCCTATACTGACCTCATTTTCTTCTCCACCTGCATTTATTAAGACCTGTTCCATCACCGCCTTAAGTAGGTCACGATCTACGCAGAGATAAAAACATGTAAGATAAAACCAAACAAATAAAAGGATTTTGATAAAAGAAATTTAAAAAAAAATTGTATTTTGTCAAATCTCTTTGGAATACCAAACTGGCTTATTTTTAAAAAAAAGACAGAAATTGGGACATTGAATTTAAAAAGTGGCCTCTTCCAGGCAAATTGTTTGTGGTGCACTGTGCACTGAATCCCTAGAATGGGAGCTGATATGTCGACGCATTTTGGAGTGTAGCCGCATCCAAAATTCTTGTCTAGGGGGTCACTGTCTAGGTGTGTGCGCCCATTACAACTACGCGGGGAAATGCTGACAATAGCCGTAGCTGTAAGCCTTGGAAGCCCGTAGCTCTGGAAGGCCTAACTTACCGACAAGATGATTCTTCCTGATGTCCAGAACCACAATGGATGAGTTTTGATGCAGACCATCTAATAACGCTTTGGCTCCTAGGTTAGATATACCACACTTCTGCATATCAAGTGCTGGGGAATATAAAAAAATAATAAACATCACTGCCTTTTATCATCGTTCTTATTCCCGTTGCATATAATAGACCGATCCAGTTGGCCACACACACCTCGAACGAGGATGGTTCTCGAACCATATGTCTCGCCTGCTATTCTTATTTTACAACTTGACCTCAAATTACCTTTGACCTCAGTACTTGACCTTCGCACGACCATCGTATAAAAGTTAAACTTTTGCATTCATGACACAAGTTTGATTGTAATTGGACCTGAAATTTTAAATTGAGACAAATTTATACAATTCCAGCTTGTTTTACAACTTGACCTTAAATTGACCTTCGACCTCAGTACTTGACCTTCGACACGTCCATCATATAAAGGTTACAATTTTGCATTCATGACCCAAGTTTGATTGCAATTAGACATCAAGTTTTCAATGAGACAAATTGTACAATTCGGGCGATTCACAATGCAGTGCGCCACCAAGCGTTTGACTCAAAAGAACCACTTTTAAACTTTACGGTCGACTTCTTCCGTATATCATACTGTAGTGAAATATCTATTCTTCATTGTTCACGCGCGGTACTACACAAACTTAAATGTATCCGGAAGCGCCGTTGATTAAAACATTGTTATTTGCAGAAAAAAATTGGAACTTTAATCGTGCGCGTCCAAAAAAACGTAAAGAAATGATGAGTTCATGTAAAATGAATACCGTTTTTCAAACTGATGCCGACTTTTTCCCATGATGCACTGCGGGTATAGCAGGATTTGCGCCTCCAACGGCAGCTTCTAGGTATTGTGAATCGCTCGAATTCTAATTTGTCATGTTCTGAAGTAACATAAAAATAAATTAAAAACAAAATTTGGAAAGCTTAGTGTTTACAGGTGTCTTGTGTTTCCAAACTTTCAATCGTCTTTTCGATTGCACGAAAAAATTGCACAGATTCAGTTACCAAGTCCTCCCCATAGCCTTGTGTGCATTTTTCTGCTGCATTAATCTCAGAGAAAAATTGTTCAATCCTGTTGTGCATATGCACAGTTGGAATACTGAACAGGTTTATCGGGGGCAGTGTTATAATACCATAAAAACAGGAAGCTGATTAGGTGACTGTTTTAGCCCGAGTCAGATTGTTGTCAACTCTCGTACCTTTAAGCCAAAGATCATCCTTCAAGGCATCAGCAAGCGCGGCTGCTCCCGCGTCATTGACAAGTGGATTGTGATTGAGAGTGATACGCCGGATACCAGCCATGCGGTCTAGGTCTGGCCGTCGATACCTCAGACTGTCCTTCCATGCCTCGCTGTGTCGCTGCGTCGACTGGTGCTGTAAATAAATCAGAAAGAAACGTAGAATTAGGTCTGGCTGTCGATACCTCAGACTGTCCTTCCATGCCTCGCTGTGTCGCTGTGTTGACTGGTGCTGTAAATGGATCAGAAAGAAACGTATAATTAGGTCTGGCTGTCGATACCTCAGACTGTCCTTCCATGCCTCGCTGTGTCGCTGCGTTGACTGGTGCTGTAAATGGATCAGAAAGAAACGTAGAATTAGGTCTGGCTGTCGATACCTCAGACTGTCCTTTCATGCCTCGCTGTGTCGCTGCGTTGACTGGTGCTGTAAATGGATCAGAAAGAAACGTATAATTAGGTCTGGCTGTCGATACCTCAGACTGTCCTTCCATGCCTCGCTGTGTCGCTGCGTTGACTGGTGCTGTAAATGGATCAGAAAGAAACGTAGAATTAGGTCTGGCTGTCGATACCTCAGACTGTCCTTTCATGCCTCGCTGTGTCGCTGCGTTGACTGGTGCTGTAAATGGATCAGAAAGAAACGTATAATTAGGTCTGGCTGTCGATACCTCAGACTGTCCTTCCATGCCTCGCTGTGTCGCTGCGTTGACTGGTGCTGTAAATGGATCAGAAAGAAATGTAGAATTAGGTCTGGCCGTCGATACCTCAGACTGTCCTTTCATGCCTCGCTGTGTCGCTGCGTTGACTGGTGCTGTAAATGTATCAGGGAAAAAACGTAGAATTAGGTCTGGCCGTCGATACCTCAGACTGTCCTTTCATGCCTCGCTGTGTCGCTGCAATGACTGGTGCTATAAATGGATCTGTCCTTCCAAAATTGATAAAATGTCTATGAAAAATAAATATTGTTCTAATTCTATTGTAATAATGTCTTTCTCCCAGTCTTTTCCAAAAAACAAAATGAGCTTGCTAAATCTTCAACCACCACGGTGCGGTACTGTTGCCCCTAACTTACTTTGACCAGCTTGGCTACCGAGTCAGCCCCCTGACTAGTCAGTCCACAGGCTGAGAAGTTGAGCGACGCGATGCCTGGCGAGTGCTTGATACCCTGACAGAGTTTCTCCACTCCGCGGTCACCGATGCGGCAGGACTCCACGGACAAATGTTGCAGACTGCTGTTCTTTACTATCCCCTGGGGTGGATTTGGGAGTTAAAAAAAAAAACATGCTGGAGATATAAGACAATAAAGTTAGTTTGATATTGGATATTGGAGATTCACATAGGTTTGTGCAGCGAATATCCATATTTTGGAGGGGATATTGCACATTGCATATGCTCATAGGTTTGTACAGCGAATCTGTACAACCCTATGTGAATCTCCAATGTCCAATATCCCCTCCAAAATATGGATATTCGCTGCACAAACCTATGTGAATCTCCAATATCCAATATCAAACTAACTTCATCAATTGTCATTGGAGATATCAATGAATTTTGTTTAATGCTTTAAGGCAAAACAAAACTCAAAATATCCGGAATATTGAAATATCCTCAAGAAATAAAGATTCATTCCTTAGATTTTGCTAAGCTGAAAAATTGATGGGAGAGCATTTTTTTAATCTCCTGTTTTACATTTATTTTACAAATATCTCCATTACCTTTATTATAAAGTCACAATTTTAGATTACCCACAAGGGAAACTGACTAGGTGCAGTTAACCAGTTTGCACCGGGATTATTTTAACATCACCGAGCCGAGGCGTGGGATTATTTTTAACGAAACTCGATCCGAGGCGGGTTCAGGCCGACGGTACCGGGAAGCACACCCACGCATTTTCGGCCTTGCTCGCTGCTGACAGACATTTCCGGCCTTGCTCGTGACGTGTTTATGCCTCATCCGTTTTGAATCTGGAGAAAACATTGCTTGTATAGACGTCCTCCGGTGCGAACTGGTTAATACTATTTTGACATTTTTACAATTTTGCTTAACACGTCAGTGGTATCCCCTAGAACAGCAGTATCCCTTTAAAGTTGGAGCAGCCTTTATACAGCCAAGCATCCAACAACCCACCTTGACAATCAGCTGGACATCCTTGTTCCTTAAAGGGACTCCCTGTAGCTCAATGTGACTTAGTGCCTGCGACACAGACAACATGTCCGCCAGGGCCACGCACAGACGGTAAGTGACATCCTTGGAACGTACCGGGGGCGGCCGACGTTTGACTCGTGACCGCACTTTACCGTCTCTGGAATCTGGTGCGCGATAACAAATTGAAACAGTTTACAGCGATGGCATCTTTTCTCCAATAACTCCACAACACACACAGCTTTACCTTACATACGTACTGTGGGCATTCCTTTGTCTTCGTGTAGTTAAAAAACGTTGACTAAATACTCATTTTTCTCGCTTCCCCAAAACAAATTTACCCTCAAATTTTGATTCTGGGCCTTTTTTTTGGGGGGGGGGGATATAACCCTAACCCGTTTTTCCTCTAGCGCTCTTTTTCGGGAAACTGAAACACGGATTGTGGACCTGGGCAAGTCCACAAACCGTAACCTCTTCCCGCATCGTGTGGACCTATATTGTTCGGAGGTCCACAGTGCGTATGCAAGACTAACTCACACATATAAAGCCGATACCCGAGTACACACATTTCCGGTCAATGAGCCAGTTCAGTATATTAAGCCTTATCGCAAATAGGCCTACTATAGCTGCTTAAGTGAATTTGCACAATGGATAACAATTGTGGGAAGAGAAAAGGAGCAGATACTGCTCCTTTTCCTTCCCACAGTGCTTTGTATCTATTGTGCGAATTCATTCAAGCGGTATTTGCGATAAGGATTATTCTAACTACGCACAAGTTTTGATAGTTTGTGAGTTCTTGCAAATTGAGATGGAACTATAAGCACCCTGGCACAGACCGAAAGGGACAATATATAATTTTTTCAAACCTGAAATGGGAAATTTTTTTCTTCAATTTCTTTAGATGTACATGTATGTATATTACTTTTAATATGCCGGAAAGAATGTTGAAACCTGACACTATTTTATTCTTGAAATATCATCTCAATGAAGGTCAATCGGTGCAAAAAAATGTTGAAAAGACGAGAATCTGGGACTGAAAAACATTTCAAATTTTGTTAGGCAATTTTGTCAGGCAATTTTGTCAGGCAATTTTGTCAGGCAATTTTGTCAGGCAATTTTGTCAGGCAATTTTGTCAGGCAATTTTGTTAGAAAATGTTGTTAGAAAATGTTGTTAGGAAATTTTCCCGGCTCTTCATAGACTTTGTACACAACCGCTGAAGTGGCTGTCAGGATACTACATTCTTTTCGGCATTATGCCCTCGGCCGGGCACACGACGAATTGAACTTTTTTAAAAGGAATCAACGACTACCACAGACCTTCAACGCTACTGGCCTGCTGATAGTAACTCCTGACTCCGACAAACCTCAGGCTCTTGTTGATCCGCAAGGCGTTAAGAATCGGTGCCCAGTCCGGCAATCGAACCCGGTCTCCATTCAAGTCCAGGACCCCCTGGGCCAGGTGAACTTTGACACAGGTCAAAGGGCATGTGTCCTGCAGGGCACACAGCTGTTTGTAGTAATCTTCAAAGTCCTGGGCACCCCGTTGTCGTGCCTGAACATTTTCCATCACTTTTTTTCCTGTGTTCACCAATACGATAAATGGTAAAAATACTCATCAAATATCAACTGATTTTCAAAATATCTTCAGTCTGTTTTTATTGGTCATGGTCATTACTAGTTCCCTGCTCAGTGTCACAGTGAATGTGCCCATACAGCTACATTAACCCTAACAGTCCTCAATCCTCCAACAGGTGAAGGATTGAGGACTGTTAGGGTTAATTGCAAAAACAAATGACAAACCCTTTGATGAAGCGGGTTGAAACTTGAAAGTAAATATTAGAACCGTAGGCGTAGACCCAGTAACTGGGGTCCAACAACACTCTTCTTTTTTTTTCTTCAAATTTTGACTTAGGTGTGCAAGTACGACAGACCCAAGTCAAAATTTGAAAAAAAAATGTTCTTGTTGACTTGTTTACAGTTTTAGGGCCTTTAGTTACTGGGGTCGACTAGTAGTACGTTACTACTACAAAATTAAACTGAACAGTTTCATGGCCTAATTTCATTTCAGAATTTTGAATTTATGAAACATGTCATCAAGTGGGTTTTTATATGCCAGGCAGTTGGCACTTAAAAGGTAGGATACACCATTGGTAATTGCTTGAATTATGGATTTTTAGGGGGGGTTGTATACTTGTATTTTATAGTAAAGATCGTTTTAACTGACCTGTCCGGAGTTTTACAATCATGGATGCTGAGAAAAGCCAGCCGGCGATCGCAAATTTTTCTTTATAAAATTCAATTTTTCAGAATAATTACAGGATATCTAAGCGCAACCATTTTGCTGGATGCCTGGAATCATTATTTACTTTCAAATGAATTCGGTAGTAAATATGTTGGATATCTGTAAATGGTGTATCTCCTAAAGGTACAAGTCGTAGGCCTATCTGTATGCAAATACCACCAATGCCAACTTGACCACGATGACTACACAATGCTAGTGCACTGTTTTAGTAACTTCCAAAAATGTACGGTTCCTTACATTTTTGTTAGTTTCCAAAAATGTAAGTTTCCTTACATTTTTGTTAGTAATACCATGGAGGAATAATTCCTCCATGGTAATACTAATAATGTATTATATAACACCTAACCGGATTCTTGTCATTTGATTGGTGGAATTTAGTCACATGACATTGAATCATTTGCCCCATTTTCATTGGCAAATATTTCATTTCGTGATTGCGCCATACATCGTTCCATTCGGTTCCATTCACCGTATATTTTCGTTCCCATTCACCGTTTATTTTCGTTCCGTCCCCATGGGAGCCTTGTTATCGTTCGCGGGGGTATTAACACACATTAATTGTACTGCACGCTACGCCAAGTCGTCGAAGCGCGTTGGAGGAAATACACACAAAAAGTCAGGAATCAAATAACTGACCATTTAACTTTTAAGTATTTTTTTTTTTCGTAAAAAGATGTGCAGTAGTAAAGTTAGGTGTTATAATTTCGATAAAACAAATAATGAATGTTTCACATTCGTGCGATGGAAACTATTGTTTTTATGAAATTATTTTATACTGTTTACTGAACAGTCGTCTGACAAACATGACCGAACACGACGGTGCGCGTGCACAAACTTCAACGGTAAATACCAAGTCCATAGAGCAAGGAACACTATGCCGAGTCATAGCTGTGAGACCATAGAAGCAGAACAAAAACTTCCGGTCATAAACACTTTAAAGTCGCTATATTTTACTCTTTATTTACTGGTAAAATTAGAACAAAAATTCGCACACCGCACCTAGGTACACCTTTCTAAACAGTTTCAATATGGCGCGCGCTGATAGTTAATTGCATGCTTTGTCAGTTCAGTAAACACCATTTTTAGGAAAGGTGTGCAAACAATCTCCGCTGATCTTCATTGAGTAAAACGCGGGGGAAATTCAAAAGTCGACCATGGAGAAAAACAAATTAATTAAACAAATTATAGTTTTACTTGTTTACTTCTAAACATAAGATAGATTGGCACAAAATGTTATCTAAAAATACGATTATTACGGTTGCGTTAAAATGTTACCCCTCCCTCAAAATTAGTTCGACCAACAGTGGAAAAATAGGGCGAAGTTCAAGGGTCAATGCACTCTCCAGCTGACATTGAATTTGAAGCAAATATCGTGATTCGTAGCGCTGCAAGGCGCTTTGAACTTGACCGAGATGCCGACGTAAATAACAACAATGGCTCTGCCTCGTTTAGCTAACGTACATGTACTTTTCATGAATGTTCCTCGGATTTGTGCAGTCGCGACCAGCAGTAACATTTACAAGTTGAAGTATCACTATCAGTATCAGCTGGCTTCAAAGTTTCTTCCTAGACTTTTGATATCCCATTGTCCATTACGACAAGTTGCAGTTGCAAAGGGTCGACTGGCGTCCACAATGGCCGAGACATTGTCAAATTTGATTGTTGATCATGACGTAGAGAACAAGATTTTCTTCATCAATTTGGGTTGGTTCTATACCATGGAGGAATTTCTCCACGGTTCTACATATGTATCTCTAGACCGAGTTAATACTGGCCTCTAGAGCAGAGGCTCTAGTTATCGCTCATTTAACATTTGGGCATTATCTTGTGCTGTAGTAGCGCAAGATAATGCCCCAAAAAGAGCGATAACTAGAGGCCAGTAACTCGGTCTAATCATGGAGATGGTCTAATGTACCTCTATACCAGAGTTATAATGACAATTAGAGTCAATGACTCGTCTGGAACTCGGACTCGGACTCGAGTCACATTTGTGTGCAACTCTACTCAAGTCCCAATGGGTAGAAGACGTGACGCAACTCGACTCGAGTCACTGCAGGCAAATCACTTGACTCGACTCGACTTGACATTCTTGACCTAATGACTCAACTCAACTGGAGTCATAAAATCCAGTGACTCGTTACAACTTTTGCTATTAAAAGTTGGTGATTGTGTGTTTACGGGCCCCTTAATTAGTTCAAGCTAGACTCAAGTGTTTTTATCATTCCAAAATGAGTATAACTGCAACCTTAAGTGTGCTACCCAAAAATGACGACCTGAACACGTCTCGGATCGAGGTGTGTGAAAAACAATCCCGTGCCTGTGTCCAATCAACGTCAAAATATTCCCAGTGCGAACTGGTCAAGTTGATATGCTATGTGAATCAATCTTTCTAGTTCTAAAAGTAATTCACGGTGTGTCGTGATGATCGTGATTTATTTTACCCAAAAAGATGAGTGTGACGCATATGTAGGTTTTAAAAATTGCCAAGTTCTATAAACAGTTTATATATACTAATGGGGCGAGTCCAGTTACCTAAAAGGTCTGTCCATAAGCGTCCATAAGGGTCCATTTTTACGTGTCCCGGTTACATCTGACAATTTTTTATTTGTTTTTTATATTTAGGACACATTCTTTGATGTCTTCTATCTCCAATAGCGATTAAGCAATTTACCTTAAACACCAAAAGTTTGAAGTCAATTTTACTGACATTGCATTGGAAATATTGGAAATTACACAGGTCAGGCGTAACCGGAACACCAAAAAATGTAACGCTTTTGAAGCCCTTATTTATGGACTAACCCAGTAACTAGGCCCGTAACTACACAATCACTCTGACCCAATTTTTGGTTATTTTGGTAATTGGTGACCCAATCTTTTGGAAGATTTTTAAGGTTGGTACACATGACCCCCATCAAGTGTGAAAAATGCCATTTGTCACATCATAGCTGTCAAGAATTGATTCAAATATTCAATATTGATCTATACACAGCTGGTGATCCAGAGAAGGCTGTCCTAGAATACGAAGTCATTGGCCCTGATGCAGTCAATCTCTACCATACAGGCGTTCCAGTCTCGCAGAGAGGGAAGGGGGTGGCTAAAGTTCTAGCTAAGGTGTGTGTTGGATATGAACAATCCGTGAACTGCAGTCAATCTGTTACACCTCTACTACAGCCACGGTCCCAACTGTAGGTTGAAATGTCCCAACTGGGACGGAGTACCTGTAGTTGGGAAATTGATAGTTAGGTCTAAACATGGCAGGGGGTTTTCGTGATGATTTTAACAAGTACGCGCCCGGCATTATTTTGACATTAGAGAGGTTTCGCCTGCGAACAGATACAGTTAGCTTAACGGATACGTCATCAATTTTCGCAGACTTATGACATCACAGTTCTTCACTATCCGCTAACCGTGTACAAGGCACGGATATCTCGCTTGCTACAAGCAAGTATAAAACGCGTACGGATAGCTAAACGTACGCATATCCGTTCGTATGCGAAACCTCTCTATTGACCGGGCTCAGGCACAGGAGAGTTTTTCACAATCCTTGATTCGAGGCAGGTTCAGACTGGAATCTGTGGGTAGCAAACTGGCCTCGCTCACTGACAGATATTTCCGGCCTTGCTCGCTACATGTTTGTCCGTCATCCGTTTTGAATCCTGGAAAAACTGCATGTATACATGTCCTTCTATACCCAGCAAGATGTGGCACCGGGAGACTCCCCCCTTAGTCCCCCATACCTGTACACTCTCTAGACTATTGTTACCCGACGCACCCCTACACATGCCTAAATAGTTTTGGCCACAGGTGACCAGGCATGTTGTGAAAAAAACAATTAAAGGCAGATGAAATTTTTCCAACAATTTGTTACCCCTTTCCATAAAATATTTATTCTTTACTTACCTCTAAACATTATTCTGTTACGTCAATAATATTGTTGATATCTCAAAAAGTTTTTTTGCGCGATATATTTCCTAAAACAATAGAATAATAATTTATTTCTCCCCCTTAAAATGACAAACCAAGAAAACAAAATAATTTTGAGGGAATGAAAACAAAATATTACGAGGTAAAAGAATAATATTTGGAGTGGTCTGAACAAAAACAGATGCCTGCCTCACTTTGTTTCCGCAGGCTCTTAAGGGCTCTGTACACCGGATGGTTATTAACCAGTTCGCGCCGGGATTATTTTAACATCACCGAGTTGAGGCGCGGGATTATTTTTAACGAAACTCAATCCAAGGCGGGTTCAGGCTGATGGTACCGGGAAGCACACCCACGCATTACCGGCCTTGCTCGCTGCTGACAGACATTTCCAGCCTTGCTTGTGGCATGTTTATGCGTCAACCATTTTGAATCTGGGGAAAACTTTGAGTTTATATACGTCATCCGGCGCGAACTGGTTAACATTTATTATTCACCGGTGTCCGCACTCGCCCTCTTCTACCTGCCATGTTTGGTCCTAACTGTAATGGAGATTTCCCAGTTGGGACCGCCCCGACTGTAGTTGGGGCTGGCCCAAGTATAGTTTTGACACTGCCGTAGTTGGGGCGTAACTGATCTAATGTGGACAGTAAACTGTTTACCCCCATTCTATTTTGACCGGTCGTAGCACATCAGCCCGTAGCGGATCACACTCTATTATTTTTTTTTTGTCCAATATTAAAGGCTGCATTAGATCACTTTGTGTCCCATGACACCAACATGAAGCTGACGTGTAGCTACCTACAGAAGTACATCCGTGAGAACCCACTGCCCCAGTACAAAGCCAGAGTCGTGGATCTTTGATTGAAGGATGTGCGCTAAACACCAAAGTGTCGTAACCTTGCTGCCAAATACCCATGCTTTAACAAAAACAAGGTTGGATTTGAGTGAAGGGAAATTTTTCCTTCTGAATTATTATGAATTATCTTACTTCAAAGTAAATAATGATTCTAGGCATCCAGCAAAATTTTAGTGCTAGATATCCAGTAATCGTTTTAAAAAAAATTGTATTTTTGACAGCAATTGCCAAAAAAGAAGGGAAAAAAAGACTGCCCGACGTCGGTTGAAAACGAATGGTTTTTCTTGCTTTTTTTTTACCTCGACATCCCCGATTGTAAAACTTCAGTTAAACAATATTTACTATAAAATACACACCCCCAAAAAAAATTGCTGATAATTCAAGCAATTACTAACGGTGTATCCTACCTTTAAACAAAAAAGACTTTAAAGTGAACAAAGATATTGGCAAGGCGGAACTCAAACCACCGGCGCTCTACCAACTGAGCCGACTTGCCCCATGTTGACAGTCTCCCAAATTGTCAGTATCTTTGTGGTTTATTTGTGTATTTAAAGAAAGACGGGAGAATCATGTTTTCAATTGAAATGCATGCAGGAACAAGTGTCTTTATTAAACGTCAGTGCACCATGTGCTACATTTAATTAATAACAAGTCCAAAAAGAAAAACCGTAATAAATATATGGTGGATTGGACAATCACAGCCTCACTTATTTGTCAAAATATTGCACACAATCACATATTCAAGTGTCAGTTGTGAAAGGGGGTGTCGTGTTGTGTTGTAATGCACAAAATCATTAATTACAACACTTTTTTTTTAAACTGGGAGATTTCAAATGCTAAACTCGTACTGTCTCTTGGTACAATTAGTACAGTTAAAAACTAAACAAAATACAAAAAAAATATTTTAAAAGAAAATCAAATACAAATACCGAGTATGAATTTAGGCAATAAATGGTAGCATAAGTAACTTTCAAACTTGGAAGCCCAACAATTTGATAATTCTACAAAACTACTCGAAAGTTCTCTTATCAACTCGCACAATTAGTTAAACACCTTAAAAAGCAGCTCCCTCCAAAATAACAATGTACTAAAAATATATTCATCACAACAATGTTAGTTACAGCATGAGCTATATAGTTAATGCAAGGTACATTATAGATGTTCTGGTAAAGCAAGATTAAACCGTCAACATACTTCAAATAGCAATCGTGGTCGACTTATCTGAAGTTGTTTAAATTTAGTGAAATTTATGCATAGGTTTAACGACTACTTTTACAAAGAAATACTATCCCAGAGTTTCATTTTTTTAAGGTGGTTTTTTGTTTATGTTGTAATTATGAAAAAATAGCAGGGATCAATTTTTCTTTAAAACACTTGCCAATAAGCAAATAATTATATGCACCTGTCGTCATGGCAACAATTTGAGAACATCTATGTAAAACATGTAATAATTTATATGCAAATTAGGCAAAATTAGTTTTTTAATTTAAATTTTGTTTACAGTTTGATACAAACAAAAATAATAGATGCACTGACGTATTATACAAAATGAAATTGATACATTTACTTTAAGAGCTAATAGGTTAAAAACAAAAACGGCAGTAAAAGGCCAATTCCATTGTCGGGGATAATTTCCAGTCGCAAGGAGTAAACACTTGAGCAAATAGCAACCTTAACTCTTAATAATCAGCTTTCTGGTTTTTCTTTGTTTTTTTTCATTTCACAATTTTCTTACTTCAAATGTCAACACTTTCAAAATCTTAACTTTTTTTTAGCAATCAAAGCCAATACGTTTAAAGGCACTCAAACAATCGTTATTTTAACAGCCACCAAAAAAATGCATGCAAAATTCCAAAAAATACAATGCAGTACTTTTTTTGTTACGTAAACAGCTTTTTTTTTTTTTCCTTTTTTTTTTCTTCAATAATATTCAGCTAGAATATCAATATAATTTTATACACTTCTCTTACAAAATGAAAATATACAAGTTTTCATCGTTTCTTTTTAAAAAAATGGTAGTAAAGTTGAAAGCGACGGGAATTCAAGCACTTGCTATTTCTACTATCTCAGCTGAACCACCAACACTGAAAATATACTGTAGTAAATTGCTGCGAATGTTTGTCCTTTTTATGCTGCCAAATCCTTTCGATGGAGGAACTTCCTTCCATAATTCATAAAAAATATTTGTTACAAGCTCTACATTAAGAAAAATAGTTTGAAAACATACAAAAAACTGGATGGCTTCTCCTTTTGTTTCTCTCATCTTTAGGGCAACGAAATACAACATGCCCGAGATTTTATCTGGCATCGATAGTAAAGGATAAACGCCATCAAAGGCAAAAATACTTAAAATACTTGGGCGCTACAAAATATCTCTCCATTTTTAGAGTGCATCCAGTCTTTTTTGGAACATTCACTCGACATAAACAAAATAGTACTTTTTAGGCATTAATTTTTTTAAGTTTTTTCCCTTCTGCGGGTTGCAGTCCTCTGAAATACACACTCGCGAAGAAGTTTTATATATACATGTATATGTACATTAAATGTGGACAATGTGCTAAAAAAGTTCTTGCAACAAGAATTTCATTGATTTTTGTCGTCAGTTTTGCAAAAGTCTACTTTCTCAATCTCATGAAATTAGAATGCAATCACCCAACTGGTTTTCACCCTCGCATGAATAGATTTGTGAAAAACAGCAGCCAACAGATGTAAAACGATTCAAATTCTATTAAAAAGAAATAACTTGGTCATTAAAAAGCACAAAAATCGTCAAGGTTGATTTGTTTTTGTTTTGTTAAAATATGCATGCAGAGGATACTTTATTCGTGTTTTTTTCTCAACTATAAAAAAGTTTGATAGTACCAAATGTGAAATTTTCTGTGGTTAATAAATTCATTTCTTTTTTTTGCTCAAAAGTCATTAAAATCGTTGAGAATGCACTATTAAAAACACAATCACTGCCTCTAGTTCTTTTCACGTATTATCTTTTTTTTAAAGTTCCATTTCCAAGGATGTCAATTTTCAAAACAAAACAAAAATGTTGGGTGGAAATGTTAAAAAATCCGATTGGTAAGAACAAACTTATAAAACATTCCTTGTAAAATTTCCAAAAATAAAAGCCTATTTCCTCAATCTTCCTAAGTACTCTCCTGATTAGATTGTGTTGTTCCGAATAAAATACAACTTTGTCAAGACTGACCATGTCATTAACCGATGGAAAAAAAGCCAGAAAGCCTATGCAAATTTTCATTCTTCAAAATAAATATTCAAGTCTTCAAAATGTTGCAATACTCGAGAACAATACTAATTTTAGCACAAAAGGGCCAACGATTGGGGTTAATATAAACTTTACTTTCCTTCTTTTACGCCATAAAATTGATCACGCAGATTATTGTAAAGCCACTAAACTTCCGAACCAGTACAAGTGTGGTGATGTATAACCAGGGACTGAATTACATGGGCGCATACAAGCGACAATCAACGTTGCCCACATTTGTCAACTCTTAGCATTTAATGAAGGTGCCCACGTCTTCCAATCCCTGGGCAAAATGGGGGTGTAATTTAATCAATTACAAACAATTGTTCCATAGCTTGCATTAATTGCTGCAAACAGATCAAACACTCTAGAATTTCTTTTATCGTATCATCATTTGTGATCGCAGCACGATCAAATCGATCCAGTTTGATGGCCCATTCCAATCACCAAGAACCTCCAAAAACGGAACTCTTAAACCCCCCCTCCCCCAAAACAAAATGACCAATCAAATTACAGGTACAGAAGCTTCTCAATCAGCAGCTCTTGCAGTCGACCAATCGGCACGCAGTCTCCTAGACCTGCCAGCCAATCAGATTGCTGCAATGCATCCATCTCCTCCTTTGATCTTCATCTTTTTTCAGTCGGCAGTCGGCAATCACAGTATACAGCAATTGTGTGCGTGTTTGCACATGCAACAGATCACGGTGTGCTGCAGCATTGCGAGATTAACTGTTCACCAGACTCCGTAGCAGGTCTCGTTATTTTTGGTCTTGCTGTTGCGCATTAGCGGTTTGTGGCTGCGCAGCTGGGCCAGCGAGTGTTGCCAGAGCCAACAGGAACGGCAGAAGTACTTGAAGCAGGTCTGCTCCCGACAGAAGAAGGGACCAGTCTGGGTGTGGCACAGGCTACAGAGGGAATCTTCCAAGTAGGGATCAATCTGAACCTGAGGTAAGCAAACACGTTATTTAATACACTTGCATGTTTAGCGAACCAACAGTGTTGAGCCAGAATGCATTATAACATGGTTCGAGGGCGAGTAGTCTATATTAGCTCCGAGGTATTGTGAGTTGACAAACTAGTTCGTCAACTTCCAATACCGAATGAAGCTAATATCAACTACCTATATCTGCAATAAACCATGTTATATTTGTGTACCTTCTTCGTATTCAGTTGCATTACAATTTCGGGAGCTCGGAAAAAAACACGATTAACATTTAAGTGTGCTGCCATCTTTTCATGCGTAGCTTGGCGTTTGTATGGTTTCTCCTCTTTCGTGTCCACCCCCCACCCCCCCAACCCAAATACCGAACTGGCTTATTCACAAGTCCAGTTCCAGGATATGCACGGTAAGCTGGTATGGACTTGTGACCGGCTCAAACTACAGCACCGCCCCATTGTTTTCCACATAAATCTGAAAACTAAATTCAATTCGGCAGAGAAAAGTTATGAAAAGCAATTATGATACTGATGAACCATGATGTTGGGCCAAGCCAAATGTAGTGCACTAGATCTGTGAGTACAGTAAAAATATGATAGATGTATTAGAAACTGGAAGAGTGCCATAGCCACTATCATAGACTAACAATGTTAAAGCCTGTAAATTTATTTTTATTTCATTGTCACATCAAAAGCGGCTCATCAAAAAAAAACTTTGCATGATTTAGATTTGTGACTTTTCCATGACTTTTATTTTACCCAATTTTGTGTAACTTTTTAAGAACCTTTCTTTCCGTGACCCGTGGGAACACTGACCGACGAACCTACCTTTTTGGTGAATTTTGTGGTTTTGATTTCCACGAAGGCTGCCCCAACTGCTTTCAAGAAACTCTTGCTGTTGTTGAAGGTCACACGCCCAGAACCTACATGTATATAAACATATAAACAAACAAATGAAATTGGCGTTATTTTCGTGCTGAAACTACACCACTTTTGTGTTAAAATAATTCGTTTTTTGTTTTTTTGTTCAGTGTAACTTAATTGAAATATTCCTTTTTTATTCAATTAGTTTGTACTTCAAATTTTTCACTTTTACAGTAACATTAAGGCCGCATTCGAATCCCTTGTCTATAGCTATTGTCTAGGTGTTCGTCTGTTACAATTACACATAAGCAGGCCGACCATATACATAGCCATAAGCCATAGCCCTAGCACTAGCACCCCATTTCAGACACGGCTAAACTCGCTGCTTTTAACGCCTTGACTTTAGACTGCTTAACAATTCCGCCAAGGATATCTTCGATAAAATAACTATGGTATCAACAAATATCTGATTACTAAATTCTTGTAAAAAAAAACTTCCTTGACGTGGGATGACTTTCCTAGTATTCAAAAACACATGTACTATATCGTAATCTTCTCGAACAGGATCGTCAGGAAATTGACGATCGCATGCCTAATTTCATTTGGCTCGGTACTTCCAAGAGTTTAAAACTGGCCACAGAATTACACCTGCAAATATCTTCAGAACAAAAATTTTAAAGAAAAAAAAATCCCACCAAAATTACTACGTGTTGATGGTAAAAACACATGGTTCCAGCAAACGGGTTGAAATCATTTTTGACCCGATGACCCCTGCTACCAACTCCCTAGGTTTGCTCATATGGAAGAACGATAACGTAATCAGGACACCTTGTCGAATCTAATGTCATTTTGATCCAATTTTCTGTCCCTTGGCAACCCGATGATTAGAAAGCCTCGTGATTAATAATCCATCTTGGAGCTGTTAGTAAAATGCCCTCCAAAACAGAAAAAGAAAACAAAAATCCCCTCAAAACAAGAACTTTTTTACCCCAAATATCAAACATTTTGAGCTGTGTTATGTTTCGTAACATTTTACCTAAATAAACACTGTTCAGCACCTTGCAGTTTGCCACGAGTTTGAGAATTGCTCAACAAGTTCTGAATAATTGCTTCTGAATAATAGACGCGAGAATCCGTCACTTTACACAAATTAAATTACAGTCGGACAAGATGGCGTCAACCACGACTCCCAACTCTCCCTTTCTCGCCCTCGAGCGAAATCACTAAATAAATTATCTTGTGTAGCGGTTCTTGGTGTGTTTTTCTTCAAGGTACTTTCATGTTACAGTAGGTAGCCTAACTCTGTGGTTAAATTAACCGCTAGGTAAATTTGGCGAAGAAAATGATAAATGAACATAGATGGATTCAAAACGCAGACATTTTTATCCCTACAGGTACATGTACTTCACCTCTCTACCAGCTAAGCTATTGGCAAGTTGGTTGATTACAGCCGTTCTTTAATATAGCCACGTTGCCCTTGTTTTATCTTATAAAAAAACATTCATGCACAACCTAGCTGCTGGTAAAATGGGTAAAATGTCTTCCTACTTGTCTTCCACAGGGCCTATGTACTCCTCTCAACGACAAAGGAAGAGTTTTATTAGGAGAGCTCTTTAAAAGTTTTTCCAATGGGGAAGACACTTAATACTAACCAGTGTAGCGGTTCGAGTTATTTTTTTTCAGGAGCTGGGTGGTGCGTGAATGTATATTCATGAGAAAGGGCAATGGCAACTCATATACGTTAAAAAACTATAAAGAATTATAAAGAACGGCTTCCTTCACCAACTCGCCAATAGCGTACATGTAGTTGGTAAAGAGGAGAGCTATAGATCGAAAGGTCTGGTTCGAATCCGACTGGCGTTAACGTTGGTCTTCTTCTACAAATGTTCTTATGGGTTATTTTAATCATAGAACAAGGCTGAAGGGAAAACCGGGTTAGGGTACACAAGTTTATTGAAAAATACAACAAGAACCGCTACACTGGTTAGTTTTTAGCGACTTCCTTCCAATGGTGCCCGGCGCTCACGCGAAGACGATTAAACTTTACGCAGATTCAGAATTAGGCAAATAAACTAGTACATGTACGCACACCGAGTGCGATGCCCCACTAGAGCTCTCAATAGTGGTCTCCTGTCTGCTTATACAGAGCTTATTAAGTGGATTACACCGACTCTCTGCCATTTTCCGTCTTCGAGAGTATTTGTGTGTTGACAAGAAGTCAACACCACCAATCTCCCACATTCAAACAGCTCACCAATCGGGTACTTGTGCTTGTCCGTATCAATCCCGGCGTACACCACGCCCCCAAACAGGTCGTTCATGATATGAGCCAGGCCCTCGGCGTTCAGCATGCCGTGAAGTGCCCCCACAAACACTGTCTTGTCCGGGTCGAGCCGCTGCGAGGGGCATCGGACGTAGTTGCTGTCGGAGAGCACCCAGGGGATGACTTGCACCTGGGACACAAAAAAAACCCAGGGTGCCAGTCAGGAGGGTTTTATCATCAAGGCCAATTAAAGACTTTAACCCAAGACCTTTAAAAGTACATCTGCATGTGTGCATCATTGCAAACTGGCCAAGTGTCCAGTGTATCTTAAAGGTAGTATGTACCATTGGTCATTGCTTGAATTATCATGAATGAGTAGATTTGGGGGGTTGTATTTTATAGTAAATATCGTTTAACTGAGCTGTCCGAAGTTTCACAATCATGGATGCCGAGAAAAGCACGAAAAACAGCGTTGTTTATTTTACCGGCGTCGAGCAGTTATTCTTATGTTTTTTGCGATCGCCATCGAGCGATCGCGATTTTTTTATTATAAAATTATATTTTTTGGAATAATTACAGGATATCTAGCGCAATCATTTTGCTGGATGCCTAGAATCGACATTTACTTTCAAATGAGTAAGATATTTCTTAATAATTCGGTAGTAAATATTTTTGATATCTGCAAATGGTGTATCCTACCTTTAAGACATACAGGTACATGTACATGTACACACCTGGGGCAAACATTTTACCTTAAACACCTAAAATTGCATAAAGAGTTGTGCTTAACCAGTTCGCGCCGGATGACGAATATAAACGCAAAAATTTCCCCAAATTTAAAACGGATGACGAATAAATACGCCAAGTTCAAGTTCGGAAATGTATGTCAGCAGCGCGCAAGGCCGGAAATGCGTGGGTGTGCTACCCAGCACTATCGGTCTGAACACGCTTCTGATCGAGTTTCGTTAAAAATAATCCCGCCCGTCGGCTCGGCGATGTAAAAATAATCCCGGCGCGAACTGGTTAACCAGCTCTATAAAATTAGCTCCTGCATAGAGAAGGCCTGTTGAATATTTAGTTTAGTGGATTTCTAACTTTTTTTGAGAGAAGGAATTGCTAAAAGCTCAAATGCTAAACGTAGTACTGTACCCCCAAATAAATGTCAAGGATGTTAGGGTTAAAGGTTTCAAGCGGAACACTCAATAAACAGCTGTGAAATCAACTATTTACTAGAAACGCTGGAAATGCTATCTGTACCTCAAGAATTGCCCCCCCCCCTCCCACCCTCCCTCCCTTTAGCCAGATGATTGCAATATTAAAGCGATAGGCAGTTGTTTTTTTTCTTTTTCTCATCATCCATGGTTGTGAAACTTTGTACAGGTCAGTTAAACAATATTTACTATAAACCCCCAACCCCCCCCAAAAAAAAAAAACAAAAAAAAACAAAAAAAACTACCCATTTCTAATAATTCAAGCAATTACCAATGGTGTATCCAACTTTAAAAAAATCATGTAACTTTGCATTATTTTGCAACATTGTTCGTTATCATAAAGTGGCAAGTTTCCAGATGATTCTGCAAGTTCATTTTTCAGACTTATCTCTCATCCAAGCATAGGACACACATTATAGATGCAAAAGATTTACTATGCTATGTGCGTTTAGTATTTGTTAAGAATTGGAAGGGTTAGCTTACAAAAGGTGGTCACAGTACACTAGCGGTTATTGAAGGGCAACTGCGTAAATACAATAAAAACAATGTGCTGGGTTGCAAAGAAAGGTTTGTAAAATGCAAGAAACAAATTAAAATTTAAAAAAACCCAGAAACTCACAACTTTTTCGTAGTCTTGTTGGATCTCTTGGGAAGGGTAGCGCACAGACACAGTCGTGTTAACTTTGACCTAAGAAATGAGGTGTGGTTTTTTTTTTGGGGGGGGCGGGGTTAAGGGATTTGGGAAGAAATCAAAAACAGCAATAAACTTTCTGGTCAAGGCAAAACAAAAAAATGGCTCTGTATAGACTTTGTTTTAGTCATTATTGGCAGAGTGAATCATCGCAGCTCATTGGTCACTACACCAACACAAAACAATTTGGTACATTTCCATATTTCATAAACCCAACTCCAGACCCGGGACCGATTTCATGAAGCTGCTAAACAAATTTGCTCAGCACAAAAAAAGTCTTGCTCAGTAAAAACAGGCTACAAGCCGAAATTGCTAAGCAAAACAAGAACAAAAATGGCAAAATATTATTGCACAAACAATAAAGATCACGTGAACATGTGGTTTGTAACCCTGTTTATGCCAAATTTTTATTCTCAGATATTTTGTTGTGCTCCGTGAAATTTGCCCCTGGCTTGCACCCGATAAAGCCTGGTCACATGCATTATGACATCTTACATGTACAAGTTTTCTATTCCATTCTTTTGCAATGGTACGACCAGTTGCAACATACACAAATATTTTGCTTCACAGCATTGTTTACTGTTTTGGTTTTCTGACAAAAAACAAACAGATTCCTTGTAGTTTAGTCATCATTTTGTAAACAAAAAAATACATTTTTTACATCTGGCATCGTTTATCACAGCAGTTGAAACAAAGCTGGAATTTTACACAATACACATTCTCAAGCCATACACATAAATCTTGAAAGAAGAAAGAAAGAAAAGGGAAAAAAGTGAAGACCAAAAAAAAAAAAATGTGGCATTTTAACAAATACAAGAAAATCAAAAACAAAACAATGCGAAATGCTATATTTTCACATGTAGTTTGTTTGCAAAATATATACATTTTTTGAATACTTGAAATACTTTGGGGATAACCAACATTTGTCACAACCGTAAATTGGATAAAACATGTCTTTTTTTGTAATAAGTCGTGGTTCAGGTTTTATTAGGCAATTTACATTTCACTGTTGTGAAATTAACATCCAGAAAAATATATTCCTCTCCTAAATTGCTAATTTTCTAGCAATGCAAAAGTTAATCACTTCTAAAAGCGAAAACAAAATATATATACCGTTTAGTTATTGAATTATTTCTTGACATTTTCATAATTCTTAACAGCTAGGCTAGTTCCTGCCCAACAATCAGTGTCTGCTCGGGAACGGTATCTGTTTATTTTGTTTTAAACAAATCCCTTTATGTTTTTTTCCACACAAAAAAAAGAACAAAAGTAATAATTGAAATAAATCTTCAAGTTGTAAATCAAAAGTTGTAAATGTGTTTCTAGAAACAAATTGAATTTGTACAAAACATGCGAAATCTAATTTTAATAGCTGGCTATTTTTAAACCAATTAAGGGCTTGCAATATCTAAAATCCCATGTTTTCTTTAAAGTTTTGTTTTTATTAACGACTATTGTACATACATACCTCCTTGCATCTCATTCGTCTGCTGGAGATCTTGAAATACCACTCGCCGCTTCCCATGAAATCGTGGGTGCAAGCTTGCAGTAAAGCCTTCACGGACTTCTCATTGTCAAACAGCACATACACGTAACCTGAAAGCAGTAACACACAAACAAACAAAAACACTTGAAAGAGGGCACTCTGTAGAACGCAGACCTCCACTTGACGTTAAAAAAATTATATCATTCTAAAGTGATCCAGATTCTTGATCTGGAACCAGATGAATCTAAAAATTTAATAAAATCATTTTTGACCATTAGGCTATAGACGATGTGCCCTCTGACGTCACGTGTTTACATCTGTATTCAAATGTGCCCGGCAGTGATGCGCACCCATCGTGTTTTACATAAAATTTGCTTAAAGACTGACGTCGCAGGTCAGATCGCCTTTGAATTATGTGGCCTCTGATGTCATCTCTTAACCAAATTTATGTAAAACATGATTCGTGCGCATATTGACGGGCACATTTGAATACAGATGTAAACAGAGGCACATCATCTATACCCACCAAGTTTTGTTAATCCTGTTAATTTCATTTTTTCCCTAAACTTCGGACAGGTCAATAAAAAAACGATATTTACTATAAAATACAACCCCCCAAAATCCCCACCCATTCCTGATAAGTCAAGCACTTGCCAATTGTGTATACGACCTTTATACTGAAAAGGAGTACAAATGTTTAAAACACATTTTCCACCAAAACACTGTGCACACAACAGGGGCCAATTTCATAGAGCTGCTAAGCACACAAATATGCTTAGCATGAAAATTTGTCCTTGGCAAAAACAAGGTTACAGACCAAATTTTCACATGATCTTTATTGTTTTTGATTGATAATCGGCTGGTTTTTTTGCTTAGCATGAGAAACACGTAGAATTTTGGCTGGTAACCTGGGGTTCTTTTGAGCAAAACTTTTGTGCTAAGCAAATTTGTGTGGTTATAGCAGCTCCATGAAATTGGCCCCTGGTGGCAGGAAGTTCTGCAAATGGTTTAGCACAGAATGGGACTTAATGAAATTTGATATGCGGCAGATAAAAGATCCAGATGTTCCACTGCCTGGAAAATCCAGGCTTCATAAAAATCAATGGCCTAGCTTTGCAAGTTCATGCAAAGCCACAAGTGGCAAAAAATGTTGCCCCACTCTGCAATTTAACTTGGATACTGTACAGCACTGTACTCGTGTATGTATCCATACAGTTTCTAAATGCTGTAATATTGATATTTCATATGCGACCTGTTCTAACAAAACCCGGACAAAGTCGCACAATGTGTTTTATTACAATGTACTCGTGAAGTCATTTTGGGGTATATTTTATTATTCTGAGGTAGTGTGTTTGTCCGAATCACTAACTATTCATCTACAATCTCCCCAAATGTTTACATAATCCGTCACCCAGAAGGTTTTTTTTGTGTCGATTTTGTGAAAAAAATTTGTATAGAATTAATACGCGTTTCTGAACTTCAAAGCCGTTTATCTCATAAATGGTTGTCGGGGTTTTATCGCTAAATCCTACCCCCAGGGGGAGATACATGTAAATAATACATAATTTTAAAGCTTAGAACCTACAGAATTTGGAAAAAAGCAAAATCTAAAAAACAAATTGTCAACTTTGTCTGGGTTTTGTCAGAGCAGGTCACACACTGGCGGTGTTGTCAGACGATTGCAATAAAATTCCACAAACAACTTAAGGCGGGACAATCCCCTAAATACCATTTCTGCCACAGGCCTAGTGCTATTAACCCGAGTTCGCGCCGTGATTATTTTAACATCACTGAGCCAACGCGCGGGATTATTTTTAACAAAACTCGATCTTTAGCGGGTTCAGGCTGATAGTGCCGGGAAGCACACCCACGCATTTCCGGCCTTGCTCGCTGCCGACAGACATTTCCGAACTTGAACTTAGCGTGTTTATGCGTCATCCGTTTTGAATTTTGGAAAATTTTTGCGTTTATATACGTCATCCGGCGCGAACTGGTTAAAGACCTGCAGATACCCTGCAATTGTACTATCGTAAAAATGAAATCTAAAAAAGTATAAAAAAACAGTCTCACAAATTCTCATTTCAAAATTGAAATCTAAAATAAAAACAATATTTGTTTCTCTTTGCCCGTCATGCACATCTCTATCTTCAATCATGCGAACCTTGAAAGCAGGATGCGTTAAAATGTGATCTGAAGCAGATATTGATGCGTTGATCACATATGCACAAAACAAACAGGCCCTACACCCATCAAGGCTAGTTCATACAGTGGAACGCCGCTATAATGAACATCACAGGATCTTGTTTCGGTATATCGATCGTTCGGTACAGCAATTTTTAACCGCCGGTCCATCAGGTATTCATTTTCCAAGACGACATCCGACCCAACCACTAGTCACTCTTTAACATAAAGCACCGGCTGCATGACATTCGGGAAACAAAAATGACCCAAATAGCGTTCAATATACCCAATAATCGGTTGACATATTTTTAACAACAAGCTTTGGTATGTTTAAAAAGACAAAAATCGGGTCCAAATTTCTCTTCAGCAGCCTTGTGGTAACTTATCGCGACATTTCTTTGTGTAATTCTACCGTGCTTTCACACTTGGAATTTTATACTGCATGTACGTAATGTTTTATTCACCGTGCAGAACTGGCTGAATGTCACATTGTGGGCAATGCGACAGTCACCTTTGACCTAAAGTGGGATACGACAGCTACCTTGACGCGATGCCACAAACATGACAGCTACATGTACTTTTGTCTGTAAAGAAGACAGGGAACCATACTACTGCTTTCGCACTCGCTGTGGCTTAAACCTGCGTGGGTGCGACTTGTACAGTAAGTGCAAATCGGTTTAACACGTGGTCATGGTACCCCGGTACTTCTACAGGGCCAGGCTGTTCACATTGGACTTTTCAGTGTCCCTGATAACTTGCCTTCACAGCACGTTGACAGGAATGTTAGTTTACCGTGCGTTTCCATTGGATATAATTGTCATTGTACAGAAAAGTCGCAGTACATACCTTGACCCAAAACCCCATAGAAACACTGCTTAGATTTGTCTAAGAGTCTACAGTTAGGATGTTTAGTGTACAATTATTCCAACCATGAAGTTTAAAAAAAACAAAAAAAAACCACCTGGTGGTTTTCCGTTGCTCCTGTGACTTTTACCCATCCCTCGGAAATTCGTAGATTTTTTGCGAACGTGTCATAACACAGGAAATTCAACAGGATAACCTAAATAGATAGCCTAGCAGGAACTATTTACTTTATAAATTAACCTGCAGCCAGCAAAATCATCCCCGACTTGTTGTCCCTAACTCGTTTTAAAACGGTTTTACAAAACCTTACAAAAAAAAATTGCATTTAATTCAAAGAGGACATTTTGGGTGGTGTGCCAATGAGATAAAATGCTGTCAAGTAATTTTAAGTGTACCAATTAATTTTTTTGTCATTTTGGCACCTCATTTTAACATTCAAAATCCGAATGCAATAGGTAGCCTTGAACTTTAAAGATAATTTCATCTCTATGTATATATACGGGCAGTTTTCCCATTTTTTGTTATCCAGATCGAGTTCGCACCGTTACTGTATGCCATATTTACGATAACACATTTCCTGAAACCATTGGAATGATTTAATTGTATCACTGATGTTATAACTAGATACCTAGTATACATACCGGTACTACATTTTTGTTATGGTTGTGTACATTCACAGGGTTTAACCATTCATAAACAATTAAAAACCAAAAACATATGCAGCAATTGCCGCAAGTCATTTTTTGGCTGTGGGCAACATTTCTAATACGTTGATATTTGATAGTGTGCAAGTCCGGATAACAAATTATATGGTGCAACTTCTGCAGTCAATTTTAGCCCGTCATTGCTCAATTTTATATCGAGCATACTCCCAGCCATGTATACAAAATATTTTACCCACGACATAATTTTTAGATTCCACAGAATTAAGTCGGACAAAACTATTTTCAAAATATTGGGCAAAGATGATTGAACGACTGTTTCAATAAAGAACACAATTATAAACAAATGGCCACCGTAAACGCATTATTATCCTCGTCCAAGATGATTAGATTATTTTAAACGTTGCGCAGCTACACCAAGTTTCGTTAAAATCAATCTGAAGTTTATTGCGCAGCTACGCAACAAATTTGTTGTGCAAGTCCAATGCATGGCTAGTCTTGCTCAGCTCCAAGACCGAGCTGTTCATCTGTTCCGGGGTGCACCGTCCGCTATCCGGGCGCATTTAATTATCCCCAGATTCGGTTTCCAGCATGGTCTTGACGCAAGGGTCACGTGAACCAGTAAAATTCCGAGGATATTTCAAGCATAGCTCTAATACTGAGCTACTCGTCTTCCGCAAATGCGCCGAGTTGTTTTGTTGGTCAGCTCGGTCTTGGAGCAAGACTAATGCATGGTGTGAGCTAAGCATATTTGGGTGAAATTGGTTGCTGTCCTTTCTGGCGTCAGACTTATCGTACTCTTTAAATTTTATTTTTTTAAATGAGAACTTATTTTTAATTTTGATGTATTCAACGTTGTTACAGTATCAGTAGACCTGTAAAAAAAAAAAATTGTTTAAAACAAACCCGTGTACCGGGTATATGTTATTTGCATTTGAAATGTAAAATTCCCTACTAAAGTGTCGTGCCGTTTGCATAAAATAGATGTTTAATATTTTTTTTTTTTTTGCGAGATTCAAAAACTGTTATTGAAACTAAATTGACCGTACTTGTACATCCTCAATGATTTTACCAAGTATATTTTTCAAACAATCTTGTGCTCTGCATGAGATATCAGTTCGGATGCTTTTTTACCGGTACATGTACCGGTAGTAGACATGTCCCTAGTGTATATATCGGAATACACT
Source organism: Crossaster papposus (assembly GCA_037893245.1). Classification (NCBI taxonomy): domain Eukaryota; kingdom Metazoa; phylum Echinodermata; class Asteroidea; order Velatida; family Solasteridae; genus Crossaster; species Crossaster papposus. The sequence continues at coordinate 488,366 of JBAIAA010000918.1, read as the reverse complement.
GCTTACATGCATGGCATACATGTATTTACTGTGAAATAATGCCCATATGTAGGCGCATGTCACAGCAATAGCTACCAGGTAATAGCCCTTATGCGAATATGTGACCCACTCTGCAAAAATTAGTCCGATGTGTTAAAAAAAAATAAAAAATCAATTTCACAGTTGGTCAGAAAAAGCAGGAAATAAGCTTTTATTTGATATATGGCACAATTATCTCTGTGGTGTAATGCATCGGTTTTTACAATTTTGGGAAATTTGCTTTTTCTCAGTTAATATTTAAAATGTCTTTTAAAAAAAAAATGAAGATTTACAATTGTAGTGCTTCATCAGATGCTATGGTAAGAGAATGACAAAATCTGTATTAAATTTAATTTAGGGATCAAAACAATCTTTTCAATCGATCAGATCTGAAAATATAGGTGTCTGAGAAACCAAAATGCCTTAAAACACAAGAAAAAGAAAGAAAAAAAAAAATCCTCCGAGACAATAAACAGGCCCTTTACGTAAACATGTATTTTCCGACAGACTCATTTTTGCAGAGCGGGTCACATATAGTTTTGCTGCCATGTTCTTCCAATCCTACCCTGAGCCCAAGGATTAGGTACATGTATTAATGTTATTTGCAAATTAGTCGTGAAAATATCTCCCTGAAGACATCCAACATTCTTGTCATATTTATCTCTACATTCATGTTTTTGGAATTTGTGCGAAGGTTCAATTTCCTTTGTTCTTACATTGCTTCTAGCTTGCTAGGGGCAATGAATCGACCTACATACGTATGAAAAATAGAAAACTGCAAATTTGAGGGAAAATAATCTATCCAGTAGATACATTTGCTAAAAACACTGCTAGAAAGATGTTTCCCTGGTTATGTGCAGGCGAATATTAATTTCTTTTTTAAATTTCCGTTTTAGTGTCCCTTTTTATTAAATAAAGGTAAGATACACCATTTGCAGATTTGTACTACCAAATTATTAAGAAATATCTTACTTATTTGAAAGTAAATGATTCTAGGTATCCAGCAAAATGATTACTCTAGATATCCTGTAATTGTTCCGAAATATTGAATTACATATTTTATTTATTTTTAATCTCGATCACTGATGGACAGCGATTCACAAACAAGAACAACTGCTTGACGCTGGTTGAGAACAAATGCCAATTTTCTTGCTTTTTTTTCTTGGCATCCATGATTGTAAAACTTCGGACAGGTCAGTTATACAACCCTGCAAATCTAACTATTCCTGGTAATTCAAGCAATTACAAATGGTGTATCCTGACTTTTACACATATGCGGAAAAGAAAAAAAAAGCCTGCAAACAATTATAAATTGCAATCAACAATCTCTATATATAATGTATAAAACTGAAACAATGTTCAAAATTGCGTACACTATACATACATTACATTTGTTAGGGTCGTCCTGATATGATGCCATATCCTGAATCTAATTTCAGAACAAGCATTGCTGGATTATGCCCCTGTCCCCCCCCCCCCCCCCCCTTTTTGTGTCTGAATGGCTCAAAACTAAATGACAGTACACAAAACAATTCTGCCATTTAAAAGTTTATATACACTGTAGAGACACAAATTGCACGGTCATTGCCTTTGATAAAAAGTCATTAAACTTTATGAGTAATAATTAGTCTACATATCGGTACTACAACAAGTCCAAATTGTATGGATTATCATATATAAAGGCCGATGGATTGGAATATTTAAAGCACATTATTTTCCCATTACTTTTTGCATGCACGTTCAAAACGACAATGTCCCTCAAACTGACAATCTCATTGATTTGGATTCAGCTGGTTGGCGTCCAAATTCAAAGCTGTATTTTTGCACACTTGGAGGGTATCACCCCTGTCTGTTTGTCTGTCGGTCGGGCTGTCTGTGTCAGCAGGATTACCCAAAAACTAACAGAGGGATTTTAACAAAACTTTGTGGGTAGATAGCTTGTGGGTCAAGGATGATCGTGGGGTGTCGTGGCCGGGCGGTTAAGAACCCGCGGTTTTCTGTTCCGCAGACCGCAAGTTCGAGTCCCGGTGTCGACACGTGTTTGTCCTTAAGCAAGGCAATTAAACCACTATTGCTTCGTCCTTCGATTGTTACGTAAAGCTGGAGGTCCCGTGTGTTGTGTAATACACGTAAAAGAACCCAGCAACACTCATCGCTAAGAGAAGGGGCTTTGCCCTGGCGTTCCTGGCAACACCTCAGAATAGGCAACTAGATTGATGGCGCTTTACAAATGCAGATTGGATTGAATTGGATGGATGATTCCATTCAGATTTCTTCATCAAGATGTCGAGTTACGCAACATTAAGAACCTAAAGGTCAAGGTTCAATCGGTTTGTTATTAGGTATGCACATAAACGGGATGCATTGCAGACAAATAAATTTGATTTGACTTTATGATGACGCCATCACAAAGAACATCTAACAAAAGAAACACTGCGCACTAACAATGAAATTCCATTGTTCCTTCTTCAGTGTGTCACGTTTTTGAGTTGCATAAAAGGTTCTTAATTGAAATCCCAATCTGCACAACTGTAGGCTCAATTTGAGTCAGTAGAGCGAAGGTCTACAATCTCCCAGTGCCTTTCTAGTAACTTATGTGTCGCATTACAGCAAGCCAAGAATTTTTTTGTATCTTTTCCTTTGTTTTTTAAAGGTAGAATATCCCATTGGTAATCATGAATGGGTTGTATTTTATAGTACATATTGTTTAACTGCCATGTCCAAAGTTTTACAATCATAGATGCTGAGAAAAGCGGCATTCATTTTCAACCGGCGTCAGGCCATGGTTCTTATGTTCTTGGTTTGGTTTTTTTATGATTGCTGTCCAGGGATCGTGTATTTCTTTTTTTAATAAAATGTTTCTGAACAATTACAGGATATCTAGCGTAATCATTTTGCTGGATGTCTTCAATCATTATTTATAATAATTTCCTAATAATTCCGCAGTAATTTTTTTAAATATCTGCAAATGGTGTATCCTACCTTTAAGCTACTGCATGAATGGTTTTCATTTATAGTTTAACATTCCTGCAAACTTGGTGCAAATAACCTTTAAGGCATGTATACATCATGTTCCTATGCATGTATACATCCTGATACAATGCAGCTGTATACAAAATGCAATGTATACAAAAGCCTATGATGCAAGAGTGCTTTCATTGATGCAGTTCAATAATAAAAAAGATATTACCAAATTTATGCGTCCTGACAAATTGACAATTATAATTTTTTGTCCGGAATGCAAGCCTGCATGAATACTATGAATTCTACACTCAGTTATTTCCTTGTATAATTATGAATATAAGGGATGGATTGATAATGAAGGGGATCAAGCTGCTGAATTGGACTTGAATCTAGCATGATTTTAGTTTTGCTAAAAAAACACAACAATATATTTAAAAAAATTAAATAAATCCTTCTGCCACAAGATGGGAACCTAGGGCCAATTTCACAAAAAACTAAGATCCATCTTAGGAAGACTAAACTCATCCTAACTTGCATTGGATCTATTGCAAGTTTTAAGATGTGTTACTCTTTCTAAGGGGGTTTTCAAAACTTTTGCTTCGTCTTTGCCTCCGAATTCTGAATCGCTGAGAAACAAATCTAATTAGAAGCAAACAAAAATATTTGAATTTTTGGGTTCATATCAACGAATTTAATGTTTCTGAAGCACAAACCGACACCAGAATGTGGCTGGAGTTCCCGAAGTTGAGAGCTTAAAATCACCTTGAGCCAAAGGGATTTGAAAAGGCCCTGAGATTGATCTTAGCATTGGTGAACCCGTACCCAGGTACCCACTAAAGAAACTCCAACCCCAAGATTTAAATCTCTGAAGTTCTTTTTTCAGCTTGTTCATAAAGGTCTGCACTATAATACTCACTGCGCCATTATTGAGCTAATACAGCAAGATAGAAGTGTTTACAGTGAGTTTTGCATTATAAACACAAAGTTTTCCCCAGATTCAAAACGGATGATGCATAAACACGCCATGAGCAAGGCCGGAAATGTCTGTCAGCAGCGAGCAAGGCTGGAAATGCGTGGGTGTGCTTCCCGGTACTATCGGCCTGAACATGCCTCGGATTGAGTTTTGTTAAAAATAATCCCGCGCGTCGGCTTGGTGATGTTAAAATAATCACTGCGTGAACTAGTTAAGGTGTAAACTGCAAATTTGCCAGACGTCATAATTTATAATATATATTATTTTCTTATCTAGCCTGGTTTCATTTTTTTTTTAATTCCCAACAAATGAAATTTTAAAACTCTTCGCTTTCATCGTCTGAATAGTTACTATGTAGTTTGTATAGTTGGCTACGGGTACTCAATTCCATAATCTGGAAATCGGTTCCCGACATTAACGGTCCAGTACTACCCGAGTAGCCGGTTCCGATATGCAGAGCCCTAAATGTGACCCAGCACGAGTAAATGAGACACTTGAGGCAAAAATAAAATTTGAGATTTTGATATCATTTAAAGCTAAACAAGCTTTAAATGATGAAATCAAAATCTCAATTTTTATTTTTGCCGCAAAGTGTCTCATTTACTCGTGCTGGGTCACAAATGAGAGATTCATTACTTGGAGGGTAACTTCTGCACCAACCTTTGGGTGGATATTTGGGATGCTTGCCGTCCTTCCCTGGCCACTCAACACGGACTGACCCAAACGGCTTGAAGCAGCTCTGAAGACCAGCTAAGGAAATTTTAAAAACGAAAAACGAAACAAAAACACTGAAATTAAATGTACTTTCCTTCAGTTTTTTTTTTTTTAGTTTGAGGGAGCAACTGTTCACCGTTTCACAAATACTGCCATATTTGTAGTGGTCTCCGGTAGTTTTTCGATGAAAACGCATTCCAATATGCCAGGGATACAATGAATGGCATGATGGGAGATTAGCTAAATTCTCAGTGAAGCACTAAGGAATGTACAAGTACATGTACATCATTTGCTTTTGCTGTAATTTTCAGAAATGGATAGATTTGGAGCGCTAGTAAGTTATAGAAAATATTGTTTCGCTGACTTATTTGACGTTTTGGGTTGGTAGATGCTGGAAAAATAACGAAAACCATTCATGTTCTTGTAGTCAGGTACCCTGACCCACTTAAGATGAAGCGGAACAATTTGCAGACGTTGGATAATTGTAAGGTCAGAGAATCAGTTGTACCCCTTCACAGATGTGTTTTCAATTGCAAAGAAGAATATAAACAAGTTTTTCCAACATGGGTTGGCCAACCAGCATTGGAAATTGATACAAAAATACCACTTTAATTGAAAATGGCAGCGCACACCATGAGCCATTATTTTAAAGATTGCTTCAAACTGCCATTCCAGTAAAGTATTGTGATAATTTGGTCATTTATTTTTTATGTTTCCAAATGTTTCATAATTCCCTTTAAAGGTAGTATATACACCATTGGTAATTGCTTGAATTATTATTAGGTGGATTTGGGGGCTTGTATTTTATAGTAAATATCGTTTAACTGACCTGTTCAAAGTTTTACAATCATGGATGCCGAGAAAAGCACGAAAAACAACATTTCTTTTTATACGGCGTCGAGCAGTTATTCTTATGTTATTTATGTTTTTTCGCGATCGCCGTCTGGCGATCGCGAATCTTTTTTTCATAAAATTCTATTTTTCAGAATAATTACAGGATATCTAGTGCAATCATTTTGCTGGATGCCTAGAATTATTATTTACTTTCAGATGAGTAAGATATTTTTTAATAATTCGGTAGTAAATTGTTTCGAGATCTGCAAATGGTGTATCCTACCTTTAAGTATGTTCTCATACCCTTACCAAGTTTAGAGAGGTTGCATGTTGCAGACTACAGTTATATTTATAGAAAAATATTTCAAGGCTTTTTTTTTTAGAGGGGCTTCCATTGAAGTTCAAAGGCTGAGCAATGTTGATGTCTTTGTCTTGAGTGGGATACATGCATCGGTACATCTCTCGCAATGTACACTCTTTAGCGCCGCGCCTGAAATGTCTGTGGATGTACGTGCGGCAATGACGACAATGTCAAAACGCCTCTCTGAATCTAAAATAAAGGTGTGACGAAATACATGCTCATGTACTTGTACATGTCTGTGTGTTTAGAGACCTGCCTTAAGTAACTGCTGGGCGATGATTGAAAGGTTAAAAATAATAGTTTAGTGTAAACAAGCGTGAAGCCTCTCCATGCAACATTTTTAATACAATGTACTCAACATGAACTCTATCGCTTTGAGCCAAGAAAAAGAAGTTAATTTATCTTTCCTTCTTAAAAATTTCGGAGGAAAATTGATACTCGCTTTATCATAAAGCCAAGTACCTGGTATACATTAGTACACACAAAAAAACCTACACAAACTAAAAACTGACTAAGAACATTCTCAAATGTGCATCCTTGTGAAGACATGATATTGTTCTGCCCATGGTTTCTGTACTTGAGCATTCCCATAGACGTTGTGCACACAATTCCTTGTGTATATTGAGACATGTAATATCTATGTGAAGACATCCTAACCCACAGGGGCGGATGCAGGAATTTATAAATGTGGGGTCCTAGCGATGGGTGGGAGGTCTGGGGGCTCTCCCCCTGAAATTGGTTTTTACAGTAGAAGCTCCGAGGTGCATTCTGGCACATTATGAGCCTATTTTTCTTATATATTTTGTTCCTGTTGTTGGTTGTTATTGTTTACACTTTAGGCTGCTGATTATACGCAATACTGGTGGCCAAATGATTTAACCACTAGTGTCCAACATAGTAAATAATTGTTTTAATTTTCTTTATCATTAAAAAAATGAACAAATTAAAAAAATTAAAAAAATTAAAATCCATTAAAAAAATGTGGGGTGCGAACCCCAGGACCCCCCTGGATCCGCGCCTGACCCATACAATTTCTTTGTGGAGACCTTTTCAGTCTTGTTCTCTACTGTTCGTAGCTCTCCACAGGGTACGAGATAAAAACAAAACAGTTTAAACCAAGAGATAACCAAAATTGCTGTCACTGCCATCAAATAACTGAAAAATTGTCATAAACCTATTGCAGAATATGTCTGTTTATTTCTCACAGGCAACCTCATCTGATAACCCATCTATTTGAAACACTGGCATATTTCCTTGATTCGTATCAGGCCTGAATCCTGGGTTTAAATAAATACTTGGCATAGCGCTTATTTTAGTTGTGAAGATCTGCATTGCATAACAAGACAGTGTGAATTTTTGTTCAACGATCGAGTCATCGACATCACAATAAATAATTTTGTTTGGGTGGTATAATTTCTGGTTTTGACCACAATCCGTAACCTCTTCCCGCATCCTGTAGACGTCAATTATTTGAAGGTCCACATTACGTATAAAATGCTTGCGCACAAAAACTTTACTTATTAACCGTTTCTATTAAATTGAGAAACGTCCGTTTTACCTTCTGTGATGTCCCATGGCACACCTCCTAAGAAGACTTTGCACGAGTACGTAGGATTCTTGTAGCTTCTTGGTGGTAGAACGCCACTCCATGTGCACGTTGCTTCACACATAGCTGAAGACACGAGAAAAAAAAAAGAATATCTTAAAGAGGAAAAAGAAAATGGCTTAAGGAGGAGAACATATTCACGTTTCTGGGGAGGTCATTAAAAGTTAGCCAAACCTTTCAATGAATGATCCAACAAGTAGAATTCATTTTAAAACCCGGGTTTGAAACTGAAACCTCAAGGAAACCCTTATCATAAACGTAGCTTCAAAACACGAGGTAACATTCTTTAAAAAGATATTCGTTTGCCTGAACATAATTCAACCAGTTCGCATGGGATGCCATGTATACACGCAACATTTTTCCTGGATTTAAATTGGATGATGGATAAACATGTCAAGCATGGCGAGAAATATCTGTCTGCGACCGGCTCGCAGCGAGCGAGGCCAGAAATATCAGGGTGTGCTACCCACAGATGCTGGCCTGAACCCACTTCGGATAGAGGTTCGTGGGAAAAACCTATCCCGCGCCTAAGTCAATGGCAAAAATAATCCTGGCGCGAACTGAGAATGGGAATACAAATCAGTAAATGTATGTGCTTGGCCAGTATGGAACAAGTACATGTACCCACCAGCTCGGAGTTGCATTAAACCAAGTTGAAATGTGTTCAACTTCAATTTACAGTGACAAATTTGCCCCGATGTTGCAAATTTACGCTCGTGTTTGCTTCCACACCAAGTATTAACCGGGCTTTTTGCAAAATGGTTCTAAAAATATTTTTCAGGGTTGTTTTGTGACTAAAAAAGAATTTAAAAATGTGTGTATGCATTTTGGCAACTTCAGTAACTGCATGAAGACCATACATACAGCTCCATGCTACAAATGAAACTTTAAATTGTACAACATTTGTAAAAAATTTCGGACGACACCATTGTTGATTTTTGGCACACGCCAAAGTTGTGTGCGACTTTGGCATCTCCGATACAGGTTAACGGTCAATTTTAAGCCCAAATTTTAAGCCTTGGTACCAGACTAAATGTAGATCTGGTTCACAGTTGCTTCTGATTTAAAGGTAGTACACACCATTGGTCATTGCTTGAATTATCATGAATGAGTAGATTTGGGGGGGTTGTATTTTATAGTAAATATCGTTTAACTGAGCTGTCCGAAGTTTTAGAATCATGGATGCCGAGAAAAACACAAAACAGCGGGTTTTTTCAACCGGCGTCGAGCAGTTATTCTTATGTTATCTTTGTTTTTTCGCGATCGCCGTCCGGCGATCGCTAATCTTTTTATTATAAAATTCTATTTTTTTGAATAATTACAGGATATCTAGCGCAATCATTTTGCTGGATGCCCAGAATCAACATTTACTTTCAGATGAGTAGAATATTTCTTAATAATTCGGTAGTAAATATTTTCGATATCTGCAAATGGTGTATACTACCTTTAAGCACCAAAATTGTGTTAATGAGCTTAGCACCACCTCGAGACAAGCTAAATAGATGCACAGATGCCCAGACATGCATGACCGCCGAGATAAACTAATTCCTGCTCAACTCGGTTCATTAAAATGCAACCTGAACCAGACAGTAATTATTATTGTCATAAATTTGTGCTAATTATACCCTGGATATTTTTTTTTTTATTAGCTTGTCTAGTCTATTATTAATGTACATGATCTTTGCAAAATGCATGCACTCGCACATTCAAATCAATTGTTCTTTCAATACTTTATCAAAGAATTTCCTCATTTTGTACAAAGTTTAAATTTTGTAAGAATGAATATGATTGGTTTTTTTACACTAAGAGTTTATTTCGAAAAAAATGTTAATTATTTGCACTTTTGTGAAACTTTAATTAACCAAGACAAAAATAATATATAACTGCTGTTTACATTTGTATCTGCTAATATTTGGAATATGACCTCATTTTTTCCAATCTGAACGAAGCAGCACAATAATTAACTGGGCCTTATCAGCTCGTGTGAAATATGACCAGCAATTAACGTGTATATCAAGTCGATGAAATACGATAGTTGAAATCAAGGGGGCCAAGGATCACAAATATTGTGGTTTTCTTTTTGGACTGAAGCAATCGACAACAACCGCTATAGAGATAAAGTATTTATGCATTTAAAAATAAATTAATTTTGATACCTGGAGAACTTAATATTGCTGCACAAAGCCATTTTAGAACAGTTGGAAATCATTACAGCCATCCTAAAGTTAAACGTGCGCTGTATACTAAAATGGTTATGGTTCTTGACTAAAATCTATATGCTGGGAAAAGAATGAGCTACATGTATGGGCTCTGTGCACAAATACCCTTTCTCTACCGGCAAGAAAGGGAGAATTTCCCCTTAAAAACTTGTTTATAAAAAATTAAAAAAACAGATGAGCATACTTCCAATACCTTGGGGCCAAAACTACCTATAACAATGAATGGAGAATCCTTTTAGAAGAAATATTGATACTAAAGCCCCAGTCCTACTGAAGCCGGATATGCTACGGATCGCCCCGGATATAACAGACGATGGTCCCGGATTGGCTACGGTTCCACTCCCGGATGACCCCGTATATGAACCGTAGTGCATCCGTGGTGATCCGTAGCGTATCTGGCTTTCGGTGGGACTGGGGCTTAGGATATTTGGACGAGTAGTTTTAACTCTAGACCCCGTTTTGTGAAGCACAGTCCGGAGTCCTTTCGCACTGAAAAACCTCGCACATTGCGCAGTTTAGTTATTTCTTGGTGAAAAAGAACCACCGACTGTGTGGGAGCTACGATACACGTAAAACTACTAGCCCAAATCAAGATATTTTGGTATTTTTTTCTTCTAGAAAGATTCTCCATCCATTGTATAGGTAGTTGTGGCCTCGGTGTAGTGAAGTACGCTTGTCCGTTGAGATTTCCTATCAATAGCCAAACTAAGAAAGAAATAAAAAATTGTAAAAATGCTATCTGATCTCGTGTAAACTATTGCTTTGTGGGGTCAACAACAAATCAAGTTTGGTATTTAGAAAAGGATTGTATACAAACATGGATACTGTCCTCGAGCTCCGATATGAATCTAAGGCACATGACTGTGACAATCCCAAATAGGCCAGTTCAAGGAGGTGCTTCAGTATTTGCCCCAACCCCTAATCAAAGATACGACCTCTAAATAAAAATTAAATTTAAAAGAAAATATAACAAACAAATAACATAAAAAACTCTAATGATTTAAAGGGAAATTCCATGCTCAATAATATTTTACCTAGTCTAGAAGAATATGGTAACATACAGACTGCGCAGAAAATTTGTTTTGATTTGTTATCGAGAACGACTCACGCACCTATTATATTCACGATTTCTTGTCATTCAGGGGTATAAGGGCGCGGCCATATTGTTCAAATTTCCCGCCTCATCCGGAACATTATGACGTAGTGTCTGCACCTCAATGCACATCGCTGTATTGCGTGTTGTTCGCACTCCTACCTTGACGGCGCCAACTACATTATCCATACGTATGTTGTACGGCGCCCGACTATTGCGAGTACTTGTAATGCATTTCTGTGCAGAATCTCGACTTGACGCCACAAGCTATCGTTTATTTTTGTATTTTCTGAGAAGAATAGAAAATCTGTGAGCTAGTAATTATGGCATCAGGTCCTTCTCCGTATGATTTTGAGCCCACTTTCATTTGTACAGTACACATTATGTATACACTATACGGTACACAAAAGGGTTCACTTGCATTCCTTGCGCGTGCAGGGCCGCTATCAATCGGGCTTCGTGTACTGATGGTGCAGACACTACGTCACAATATCCCATATGTACCGATAAACCAGAACAAAATGGCGGCTCGCATGACGGTAAGCGCAGTGCGAGAAAATCTGTTTATATTATTATCGAAACCGATAAAAATGAAATCAAAAATCAAGTCACAATGGCAATTGACACTCTTTAACATGCCATTATAAACTATGGGTGGAGTTTCCCTTTAACAAACCTTTCAAATAGATTTAAAGCCCAGTTTTAGTGGTTGGTAAACAAACTTTGGTCCGGTACCTGAACAAAATTTGCGGCTCGCATGACGGTAAGCGCAGTGCGAGAAAATCTGTTTTATATTATCGAAACCGATAAAAATGAAATCAAAAATCAAGTCACAATGGCAATTGACACTCTTTAACATTATGCCATTATAAACTATGGGTGGAGTTTCCCTTTAACAAACCTTTCAAATAGATTTAAAGCCCAGTTTTAGTGGTTGGTAAACAAACTTTGGTCCGTTACCTGAACAAGTTATCACATTGTTGTTTCGCATGATCAAGATGCATGACCAGACTTTAACTAATTGTGAGCTTCATGCAAACTAACTTTTTTGCTTTCAAATATTCAGATGGGCACAATGCTCATTATAGTACTGTGTACAGACATCGGGTAAAAATCGCCTTTTTTCCCATCAAGCTCTTTATTTATGCACAATGTCACCCCTTCACTCGGTCCCCTGTACTGACCAAAAGGGCCCCTCCTGTACCTTTCTCATACTGCTGCAAACCACTCATGAAGTCGGCATCAATCATAATCTCAGAAAAATGCCGACTATAGAAAATTACACACCCCAAATTTGTGAAACTCCTCATGGTAGGTTTAGCAACAAATTACATTCACAGATGTGAATAAGTGAAATATTTAACTTTTGCCCCATAAGTTCTCTTTAATTTGTACACTAAGTACCGATATGTACTTTTGTACACGCATTTTTACTTGTAGTCACATTAACCAGTTTGCGCCGGAGGACGTGTATTCCCTAGATTTAAAACGAACGACACGTAAACACGTCACGGGCAAGGCCGGAAATGTCTGTCAGCAGCAAGCAAGGCCGGAAATGCGTGGGCGTGCTTTTTGGTACCATCGGCCTGAACCCGCCTCGGGTTGAGTTTCGTTAAAAATAATCCCGCGCCTTTGCTCGGTGATGTTAAAATAATCCCGGTGCGAACTGGTTAAAGTATAAAAAGTACCTAAACCCAAATTCAATGATTTTGCATTCCCTAGAGAGTTAGGGTTAATAACCTGGGGTTAGGGTTAATATGACGCTGGTCTAGAAACAAAATTTAAATTATTATTCTTTCCTGGCAAATATCAGACAGCGTTTTAGCTAAAACCGTAAAATGTTTACACCGAGCGTTCAGACACCGTTTATGCATAGCGAGTTTTAACAACACTTGGTCAAGTAGTCAGAGTTTTAGCTAAACCCTCCCTCCGAGGTGTTTTAAATTATCGTTTTAGCAGCAAGATAAACTGATTCTGTTAAAACTAAAACTGTTCAAACACTCCTAGCTAAAACTTTAACCAAATCGAGTTGAACTAGTGTTTTCAGCGAATTTAAAACTGTCTGAACGTACCCTGTGATAAAATAACTTAACCCTCCCTCTACGAGGGCACATCACTGCATGGCGTACATGGCACATGCCAATTCACTCCAGCTGTGCGCACTGAAGAATTATACAGGGTTTTTGTATGGGGTGCATGTTGAAGAGCATAGAAGGATAAACAAGAGCAAGGTTTAATAACTAAAGAAAAACAATAATTTTGTTTTCACCTGGGCCAGTGAAAAAAATGCTAGCAATCGGGGTTCTAGCTAGGACCTTTTTAGTGCCGGGTAAATTATCAGATTGCGAAGCGATGCGAGAGCAGCGAGCAGAGCTCTCGCGCCTCATGGCCGGGGGTCCAGTTAATTTTTGCATGTTTCTGTGAAAGTCTAGCTAAGTTAATAAAATAAATTACTACATGAACATGATTAACGTTACTTTGTATATCCTCTCTTTTGTGCCCATAATTTGATTAAGAAAAAAAAAAAATTGTGCCGGGCGGCACAGCTAATTTGAACCCGAGTGCCGGGCGGAAATTTGCAGTGCCGGGCGGTACCGCCCGGCGCCGCCCACGGTGGCTACAACCCTGCTAGCAATAAATACAAAGTTGAAGACATTTATGTAAAACAACTATTTGGATGATCCAGCTGGCATTAGTGCAAATCCATTTTAAATATTAATATTCAATCAACAGAATACTGTAATTACTCCCACTTCTGAATAAACACAGACATACATGTACCGGTAGATCTGACTAAACAGATGTCTAGAAAAAAATTGTGGCATTTAAAACTAAACAAAAACAAAAACACCAATGCATTTGGCATCAGTCTATTCACAAAACTGTATTAGATGGCTTGAATATTTTTGTGTAACATCCCATAAAAGTGTGACAGTTTTGCCTCGACAATTTCTTTTCAAGGAATCCAAGTTTTGAATCCACTAAACTCGAATGCTGTTCACATTGGGATATTCTTTAACCCCGGCCCCAACCCATCCAAATCTAAACTGCATGTTTTGTTTGAATCTTTTAGGGTGGGTCAGGCCTTGCAATATACTTTTCTCCTGGTTAGTCCACTGAGCTAGTTATTAACTGAAGATTTCACTAACCTAAACAAATGCCGTTTTTACTTGCTTTCCTTGGCATCCACGATTGTAAAACTTCAAACATGATGTCAGTTAAACTATATTTACTATAAAATACAACCCCCACAAATCCACCCATTCATGAAAATTCATGCAATTACCAATGGTGTGTCCTCCCTTCAAGGTTAGAAAGATTGATAAATGATGTGAATGAAATCTTTAGAACAAGTAAGCTTTTCAACAGTATTTTGTTTGGTTACTTTTTGGATAGCAGCACAAATTTATATTTACCTTTTAACACGTCGACTGCCGGGCATAATTTAACAGGGAGCCCCATTTACCAAGCATTGTACGCATGCGCATACTTAATAGGTACTTATTTTTTTAAACACGGAGAAAAACAAATATTTGAACATAAACATGTACATGTCCTCACCACTGCCACAAGCGTATTTGTTGCGTTATCAGTGATGCCAGTGTATTCAATTTACAATACAAAAACCTTTCATTTTCTACTAGTCTACTCGTAGTGGCAGAATCCGGTACACCTGTTACTACGACTATACTAGTAGTCGGCAGTCAACGTGTTAAGGTCACTAGCAAGTGGCTGTGTGTAATACATTACCTGCTGCCTGGCGATTGAGTCGAGCTAGTCTCTCAATACTGTAAGGATCACTGGCGAGGGTGTTGAACAGCGTGTCCAAGCCGGGCAGTCGCTGCTCCCCCATTGACTGCTGGCTGGACGCCATGTTGTACCCCGGACTGGAGCCCACGTCCGGGTACAGGTGAGCCTGGTAGCCAGAGTCCAATGACGACTCCTGGTGGAATGGCTGTTGGAGGGAGTTTCGGTGGGGCTGGGCGTGGTAGGGCAGGCCCATACTCAAGTTACCCTAGAGTAAGAAAGGCAGGGGGGAAAACATTGTCACCGTCGTGGAAACAGTTCTTCAGATGAAATTTGTGCCGGGTGATGTAAATTCAATATTAGATTTGTGCGCTTCACCGACGTGTATTTACACTGTATACTCGGTGTTTTATTCAAAGTATTCTTTTTGAAAAAAAAAATATTTTGGGAAAAAAGAAAATCACCGACTCGGCTGGGACTTGAACCCATGACCTTTTTAGTGCAGACCTCTTTAACAATATACCATCAAATACATACACGTTGGCGAAGGGCAAAAATCTAATATTGATACAGTTTTGATGCACGATTAGGCAAATTTTAAAATACAAATTGGCACCTTAGTTACTCTACCTAAACCGTACTAATCCGCAATTTGATGAAGTGATTAATCTTGACCAACTTTAAGCAATTTTCTTTTGCCGTTATGTGGTCACCATCAACAAAAAAGCGACAATACAATACATTTCGCTCTTGAAATTCTTGAAGGTAGGATACACCATTGGTAATTGCTTGAATTATAAGGAATGGGTGAATTTGGGGGGTTGTATTTTATAATAAATATCGCTTAACTGACCTGTCCGAAGTTTTACAATCATGGATGCCGAGACAAAAAAAGAAAGACACTCTGGCGATTGCCAGACGACGATTGCTCTTTTTTTCAATTAAATTGTTGTCATTTTGCTGGATGCCTATAATCAATATTTACTTTCGAATAAGATATTTCTTAATAATTCGGTAGTAAATAAGGTCAATATCTGCAGATGGTGTATCTTTTAAAGTTGTTTGCTGCTTGAGAGATGAGCTTTTAATGCAAATTTTGCTTGTAAATTATGGCTTGATCAGTTTAACATACATGTAGTCAGAATATCCATTTTCTATACAAGTAAAACAGTCAGATCGCATCCACGTAAACACCAATGACTAGTTCAATTCCGTTAACTGACAAAAGAGGTGTGCAGCTGGCATATCAATCACCTCCGGCCAAAGTATGGCTACAAAATACACATCAAATTAACAAGAGAGAATTCGTAACCGTTTAAAAACAGTCGATTGGTTTTGACTGCCGTGATGGCATTTAACTGAATTTGCCAGACAGATTATTTTCAGGCCCCAACAGTTTTCCGTTCAGTGGCGGCCGACAATTAATTTTGCTGAATCCAGACTGAATTGTTATGGGCATTTCCAAGCAAAGCGGGACAAATTGGAAAATAGGATAATTACCTCAATTTTCATAAACTAAGTGCTATGATAACAAATTTAGTATCAAATGATAGAGACTAGCCAGCTCTTTAATATGTGCCGATTATAATATATTTTATCGCCAATTTTCGATAAAATGGATTAATATGAGAGACCTCGCACATAATTTGATGTACGATTACTATAATTTTTTCCAAAATATCCATAAAAGTGCTTATTTTTAAAGGATGTTTTCACACCATAAAGCGCCGGTCACAACCCGCCGTGCGTGTTTTTAGTCCGTACGTTTTTTGGGGAGGCCACGGCCGCCACGTTTTTCTGAAAACGCGTGGAGGGAGTGGCAAGAGCACGTCACCCGCACGTCACCCGCACGGTTGCGCAAGGTGTAAGTATGTGGCCGTGAGCGGTTGCGCCTGGCCGTGAGCGGTTGCGCCTGGCCGTGAGCGGTTGCGCCTGGCCGTGAGCGGTTGCGCCTGGCCGTGAGCGGTTGCGCCTGGCCGTGAGCGGTTGCGCCTGGCCGTGAGCGGTTGCGCCTGGCCGTGAGCGGTTGCGCCTGGCCGTGAGCGGTTGCGCCTGGCCGTGAGCGGTTGCGCCTGGCCGTGAGCGGTTGCGCCTGGCCGTGAGCGGTTGCGCCTGGCCGTGAGCGGTTGCGCCTGGCCGTGAGCGGTTGCGCCTGGCCGTGAGCGGTTGCGCCTGGCCGTGAGCGGTTGCGCCTGGCCGTGAGCGGTTGCGCCTGGCCGTGAGCGGTTGCGCCTGGCCGTGAGCGGTTGTGCATCGTACGTTGCGCAAGTGGTAAGTGAGTTGTACGCGAGCTTACAACGTGCTTACAACGTACGGTCCACGCGAGTTCTGCGTGCTCATTTGACAGTTGAACTGGGGAAGTGCTGAGTAAGCACGGACCACGCACTTATCACGTGCGCAGCATGCACGTGCTAAGTGCGCCGTCCGTAGAGCAACTGACCGTGGGAAAAATTTAAAAGACTCACGGAGTCAGTGCGTTGTGCGCTCATTGGCTGTAGAGGGCACGCGCGTCACCCGTACTGGGGGTAAATCCATACTGAGGCGGTACTCACCACGTACAAATCCCGCACTTGCAAGTACAGCGGGTTGTGACCGGCGCTTTACTGGGGTTTATGATGTTTGTTTTGGGTTTACCTGGTTCATAATGGATACAAATTTGATGCAAGGGTGTATTTAAAAAGTCTCGGAGCACATTTCCCAATAATTAGATGAATGAAGATTGAAGTTTTCACGGGACAAAACGTAATGCGACTGACCAATGTTTCTCAAGGCACGTTTAAAACTTTATATTGCTCGACTTTTTTTTATTAAACCATTTAACACTTCTGTATGCGAGTTAAGTGTTACATATAATTTAATTGTTACAGGTGTTTTGGTTCGAGGTAGTATTCAAATTATGTCTGATGGATTTATTTTACCATGTCCTTTCTTTGTAATGCGACCGACCATTTTTTACAGTGTTGCCATTTTAAAAGTAGAATACCCACAACTTCTCTAATATCATTGATTTGAAGCCTTTGGTGTTAGGTTTAAGCGAGTTAGAAAAAGAAAAAAAAGTCCGACTCCAACTGAACTCACAGCATAAAGGCTAATGAAAGATGCCGAAAATTGTAATTTGACCGACCTTGGAAATGTATGCCTTTATAGACCCACATGCATTTGCGTGCATTTTACAGCCATATAGACGAAAATCTTATCTGAAAATCCGAAGCCAGAGAACGTTACCCCTTCAAATCTCCGAATTCACTTCACGTTTGCATTTGCATAAAGTCTGATCAGGCCATATAAACTTGGCAGTCACAGGAAGGGTAAAACGGAACGAAATCTGATGTTTAGAAAAAAACCTATTCGATAAAGATTAACGTTCTTGCTGGTCTGCAGTAGCTCCCCAGGTTAATTTTATTGCATTCATTTCAATTTAAAATTGATTACTTATTGCGCAGCTCAAAATGCAAAACCAGCCCCTCACCCTGAAACGAGACAATTTGGATCACAGCACGAATAAGGTGAAGATGAGTAACTATAACCCACTGAGCAAGGCATTATTAATAATGCCTCTACCTATATTATGTATGGAAGTGTCTTAGCCCAGGCCGGGCTCGAACCCCCAGACCATGAATTCAATGCTCCAGTGGGCCATGGCACTTCCACATGGTTCCGATTGTCAAATAACGCAACAAATAACGTATTATATTTCACATTCAGCACATGATCATGACAGTATACATGTACTTGGAGGATTAAATTTTTTGAAGATTATTTGCTATGTAAACGAACATTTAATGATACTGTATAGAATGTCAGACGTACCGTTAGGTGGATAGCTGTGTACTGGTGAATTGCATTCATGTTTACTGCTAAAGTACATGTACTCGGCGACATTTAGTGAATGTTTATTATCGTTCCCGTGACATTCAATACCAAAATAACTACTTTATTTAAAATTATTGGGTTTTATGCTCGACATCTGCACTCGAACAAAAACATATGTTTTTAATGTTTTCAATTACAATGTACCAAACAAAGTTGTTTCAATAAATATTTTGTATCTTCCTTTAACCAGTTCGCGCCGGGATTATTTTAACATCGCCGAGCCCACGGGCGGGATTATTTTTAACGAAACTCGATTCGAAGCGGGTTCAGGCTGATAGTGCCGGGAAGCACACCCACGCATTTCCGGCCTTGCTCGCTGCTGACATACATTTCCGAAGTTAAACTTTTTGAAATGTTTGCGTTTATATACGTCATCCGGCGCGAACTGGTTAAAAAAAATATAAAAAAACCTAAGATTTAGTAATATTTTCTAGAATTTTTAAGAAAAAGGTTTTAGCAAATTTTTGTGCTTGGCAGCTCTATGAAATTGGTCCCAGATGTGTACAACTATATAAAACAAAAATTTAACTCGAAGGTATATTTGATTAAACTCTAATGCTACATTGCAAAGAACTTTGTAGCTGTTTTTTGCTCAACAAACATTTAGCAACCGATAAATTTGGGGACAATTTCGCAAGAACTTGGTGCAAGGGGTCATATTTGCTTTTAGACACCTTTTTTATGGTAATATTTACTAAACGAAACTCTAAATTATTCTAACCCAAGAGATTAATGTACACGAATAAATTAGCAATACATGCTTTACATTTACCCGGGTAAACTCGGGGTTATAATGGAAAAATTTAACCCCCAGATTACCAGGGTAATTTGGAGCGTTCACACTACATTTTTCGGGGTTACAAATTCTCTGGGTTAAATTAACTGCCTCAAAAACCCCACTCAAGTAGGATACACCATTGGTAATTGCTTGAATTGTCCGGAATAGGTGGATTTGGGGGGTGTTATTTTATATTAATAAATACCTAGGAGAGTTCATAGCTTCTGATTGGTCGAGTCTCGATCACGTGGAGGGCATTATCACGCAGTAATTGACCGGGCTTTCAAAAATTTAAGCAAATTCACCGTTTTTTCCTAAATAAAAAGGTATTTATTAAAGCGAATAACAGGGAGAGGCCCCCTGTTATTCCCTAAGTGATAATCGTTTAACTGACTTTTCTAAATCATGGATGCCAGGGGGGGGGGGGAGCAAGAAAAACGGCATTCGTTTCTAACTGGCGTCCGAGTTTTCTTTTTTCTTTCTTTTTTCTTTTCTTTTCGCTATCGCCGTCCGGCGATCAAAAAATTTTCTCTTCATAAAATCCAATTTTTCGGAACAATTACAGGATATCTAGTCCAATTTTTGCTGGATGCCTAGAATCATTAACTTTCAAATAATAAGATATTTCGTAATAATTTAGTATATATATATTTGCAAATGGTGTATCCTACCTTTAAACCATGCTGAGCGCCATATGCAATGGATCATGGAAGATCAGGGGTCATGCAATGCAAATTCTCTGGGTTGCATTCGCATAGTGAGAACACAAATTACGCGGGTACAAGCGTAGTGGGTAGGCTGAATTGCAGGATTAATTTTGTAGTGTGAAACTGATTCTCCGGGTTAGTTTCTACCCGGGTAATGACTGCTACCCGGGTAATTAATTACCCAGTAAGTCCACGGTAGTGTGAAACCCCTAGTACTGCATTTTGAATAAAAAAATAATAATTATAACTACCGCTACTTGAATATCATATTGCATTGTTTAACCATTTACAAAGTTTATCGATGTATGTGCAAAAAACTTAACGGAGAGTAATAACCTGTACAATTTTCCATCAATCAAAAAACAAATTTGCTTCAATTTAAAACTAATCGACTTTTTATAAATTAAAAAACGAAGCAATAAGTAACCCAACAAATTTGTCATTTCCTAGTTAAACAAATAACCGGTAGTCTCTTTACAAGTCTTTGTAGTGCATGGATTGATGTTGTAGAGAAGAAGGAAAAAACCCAAACATGTTATTGATTCGTTTTATTGAGCAAGCATCCGAATATAATGTGCGTGGGTTGATCCGCACTAGGGGTGCTCACAGCAAGACTACCGCCGGTCGTGTCATGCATACGACGCTCCTGTCCGCTTTAGAATGTGCCCGGGAGCACTTGGGTGTCCATATACATGGGCATAGACGTCCCAAGTATGTTGTTAATGTGTCTGGGGCGGCCGGAACAGGCCGCGTTCTGATGCATTTGGCTAGACTGACATTCAAAATATCAGATTTCGTAATTACAGTATCTGGCTAGATACATTTGTACGTTATTCATCCAATTTGCATTGCTTTAATTTATCAAGAATGGATGGAAGCTGTACATTTTGTACCAGTATACGTATTTTTCTTTTCAGATATACATGAACAATGTTTTTTTTATTTCACACGTGTAATAAACTGTAAAGATTACTCAATTTGTCTTTAATATTTTTGTAATAGATCCGATTTCAAATGGCATGAATTAATAAAAAATGTTTTCAGATATAACAAATTTTATCCCTCAAAGATCAAATTATTTATAAGCAGGAACATGGAATTACCGCTTCAGGCCCCCAGCGTAGCTAGCAATGCGTGTAGACCGTGTGTGTATCATTTATTTATCTGCTTATAAATTTGCATATAACTTTTTAAGTTTGGGATTTTGTAAAATTTATTTTAGATTTTAAATGTTAGAAATGACAATTTACCAATGTACAGTAAGTCTCTCACATACATGTATTATGCTGCCTAAAATTAAACAGCTTATAGGATTATTGATTTCATGTACATAATTTCTTTCCATCTGGGCAAAATAAAAGGTCAAGTAATCAACCGATGAAATTTCAAATTCTTTGCCAGACTCCAGAAAATATTTGTTACATATTTTGGGGGGTGCATGGGGAGTGTGTTCGATTCAATAAATACTGGGATATTTTTTATTTTTGTTAAATGAAGTCTGGTCTATTTTTATTCTTTTGCTGAATTCAATGGAGTTTTGCAAATATATAGTCTGGGTTAATAATTGAAACCACAGCTTGAATAATGCGGGGGGCCAAGTCTGTGGTCAGGCTTATCCATGTACATGTAGTTAATGTGCAAAGAGCACGCTGGGCCATGTATGATTCATCACACCGCAACACGTGTTGCTTTATCGCCAAAATATAATTCTCGCATTTTGATGAATGTTATGCCCTAAATCTCTCGATTTGAAACAATGCATATACTGTAAATATAGTACTGCAGTTTCACTTTCAAGTCATCGATTGTTAAAATTAAACTTGGAAAAATTTAATTTATTTCAACATCCATTTTCTTTCCTTGCAATAAGAAGAATAGGTTGCAAATTGTATCCTTGAACAGAACAAAACCAAACAAATTACAAATTGTCAAGATGTCGAGATGTCGAGATGTCGAGATGATAAAATTGCAATTAAATAGCGAGTGTAAATCACAGAGATGTACCGTATGCTGCTGTACATGTACATGAAAAGGGGCAAGGCCCAAGGGACAGACAGACGGTAGTATGTTCGGTAATCATTGTCACAAGTCCACAGATACCGTATACAGTATGCACAGTACACAACTACGTGTGCTTCAATGCAATTGAGCGAGATATGTACATGTTACAGATCACTTTCAAATTATCCAATATGTACACGTATGATGATGCAGCCCAAAAAATTGGTTGCAGGGCCAATAAATTAGAACATTAAAGGTAGGATACACCATTGGTAATTGCTTGAATTATCATGAATTAGTAGATTTGGGGGGTGTATCTTATAGTAAATATCGTTTAACTGACCTGTCCGAAGTTTTACAATGATGGATGCCCAGAAAAGCACGAAAAACAGCGATTGTTTTCAACCGGGGTCGAGCAGTTTTTTTCCCTATAAAATTTGTTTTTCGGAATAATTAGAGGATATCTAGCGCAATTATTTTGCTAGATGCCTAGAATCATTATTTACTTTCAAATGAGTAAGATATTTCGTAAAATACGGTATTAAATACTTTTGATATCTGCAAATGTTATATCCTACCTTTAAAATAGCGTACTGAATCCAGGATCGAGGGCATTTGACAGAATGTCACTCGCTGCAATTAAGCGATGCGATCATACTAATGGTGCGATCATACTAATGGTGCGATCATACTAATGGTGCGATCATACTAATGGTGCGATCATACTAATGGTACGTGTCTACTAATGTGCCATTTACATAATCTGCAACAAGCATTATTGGCAGCATTTATACTATTTGAAGGGACGAAGGTTTATGCGATTCCATTTGTGAGGGGTTCTGGCAAAAGTTTAAATGTAGTGTTAAAGTAGTGTTAGAGTAAATGTCAGTTGGGCATTTTTATCGTTGAAAGCAGCAAAAGTTCAAAAAATCTAAAGATCGATGCTCGACAACTAAACTGGCAAAGTTTTAGCTCTGTGAATGCTACATATTCTGAGAAAAGATTATTCCAAGATTTTAATTTTGAAGCAACTACATGTACTAATGGATTTCTTTTTTTTAATGCATCCATCTTCAAAATGTATTTTTTACTTCTTTTATTAGTTTCTTAACCAGTTCGCGCCGGATGACGTATATAAATGCAAAGTTTTCCCCAAATTCAAAACGGATGACGCATAAACACGTCAAGTTCAAAAATGTCTGTCAGCAGCGAGCAAGGCTGGAAATGCGTGGGTCTGCTTCCCGGCACTATCGGCCTGAACCCGCTTCGGATCGAGATTCGTTAAAAATAATCCCGCCCCTCGGCTCGGTGATGTTAAAATAATCCCGGCGCGAACTGGTTAATAATGTGAGCACGCCAGTTCAAGAATAATTTCACAGGGAGTTAATATCTACCGTACATCAAGTAAGCTTCCGAATAATAATTTGGCTGTTCCTTTTTGGATCTAGCTGCAAAATATACTTTTTTGAAAATCGGCTGGATAGGAACATGCCCAGAATGCAGATTGTGGTCGCAATTCATATTGTGACTCTGCAAATATTTAAATGAAATTGAAATCTTAGAATATTGTTTTCTTAAAATATGCAGCATTAACATAGCTAGTAAAAACCATCATCAGGTTGTTTGTCAAGCACCTTTCCTTATATTTTGAGCACTTTTACTGCTTTAAACGATACAAAACTCCCAAAAACGGTTGATACAAATGATCGATTTGTCTCTTTGAGTCCAATTGACCTTACCATCATTTCAGAGAGGCCTTCTGCCAGGGGCTCTCCCGAGCTCGCCGACGCAGAACTAATCCCGCTGGTATCCGAGTCCGTCGGGCTGGAGCTCCGAGTGTCCCGTGTTCCTGGCCGCTCGATGGGGGAGAACACGTGCTCCCAGATGCTGGAGGAGTCCGAAGACCCGGGACTGCTGACGCTCCCGCCAAAGTTGCGATGCTGACCGAGGCGGTTGAACTCGGGGGAATGGTAGCTTGTGATGGGGCTCATGGAGAGGTTCTGTTGTTGCTGCTGATGCTGTTGCTGCTGTTGATGCATTTGCTGTTGCATTTGCTGTTGCATCTGCTGCTGGTACAGGGCGCCGCTCAGGTACTTGTCAATGTTGGACAGGGTCAGCGCGTCCTTTGGATTGGTGCAGAGCGTGTAGCCGCTCCAGGTGGGCGAGGACAGTGGCGACTTGACAGCGTTGCTGAGGAATGGGGGTGGGAAGCCAATGCCGCCGCCGCCACCGCTGCTGGGGGACATGGGAGGCAAGTTGGTCGGGGGCATCTGGGTGATCGGGCCGAAAACTTGCGAGGTCATGTCGTTATGCACTCCCGATGACAGGGGCTTGGTGGGTGTCTGAGGGAGCAGGAGATTCAGCACATTGCCTGTGGAATCAAAAGACGACCGAGATCAATTTAAGTACATAGGACTTGGGGGAAAAAAAAGAATTGAAGGTTTTGTAACGACGATATCAGGTGAAAACTTGGAAAAAATAATGACGCCACTTGATTTCAATTGAAGGTCAATCAGTGCAAAAATATTGAAAAGGCATGAATCTGCGACTGAGAAATATTTCCAATTTTGTTCGAAAATTGTCTAGGCACTCTATAGACAGATCAAACTTTTGACATTGCAGTTCTTCATTTGAGTATTCTCCCAGCTCGAACTACTGGTAGGCCTATCAAATCTGCACGAACGTCACTCTACCTGTGACGTACCAGTAGAAGGTCAATCTTCGAAAACTAGATGCCTCAAAAACAGGTACACGAACGGTACTTGTGAGACAAAACGATGTGCACAAAAAGGCTTTCTGTTTTCTCTCAATGTATTGATTCTTCAAATTTCCTTAAATTATTTAAAAAACATTGCTTGAAATAGAGGGGGAAAATAAGGCATGAAAAGAAAATTGTCCATTCGCCTTTGAGCCTCCATCTCTCCTCCCCCAAACAAAAATGGCATTTAAAGATATTGCCGATGTCAAACAAGAAATTACTACCGAATTATTAAGAAATATCCTACTTATTTGAAAGTAAATAATGATTCTTTGCATCTAGCTAAATGATTGCTGTAATTGTTCCCGAAAAATTGAATTTAAACAAATGCACGATCGTCGGACAACGATCACGAAAAAACGAACAACTGCCCGACGCCTGTTAAAAAACGAACACCGTTTTTCTTGCTTTTCTCAGCATCCATGATTGTAAAACTTCGGATAGGTCAGTTAAACAATATTTACTATAAAATACAACCCCCCAAATTCACCCATTCCTGATAATTCAAGCAGTTGCCAATGGTGTATCCTAACCTTTAACTACAACTGAATATTATGCTCCATCCCCGTTTTTACAAAGCTCAATCCATTTCATAAACTACATGCAGTAATTGTTCCCTTTTTTTGCTGTGGAAAATTTAGGGGACATTCCATGAAAAGCAATTTCTTTTTGGACAATTGAACCCTTTTTGTGGGGTGGAGGGGGAAGTGGCATGGTATAAAGAGATGAAAAGGGAAAAAACGTGTAGTGTTTATTGCTAGTACATGAAGAAAACTATTATTTTAAAATTCAAGTCCAGCCAATTTCCCCAAGCCCCTTAACCAGTTCGCGCCGGGATTATTTTTAACAAAACTCGATCCGAAGCAGGTTCAGGTCGCTAGTACCTGGAAGCACACCCACGCATTTCCGGCCTTGCGCGCTGCTGACATACATTTCCGAACTTGAACTTGGCGTGTTTATGCGTCATCCGTTTTGACTCTGGTGAAAACTTAGCGTTTATATTCTTCATCCGGCGCGAACTGGATAATAACAAAATTATCATTTGCCATGTTACTCAAACATATTTTCTTTCTTTTAGGGAAGAAGTAGTCTTATGCTACAGACACAAGTCACTTTGAATCTCCCGCCCCCCCCAAAAAAAAAAATAATAATAATAATAATTATATATAAATAATACAAAATAAAAGTATATACACATGTATAGGGGGGTCCAATTTACAATAAAAATTACTTCTTTTTAAAACTCCTTTTAAATTAATGCGCACACATGTACCCGGTAGTTATTTGGGTGTCCGATGGGTGCTTTCCACATTTCAAAATTTAACTGGAAACGAGTTTGTCCTGTAAATGAAGAATAGTCACAAACCACACACAAAAATACTTTAAAAAGTTTGGTTTGCGGCTCTATTTTATACAAAGCCCAGCCGGAGGCCGATATCCTAGTCACAAATGAAGTCGAGTTATCCTTTGAGGGGGGGGGGGGGGGGCTTTGGTTTTGTTGGCAACAATAAACGTTTGATCATAAATACAAGTAATACAATTATTGCCCTGCCATTCAACCCTAGGGGTAGGACAATGTTTCAGCATTAGTCCCTTCAAGGACTGAAGTTCGGATTAGATTGGTGTTGGCAGGAATTGACCAATTCTGGAAGCTAGTACAAATAGGCCGAGCGGAATGCTTATCTGAGCGCACTTCCTGACTAGGTCAATGGGTAACTTCACTGTTTTTTAAAATGCGCTTCGGAATAAAAAATCTGAGCCATTTACCTCATGTTTAATAAAGGAAAAACAATGACTTGTTGAATCCAGAAACAGTAACTTTTACAGTTCCAGTGTATTTTTAAGGTGTTTGTTCCTGCAAATAGAGTTTTTTTTTAACATGCCTTGTTACTGTCACCATAAGATGGATCTATGTAAAGGTGGATACACTGTTGGTCATTGTTTGAATTATCAGGAACTGGTGGATTTTTGGGGTTGTATTTTGTAGTAAATATTGTAAAAATAACTGACCTGTCCGAAGTTTTACAATCATGTATGCTGAGAAAAGCAAGAAAAATGGCATTTGTTTTCAGCCGGCGTAAGGCAATGTGTTGTTTTTTTAATCGCCACCCAGCGATCGTAATTTTTTTTCTTAATAAATTTGTTTAGAACAATTACTGGATATCTATCGCAATCATTTTGCTAGATGCCTACAATTATTTACTTTCAAATAAGTAAGATATTTCTTAATAATTCTGTAGTATTTTCAATTTTTTTAAATAGCCTGCAAATGGTGTATCTTATCTTTAACCAGTTCGCGCCGGGATTATTTTAACATAACCGAGCCGAGGGGCGGAATTATTTTTAACGAAACTCGATCCGAAGCGGGTTCAGGTCGATAGTGCCGGGAAGCACACCCATGCATTTCCGGCCTTGCTCGCTGCCGACAGACATTTCCGGCCTTGCTTGTGGCGTGGTTTTGCGTCATTCGTTTTGAATCTGGAGAAACCTTTGCATTTATATACGTCATCCGGTGCGAACTGGTTGACAGCCAGCTATTTGTAGGGATCCTGCTTAGTCATTCGTGTTTGAATCCTAGTTGAAGTGGTCAATTCGTATTGAATTTGTTTAGTTTTTAATTTAATTAATTTAATGTTCTGATTTTAGGCCCCCCCCAAAAAAAATGGAAGGTAAAAAATTAAGAAAGTGCCAAGTCAACCTTTTGAATTTGCTGTTTTTTCCCCGGAACTGACACTACTTTCCAAGTATTTCCTAACAAAATTTGAAAAGTTTCTCAGTCCAAGATTTGGTTATTTTTGAACATTTTTGCACTGATTGACCTTCATTGATATACAAGGAAAAAACAGTAATTATTAAAATTAAATTATTTCCCTTTATCAATTATGGTGTAAAAATAAAAACTGTCGTCATGTAATTTATATTCATTTACCCCACAAATGTAGCTAACTGATTCTAACCCCCCAAAAGAAATATGTAAGGTACGGTACATATGTATACAATAAGCAAATACACAACTTAATTCCGCCCACAATTTGTCACCGTCACCACAAAGTAACCTGAAATATCAAAAAAGTTTGATTTCGATTTTATTTTCCTAATTGGTGATTAATTAGACAATCTATCGCCTTAAGAAGTTATACACAGAGTTAATTAGTTTCACCAAAACATTAAGTAACATTTATTAAAATTGCTAGTTAACTATGCTATTCTTTTGCGCGCAAACTACTTGCATACTACGCGTCAAAAACATTTTTTTTTGTTTTCACATAGTTACAAATGTCGCGTGATACGTGCGACCCATTTCTGGCTTTTTTACAAAGTAACGCAAAGTTCTGATTTTTAGGTTTTTCCAAAATGTAGTTGTAATTATTTGTTCAATAACTCGTTAATAGTTACTTTGTTCATCAAAAAAAAAATCATACATTAACTCGTCACTTTAAAATGCGTCAGTATAAAATGCG
The DNA here is from genome assembly GCA_037893245.1 of Crossaster papposus. NCBI lineage: Eukaryota > Metazoa > Echinodermata > Asteroidea > Velatida > Solasteridae > Crossaster > Crossaster papposus. Next base: position 460,259 of record JBAIAA010000918.1, on the reverse strand, counting down.
TCATTATAAAATGCGTCATTAAATGCGTCATTATAAAATGCGTCATTAAATTTTTAGGCCAAATGATATTTTTAAAAACATTGTCAACCTAAAGGTCGTATGTACACCATTGGTAAGTGCTTCAATTATCAGGAATGGGTGCATTTGGGGTTGTATTTTAGAGTAAATATCATTTATTTGTCTGAAGTTTTACAATCATGGATATAGTGAAAAAAGCCAAACAAAACAGCATTCGTTTGTTTTTTAATATGTCAATTGTTATGTTTCGTGATTGCCAACACATTTTGGGGTACAATAAGAGGTTACACAGCGCAATCATTTTTCTGGATGCCTTGAATCAAATAAGTAAGATATTTCTTAATAATTAGTTATTAAGAACTTAAAAGCACAATTTGTGATAATTTATTCCATGTTCTGTGTAGAAATATATTCTACTAGATTTAATCTAGTGAATATATTTCGACTACACAGACCATGGTCATGGAATAAATTATCACAAATTAACCAACAAAATTATTTGTATGAAACTGACCTGGATCGTTCCTGTCCGGTTGCTGCTGCAAACCAGGAGGTGGCAAAAGTCCATGGAGGGGGTTCACACCGGAGAGATTGGCCCCTGCCAACAGGCCCCCACCACCGAACCCCCGACCACCGATACCCGATGCCCCGCCCACCACGCTGCAACCCTGCTGCTGGTGTTGCTGCTGTTGCTGGTTCATGCAGATGCTACTCTGCAGGTCCAGGGAGTTCTCCAGCAGCGCGTTGATCTGGCGAAACAGCTCCGAGTTGCTGTTGAAATTCGTGAGCGCCGAGGAGGAGGAGGTGGACGCTGACGCCGGGGAGCTCTGGTGGTGTTGTTGGTGAGAGTTGCCGCCGATCAGGGGCGCGGAAGTGGCGGTGGATGTACCGGTGGCGGGCTCGCTGGTGTACGGAGGGATGCCGCCACTGGACGGCCCGCTGAGGCTGCTGCCGCCGGCTCCACCCCCTCGGGATCCTGGTGCGGCCTCGAAGCGGACTTTCTTCTCTGTGCGACCGGAGGCGTTGCTGGAGTGACGCCCCTCGGAGAACAAGCTACTCGTCGTGCCGTTCTGAGACTGAAGTTGCAAACGAGAACAGTAATGCAACTTGATCAAACCATGGAGAAATAAGACACATAATTATTATTAAAACAGCGATCTTCAACTACTTTTGAAGTTCAGTCGTGATATTCTAAATGCTTAGCTAGCTAGCTCATGACAGAGAATAGTTCGTACGTCATGAGAGCAATGACCATGTGTTACGGTGACTTGCTAGCGCACAGCTGGCACACTGCGCGCGAGCGCGCGATGGCCAAAACACACACGCAACACAAACACGTGGTATGTACGTGTGTGGACGAAAAGCACGTGCTACAAATTTCTGCGCCAATTTATAGCGCCCTCTGTTGATCAGGATCCATGTTAATTTGGGATGTCAAAATTCAATAGATGTCTTTTTCATAATAAAGTTAGACACTTCAGGTGAAAATGGGATATAAAATAGTCTAGAAACTAATTTTATATTGTTGTAATAAGAAGAATTACATGGCAATGAGTTTTAAATGCAAATATATGCCTCATCATGACACTGAACATTAAAAACGATGTGTTTTGGTGAGAGGGTTTATCTTAAACACTTTCGCCCATGGTTATATTTATTTTTCTTGCTATTAATGTATTATTCTCATTCTCAGAATCTCACCATTTGGGGATTTATTCTCTGAAATTGGATGATTGGATCGGCCATGGTAACTATACTCTGAATTGTCAGAGATGTTGTCTGGGTCCAGGCCAAAGTTCTTTGAAGTATAGAGCCGTACAGCTGATCGGCGTGGACAAATTCAGGCGCTCTTTTCACGGCTGATGAAGAAGGAATAACTGGATGTGACTTCCCTTTCGCGGGCTTTTGTGTTGTTGTCGTTATCCAACGGTGTATGTGTAGTAGAAGAGACACACCTTATCCTCGAGCAGGTTGCTAAATGCTAACCGAAATCAACGACGGGTCATCTTTATATACCCGCATGCAAATCGATTTGCTCGGTGATGAAACAGGTGTAGCATGTATTTGAGACTCTATGGTGAAATAGTGACTCATTGGTAGTTGCGCATGCTTTAATTAAGTAAAGATCGCGATAATTAGGAGGGTAACCGACACGTGAGAGAGTTTAACCATTAATAGGGAAAATGAGTCAGGTTTTCAAAGGAGTCTGGTTTTCATATCACACCGTCCCATCCTGCGGTTGGCCGCTCATGCGACTCATTCTTACGCAACAATCTCCTGTCTTGTATTCAACTATTTGACAACACGGTGAAAACAAAAACCGTCTGGAACCCTAAAATATTTCAAACTCAATGACGTCATCTACTGATCAACATAACAAGCTGTCGCTGTCAGTTTGGGGGAGATCCCTGTACTGAGGATCCAGGCCATTTTGGTGCGGATTTTGTTTAGCGCCAGGAATGCATTGTCATTATATTTGAAGTGCGCTATCTGCAAGCTGGAGTTGGGTTTAGAAACAATGCGATAAGTCTAATTTCTTTTGAGGGTTGGAAACCATACAAAAACCAACACAAATAAGAAATTGAAAGAAAGAAAAGGCGTCCCACATTTTGTATTGCATTAATATCTTTTTCTTAAACTTTCTCTTATATAGCCAATTCCCCTTACTGTGTGAAAACATTCACTAAATTGGCGGCGAAAACAAATCCATTGGCGTCGCGTGGTACGCCTATTGCAGTTTACTGATTCGTGCACTAGTCGCTTAAAGGGACTGTATACGTTTGGTAATTTAAACCCACTGTTTGTTTCAATCCTAAATAGTTATAGATATATACCATAAAACTAACCTGTAAAAATTTCATTTAAAAAGGTGGTAGCGATTTTGAGATATTGCCGAAAATCTGGAGCGGTTATGTCCACGCAGAAAGAATAATCTGCATTGGATGGAATACACAGTCTGAGAAACGTCACTGCAGTAACGCTTCTCAGATTCAATTTTGTTGGGATAAAAAGTGATATATTTTTCAATAACCGCAGTACTTCGAAGTGAAAAGTTTCTAAAAATGCATTATACTATCCAAAGCTGCTGTACTTCTTACCAAGTAAGTTTTTATTGCCATTACATTTTGGAGTAATTACCAAACGTATACGATCCCTTTAAGCTTGCTGTATATTTTGATACAATATTAAAACAAACAATGGAATTATCTATTAGAGCCTGTCGCCTTAAAAATATTGATTTGCCGTAATTCCTGATGACAATTAATTTGTTTTGTGGGCCCCTGTGGCGTCACGAAATACGCTTTACGTTTTAAAGGTAGGATACACCATTTCGCAGATATCGAAAAAACTTACTACCCAATTATAAAGAAATATCTTACTCAAAGTAAATAATGACTGTAGGCATCTAGCAAAAAAATGATTGCGCTAGATATCCTGTAATTGTTCAGAAAAATTGAATTTTATTTAAAAATATTCACGGAAGATACGGGTGACATTGCTGCAACTCAGAGTATAGTAGACTTCGAACGACAGTTCTTAATACGAGGAGGGGCATGGTTCTGTTTTAGGGAAAGTATCCGTTAATAATCTCTCGGAGCATTTACCAATTAAGACAGTGGAGGTGGATGAGGCAGGTTTAACAATCTATTTGAATCTTCTGCTTCGAAATCTCTTTAGGAACTTTCCGTTTCAAAACTCCAAAGAACTTTCTGAAAATAAGGCCACGAGTCGGCCATATTAAGTGAGGTAAAATCTTCATTTTTTGAACATTCGGATAGAAATGGTCTAAAGTTAATTACAAATTAATAAAGGGCTTCCCTGGTGAATAATTAATCATGTGATTGAACATGTTTTAATGTTTCAAGCCACATAAAAAAAATTAAAGTGAGGCTAAAATACAAAATAAAGTAGTCTGGCGCCTTCCCATTTCACAGTTCACAATTTATAAAATACATCATAGAACACGACCAAAATGGCTTCCTCGTGATTAAGGTCCTTCCCCGTGCGCGCATGGATGTCAATCCTTTTAATCCAACATTCCTTAGATTACAAAATCTAGACAACGAAACCAAAACAAAGGGTGTGAAGGGGAAAGAAGTTCATGCAGGCGCGATTCTGAAGCCAATATTTTAGGGAGGACAGACCCTAACTTTCGCTATACTGTTATTAACATTAATTTTACTGCATTTAAAAACGACAACGCGCCTGAGTTTATGACTTATTAACTGTACATGCCGAAAGTGTTATCATTGGCAATGCGTCACAGAACCGAGATCCGCCATCATAATTATGACGCACTGCGCGTATCTTGGATCCGAGCGTTTGAAGAACCATTTGCGCCCATAGATACAGAATCTAATGCGTCACAAACAATACTAAGGGAAACGAAACATTCGATTTTAAAAAGCGCATGTGTACACGGAACATTTTGAGACAATGGGCCGCGCGGAACGCACTATGGAGAAAGTTAAACAAATAGACCTGGCAACAACTTATAAATACAACAAACTTTACATTATACTGAGTTCGCTTGCGAGTCAGACGTGCGTTTGAACTTCATGATGATTTTCGAAATGACTTTGAAAAAAACTTCGAATTCTCAAAACGACGATGTCAAGCCGGTAAGTTGACTTATTTTATGTAATTTAATTCAAATGGATATCTGAAATAACTGTTGTTTGGAACGGGAGAGAAGTGAATTAACATAAACATTAAAACAATGACCTTGATGGTTTCTCACCGAAACATTTTTCACGTCGAAATAATATTAATAACCTCCCGTTATTAAATTTTCATATGAATGGAAGAAATATCTTTGATTTTTTTCTCAGGTTTACCGGATGCAATCGTCAACAAGGGATTACGGTGTAATCCAGATCAAGGATGAAAATCGGAGGATTAAGATGATTCTCCGAGCAACCGACCACAACTCATCCACTGAGGTATGGTGGCGAAGCTAAATCCCTTGTTTTTAGAAAAAGTAAGAAATAATTGTTCCTTTGACTTTAGATTGATTTTTTTACTATAAATGGCTGAACATTTTTCCCTTTTCCCACAGCGGGTAACGAGATCTCTACCTGCTACTTTGAAGAGGCCAGCACCGGGCATTGGCCAAGGGTCGGCTGCCAAAAAGAGGCGGTCTTTCAGCCAACACACATGTTATCGTCACAGCATTGCTAAGGTATATAACACTCAACCTAAGACTTGTATTTCTTGTCCAAAACTCCGAATTATTACAAAACAAATTATTATGTTTCAAGTACGAAACGAGTTTTCTTGATTTATTGGTTTTTTTTTTTATAGGCTGTTCAGATTGTAAGAAGTGTTGGAATGCCAACCGGCGTCCCTAGAAAGAGAACGTTGCCGCTGGATGAGGAGCCTCGTAAGCTCAAGAGGTCTTGCGTTACTGCTCTGGACTCCGACGGTGATGAGACACAGGGCCCAAGTCCGGATAATGATTGGTTTCTCCAAGTTGGCCTCAGCGCTAAAGACGTTGAGATACTAGACAGCGGGGAGTGGCTGACGGACGATCACGTCACAGCGGCACAGAAGCTGCTACACCGTCAGTTCCCGGCCATGGCCGGTCTTCAGGAGCCCGTCCTCGGTGAAATACTCCAGTTCGAGTCCATGGCCACGGACGGAGCTCAGATCATGCTGAACGGGGGAGGACACTGGGTGACGGTTTGCAGGAAAGACGGGGAAGTCCAGCTGATGGACAGCAAGAATGGCGGGCTTAGCCCGAAGCTCTCCCGGCAGGTAGCGAACCTGTGCCGCGGGGAGAGAAAGGAGGGGCGATCGGCGGTCCTCCGAGTCCAGCTTCCCGCGATGCACCCGCAGCGAGGATCGAGCGACTGCGGACTCTTCGCCGTGGCGTATGCTACCGAGTTGGCTTACGGGGGCTGCCCCGAGTTGGCTGTCTTTGATCAGCGGGCGATGAGGCAGCATTTGAGACGTTGTCTTGAATCACAGAACATGACGCCCTTCCCCCGAATGATTTGCGCCCAAAGGCGGACGGCCAAAAATGTCGGGATTAAAGCTCAGACAATCCGGGACTGATTTGCAAATTGCACTGAATAATATTTATCACATGTAAAACATATACATTGCATAGAAAGTTAGAATTTGTTCGGAATGAAAAATATTGATAATGAATAATACTTTACTTTATACCAAAAAAATACCCGATCATACGTATAGTATTCAAAATATATATTTTTTTATAAAAACAACAAAAAACAACAACAATTAAGTGTTCAATATAACAAATAACGTTGTATTGGTTTTTTGTATTACTTGTATATGATATAAACAAATAACTGCTCGTGAGAACACGAAAACAATGTATTTGTATTTTTATAATGTACCGTAATTAACGTGTTTTTAAATGTGGTCCAGAGACCGCAGTCTTTGTTCGTCGATTTTTTTGTAATGATAATAATTATGATGATTCTATTTTATCCACCAATTACAATATCAGGTGATATAAAAATAATAATAACAACAAAATTATATGACACGATTTATACATTTTTTAAAAATACCGATAAAAACTGCCGGGATTACTTCGTTCGTGTAATTTAATCAAATGTATACAATTTGTGTAAAACAAATTAGAGTAAAACAACAAATATAATATAAAATAATAAAAAATAAATACTTTATACAAAAGTAGCCTGGCTTTTAGGTGTTTTTTTATTGTTTATTGAATTTGTTTCGCTTCTGCCCACTGAAATTCTTACAAAAATAATATTGCAGATAATAAAAAAGTCAATCATAGTATGTCATGAGAAAGTTTGGCTATAGGGTTATCGCAGATTTTTTCCAGAGAGAGCCGAGAGAAAGTCAACGTGTGGATTGGTCTGACGGGAAACAACACCATCCTTGAGTAGCAAGGCGTGGGTATCTTGAAAGATTGGTGAATTACAGTACCTTGCTGCATGCCACCTTGGATGCGTATATAAACCCGGTCTTATAATACTCTAGAGACACCCCCTTCCATGTACAAGTGCAAAACCTTAAGCTTCTTTTCGAAATTGGCTCCCAGATGGACTAAAAGGATTCTCACTTGTTGTTGGAGGTGGGCAGTTTACATATTACATTTTCCCTATAATTATGTTTTACCGCTTTAAACATCAAGTGGCTGTGTTTTTGTAGTGCGCCAAATTGCCCTCTTCAATGTTATATAACTACGTCACAACTTAATTCCTGGACGATCGTCACGGATCTATACCATAGTACACACCTCTACACAAATCTTGTACCGCCTTTGCAAAGTGCCAAAGTGTATATCGAATGGGAAAAACCACTGAAACTGCAGAATAAAGTTTGCCAAGAAAAGCAACAAAAAAATGCAATTTCTGTCTAAAGTCTATTTTTCTCTGTGTCGAGATTTGTTACATGTAAAAGACGGTACAGTAACTGGATTCTTTTTAAGAATTTACAGTTAAATGTACATCTTAGAAAGAATCGACAGTTTTGGGGATAGTGTCACGACACAAGAGTAGTTTCCGCTGAAAAAGGGGTAGGCCCGGCTAGCTCGAGGTCGTGGGTTCGAGTCTCACGGAGTGTTTTTGTGTGTGCAAAAAGCAACCCTGCATTTTTACAACAGCGCCCTCTGCTGAACACAATTATATTTCCATGGTATCCATCTTTATGTTCTGTCTTTCTGCACACTGATAGGAAACCAGCTAAAAGCGTGCTATGCACACATGTGCATTGTATATTTATGCAGATTTGTGTATTTTCTGTCAATGCCTTAACATTGCAATGGTGAAAAATGAGTGCGCGATCACCATGAATTAGAGGATAATTTGGTGTTAGTTGGGGGCCGAAAGCCCTTCGACTGACCCACCGATCACCACTGGTGGCAATCCAGTGGTCACCTATATTTCTAGGGCTACATTTTGTATTGATGTGGCAACTTTAGGTGATGAACAGATTTGACGTCAGAGAAGTTTATTATTTTTAATTTTACTTAGCGAAGGCCAAAGCCAAGTCTGTCCCCGGCCCCCCAACACCAACTTTGGCAACAATGGCGGATCCTGAAAATGAAAGTAGCAAAAGGAGTTTGGGTAGAAGTAGCGGATTGTCACCCACTGATCTGATGACTGAACAACTGGAAGCCAAGATCAGGTACTTTGTTAAAAAATTGATTCAAGAATTACTTGATATTTTATAATATAATAACTTGGCATCTTTTCAAAAGCCAAGTCCAAGTTTATCATGTACTGCCCCCCCCCCCCCTAGTTATCTTTATTTATTTTTCCATTTGGACATGATATGGCAGTACTAGGGTCCAAGCCAGTGTAATAATCAAAGTTGTGAATCTCTGAAGAAAAAAAAACCACCCCCACAAGGCTAGGCCATTAGATATGCTTTCCTTAGATATCACCCTTTAAAGCGGCCACAAAATTATTAATTAATAAGGCCTCTTAAAATTAATAAATAGGTTTACATCACTAAGATTTCAAAAAATTGGTGGGGAGGGGAATTTATATTTTATATTTTATATTTTTTGTTTTTTACTTTCCTTCATATCCAAGGTGAAATGTCATGGCCGGGGTCTGCCATGTGCGCCCGTTCTTTCATGTATGTAGGCGGAAGCATGTAAACGCGCATGCGCATAGAAGGGAGAAACATGAGATACATTTGAGCGACACAAGCCGCACATCTCATACAGTAAATACGTATAGATCGCTACCGTTCCTCGAAGCGCACCATTGATGAAACACGTACAAATTTGCACTCGATGAGCTCCGTGCATCGCTCCCAAATTCAGTGATTTCCGCTACGTCCGCAAAGCCAGGTACACAGGCACGATCTACACACGGATTTGAATGACGATCTTTGCAGAGCGCGCTATTGCATGCCGTCAGCCACGTGATGCGACTTTTCTGAAGGCGGGTTTTGATAAAGCGATCGCGTACGTCTTCCTATAAGCACTGCATGGCGCGCGCAGTTGTTATCAACGATCTTAGACCATCACAAATTGCATGCACAGAAGTAGAAAAAACACAGTTTTAGAAAAAATATAAAATATAAAAAATAACAACAGAGGGGCTTCTGTTGTTCGGTGTGACGAGCTTTGCACGCTCAACTGCGCAGACTTGTTCCGCCATATTGTTTTGCGTTTATCGCAATTTTTTTGGAAAATATATAGATTTACCATTGAGCTACCGGTACATAGCAGCCAAACATGGAACAAACAGCTGCTAATAAGTGCCCTATTACAACAAGGGTCTGCACACATGACCCTTCGTATGCAAACGTTTCTTATCCGTGACATATAATTTACACCTTGACTGAAGTAACAAACAACCTCAATCCTCCAAAATTCTCATTTGGATAAAATCCACAAGTAACCTCGATCAGGCATCCAGCCTTAGTTTAGGCCTTATGACCTGGATCCTGCATTATCCTCCAGTGGCAAAAACCCCAAACGCCCTCAATCCTGCAAATTTCCTTCGATGCATCAAATTCCAGATGACCTCAACCTTGCAAAATCCTGCAATTTGCAAAGAGAATTTTGGACGATTTGGGATGGATAGGGTTAATAGGCTCGTGTAAGAATGAACAAAAACAAAAAACTTTAAGGCCAAATAAACAAAATGGTTTGTTTACAGTAACCCGACCTACTGTACCTGGATTTTAGGCAGCCAAACTTGTTATTGATGTTTTGCTAGTTGATAATTGTACACGAATACAAGTTTCAATTATTTGTCACAAATAAGAAGACAAAAATTACAAAATTTAATTATTTCTCTACCTACATGTACATGTACCTATCTACCTGGAAGACAAAAATTACAAAATTTAATTATTTCTCTACCTACATGTACATGTACCTATCTACCTGGATTTTGTTCAAGCTGTTTCTAAACACACAATTTATTTTGTTTGGCTTCAAAGGGGTATGTTTTTTTTTTAAACCTCTAACGACCCCAAACCCACCAAACTCCAACTGCAGGTATTGCTAGGTGTTGGCAGGTTGGCAGGTTTGGTACCAAACCATCTATAGCAACTTGTTGTTGGACTTTGTTCGACTCGATACCAAAGGCCCAGAGAGACCCTGTTGAAGTCTGTGTGATGTTCAGGAGAGAAAGGCATGAGGTTGGAATTTGGGGGAATGCACAGGCATTTATTTGAGGATAACCCACGGCTGATCAAAGCACAGTTCCTGGTCAACTGTGCTGGTCAAAGCACAGTTCCTGGTCAACTGTGCTGGTCAAAGCACAGTTCCTGGTCAACTGTGCTGGTCAAAGCACAGTTCCTGGTCAACTGTGCTGGTCAAAGCACAGTTCCTGGTCAACTGTGCTGGTCACAGCACAGTTCCTGGTCAACTGTAACTGTACACGTAAACGTACATGTCCACCAGGTTTAATTGTGTGTCCAGATCAAGCACACCGGCCAATCATTACTGCACTGATACTAAACAACGAATTGACCCATCTGTACCAAGTCAATCAAACTTTAACTGTTGGAGTTTGGCATGTTTAGTACTGTCAGGTTCAGTACAGTGTACCAATAATTACTGAATACAGTTTAAACACTGTTTAAATCATAAAACATAATTTATTAATATTTTTGAAAACCTTGTGGATATTTTTATTTTTCTACATTTTCATAATGGTTAAAAACTCGAAACCAATAATTGCAGTTTATTTTTCTATGGACATATGTTGTTTTGTACTCCCCCATCCCCTATTTTTTCTAAAATGGCTGCCAAAAATTACCCCCCCCCCAAAAAAAATTTGAAAACACATAAATCTAAAAAAAAAATTTAAAAAAAAAAAATTCACCAAGCATTTAAAACTGTTTTCAGTTGACCACTCTTTTCAGATCATTGTTCTCTTGTTTACAAATGAGTCCTTCAAAAAGTTTAATTTAATTTTCAAAAAAAATAAAAATTTAAGAAACGGTGTAAAACCCCCCAAAAGATTGAAGTATGTAAAAGCACACGGGCCATGCAAGAACGGGATCTTGGCAGAATACATAGTTTACATCATCACTGTTGTATTGAAAAACAGCGTGTGCTTTGACACAAAGACCGTATAGATTACAACATCAGTTCAGCAATTATAGGTCAGAGATGTACATTGCACTTACAGTAGTGCACAAATATAGTACAGTACATGTATGGTACGGTAGAACAAACATTTGGTCACCAGGACCAGTTAGGATGGGGGTGCATGGGGTGAATTGGAATACAAATATAATAATATGCGGTGCTTATATAGAGCTTTATCCCCAACAGACGCGAAGCCCTTTACATTATTACCCTGGAATGGGATGGGGTTTAGGGAGAGGGGTAGGCTTCATTACTGCTCTGCCTGATTTTTACACCCGCCCAAATATTTTTTTTACAATTTACATAAAGGTTATTTTTTTTTCACGAGCATGTAATCAAGTTTCTATGCATGTAATTAGACACTAGTAAGGGTCAGGGAACCAGACTCGAGTACAAGAACACAATTTTTAAAATTAGTTTTCCAGTCATCCACCATACAAACACAAAACTTTGCTGACAATATTTACTATAAAATAATAATTCCTCCCACCCCCCAAAAAACCCACCAAAAACAAAACAAATCCATCTATTTCTGAAAATTACAGTGATTTATAAGCAAACATACACGTTAATCAGTTTGCGCCGGATGACGTATATAAATGCAATATTTTTTTTTAAGATTCAAAACGAATGACGCATAAACACGCCACGAGCAAGGCCGGAAATGTGTGTCAGCAGCAAGCAAGGCCGGTAATGCGTGGGTGTGATTCCCGGTACTGGCGGCCTGAACCTGCTTCAGATCGAGTTTCGTTAAAAAAACTCCCGCGCGTCAGCACGGTGATGTTATAATAATTTCGGCGCGAACTGGTTAAATCACTGCATTCTGTTGGCTGTCGGCGAAGTTCAGTCAAGTTCAGTCAAGGTGCAAGTTATGTGTCAAGGATAGAAAACGTTTGCATACCAATGGTCATGTGTGCAGACCCTTGTTATAATTAGGGCACAGCAGCTGTTTGTTCCATGTTTGGATGCTTTATTCACTGTACATGTAGCTCAATGGTAAACTCACTGCAGAGTTTTCAGGCAGTGGTCACCAGTAATAAATATTGGAGGATTTTGCAGGGTTCGCAGGTTACATGAAGTTTTAACACTTTGGAATGGCAGGATTTTGCAGGATTCATGTCATGTGTAAGAAAAATGTGGTAGGGACTAGGGAGTTCGGTTAGGGTTAAAGAAACCAAAATCGCATCCTTTTAGGAAACCATTTCCAAGAAAATATATTTAAATAAATTAGAAAAACGAAAGTGAAATTTATTTATTGAATCCATAGAGGATATAGTTGAACACAAATTGAACACTCAACATGCGATAGCATGTTTTAAAATTTGGTACCCTGTGGAGACCTGAACACTATGGGGACAATGGGAGTCAAAAGGTCTCCACATGGTAATTTATATAGATGAATAGGTCTCCACAAGAAATTTCAAAAATATTTTTTGAATTTTACTTAAATTTATTAAAAACTAGAGCTAGGATATGGGTTAGTGTTTGGGTTAGGGTATAATATAGGGTATATTGGGTCGAAATTTCAACCCAGGAAATTTGTGTGTGTTTGAAATAAGAGCATTTTGAAAAACGTGCTTGACTTTCTATTCATTTTGTACACAAGAACAAAGAGATCTCCACAAGGATACAAATTTGAGGATGGAATGTACATGTACCTGTTGTGCATACAGGTACATGTACTGTATGTAAATGCACGTCTACAATGTACACGTACTCTGTCTTAGATTTAAGCCTGTGTCTTCCTGGAATGGCCATCCTAAAATCTGTGTCATCATCCCGTAAGTACAGTGTTCTCTTTACACACCTACAGTATGGTACAATGTACTACCACTGTACATTCAACCTTTCACTGAGGGCAGCGTGCATTGTACAAGTGCGTAGCCAGTGGCGTGCTTAGCAGTAGTATTGGTAGGGTTGCAATCCGGGCAGATTATGCAAAGTGGCATTTGCTGAAACTGTACGGAGGCTGCATTTACCCTGAATAGAAAAATGATGAAATTTATTTTGGAGACAGGATTTTGTACACGTACATGTCGTGTACATTATAAGTAAATTTACGTGTACACGCTGTATCACTGTACATTGTACATGTATGTACCGGTAGTTTACATTTTATGTACAATGTCACAGCAATTACCATGTACATACAGATGTATTGTGCGGTACATTTGGCATTTATAACTGACCTTAATATGGACAATATTACACGTTGGTTACCCATGTACCACATACATACGGTACATTATAAATTTATGTATTCCTTGCCACTGCTTTAGACATGAACACTGAAATATTAAAAAAAAATACTGTAAACAAATTGGTTGAATAAGATGAATTGATTTGTACAGATGGTTTGCTGTTTACAAAAAAAGTATGTAAACATTACTACAAATCAATGTTGTAGTCGAGACCTTTATGTCCGAGACCAAGACCGAGAGCTACACTTCTGAGATCGAGCCTTTTGCAGGCAAAGATTGAGACTGAGACCACAACTTCCGAGACCGAGACCAAAAATGGTCATTACCAAATTAAGTCAAATTAAGTCATTACCAAATCTAAATACCGGAACCATTCATTCTATGGCCGACATAAAAACAAACATCGATGGAGTTTTGAGTTAATTCACATTCGAGACCAAGACCAGCCCTCCGAGACCAGAGACTTTGCTTGGACGATCCCGAGACCTACAAAATAAAGTCTCAAGACAGTCTAGAGACCAAGACAAGGTCTCGAGACCTCTATCACTGCTACAAAATGCAAAAAGACAATCAGTGAGTTCTTTTCACCATACATGTACAGTATGTGTACATGTCCTTCATTTCCTAGTACATGTACTGTACGTGTAACCTTTGCAGTAACTTACATGTATTTTCATACGAGTCGTGATTGGTTATGTGATCTATTCTTTGTTAAAGGGTTAACCCTAACCACCCTGAGTCCATCAAAATCCATTTCCTGTTTTGGAGGATTGAACAACTGGAGGAGTGTGATGGATTGAGGATTTTAAGCCTAGTTTGATGGATTCAGGATACAGAAATTTAGGTGATGGACTGTGATGGACTCTATGGACTCTATGGAAAAACGCACTGCAATTTTTTGTATGCCACCTAGGTATCCTGAATCCGTCACAGTCCATCAAACTTTTGCTGGTGGATTATGATGGACTCAGGATCTCTCCAGAATGCATACTGGTGGAGTCTGATGGGCTCAGGACACCAGCAGTTTTTGCAAACCAAAATTGGTGGACTGTGGTGGATTCAGGATACTTTCTAGTAAAAGCCGTGAGGGAGTTAGGGTTATGTACTAAAATACTTGTTAATATTTGGTATACTGCAGTAACAATATTGCAATTACTTCGAATATGTAGTGGGCCAGTTTCGCTCAAAATCTGACAAGTGGAACATTTGAGAAATCTTCCAAACTACAAGCAAAATGCGATGTCAAAATTAAAGGGGACAGCAAGATCTTTCATTTAAGTACATGTACATGTAGTGTGCCAATGAGATCGTACTTTACAATGTACATTGTAGTTACATGTAACTGTGAGGTTTGGTTTAAAAAAATGGCTAAAATCCGGGATTTTGGTAGTCATTCAGCGATCATCCAGCATATCTTGCATGAGTACTCCAGGGGAGTTGCATCCTTTGCATGCTTCATCGCCTCAGTGATCATCCAGTATCCTCCACGTCCCGCATCATCGCTTCCAGGCTCCATATAACCCCGCTTCAACTTCGGAATCTCTCAGTCTCCTAACGACAGGCAGAGCATACTGTCCGAAACGTTGAGTTCCCTCAGTTTTAATTTTAGAACCACACATCTCACTTAAGAGAATTACCGTGGTAATTACTGCAAACAAATTAACTTATTACCTACGATAAAAGGTATGGTACACCATTAGTAATTGCTTGAATTATCATGAATGGGTAGATTTGGGGGGTTTTATCTTATAGTAAATATCGTTTAACCGACCTGCCCGAAGTTTTACAATCATGGATGCCGAGAAAAGCACGAAAAACAGCGATTGTTTTCAACCAATTGAAGTTATTCTTATGTCATCTTTGTTTTTTCGCGATCGCGAATTATTTTCATAAAATACAATTTTTCAGAATAATTAGAGGATATCTAGCGCAATTATTTTGCTTTATGCCTAGAATCATTATTTACTTTCAAATTTGGTAGTAAATATTTTTGATATAGATCTGCAAAGGTGTATCCTACCTTTTAATGAGGGCATCTGTACGTTTTAAAAACTGAAAACCCCATGTTGGTACGATGTTTTGTTGTTGAGTTATGTACTGTAAATTTGTTTAAATACCAACGAAGAACACAGTTCTGATTAAAACATTTTTGGGATTCCCCGACATCCGACTCATTCCGAAATAAAGCGACTTGCCGCTCCCCACAATTGCACGCCTACAATGGCACATTTTATTCCCAAATAAATAAGGTTCAAAGAAATATTAAATCCTTTGAGTGAGCGGACACGAAATGTAGCAAAAATCGCCAATCACAGATCTATGTCCCCAGCACGCAGAGTTTATACAATGGAAGCCATACTTCTCCTGCAGATATAGGTTTCAAAACGACGTTCCGGGTTTTGGGTCGATGTTGTCGTAAATTAATTCAGCAATAAATTCAATCATGTGAAATAGTTTCTTTTTTTTTATGGAGTCGTGACAGCAAAGACAACATAATCAGACAACATAAGGGATTATTATCTTGCATGTTTGTGACGGGCTTTGGACGTTAATTATAGTTTGAATTTATTGACATCACCGTCATGCTTTAAAAGAATGGAAACACATGGTGATAAACACGTGTGTGATCGTAATTTTACAGCTTGTTAAAACTGTGACAACTACTCGCGAGTATGCGATTACTCGCGAGTAAATTCTTTGCGAGTACTCGAGTGGGAAAAAAGCACTACCCTTTATTATACCCTAACCTAAACACTAACCCTACCCACATCCTAACTCTAGTTTTTGAGTAATTTTGAGTCAATTAATCCATTTATCTATTTTGTGAAGAAAAAAAACTTGGGAGACTTTTACACCTATATAAATTACCATGTGGAGATGTATTCATTACCCTATTTCCCTCCTTTTATACATTTGTACGTAAACATGACTTGGAACCGTGTCTACATGTCATGTCATCTGACATCGAATGAACTGAACTTTTGTAAACAGAAATGGTTATTGCTATGAAATTACATACATGTAAAAGCTGTTATGATTTTTTTTCGGGGGGGGGGGGGGGGGGTTGTGGTAGGGGCATTTTTGTCCATTATTCCAACAATGTTTACCTTTGTTTTGTTGAAAAGAAGTGGCACATATTTATTGATTTAGCCATCTGGTGTAGTTCTAATGTATTTGCGAGTAAACCGTGTTTTATTGTGGTTTGGTATTAAAGGTAGGATACATCATTGTAATTGTTTGAATTACCAAATCACGAATGAGTGGATTTGGGGGGTTTAAAGGTAGGATACACCATTTGCAGATATCGAAAATATTTATTACCAAATTATTAAGAAATATCTTACTCATTTGAAAGTAAATGTTGATTCTAGGCATCCAGCAAAACGATTGCGCTAGATATCCTGTAATTATTCTGAAAAATATAATTTTATAAAGACAAATTCGTGATCGCCGGATGGCGATTGCGAAAAAACAAAGATAACATAAGAATAACTGCTCAACGCCGGTTGAAAACAAATGCTGTTTGTCGTGCTTTTCTCGGCATCCATGATTGTAAAACTTCAGACAGGTCGGTTAAACGATATTTACTATAAAATACAACCCCACAAATCCACCCATTCATTATAATTCAAGCAATTACCAATGGTGTATCCTACCTTTAATTAACCTGTCCGAATTTTTATGATCATGAATTTCAATTCGTTTTCAACCGGCATCAGGCAGTGGTTTTTATGTTCTTGTTTTTATTCGCGATCGCCGTCCGACGATCAGAATTTTTGTTGTTGTAAAATTCAATTTTTGGGAACAATTACAAGATATACAGCGCAATAATTTTGTTGGAAATGATGTATTCCACCTTTAAGTCTCATTGCAGTACATTGTTGTACATATGTACATAATACTTTGACACAATAATATTTGTACTGTCCCATGTGTATGTATGTGTATCCTCAAGTACATGTATCTCTACAGGTACATTAATTTTACAATGTAGTACACAATGGTGCGAAATACAGTACCCTCTGGAGATGTGAACACAATGGGGACAATGGGAGTGAAAAGGTCTCCAAAGGGTAATTTCTATAGATGAATAGGTTCTACACTAGGAATTTCACATATTCGATTTTTGGATTTTACTAAATCTACTCAAAAACTAGGGTTAGGATGTGGGTTAGGGTTAGGGTTTGGGTTAGGGTACAATATACATGTAGGGTACATGTATATTGAGTCGAAATTTCAACCTAGAAAAATAATTGTGGTTAAAATGGGAGCATTTTGAAAAACGTGCTCGACTTTCTAACCATTTTGTACGAGAACAAAGCCATGTCTCCACAGTGATACAAAAATGCGAATGGTACTTGTACAAAAAAATGGTACACTTACATTAATTGACTTAAAGAAAAAAAATTAAAAGTTGGCGAATGCATACATACATTTGTACATGACAGCTTAGTCCGCTCTTTTTAACATTTGGACAACATCAGATTTCACCCTCAAAACGGCCTCAAAATTACTTGATAAGCCACCAGGGAGAAAAGTACACTATTTGTTTTAACTGACCGAGAAAAAAGCAAGAAAAACAGCGTTCGTTTTCAACTGGTGTCGGGCAGTTATTCTTGTTGTTTTTTCGTAAAACAATTACAGGATATCTATAGCGCAATCATTTGGCTGGATGCTAAGAATCATTATTTATTAATCATTATTTCTGCAAATGGTGTATCCTACATGTACTGTACATACCTTTAACACATTTATTCACATACACGTACTGATGTATACGTTTTCGTATTATTTGGCCAATCATTGGCTTACATGTGCATGATGCTCGATTAATGCTGGTTCAGAGGCCATTTATTCGCTTGTTCTTGAAACCGGTCTGTTGATACACCCCCTTGTGATAGTCTCGATCAATCAGAAGCTATTAACTCTCCAAGGTATTTATTAAATGTATTTAGTGGAAAGGATACTGTACTGTTCATGAGTATACTCATGAACAGTACTGCTAACCTAGGACCAATTTCTTAAAACACGTAATCACAAACATTTGCTTAGCATGAAAATTATTCCTTGCCAAAAACAGTGTTACAAACCAAATTTGTAGGTGATGTTTATTGTTTGTGATTGGTATTTAGCTGGTTTTTGCTTTAGCATGAAAAGCACATATATATGGAGTTTTTGCTGATAACCTGTTTTTACTGAGCAAGACTTGTTTGTGCTAATCAATTTTGTGTGCTTACATTTTTTATGAAATTGGCCCCTGGCCTGTGGTGGGGGCAGCAGGCCAGTAAAACCTATGTTTTAGACATGAATATTACATGTACCGGTACGTGCAAGCAATTACTGTAATTACTGGAATACTTGTAGTGAACATGTACTCATCTACCA
The DNA here is from genome assembly GCA_037893245.1 of Crossaster papposus. Classification (NCBI taxonomy): domain Eukaryota; kingdom Metazoa; phylum Echinodermata; class Asteroidea; order Velatida; family Solasteridae; genus Crossaster; species Crossaster papposus. The sequence goes on along the minus strand of JBAIAA010000918.1, from coordinate 441,587 downwards.
TATTTGTTTACATTTCAAGGCCAAATTGTCTTTATCTAATGCAATGAATAGTAAACAGCATTGGTCAAAAAATGAATGTTTAAAAAATGTAGAATGGTAACAATGTACAGGCGTGTATTGTAGTCAAGGACCGCTATACATGTCTGTTGTCTTTGACCCGAACCATCTCAAATCCTCCAAAATCCTCTTTGCAAAATGCAGGATTTTGCAGAATTGGGGGGGGGGGGGGGGGGACTTGGAAGTTGATGATTTTGTAGGATTAAGGGCATTTTGGGTTTTTGCCACTGGAGGATAAATGCAGGATCCAGGGGCCAATTTCATAGAGCTGCTAAGCAAACAAAATTTGTTTAGCACAAAAAAGTCTTGCTCAATAAAAACAAGTTATCAACCAAAATTCTACGTGTTTTTCATGCTAAGCAAAAAAACAGCTGATTATCAATCAAAAACAATAAAGATCACGTGAAAAATTGGTCTGTAACCTTGTTTTTACCAGGGACAAATTTTCATGCTAAGCAAATTTTTGTGCTTAGCAGCTCCGTGAAATTGGCCCGTGGTGTTGGAATATGCACGGATGGGTATGGTTCCTAGAAGGGGAATAGGGTTAATAAGGTTAACCTGATCAGGCACCAGGTTTTCGTTAGATGCATTTTCATGTACAGTGTGTAGGTACTACAGGTTTGAATTGAATGACAATATATCAGTATTTACATAAAACCTGTGTGAAATCTAAATGTTTTTTGTTTTTTGTGGGTTTTTTTTTCAGCCCTAATGTAAGGCGAAGGATAGACGCGATGGTAGTAAGTATACTGACAATTTTCTTGATTTCATTTGTTGGTGTTTAATTCCTCCACTGTTTAATTTATTTATACGTAATTGGAAAAGAAGTTATAATTGGAAAATAGTCAGCATTGTCCTGTGGATATGCAGCTGGGAAGACAATTAATACTAACTTGTGTAGCGTTTCGCGATTTTAAATTTTTAAATTTTTTTTATGAAAAAAATAAATGGTAACTCAGCTACATTAACCCTAACTCCCTCACCATTGTTATTAAACAATACAATTCCTTCAAAATCCTTCAACTTCCTTTGTTGTGTAGGGAGTTAGGGTTAAAGAACTATAAAGAATGGCTGGCCTAAACCAACTCGCCAATAGCCTAGTTGGTAGAGAGGTGAGCTATGGATCGAAAGGTCTGTGGTTCCAATCCGGCCATCGTTGACGTTCATCGTTTTCTTTGCAAATTCACCTTTTGGATTATTTTAACCATAGAGCAAGGCTGAAGGAAAATCGGGTTAGGATACCCAAGTGCTTTGAAATATACAACGAGAACCGCTACACTACATAGTTTATAGTGGCTTCCATGCAGCTTTCTTTAATTAGTCTGGGCCCCTGACCTGCCACTGCCCTGACGACTTATCATAAATTTTTGGTCGGGTAGCTGCCACCGTTTGTTTTAGATACATTTTTCTTCTGTTGAAAGTTAATTATGTAGTTTCCATCTGGCACATTAAAAAAAAAAGCCATTGCATTATCGAGCCCATTTTACGCTCAACTGCACTGTATATTTTGTATATAATGAAATGGATACGCTGGTTTTATTATGTTATAATTATTATTATCATCATCATCATCATCATCATTATTATTATCATCCTTGCCTCAAGGCCGAAGTCAATAAGTTTAACGACCTCGAGAAGCTGTTGCTGTATCTCAAGCTACCGACGGGCATCGGTGGGTTAGATTCCAGCCGACTGAAAAGGTAAGGTCACTGACCTGTCACTCTCCGACTTGTGCTCGCAGGAGTCTGATTATTTTAGAGGAATAAATGTGCGGTTGGAAGGTATAAAACACAACTTTTAAGAGCAGTTAGAGTCCGGATGCTGATAATTCTCCCAGTCGAAGGCAAGGGTAATTATCAGCACTAAACTGGTAGTATCGTGAACATTTGAACCAATAAAATGATAAAAGGCCCCTGGATTTCATAGGAGCTTGTCAAAAATTCATGTGACACTGAAAAATTGTTTAAGACCAGTCAGCCGTGTCTTTATCATCCATTTATAATAACCCTATGTCCTTGGCCTTTACTTTGGGTCTAAAGAACTTAGTACTAAAGATTACTACTTAGTATTTTGTAGAAACATGTCTCTCTCTGACTAATGAATGGGTGTGTAATGACAGCAGTATATATACTGGCTACTACAGAATACTGCTTGACATGTACCATTTACTAATAGGGTGTAGTACATGTATATCTTTTAGTACATGTATTTGGGTAGACATGTACTGTAGGCCTGTGGACTTCAAGTCAAATTGTATTTGTAGTGTTCTTTAGCATCAATTGGTTTTTTGTTTGCTTGTTGTGTGTGTTTGGTTCGGATGTACATGTACATAACCTATCTACACCCAGCAGTACTACTACTACTACTACTACATAATAATAATAATAATAATAATAACAATAATAATAATAGTAGGCAGTTCTTATATAGCGCACGTATCTACCAAGACTGGTACTCAAGGCGCTCTCACATTATTACCCCGGTCATTGGGCAAATGAAACATTTCAAATAACATCTCAGCTCCCTGGGGAGTATACAGCTCGATGCTGCCATTTCGGCGCCAAGCAGCTAAATCAACCACAATAACCATCTCTGCCCTCACAGGTACCAATTTACTCCTGGGTGGAGAGAAGCAATAAGTGACAAAGTGCCTTGCCCAAGGGCGCACGCACCGTAACGAACGTACAAACCAGGGCCCAATTTCTTGGCTCTGCTAACCACAGGATTCCGTGCTTACGGTCACCATTCTCCGCTAACCGCGCTAGCAGAAAAATTATTTGCTTACCATGTAAGCACAGAATCCCTAGTTACGGGATGTACGCATGCTCAGAGACCAAAATTCCTCGCTAACGCGTGAAATACGTCTACCGTAAGCACCAAATTTTCTGCTATAGTAAGCAGGAATTCTTCGCTAACGGTAAGCAGAGCCAAGAAATTGGGCCCTGTACATGTAGCTTTACATGCACACGTACAGATTAAAAATTCAATGCTTCAGACCACGAGACCACGGCACTCAACACAAACTCTATACAACTGTACCTATTACTACATGGATGTACAGTATTTGGGGTGAAGTACCAAATACTAAAAAATTACTGCAGGCATTGCACACAAGTAGGTGAGAGTACTGCATACTATATTTTACTACTAGTAGGATTTTGTAGTATTTGGTGACGTTAGGGTTAAGACCGGCCACGTGACACACTCTCGACCAATGGGAATGAGTAAATTGCCTTACATGTAGGTACTTGTATTTATGATTGTGTTTAATGGTACATGTAGGAATCAATTTGTGTTTAAAACAGTGAGGATGAAACCAAATGTATCTGCATATGCAAATCACACTGATGAAAAATGCTGTCGGTAATCAATGATTGAAATTTCTCTTCTTCTTTTTTTACGATCACAGCTCATCTCCTTCGATAGCCGTCACCCGCATTGAGCAGACGCAAGCTTTCAACTGGATCAGAAGTCATCTTGAGGAGTGTAGCGATACTTCGCTTCCAAAACACGAAGTATATGAGGACTATCGGTATGTCATGTCCGAATTAAGTAGTTCATGATGAAATGAATTTATGATTGAAAATGACTGAAGTGTAATCATAACAAATGCAAAAAAAAAAAAATTGAAATAAATAAATAAATAATAAATATGAGTTTTCTTGTTCTTACAGGCTTCCGACATTATGTCTCTTGTCACTTGGACTTTTTTATGTTTGAATTTCATTGCCGAAACAACTTTTTTTTCCAGAGTTAGCACCCGCGCTTTAAATTCCTTTGAGGTAGGTAATCTTCTGTAGAGTACGGAAAACACTTCAAATCCATCCACAATTCTACTTTCTCGTTTGTTGCGTCGTCTAAAACAATATTTTGGGGGCACTTACCATTCCTAAATTCTGTATGAAAGTAATAATAATAATAATAATAATAGGCAGTTCTTATATAGCGCACGTATCTACCAAGACTGGTACTCAAGGCGCTCTCACATTATTACCCCGGTCATTGGGCAAAAGAAACATTCCAAATACCATCTCAGCTCCCTGGGGAGTATACAGCTCGATGCTGCCATTTCGGCGCCAAGCAGCTAAATCAACCACAATAACCATCTCTGCCCTCGCAGGTACCAATTTACTCCTGGGTGGAGAAAAGCAATAAGTAACAAAGTGCCTTGCCCAAGGGCACACGCACCATAGTTCCAGGCCGCATTCGAACGCACAAACCTGCAGGTTTACCTACAGATTACAAATTCAATGCTCCAGACCACGAGACCACGACACACCATACAGCGGCATACATTATCTCTGTATGTATCATTAGTTACATGTAGTTACACTTTCAGGTGAAGTTTATGAGAAAAAAACCCACCGTATAGCTTCTACATAATGTCCTGGATTTTCAAGAAACTTGGATGTAATGACCCTTGGGTGGAAAATCTTCATTGGATTACTGAGGTCAAAGGCTTGGACATGTAAAGGGTCATTAGAGGTCATTGTACAAATATGCCTCAAATGTTTCTTTGTCTACATGTACAGGGTAATACACACAACGAACAAACCTAAAATATTATGGTGAAAGATCCTTTTCCTATGCTGCTTCATTTCTATGGAACAATCTTCCCCTTAATATCCGTACTTTCCCAAATGTAGATACTTTTAGATCTAGGTTAAAAACTCATTTGTTTAAGTTAGCATTTTTGTAATAGTTAATTAATGTTTGTTTATGTATGTTTTATGTAACTTGAAATTTCATTTGATAATTTGTATGTAATTATATTGTTCAGCGCTTAGAGGCTATTTTGCAATTTGCGCTATATAAATGTCCATTATTAGATAATTTGCTGGATTTTAATATAACTTGAATGGAGTGAACCCTTGGAATCATCACAATTTCCAAATAGGTGGTCAAATGTCATGTAGGTGTCATTTTGGGGTCGTCGTTTACGAAATGCACAACGTTTGACATTTTTTGAAAAGAACACCAAACATTTAGGCATCGATCGTTGGATAAGGCGACACTCGCGATCTGAGGATCACTTGTTTTTGTTTTGTTCCGTTACAGCTTGCACTGTGAATCAGCCAATCGTCGAATCTTGAGCCCCGCAGACTTTGGCAAGATTATGAAGAGTGTCTTTCCTCAGGTCAAACAGCGACGTCTTGGCACACGCGGAAACGCCAAATATCCTTTGGTTATTTTTTATTTATTTTTCCTTGCTCAGGTTTGCCGCGCACTTCTTTAAAACCATTGGCAATAGACCATGGTACAGGTACCGTCAACATTTAGTTAAAGATACTGTGATTGATCTATAATCCAGAAAAAGATTTATGAGGAGGTTTCTTTTATGAGGAGGTTTCCTGTTGACACCTTTGAAAGTCAGTTATTTACTGTAAAAAAAGTATTTTCTCCTGTAAAAGTTTATATTTACAACAACAAAATCAATGGATATTTAAGGTGTAATCTTGTCCATGTATTTAAGGAAAATACACGTACATGTACTACATGTAGGGGTGTGCATGTACAAGTTGTACGGGAAAAAATAATAATGGGTACCCGACAGGGAAACCCGACCACAGAAGTATTTGGAACCCTAACTCCCAACCCCATTTTTCTTACACATAACCTGAATCCTGCAAAATCCTTCAATTCCAAAGTGTTAAAACTCCATGTAACCTGAATCCTGCAAAATCCTCCACTATTTATTACTGGTGACCACTGCCTAAATCCTGCAAAATCCTGCAGTGGTTTTACCATTGAGCTATAAAGCAGCCAAACATGGAACAAACAGCTGTTAATAAGTGCCCCATTACAACGTTTCTTATCTTTGACACATAACTCACACCTTGACTGAAGCTCTATGGAGAATGTGCATAGAGCATGGGCATTATTTTAACATCATCGAGTCGAGGCGGGTTCAGGCCGATAGTACCGGGAAGCACACCCACGCATTTCTGGCCTTGCTCACTACTGACAGACATTTCCAGCCTTGCTCGTGGCGTGTTTATGCGTCATCCGTTTTGAATCCGGGGAAAACTTTGCGATTATATACGTCATCCGGCGCGAACTGGTTAATGGTAGCTTTTTTTTCTTTTCCTTCTCCCGTCTTTATTTTTATTTTTATATCTAAATTCAATTTAAACCTTGATCGGGGAGAACTTTTGATGTACCAAGTGCTAGACTTTTCCCTGAAAGCAAAACCTTATAAAAACCTTTCCCCATCACATGTAAACAGTGTTTAAATTTTTGTTGTCCCTTGAGTGATTAATTACCCTTAACTTTTCACACGTATTGCTACAGCGGCCTACGCAAAAAATGTGAAATCCAGCCACCATTACTGCCAAGTATGGACTCACCACGCAAAATTGGACCAGTAAGTATTATGTGAACAGATATTGCTACAATTCGGAAAGACATGCATTTATGACATTTGATTACTATTTTATGTCGTACTCGTACAGTATTTGGTACTTCATCTGAATAAATTATGTAGTATTTTTAGCATATAGAGCTTTACCCCAAATTAATTCTGTGGTGTTGGGGTTAAAAAGGCAATTGAAAAAAATATGTACATGAAGAAGTCTTACTGAATTTTAATGTCATTTATTTGTCTTTTCATACTGATAAAAACAATTTTTTTACAAGGTTCAAAATGTGCACTGAATGTGCATTGAATTTGTTTACTTTTAAAGACTTTATACTGCAGTAGTGTTGCACAAAATTGAGCTGTTCTTTTGATAAAGAACTTATCTTATCTAGAACAAATCCTGAGAATTTTTTTCTGATCGAGAGTTTAGATTTTCAAATGCATCAAATTTCCCTTTCACCTTGCAGAATGATATACCTCACAGTTCTTCCTCTTGCAAGTGCAGCCAAGAACAACAGCAGTCTGACCTGGCCAACACCATCGTCATCTGTGAATGGGCCGAGAAGATCTTTGCCACCCACTTCCAAACCACAGATGAGCTTGCCCACCACCTTGCCAGCAATAAGTTAGTCTCTAGCTCCATGGCTTCCTTCACAGTACTCTCCAGCGGCAAAGATTCCTTGTCGCTCTCTTCGTCGTCGAGGTCGTTGCGGCCGGATGTTGCAATGGGGAAACTGCCGATCACCCCGGAAGAGCGGCGGAAGGAGACACATCATCAGCTGCAGAAGAAGATACAGCAACGGCAGCTTAGCAGGATGAAGGAAGAACAGATGCGGCAGGCCAACGAGCAGCTTCCGGTAGTGAAGACCGAAAACCCTGTCAAGGGTGCCAAACAGCGAGATGATTGGAAATTATTGAACAGGAGCCACAGTATGCCTAATGAAATGCAAATGAATGCAATAACTGATTCCAACTCGGGGGAGAATAAAGAACTGGACAAGGCCCCCAATGGTAGCCAGTTTGGTAACCAGCAGGCTGATCATAACATCAGCCTAGGTCACCAAGCAGGGTTACAGATAAACAACAACAGCAATAACAACAGTAACCAGCTAACAGTTTTAAGCTCGATAACCAACACGGCTGCGACAGTCAAGGAAAGTCCAAACAACAAGCGTCGGTTCACACCCATACAGCCCAAGACTCCAGTGAGGGATGGTGCAGTAAAAATACCACTCAACAACTTGCCCACTGGGCCGGTGGTGTTTTTTCAGCCGAACAGAGCAATACTGAATTCAAAAGGGCAAAAGCTTCCCTCTGGAGTCCAGCTGATTCAGATCTCGGGTCTCCCTAATGGCTCCATGCCTCAGATGGCTACCATTCCCATGCAGAACATTCCTAACCCTAAAGGGGTTGCCTCTGGGACCTCCAAGTCAAATGTTTCATCCTCACCAGGAACGTCTAGAGGTCAGCATGTCGTTGCTGTCCCGGTGTCTCCTGGGCAGGTCTGGACAGGAGAACCTTTCAAGACGAAAGGCTCCCCTGTTGCAGGTGGTGTGCTGTTTGTCAACCAGTCTCCTCAAGCAGGCCTTGCCGCTAACTTTGTGAATGGCTCTTTACAAGGTAGCGCAGTGTCAGTTGGACAGAAAGACCCTACGACGACATTGCCATCCCATTGCAACACACACATGCTGCAGTTACAGTCAGATCTTGGAGGCATATCACCTCAGGGAGGCTCTAGTGCCACTCATTCAGGTATTATCCCCCCTCTGACCACTGCATCACTTCTTTCAAGCAAACAGGATCTCCTCATCTCACCTCCTGTTCAGCCAAATTCAACCGCAACTTGTCTATCTACTTCGAACACATCAACAGTACTTGTTAGGTCTGCACATCTGGAGTCTCAAATAACTTCCCCCCAAGCAGATAATCACCCAGTGTCTGCTGTGTATCCAGTTGCCGTATCTCGTAACCTATCGACACCAGTCACCTTTTCGACCTTGCCATTTCAGAAGCAGACCATGACAGCTCAGGCTGGTACAGGTATGCCAGGGGTACGGAATTATGACACAAATTTGTTATCTTCAAACGGTGGGCTAACGTGTGGTCTTGCTGCAAGTGACCACAATCGGATACCTGCCAATTCAGCATCTGCACTTCTGGCAATCTTGTCCAACACTGCCAATAAGGAGCAAGGTCTTGAGGAAAGCAGAGGAGCTAACAAGGTAGCCCGATCCAACCCCCAGATTGGAGGAAGTAATCATAACCTTCAGTCTGCAATCAGATCTATGACGGGGGCACTCCCCAATACATCTCAATTGACTCAACAAAATAGGGGTTCTTTAGTCTCTACAGTATACAAAGATTTAGGAGATGCACAGTTCAGGTCCAACATAATTTCCTCTGCAAGCCTGAAGAACGTCATGCCGGTTCAGTTGACCAGTGTTCAAAAAGATGTACCAGCTTCTCACAGCAACCTGATGTCCATATTAACAGCACCAAAACTTGAAACAAGTCACATGAGCAACCAGCGAGTCAAGGAAGGCCATCAACAGATTTCGTCTTTATGTCAGAGCATTCCGGTGTACAACCTCCCAATACACACTGGTAATCAACCTCTCGATCTAGCGGCGCATGGAATTCAGCTGCCTATTGCCATGGAGGTAGGTAACAAGAGGCTGGCTTTATCCCCTGTCCACATCGACCAGTCTTCATCTGTAGTCTCCTTCCAACATCGTTCAATACTCTCACAGATCAGTGAGGTAGGGTCCGATGCCGCAAAAGAGGTCAACACCAGTATCATGATCAAGCAGGAAATGGAAAAGCTTGGAAGTCAGTTTATGCAGCCAGGACTATCAGTCTTGCAGCCAAGACTATCAGTCACGCAGCCTATCAGCTTTGTGAATGGTACTGCCCAGGGTACTTCAGTGCTTGGTATCCAACAACCAGCAGGCATGGAATGTCAAGGCAGGCAGAGTACTACACCTAGTTATAACCCTCACTCTAACACAGTAACACCTACACCGCTGGGGATGGAGAGTGTTCCCCAAAGCCCCAATGACTCCAACCAGGTATTTTTCACATTCACACCCATCCAACAGAGCACAGAGCAGGTTGGCGTAAGCCTGACCAGCCCTAGCCCGGTGAAGCCAATGCAGAAGCCCAAGCCAACGCTGGCCACCTCGCAGGTCAGCTTTGTTGCTCCCAATCGCAAACGACGAAGTTCGGGTACGACAAGGCGACCAAACACCAACGGCACAACAACTTGTCTTCCTCCTGTTGTCAGCCGCCAGATCACACCCACCCCCTCTCCCAGCGGGAGTCGATGCTCGACGCCACTATCACCATCCTTGGTTTCAGCAAACAGCCAAGCTGATGCTGCGAGTATGCCACCGCCATCACCCGTGACAGTCCTATCTGACCCTAGTCAGTCTATGAGCAACAGGGGAGCTGTAAATTGTGCCATTTCCAGCCAAAGTCAAACACCATGGGTGAATCAAGTCATCGGTAACAGGAAGAGGAATCCATCCGGTCCTGCCACCTTGATGCAGCCGACCAAACAGCTTTCCCTGGATGCAGCCAGCTTCTTACCTGAAGATATAACGGATCTTAACATCCGTAGCTACAATCCCAATTTGGAGTTGAACACCTCACAGCAGTACCAGCGAAGCCACAGTGTTCCTCTGCCAGTTTACCAGCCAGTCGTACTCAGTCAGGACAGGTTCATATCCAACTTTGAGCAGCGAGGGATAACAGTAAACAACCGGATTTTCGGAGCCAAGCGCAACCTCACACAGGAGTTGCAGGAGATCCAAGTCACAGATGAAGACTTCAACCCTGGGGAGAATTTTCTTGTAGGGAGTGACACAGCTTTTAATGATCTCCTGAATGCCGACTTGCAGCAACCAGCCCAGGGTCAAGAATCATGGGTCGGCGACATGCAGCCAGAATGCTCCCCTGAATTGGTCGTGGACTTTCCCATGACATCTTGCAGCTCCGAGAGAGATGCCGAGAATGAGCTCAGTCTTGCACAGGGGTTGGGGGACAATTCCAACAGCACAACCTCCACACTAAATGAAGAGATAGCTGCCATGGATGAGATGGGCCCCAATCCAGTCTTTCGTGATTTCACCCTTCCAAGCTGGCCCCAAATGGGTAGTAGTGGCAATCTGGCCTCGCTGGAATGCAGTATGTAGTCCAGAATCCAGTCAGGTGAACTAGACCCACAGAGTGATTTTAGCCTTTATGAAGCCCTTCAGTTTTCATCTTGCTTCATGAATGTACCAGAAAACAAATGCATACAGTTTCTTGCACATTGAGGTTTTGGTTGGAGATTTAACCAAGTTAAGAGTAATTGGAACTGAAAAGGGACTGTATTTTGCTCGTGGAGTCGGAAAATTGATTTTATCTACACATTAACCACATGTTCTTTACAACTGAAACACTTCTTTCGGTGCAGAGTGAAATACTGTGTGAGCTTGTGTGGTGTTTGTTTCATGTTCTGTGTTAATTTGGACAGCTATAAAAGCTGTGATCATAATTCGGAGATAAGAATTGGTCACAAATGAGTTTTTAGAATGTGTACATTGAGTATTCAGATCTTCGACAAAAATGTACATATTGTTTTTCTTGAGTTTTTTTTTAAACCTACGCACAGTGTGTAGCGTACATATGTATGTGCAACCTTACTATGCCATTATTTGTCAGTTGTAGAACTGACTTTGTTCAATTTGTATTGTTAAATGTGAATAGATTTGGAAATATTTTGTGAAGACTTTTGAGTAAATACTAAAATAAAATGTAGATACTAGAAAAAAAACAAGCTACCTTTTTGGCATTTAAAAAAAGTGTAGTTTTAGCTTTTAACTTTGTGTGAATATATTAAATGCATTTTGGAAATGTTTTTCTGGCCGTTTGTTAAATATTTTGTAGATTTCTCTGTATTTTAGATATAAAGTGGAATTGGATGCTGGTTCTTGTGTGTTTTGTAATACTTGGATAACGTTGTTTTTTTATTATTAAATCTTCTGAAAGTGTAGAACTTTCCGATAACTTTTTGTCTTGAATTTTACAGTTGGTGCATCCACGTTTGTTTTAAAAAAAAATTCAATGAATTGATCCCTGGTTAGGTTTTGAATTTTGATATGTCGTCTTAATTATGTGTTAATGTCAAAATTGACAATGAAATGTGACAAAATGAAATAACAGTTTGAACAATCATTATATACATGTATATTTAAAATAAAAATTATAATTATATATTTTCTTAAATATGGGGATTGATTGTTCAAATATCCTGGGGGTTGTTGTAATGTACAGAAATAACACGTAGAATATGCCTTCAAGTCGTTTAGAAATGTAGAAATTGCACGGTATGTCGTTTTTACACTGTTTCTTCTTTTGCTTGTACAATTGAATTTGATTGGGTGCAGGCACAGTTTTTACATGAGCATTTTCAGAGGGGGGGGGGAGAAAGAAGTTGCGAGGCTAATATTTTTGAAGCATTTTTCAGAAAAGAGCAAAATAATATGGACAAAATCGGAGAATTGCTAAGCGAATTTTTTATGGTTTGCACCACGTACGTGAATCTCTGTTATGAGTTGTGTGGTTTTTAAAACCAATTAAACTTGCTTTAACCCGTGTTCTTAAAAAAAAAATCTTAATTTTTTTTAACTTGTATGTTTAATTCCAATAACGACCCCTCTCTCCCTTTTTAAAGGAACGTCTGCAACCCTTCGAAAAAACCAACACCTTTTTGTTAGTAGACTGGCTCCCAATCCGTATACTATTGATACTGGTTGTGGGGGTTGAGAGCCAGCCTACTCTCGCAAGAATGGAATTATCCAGCAGCCAATTGGAAAGTAGCAATTCAATAACTAAACTTGGGGCTTTTTGGTCGATGGGCCATTCAAAAGTAAATAACTTTTGTATTCCTAAACAATATCGAAGTTAAGTCGATGAATCTCTTTTTTTTGCAGATGACATTGGCAAATATAACTTGGACAGATCCAACAGTGGTACCCTCAAGTACTATACCTTGTTGTTTCAGAATGTTCTAAAGATCAGCGTTCAAAATGTCCAGTAAAACCAAGCGCAACTCACAAAAAGAGATTTACAATTTGTCCAGATTTTTTGTAAAAAAAAGAAGAAAAAAACGGCTGCATTCTGTTGCGAGTACTAAAGGAATATACAATGCAAAATTCCAGCAACTTATTCCCATGTAAAACTGTGCCTAGTTGTAAAGCGTTCATGTTTTTTTCGGATGGTCTGCCCTCGAAATGTGGAAATGCTTTGATTGTTTATAAAGACATGGATTTTAACAGGAGGGGTAATGAGTGTCAAAGGTCATAAAATGTTTTTTGGGTGACAAGGGTTAAGATAGTTTGAGAACAAGCTTGCTGGGGCAACAGCATGTACATGTATGCACTAATATGATTTCTTTCATTGTTTAGGGGAGGTGTAGCTTTATTGCAACTTTTGTTGTTGTGTGCTGGGGGGATAAACAGTCGACTATCTCTGGTGTAAAGCCTCAGGTTCCGACTGCATTTATATGTACAATGAATGGGACCGTAACTTCTTAACCAGTTCGCGCCGGGATTTTTTTTTAACGAAACTCGATCCGAAGCGAGTTCAGGCCGATAGTGCAGGGAAGCACACCCACGCATTTCTGGCCTTGCTCGCTGCTGACAGACATTTCCGAACTTGGCGTGCTTATGCATTATCCGTTTTGAATTTGGGGAAAACTTTGCGTTTATAGACGTCATACGGCGCGAACTGGTTAATACAAAATTCTTGACATAACTAAAAAATATTGCTAGGTCCGGCTGAGTTTGTTCCTGTTGAAAAGCGGATGAGTATTTTGGAAATAATTCCATATCTGGACGTCATCGTCCCAATTGCCGCGTACAAAACCTAACAGTTATTGGCCACGACAACAAAGTATTTTTCAAGGAAGGTTTCTCATTCCTAAATTGGTGTTCTCCAATTTGAAATTAAAGTGTACATTGTGCTTAGCACGACTTCCTCAGCATAACATCAGGGGCCAATTTCATAGAGCCGCTAAGCACAAACATTTGCTTAGCACAAAAAAGTCTTGCTCAATAAAAACAGGTTACCAGCAAAGATTCTACGTGTTTTTCATGCTAAGCAAACAATCAGCTGATTATCAATCGAAAACAATAAAGATCGCGTAAAAATTTGGTTTGTAACCTTGTTTTTGCCAAGGACAAATGTTCATGCTAGGCATATTTTTGTGCTTAGCAGCTCTGTGAAATTGGCCCCAGATGTCCAGATATGGAATTCTTCCCAAGTTTTTTAACACTGCGTCGTCTGTGCTTGCGATGGTCTTTTTGATACGGTGCATTTTACTGGTTGAGGCGGGTGGTGGCCTTTTTATTCAAGTGGTGCAGAATACCTGATGCTCAATGGAATGTATGTATGACGATCTCCTACATGCTCCAAATTCAAACAAGAATGTACAAAACTTAAACCTTAAAGTTTTCAAATCACTGGATATGACACTGATTCTTTTAGTACATGACGCTATGGGGGACATTCCATAGGGTTTATGTGCTTAACGAAAATCCGTCTAAACTCAAACTCTGAAAATTCTTTTGACCTAAAATGTTCAACATCACCCTAATTTTTCTTCTCTATTTTCTTTCATTATACCCTAACCCAAAATGTGATTGGGACACGAAAACAAATTAACAAAAGAAAGTTTCCCAATAACTCAGTGTATGCCTACCCACACAGCTTTACCTTACATACGCACTGTGGACATTCCTTTGTCTTCGTGTAGTTAACAAACTTTGACTAAATACTCATTTTTCTCGCTTCCCCAAAACAAATTTACCCTCAAATTTGGATTATGGGCCTCTCAGCTGTCCCTTCTATCTTTTCTATATATAACCCTAACCCGTTTTTCCTCTAGCGCTCTTTTTCGGAAACTGAAAAACGGATTGTGGACGTGTGCAAGTCCACAAACCGTAACCTCTTCCCGCATCGTGTGGACCTATATTGTTCGGAGGTCCACAGTGCGTATGCAAGACTAACTCACAAACCATGCACACGGTGTAAATCAAAGATTTCATTTTGCAAACATTTTCTAATCGCGGGAACCCTCAATTAGACTATTCTCTCCGATTTGTCATGGGTGTGTCCTTATAAACAAATCAGTTTTTCGATCACCATATACCACTCTATTAAAAAAACCAGATGGATAACTTTCACTAGGTGTTTAGTACAATCTTTAATCAAAGTAACCTCTTGGAATGATCCAAAATGTCTTAGAAAAGAAAAAAAAACACCTACGAGTCTTAAGTCGACCCTGGTCACTTATGTCTTGTATTTTCAGTTGAGGGACACTTTAAGCTTTATTTTGGTGAAAACCCCATGTTGATACAACTTTCAGTTAAAAAAACAACAACAACACATTGAAGAGAGAAATGTTTAAAGTTATAGTATTCAATTGAGTCTTTGAAAAGCATATATTTGATACATGGCAAAACAAAGTCCTTAGCAACTGTAACTTTGGTATGTTAATAGAACAATACATACATAACAAAATACTGCACATCAGATGGGGACATTTCTGGACTTTTTTACCAATACCTTGGCAGTTTTGGGCGATGATCGAACTCGGGTTGTAATTTTTGGTAAACTGACTTTTTTACCCTTTTGAATTTCAGATTTGTTTTTCACTATGTAAAAGATAAAGTTTCCTTAATACTTTTGGCCAAAAAAACCCAATATTGAAAATTCCACCCCAGCACATATTCTGACCCGTATATAATAATCAGGATTCCTGAGTTCCTACCCATTTTGCTGGATTGCATCACAAATGCTTAAACAGCAGTACATTCGGGAGAATTAATCAAAATTGGGCATGTACTCCAAGAAGGGTCCAACATCTACTTTTCACTGAGCATCGCTGAATTCTGCTACCTAGTTATTCTCAGGTTTTCAATAAAGACAAAAAGTAAAAGAAGGAATTGTACATTTTCTAGCACTTTGCTAGATTTCTTTTTCTATGCCGTGTATAAAAAAACCAAAAAAACATTTGTAGTTGTCGTTACTGATGAAAGAATGTGAGAGAGTGTATAAAATTCATACCTTGAATTGTTCATTTTGTTTGGAACAGGAGTTTAATAATTTGAGTGTTTTGGGGTTCGAAGGACGTTTATTGTAATTAAGATTTTTAGCAAGGCAATATTGCTTTGCATTTGGTTGTTGTGGCTATTTTTGTTTTATTGCAGAAACTTTGCCACCATGGGACTTGAATGTAGTTTTTATGGTTAGTTTTTTGTTTTCTTGTGCGGAACATACATCCCTGTGGTATGGGAGAAAGTCTACAAAGAAACGGTATTAGTTCGTCAGTGAGATGGTTTTCAAAGAACATTCCCCCAAAAGCCAGATTTAAATATCTTGAATTCCAATGTGTTGAACAATTTTGCCGTGCCCAAACACTCTTTTTTTTTTGTGCCGAAGTGGCTATCCTATGAAAACCAACCTCCCATTTTCTGTTCTTGTCAAATTTGATCAAATAAATTGTAAAGTTTTGCTTTATGCATAATGTGAGGGATTTGTCGAGTTAAAATATTCAAAAAGGAAAAACATAGTTTTTCCTTTTAGTGGACGTATTGAGCAGAAAGTGACTTGGAATTTTGAAAAATAGTAATAATTATCCTGCTTAAATAGCGCTTTCCAATTGTACCCACTTACACTCCTTGGTGGAGAGAAGCAGTTGTAGTCAAGTGTCTTGCCCAAGGGCACAAACATTTTCCTGGCAGTGTTCTAACCCATGCACATATCTGGATACAGAGCTTTTAAATGGTACAGTACATTGCAATTGAAGGTTAACCTTAGAATGGGAAAATCTTCCCAGGGAATTACTTTACATTTGTGCGAAATGAGAATGTACCTTTTTTTTTTTCTCCACAAAATCTTCAAAGTACTGACTACAAACTTAACTGAAGATGTAAAACAAATTTTGAGATTTAAAAACCTTGCTGTTGTACTATGATGAACATCCGCCAATGAAATGAGAATAGATTTTGAAAAGGTGTCGTGGAGCAACAAAAGAACCGGGGGAAAAGTTGTAAAGTTCACCTGAAAACAAAACAACCTTCAAATGTTAGTTTTGTCCCACTGTAATGCAAAAGTGCTACTAAATCTCATTTTGTTGAGACATGTCATATATTGCTTAATAAATTGTGCTAAAAGCAAGTGCCAGTACAGGCAAATAATTCTTTTTTAGGTTGGCCACACTTTATTACATATGTATTAGGAGTTTATTATTGTACAGGTATTTTACAAACATCCAGTATAATTTTCTTCAATATAGAACGGTTGAATCTTCCATGTAGAAAAGTTTCCTCAAGGTTTGGACTGTACAATAATCCATTTGAATAACATCTGGTACACTGACGTGCTCAAAATGCGTGGCACGTTTAAACAAAAAACCAAACCGTGCACAAAATAATATGTCCTGTTAGTCTAGTTACCAGGAGTGGGAGACTTTTGCATTGAGAGAAACCACACAGGATACAACCTGAATGATAGACATGGACTATCCTCGGACTTGAGTCTAGACTAGCCGATTGAACAAAATATGCATCAACCTTGGTCTGAAATTGCTTGTACGTTTTCTTTTGAAATATCTGCTCTGAAATATCTTATATTGATGATAACGAACTACAAGTTCAATTTGTCAGACTAAAAACAGACTATTATGTGAACTTAAAGGTATGATACACCATTGGTAATTGCTTGAATTATCATGAATAAGTGGATTTTATAGTAAATATCGTTTAACTGACCTGTTCGAAGTTTTACATTCATGAATGCCGAGGAAAGCAAGAAAAAACGGCATTTTTGTCCGGCGATTGTGATTAAAATAAAAAAATATCGAATTTTTCGAAACAATTATAGGACATCTAGCACAATCATTTTGCTGGATGCCTATAAACATTATTTACTTTCTAAACAATTTGTTCGATATCTGCAAATGGTGTATCCTACCTTTAACTCCCCAATCACACTGCAAGTATCTCAAGAACCTTTATATTGCGTATACGACTACTTTAATGTATATGCCATTTCCTAATCTTTTTTTTCTTTCTGTATTCAAACAACCTTTTTTCCTTGTGTGCTTTAACGTTTTCAATAATTTAACAAAGAATCCAACGGAAACTGATGTTATAGGTATTAAACCAGTATTAACTACCATGTGTGATCATGCAACCGCTTGTCAATGTTTGTCTCTTTCTTGGGGGGAGTAATTACTAAATAAAGATCAAAATTTTAAGCTCACCCCAGAATGTTTTTCCCTAACAAAACCAATATGAGGTTCGTGTGCAAGTACCCCCTTACTGCAGAAAATGGAGAGTTGGGGGTTTACATAGGGGGAAGAGGTTCGGGCACATTTAAGAATATACTAAATCCCGCGGACATCAACTCATGTTTTTTGCTATAACGACTGAGGATCCCCTATTGTGTTTCTCTTTGTTCCTGTATTATAACCTATCCCAATAGACTTGTCGTAAACTTTGAGGACCAAATTTTACAAAGAAACAGTCGTCAGGTGATTAGTTAGTGAAGACACAATCTTGATTTTGTGGATTTATTGCCAAATTTGTGCACATAATCATAGGCGCTTGTGTGCAAACGACTATTCCATAGACTACTGTTATTGGGAAGTTGGCAAGGTTCATTCTGGAAAAAGGGAGCTTACTACAAACACACAACGCTGCTATATCGAACATCACAGGATCCACAGATTTTGTTCGGTATAGCGCTTTTCAGCCGCCGGTCCATCAGTTGCCCTTTTTTCAAGACGGTGTCCGACCCAGTAGCCACCTGTTACTCTTTAGCATAAAGACGTTCGGGAATTTAAAACGGCCAAATAGTATTTGACATACCCAAAAATCTGTTGACATATTTTCAACGACAATCTGGAGCCCAAAACGATGGATTTTACAAATCCGATAACATTATTTATATAAAAAAAACAAAAAAAACCAAAACAGAAGCCAAGGATGTACCAGCTAATTTTTGTTTTTAATAAGCACCAAAGGGGAATATAGGATTATTTGCATTTATCCCAAAAAGTTACAAGAATTCTTATCAGAAAGCGGTTTATTTAGATTAAAGATTGTTCTGGTAGAATTATTCCACTGGGTTGCAGTCAATTAGAAGAAATCTTTGTCAATGGACTGGGAAATACAGAGCGTTATCGACAAAACCATGTTTCATGGTCGAATGGTTGTGCTGCTTTCTCAAAGTGTAAAATCCACCGAGCTGAAACTAGGTTGTACAACATTTGTCAATTGTGCATTTCTATCGTTTAAAGCGAGAAGAGTTCTCAAAAATAATAAAAAAAGTGCTAGACAACGAAACCTGACTAAGTTTTATCTCTGTGATTTCTGTATATTTCGATAAAACAATAGTCTAAGATTTAAATTTTGAACCAACTACTTTTGGAAAAAACGTTTCCTTGACAGAGACACATCTTTAGACTTAAAGGTATGATACACCATTTGCAGATTTTAAGAAATATCTTACTTATTTGAAAGTAAATATGATTGCGCTAGATATCCTGTAATTATTCCAAAAAATAGAATTTTATAAAACAAAATTCGCGATCGCAGCAAAAAACAATAACAACATAAGAATACCTGCCCGATGCCGGTTAAAAACAAACACTGTTTTTCGTGCTTTTATCAGCATCCATGATTGTAAAACTTCAGCACGTCAGTTAAATGATGATATTTACTACAGCATCCCAAATCCACCCAATCATGATAATTCAAGCAAACCAATGGTGTATCCTACCTTAATTTTTTTTCAAATTGACTGCATGCCAGCAGGAATATATATATAGACAGTTGCAAAAGGTCCAATAATAGGCAGTTCATATATAACGCACGTATCTACCAAGACTGGTACCCAAGACGCTCTCACATTATTACCCCGGTCACTGTGCCCATGAAACATTCCAAATACCATCTCAGCTCCCTGGGGAGTATACAGCTCGATGCTGCCATTTCGGCGCAAAGCAGCTTTCCCTTTCAGCAGGTTAGATTTTTGAACATTATTTGGAATTCCAATGGTGTAATTATTGGAAATAAACAAATTGGATGAAATAAAATAGATCCTTCATACGTTTAATGTGGTGGACAAGTAAATGTAAAGTCATAATTGTCAATAAAACAACCACCATTTTGCCACACGACAACAAGTTAAGTGTATCTGCCAACATTTGGAGCCAATTTAATGACTCCGTATGAACATCCTTCCTTCATAGCCAAAACAGTGTTACAAACCAAATTCTCAGATGATGAATAATGTTTGTGACTGGTATTCAGCTGGTATTTTGCTTAGCATGAAGAGCACATGGAGTTTTGGCTGGTAAACATATTTTAGGGGGCAAGACTTGTTTGTGCTAAGCAAATTTGGTATGCTTAGCAGCTCCATGAAACTGCCCCCATGCTGACTTGCTGCACACAATGGTCCCCACTGTACTAAAACAAACATCACTATTACTCTGAATTTCAGGACCATGATATCAAATAGATTGTCTCTTAGTTTTACGCCGTGTATAACATTTGTAATCACATGCGGAAGACACCAAAGTTGGTGTTCGGTATGGGAGCGTTCAGGGCGGCGCTCAAACTCAGCGCGAGGACGGTGCGCGTGTCGGCAGGGTCTATGACTCCATCGTCCCATAACCTGCGGAAAAATTGAAAAAAAAAAAAAAAGGTGACATGATTTCTCTCACAGATAATCTCAACATTCAGTCTCATACAGTTGATATCATGGGTAATATGCACCCCCTCCACCATCTTTGGATATAGTTACGTGCATACAGTTGTTAGTTCTTTACAGCCAAAATTGTTTGCCATCTTGATAACTGTGCAGAATTGAGTGAGACCAGTTAAAATGCATATATCATCGTAAAATTCACTGCACCGGAAATTATTGCTTATACGCACTTGAGGACTTCAGATTTAAAATAAAATTGGGAATATATTCAGATGATGTACTTAAACAAAAAAGTGTAAATTTAATATTGATTTTACAATTACACCACCCCAATGTAAATACCATCTTATGAATATTTCTGATGTTTTTTTTTTTCCCTTTTTCAAAAATGCAAAAAATTGTTTTTTAGAGAGATCTTTATTTATGAGGGCCCCTGCCTTGGGTTGAATTGGGGCTCAATCTACCAGGATTGCCAATGTGGGTTCAACTTGGGCTCAATATTAGCATCAATATTGGCTCAATCTACCAGGATTGCCAAGGGGCTCAATCTACCAGGATTGCCAATGGGCTCAATCTACTAGGATTGCCGAAGGGCTCAATATTAGCATCAATATTGGCTCAATCTACCAGGATTGCCAATGGGCTTAATATGGGCTCAATCTACCAGGATTGCCAATGGGCTCAATCTACCAGGATTGCCAATGGGCTCAATCTACCAGGATTGCCAATGGGCTCAATATGGACTCAATCTACCAGGATTGCCAATGGGCTCAATCTACCAGGATTGCCAACGGGCTCAATCTACCAGGATTGCCAACGGGCTCAATCTACCAGGATTGCCAATGGGCTCAATCTACCAGGATTGCCAATGGGCTCAATCTACCAGGATTTCCAATGGGCTCAATGTACCAGGATTGCCAACGGGCTCAATCTACCATGATTGCCATTGGGCTCAATCTACCAGGATTGCCAATGGGCTCAATCTACCAGGATTGCCAATGGGCTCAATCTACCAGGATTGCCAATGGGCTCAATTTACCAGGATTGCCAATGGGCTCAATCTACCAGGATTGCCAATGGGCTCAATCTACCAGGATTGCCAATGGGCTCAATTTACCAGGATTGCCAATGGGCTCAATCTACCAGGATTGCCAATGGGCTCAATCTACCAGGATTGCCAATGGGCTCAATTTACCAGGATTGCCAATGGGCTCAATCTACCAGGATTGCCAATGGGCTCAATCTACCAGGATTGCCAATGGGCTCAATCTACCAGGATTGCCAATGGGCTCAATCTACCAGGATTGCCAATGGGCTCAATTTACCAGGATTGCCAATGGGCTCAATCTACCAGGATTGCCAATGGGCTCAATCTACCAGGATTGCCAATGGGCTCAATCTACCAGGATTGCCAATGGGCTTAATCTACCAGGATTGCCAATGGGCTCAATCTACCAGGATTGCCAATGGGCTCAATCTACCAGGATTGCCAATGGGCTCAATCTACCAGGATTGCCAATGGGCTCAATCTACCAGGATTGCCAATGGGCTCAATCTACCAGGATTTCCAATGGGCTCAATGTACCAGGATTGCCAACGGGCTCAATCTACCAGGATTGCCATTGGGCTTAATCTACCAGGATTGCCAATGGGCTCAATCTACCAGGATTGCCAATGGGCTCAATCTACCAGGATTGCCAATGGGCTCAATTTACCAGGATTGCCAATGGGCTCAATCTACCAGGATTGCCAATGGGCTCAATCTACCAGGATTGCCAATGGGCTCAATTTACCAGGATTGCCAATGGGCTCAATCTACCAGGATTGCCAATGGGCTCAATCTACCAGGATTGCCAATGGGCTCAATTTACCAGGATTGCCAATGGGCTCAATCTACCAGGATTGCCAATGGGCTCAATCTACCAGGATTGCCAATGGGCTCAATCTACCAGGATTGCCAATGGGCTCAATCTACTAGGATTGCCAATGGGCTCAATTTACCAGGATTGCCAATGGGCTCAATCTACCAGGATTGCCAATGGGCTCAATCTACCAGGATTGCCAATGGGCTCAATCTACCAGGATTGCCAATGGGCTCAATTTACCAGGATTGCCAATGGGCTCAATCTACCAGGATTGCCAATGGGCTCAATCTACCAGGATTGCCAATGGGCTCAATCTACCAGGATTGCCAATGGGCTCAATCTACCACGATTGCCATTGGGCTCAATCTACCAGGATTGCCGCAATGGGCTCAATCTACCAGGATTGCCAATGGGCTCAATCTACCAGGATTGCCAATGGGCTCAATCTACCAGGATTGCCAATGGGCTCAATCTACCAGGATTGCCAATGGGCTCAATCTACCAGGATTGCCATTGGGCTTAATCTACCAGGATTGCCAATGGGCTCAATCTACCAGGATTGCCAATGGGCTCAATCTACCAGGATTGCCATTGGGCTTAATCTACCAGGATTGCCAATGTTAGCTCAATGTGGGCTCAACTTGGGTTCAATATTAGCATCAATATTGGCTCAATGTACCAGGATTACCTATTGGCTCAATCTACAAGGATTGCAAATGGGCTCATTATGGGCTCAATCTCCTTGTATAGTGACAGACAAATTGTAGCATTACTTTATGTCTTTGACATGAGCAGATTACAGACTAGGAGTTTCGATAATTTCTCTGAATCATTAATTAGATATCACGGTTAATTGGCTCTGTCCCAAACATTACACTTCCTTTCGTGATTTCGTTTTGTATCACTAGCTGGAATTGCCCATTATTACTTGATGTGTAACCACTGACCTAGCGCTGGAATAGTAAGGGCTTCCTTCCTGTTCGTATTTCTCCAAGATGGGTTTCATCACGGCTTCCTCCTCTGCAGCAGTAAACTGGGGAAATTATCAAAGGATGAACATGTGGTCGGCCGGTTTTAAAGGTAGGATACATTTTGCAGATATCAAAAATATTTACTACCGAATTATTAAGATATATCTTACTCATTTGATAGTAAATAATGATTCTAGGCATCCAGCAAAATGATTGGCGCTAGATATCCTGTAATTATCCTGAAAAATATAATTTTATAAATAATTTTTTTTATAACAAAATAAAAAATAACATAAAATCAGGTGCATGTGCTTTTTTGTTTAGAGTGGGCGGGTTTTTTATCTCACCTCTTGTCCCATGCGTTGTTTCTGTGCCTTCTGTACTTGAGCCATTACCAGCGCTGCCTGCTTGCCTCCCATGACAGAGATACGAGCGTTGGGCCACATGTACAGGAATCGTGGTCTTGGCACGGAGAAAGAAACAAATATGAAGATGAACTAGGAGTTGTATATATCATTTGCAGGATTGAGGGCTTATTTGAGGGTTATTTGCCACTGGTAGATAATGCAGGATCCAGGTCATAAGGCATAAACTAATGCTGGATGATTTTGCAAGATTGAGGTTATTTTGGTATTTATCAAAATGAGGATTTTGGAGGATTGAGGTTATTTGTTACTTTGTACTTTCACACTGCTCATGCTCTATGCACATTTTCCATAGAGCTTCGGTCAAGGTGCAAGTTATGTGTCAATGATAGGAAACGTTTGCATACCAAGGGTCATGTGTGCAGACCCTTGTTCCATGTTTGGCTGCTGTATATCTTAATGGTAAACCCCAATGAGGATTTTGCAGGATTCAGGCACTGGTCACCAGTAATAAATATTGGAGGATTTTGCAGGAATCAGGTTACATGGAGTTTTAAAACTTTGGAATTGAAGGATTTTGCAGGATTCAGTTTATGTGTAAGAAGAAAAGGGAAGAGGATTAAGGTTAATAAACTAATTGTATCCATAAGTTCAGGACACTGTGTGTGTGTGGGACTGTCTGTCTGTCTGTCGGGCTGTGTGTCCGTATTTTGATTATCTTGAGAACAGGGCACTGTAATAAAGTTCGGCGGGTGTATTGCTCAGGACCCACGTATGTGAGTTAGTCTTGCATACGCACTGTGGACCTCCGAACAATATAGGTCCACACGATGCGGGAAGAGGTTACGGTTTGTAGACTTGCCCAGGTCCACAATCCGTTTTTCAGTTTCCGAAAAAGAGCACTAGAGGAAAAACGGGTTAGGGTTATATATAGAAAAGATAGAAGGGACAGCTGAGAGGCCCATAATCCAAATTTGAGGGTAAATTTGTTTTGGGGAAGCGAGAAAAATGAGTATTTAGTCAAAGTTTTTTAACTACACGAAGACAAAGGAATGTCCACAGTACGTATGTAAGGTAAAGCTGGTGGCACTGCCAAGTGTGAAGTTGTTTGGCTGAGCGGTTTTCCAAAAAAGCAGCAATATCGGAGGCCTAGACCCGCAACAAAAACTTTAAACCCACATTTTTTGATCTACCGACCCTATTTTTGAAAGGCCTGTAATCGGAAGCAGAACTATTTTTTTGTTGGCTTAATAACAACACGTCATGCTAAAACGCAGGAACATGCAACAATTGTCTAAAAAGCCTGCCAAAGTGCAGCAAGATCCATCAGGCCAAAAGTCTCAAGGCCAAACTGCCTCAGAGTCTGTGGTCACCTATCACAGCAGGATACAACTGTGGCATTGTTTAATAAGACTAGCTCTCATTGTCTCTGATGCCGGCCTTTTATACACTGGTGTTGGTAGCTAAAATGCATCAAAGTGCACCAGACTTTTTGCACCGGATGCACTGTGTTTGCGTCTGGCAGGGTTCAACAAATCGTTTCTATGCGGCATTCTGCAACATTTGTGACCTGGCACCACGAGATGGGTGAAAAGTCGCCAAAAAAACAAAAATTGACATTATCACATTTCTAGAAAGAAGAGGACCTAAACTTTCAAATGATGTATTGTGTGTTGCTGTAGCTTATTCCTAGCCGCTGCTATACTCTTTTGAAATTGCTGAAGTCATGCTCCCTTGTTTTCGGAAAACGGAGTTCAAAGTCCATGAACCGTGCCAATTATACTATCACCCGGTGCAATTCAGCCACAAAAAAACACACTTTAGAGTTGTAATTGAGCTATAAAATGTTGGGATATGATAAAGAAGGTTTTTTTTGGAAAGTAAAAACGTTAACTCGAAACCGACCTCCCACTTGAAAAATTGACGTTTTGACCAATAACTCGTTTTGGCCATGTGCGACTTTCCGCTCATTTCGTGGTGCCAGGGGCCAATTTCACGGAGCTGCTAAGCACAAAAATTTGCTTAGCACAAAAAAGTCTTGCTCATTAAAAACAGGTTACCAGCCAAAGTTCTACGTGTTTTTCATGCTAAGCAAAAAAACAGTTGATTATCAATCAAAAACAGTAAAGATCACGTGAAAATTTGGTCTGTAACCTTGTTTTTGCCAAGGACACATTTTCATGCTAAGCAAATCTTTTTGCTTAGCAGCTCCGTGAAATTGGCCCCAGGTCACATTTGTGCAGTTTGTTGGATAAGCACACACTGATGTCAACTTTCAATGATCTGAAAAATCGGTGTAGAATCGTACAAAATGAAATCGTTTTTATTTCTTACCCATATGCCCGTCCACACATTCCATAGTTACCGGCACCGAACGAACCACCTACGATGATTGTGATCTTGGGAACTTTGGCACAGGCGACGGCTGTCACCATCTTGGCCCCGTTCTTGGCTATACCGCCCGCCTCTGCATCGCTGCCAACCATAAAACCTGTCAAATTCAAAAATAGACTTGAAAAATGAATTGCAAATTTAAAACGACTTTCGAGATGGGACAAATATTAGAGACACGATCTCTAATGAGAACATTTGAAAAGTGGGCGAGCTTGGCAAGCCCCGGCCCCGCTATGGTCACCCTGCTACCCAAGCGTGGTTGATTGCTGGCATGCCACACTAAGTCAGCAACGAGTCACTAACAATAATAATAACCATATTTTAATTTGTATAGTGCAAACAATATATTCAAATGCGCTTTACCCCCCCCCCATTTAAAAAAACCAAAAACTTAAAATGCACTTAAAATAAGTTAAAGTTAAAAACTATAAGATCTAGTCTTCTCTTAATCCGGACTTGCCTGTCTCAAAGGGGAGTCCAAATTTCTCCTAGTTGTCCTAGTCTGTCTTGGAACCGGGCAGTTTGGGATCGCGGGCCTCACTTTGAACGTGAAGCATTTTTTCGAAAGAATGCCAGTTAAAAAACAATTAACCCTAACCCCCTAGGCTCTTTGGGCTAACAAACCATCCTCAATCCTTCAAAATCCTCATATTATCAATATGTACAAATGGAATTCATCGTCATTCCTCCAAAATCATCAGTTATTTCTTGCATTTGTTCAGTGGAGGGGTGATCGCTGCCTCAATCCTCCAAAATCCTCAATCACTGCTATGGGTTGAGTCGGTGCCAATGACATTTAGAAGCAGTGTTTGTGGTATTGAGCAAAATGAACGGTTGCATTAAGCATAAAGAATGCTAGGGAAAGGCCTATGACTTTGACCCATTGTATTTTTCAAAATCCTCTAAAACTTCAATGGGGATTGAGGAGGATTGAGGAAGGTTAATGCAGTTAAGATACAAGCAGCAGTTTACCTGTGATGTTTTGTAGAAATATGAGAGGAATTTTCCGTTTGCAGCACAGTTGAATGAAATGAGCAGCCTGTCAAATAACGGACACAATTGTATTGGGTCAAATCTACCAAAGTTCATTAGATCCCGCCAAGTATTAAATCACTTGGCATACAGTAGACCTATTGTGACCTGCTCCCACGAAACCTGGACAAAGACGCACAATGTCAGGAAGTCATTTCAGGGTGGATTTAACCATTTTGAGGTTTTGGGTTTTTCTGAATCACAAACTATTAATCTACAATCTCCCCAAATTTGAACATAATCCGTCACCCAGAAGTGTGTTTTCTTTGTCGATTTTGTGAAACAATTGTGTATAGAAATGATACGCATTTCTTTGAACTTCAAAGCTGTTTATCTCATATTTAGGTTGTCAGGGTTTTATCACTAAATCCTCCCCCAGGGGAGATAGGGTGGAGGTACATTTGTAAATGATACATCATTTTAAAGCTGAGAACCTAGAGAATTTGAAAAAAAGCAAAATGTAAAAAATATAAATGTCAACTTTGTCTGGGTTTCGTTGGAGCAGGTCACATTTGTCATTCGAAGCACCAGAAGACAGAACATAATTTTCTAAGATCCCAATTTTAATATAACATTTGCCGAGACGTAATTTTGAATTGCGTCCAAAATCGGCATTTAAGGCGCATTTTCATTCAGTCGAAAGCAGTTATGCGCATATCATGCACTGAACTAACCAATAACAGCGCCCATATAGTGCGCGTGTATGTGCGTCTTTCCAATGCTTGTATGTACCATACAAAGACTACAAACCAACTACTAACGGGAAACGCGTCTTTGAGACGTATCTTTTGTAATGAGATGCTAAAACGAAGCCAAATAAAATATCGTGGAGTTGTTACTGCTAAGAATAATTCGTTCAGAGTCGTTCAGAAGCCAGTAAATTTCAATTCTTGCAAGATATTCAGCTCAATCTCACCTTTAGAGCACATGATGAATACAGCACCCCATTGTTGCCAAGGATACCTACTGGGTAACCATGGATATGAGCAAATCCTGAACACAAAAACGAAAGAAAAACAATTAAACGTTATTAGATGATGGTACAAACAAATAGATCTTTCTTTTCTTGGGACATCAATTTTGTTTTCATTGGCCTGACGGGAATACGATCAAATCTCAATGTGCATTTGCACAGCTGCCGTGTACGACCCTCGCGATGACCTCTCTGATGTATAGAGAGGTCAACCCTACATCTGACACTACCTTGTCACTGACCTGTTATCAGCATGACCTCTCTGATGTCATAGACAGGTCAACCCAACATCCGACACTTCATTGTCAACTGTTATCAGTGTGTCTTCGTACAGCGTTTTGAACTCGTCAAACACGCTGCTGTTTACGACCTTCGCGATGACCTCTCTGATGTCATAGAGAGGTCAACCCTACATCTGACACTTCCTTGTCACTGACCTGTTATCAGCGTGTCTCCGTACAGCGTCTTCAACTCATTAAACACGCTGCCGTCCACGACCCTCGCAATGACCTCTCTGATGTCATAGAGAGGTCAAGCCTACATCTGACACTTCCTTGTCACTGACCTGTTATCAGCGTGTCTTCGTACAGCGTCTTGAACTCATCAAACACGCTGCCGTCCACGACCCTCGCAATGACCTCTCTAATGTCATAGAGGTCAACCTTACATCTGACACTACCTTGTCACTGACCTGTTATCAGCGTGTCTCCGTACAGCGTCTTGAACTCGTCAAACACGCTGCCGTCCACGACCCTAGCGATGACCTCTCTAATGTCGTACACTTTGCTGAAATCGCTTTGCGCTATGCCGTACAACTCGTCAGCTGAGTACAGTGGATCCCGCGGCTCTTGAATTGAAATCTAAGAGAACACAGATGAGAATTTAAATATTAAAAATGAGATTAGAAGGTGCGCGAAAAGGCGAAAAAGGCCATTCCAGTGCTCCAATTTTGAGGTTTATTTGAAGAAAAAAAAGCAGCAAAATATTTTCTTTTGGAGTAAACTTATGAAGAAAAAAAGCAAATAATCTTAAACATGCATAGTATATATGTGACCTGTCATCACAAAATGAGCGTAAAGTCGCACGGAGTGATTTCCCAGCACGGCCAGTCAAAGTCAAAATTTGAAGGGGTGGTCGATTTTGAGATTATATGGTTTTTTTTAAGACTAAATCCCCAACAATCAAATCCCAATTTTTCAGGACGATCAGATAAAAACAAAATTAGTTTTTGAGACAATGTTGACTATGCCTTTCTATGCCTTTCACACATTTTCTCGCAAAAAAATTCCCGTTTTCTCATAATCATAATTAAGACTCCAGACTAAAAAAAAAAAAAAATATTGAGTATCAAACCTCCAAGTGTTATATACCATTGGAAAGCTCTGTTTTCACAGAATTTAGAAATACCCATATCCCAATTTTTGATTTTGCCGACTTTACGCTCATTTTGTGATGACAGGTCACATAATAAGATATTTATTGCCGGATTCAAATCATGTAGTAAAACTAGTCTCCAGAGATAGTTGTTCAAAAGCATCAAGAGGAACAATAACAAAGGAATGCTTTTGTAAAAGTTCATTTAAATAGCTTGTAAGTTGACTAAAGACTAAAGACTAAATGACTTGTGATTGACTTGTGATTGACTTGTGATTGACTTGTGATTGACTTGTGATTGACTTGTGATTGACTTGTGATTGACTTGTGATTGACTTGTGATTGACTAGTGATTGACTTGTGATTGACTTGTGATTGACTTGTGATTGACTTGTGATTGACTAGTGATTGACTAGTGATTGACTTGTGATTGACTTGTGATTGACTTGTGATTGACTTGTGATTGACTTGTGATTGACTTGTGATTGACTTGTGATTGACTTGTGATTGACTTGTGATTGACTTGTGATTGACTTGTGATTGACTTGTGATTGACTTGTGATTGACTTGTGATTGACTTGTGATTGACTTGTGATTGACTTGTGATTGACTTGTGATTGACTTGTGATTGACTTGTGATTGACTTGTGATTGACTTGTGATTGACTTGTGATTGACTTGTGATTGACTTGTGATTGACTTGTGATTGACTTGTGATTGACTTGTGATTGACTTGTGATTGACTGTGATTGACCACATTTGTATTCCTTTATAGTTAGTACTTGTTTAATTGTGTATTTGTCCCTTTTATGTACACCCTTAAATCAGTCTTACATTTATGGTTTTCTTTCTGTTGAGGTTGGCAACTGTTCTCCTAGCAAGGTACAGCGCGTGACTGTCATCTTCTGCTAAGTGGTCTGTCACGCCCGACGTCCTGAGATAAACATGTGCCATCATAAAAATGTGGATCAAAATTGTACCTGAAAAAGTGTCTTTCTAAACAAGCAAAAATACCACACACAAAAAAACCTGAAAAAAAAAAATATTACAAAAACACATTCTCGGGTGCATTTTTTGCCCGGAACAATCGTAGTAATTGCATACTGCAATTTTGATTGTCTAGAAAAGTTTGTAAAATAAAAATATACAAAACATTATTTGCACAACCTCATCTAGAACATCATTTGCTTCAAAAACGGTGCACTTCATACATAGATAATTGTGTATTTTGTTAACACTTAAAGAGCTATAGTTCGTGAATTGCCATTACGACCGAGGATCCCCTATTGTGTTTTCATTTCATTCCTTTACTGAAACCTAACCCCATTGCTTTGCGCTTATCCTGGCGATTGAGGACAAAGAAACCGTCCTTCGAGGATCTTTTGTTCCCTTTGTTTTCTTTTGATTTTCGATCCTTGATCGCAAAAGGAAACAAGCACCTCCTTACCTGCAATGGAGGTCAGCCCCGCCCAATTCTTCGGGAGACACCACTTCACCAGTTGCTGCTCGTACCTATGGCAACAGAACGACTCCCATCAGAATGCGAGTACATCTTACAATGCACACGAACGAGAACATGAATCTTGTTGAGTAAAAAGGGTGTGTCAATTTAATTAGATATTTTTCTGTACAAATTCATTGTTCTTGGAGTGGTAAATATTGCGGACGGCGACTTTACTTCTGACAGCCGATGAGCTATCCATATTTTCTTCCTATGAAGATCAGCGAAACTTATGCTGCGTTCCAATCGCGTCGTGTTTATCGTGTTAACGAGTCGTATAATGGCGTTCTAATCGCCTGGTAACTCGTGTTCACCAGTGGTAAACTCGAGGTGGATTTTTTTTCTTCATGTTCACGACTTCATAAACCAATGAAATACTCGCGCATGCGTGTTGGTTCAAGTACGAGTTCTTGCGCGATAAAGAATGTCCTTACCGCACGACTAACTCGACTGTGCGCGTGCGTCTTGGTGATTAGCGTTTGGAATGCAACCTACTCGTGAACGGTGAACACGATAAACACGACGCGATTGGAACGCAGCATTACCAACGGAGGACCAGCTAGAAAGATGGTGCCCTGCTTTTTGACGATGATGCTCTGATCAGCCATGGCTGGTACGTAGGCACCTCCAGCTGTACAGCTACCCATGACAATGGCAATCTGGTTACCAGTGAAACAAACAAAAACAGAACAACAAGAGATTAACAGATAATATGAGACACAAAAGGTACTGGCAACCAATGAAGTCTCATAAGCCAACATTTCTTGCTACAGTAAGCAGGTTTTTTGTTGCTAACAGTAAAGTAGAGACTAGGGCTGCAACGGTTACACGGTTACACGGTTAACCGACCGTTCAAACGGTTACACGGTTACATTTTTCCGGTTCGGTTAACCTAATTTTTTTTATTTATTTTTTATTTATTTTTTTTTTTTTTTTTTATTATTATTTTTTTTTTTTAATACAAAAAACCTACCAATTGTCAACTTTGTCCGGGTTTCGTTGGAGCTTTTTAGTTGGGAAAAGGGATGGTTTCGTTGGAGCAGGTCACAAATAGTACAACTGATTAAATTGTGTATGGACTGATAGCTTATCTAACATATAGTCGGCCTACATTACACAAATTGATGCAGACAATTACCAATTGCAGAACTGCTCAAATTAGCAGCGCTAATTAGATATGCATTACAGGCCCGTGCATTTTTTTTTTTTATTATTTTTTTTTTAAATTTAAAAAAAAAAATTTTTAATTTTTTTTTTATTTATTTATTTTTTTTAATTTTTTTTATATTGCTACGGTTACGGTTAACCGTAACCGTAAAACGAACGGTTACACGGATAATTTAATAACCGCAAACTGACAGCCTTAGTAGAGACGTGAATTTGGGCCTAGGGCTGCATTTTGACATCATTTTGTTGACGTCATTTGTGACCCACATGTCGCCAAAAAAACATGTCGCAAAAAAAACATGTCGCAATTGAGTTATATACATGATTAGAAAGCCCACAATGTAAGCTTTCATTTGGTATATAATAGAGCTCAATAACCCCACCCATTTTAGAAATATGACGTGTTTACATATTGATTACTTCCTTGGAGTGTAAATTACACAACTGAGAAAACGGGCTTTGAATTAGCTGACCCTGCTGTATGTAGAACAACAAAACGGTGAGCACAAAATGGTTGTTTTTCCCACTTTATTCATCAAAATCAACATTTTTGTGAATGAAACCTTAAACTCTAGGTATTCAAGATGTCATTCGTAACAAAAAACAAATTCATTTTTTGGATGAAATGTTCACCCTCTCAACATTGAGCGGGGCATTACATGATGATGCACAACACGATATAATAACCTTTTTTGTGTGTGGAGCCGGTCACATTTTGACTTTTTGATCGAAAACCATCATTGTTCAACGTGTGAAAATGCACGACAGAGAATTGTGTTTATCACACACGTTAGGCCTAACATTACAAGCAACGTAAATAGCAGACGAAACATTCAGTAGATGACAGAATTCACTTTTTTGTTTCAACGAGTATTAGGATTTAATAAAATTATTTTATTCTGCACAATAATAATTTCCAACACTATACATTTATTTCAAATATTTATAACTCGACACCAAAAAATAGAAAGAAATTACTATTCGCAAAGATTTGCAACATTCTCGCGGTCGGCATGACGTCACGAAGGGGCGAGCCGTCCATAACAACATGCGTTTAACCTCAAATTTTACCCTTTGCGCTAAGTGCATATACAATAGGAAGATAAACGAAGTTCCCGGATGTCCGACCGCGAGAATGCTCACCTTTCTGTGATCTTTAATTTTGAGTGCCAACCAGCCCCAATACTCAGTTCAACTTTTGTACAAAACAGTCGCATGGCCACAATCGAGGCCGCCAAAATGCCCAACCAATGACCGACGACGGAAACAGTCCTTGGTTCCATATGTCCGCCATGAACGCAGTTCAGTACTGCAAGGTCAAAGGTCACTGACCTGGGATTATAGAAAAAAAAGAAAAGAAGCTCACTGACCTGTGGTATGCCCATGCTGGACATGACGGCTTGATTGTAAAAGATGCGGCCAAAGTTGTCCCTGTCGGGAAAGACTTCATCCTGCCGGGGTAAATTAGCTCCTCCAGAATCCACTGAGGAATCGAGAAAATGACAACTAAACAAAGATTGTTCCTATGTCAAAGATGAATACATAGGCTCTGTGGCTATACATCAATCCAGTAGGCCACGCTCGCCACGGTAGTTGCCTTAGTAGCATGACGCGTGCCTGGTCGATCACTTGCACAGTGTAGTACAACTGGTGGCACGTGCGGCTTGTGTGTATTAAAGCGCTCGCCTCTCAGCAATGTGGCCCGGGTTAGATTCCCGGCCCGGACCATATGTGACCCACTCTGCAAAAATGAGTCTGATGTGTTAAAAATGTTTTTTTTCAATTGTACAGTTGGTCAGGAAAAGCAGGAAATAAGCTTTCATTTGATATATGGCACAACGCTGTAGTGTAATGCATTGGTCTTTTACAATTTTTGAAAATTTGCTTTTTCTCAGTTATACTCAAAATGTCTTTGAGAGAAATGAAGATTTACAATTGTAGTGCTTCATCAGATGCTATGGTAAGAGAATGACAAAATCTGTATTTAATTTAATTTAGGGATCAAAACAATCTTTTCAATCGATCAGATCTGAAAATATAGGTGTTGGAGAAACCAAAATGCCTTAAAACTAAAATATTATTTGTTAAAAAAAAATCACCTCCGAGACAATAAACACCCCTTTACGTAAAAATGTATTTTCCGACATCAGACTCATTTTTGCAGAGCGGGTCACATATGTGAGTAGAGTTGTGCGTTGGTTCTCTCCTGTGCCACGAGGGGTTTTTCTCCGGGTCCTCCGCTTTTCCTCCCTCTGGAAAAATCAAACACTTTCAATCTCAGGCTGTGCTCTGTAGCCATATATGAGTCGATGTGGCCGGCTGCCATAGGCGCCTTTACGTGCCAGCGGCTCGACTACGTTGTAGCCGCGCCCTTCGCATTTCAGCACACTAGCGCCGAGTAAGAATGCTTAGCCTTCCCAATTATTATTATATTATTAATATTAACTTAGTGTAGTATACATAGTGGGTAACGCCTTTGGCTTTTGGAAATGACCAACAATTTACAGTACTGGGAGTCAGATTTATGATTAACATAACAACATCAACTTGAGCCAGATTAGTGCAGGGATGTAGTCGAGTCCATCACAAGTCCCTGCAAGTCCCT
This sequence comes from Crossaster papposus, assembly GCA_037893245.1. Taxonomy (NCBI): domain Eukaryota; kingdom Metazoa; phylum Echinodermata; class Asteroidea; order Velatida; family Solasteridae; genus Crossaster; species Crossaster papposus. The sequence goes on along the minus strand of JBAIAA010000918.1, from coordinate 407,165 downwards.
GCAAGGCCCTGCAAGGCCCTGCAAGGCCCTGCAAGGCCCTGCAAGGCCCTGCAAGGCCCTGCAAGTCCCTGCAAGTCCCTGCAAGTCCCTGCAAGTCCCTGCAAGTCCCTGCAAGTCCCTGCAAGTCCCTGCAAGTCCCTGCAAGTCCCTGCAAGTCCCTGCAAGTCCCTGCAAGTCCCTGCAAGTCCATCACAAGTCCATCACAAGTCCATCACAAGTCCATCACAAGTCCTTCAGTTCCAATTTATATCACAGGCTATTCAAATCAGCTTTGACAAAAGCATTCCTTTGTCATTGTTCATCCAGTTACTTGTGACTGCTTTTATGAAGGGACTTGTGACTGGCTTCACGAAAGGACTTGTGAACGGACTTGCAGGGACTCGACTACAACCCTGGATTAGTGCATATCAGATAAGCTACCTACCTAGATACACACAGGTCAAGTTGTTCTCTCTCGCAACGTCCTGCGCTCGTAGATGCTTCTTCACTGTGATTGGATAGTACGTGCCTGCCTTGACCGTTGCGTCATTAGCGACAATCATACAGTCCACCCTGCAACCAAAAGACATCTTCTAATTTCTCTTACTTAATTTAAAAGGTAGGATACACCATTGGTAATTGCTTGAATTATCAGGAATGGGTGGATGTAAAGGTAGGATACACCGTTGGTAATTGCTTGAATTATCAGGAATGGGTGGATGTAGGATACACCATTTGTAATTGCTTGAATTATCAGGAATGGGTGGATGTAAAAGTAGGATACACCATTGGTAATTGCTTGAATTATAAGCAATGGTGGATTTGGGGTTTGTTTTTTATATATTAAATATCGTCAAACTGACCTGTCTCAAGTTTTACAATTATGAATGCCGAAAAAAAGCAAGATTGTTTTGCTCTTTTGCGATTGCCGTCTGGCGATCATAATTTTGTTTTATAAAATTAAATTGTTCAGAAACAATTAGCCCAGACTATAGTCAAGATTTCACATCCACCCAACAGCAATAAAAAAAAAAAATGTTAGCCACCTTTTTCCCTGAAATAATTGCCACATCTATGTACAGTGTAATTATAGTCAATATCCTAAGCTAGAAAACAAGTCAAACATGTCAAATGTTAAACACCCACCCAGACACCCTGCCAATACCAGTGATAATTCCCCCCGCGGGTACTTCCTCTTCACCATACAGATCGTGGCCAGCCAGCTGGGATAACTCAAGGAACGGAGAGCTGACAAAAAAAAATTAAAATTCCAAAAAGAAATCTGATAAAACTCAAAATTTAGGTTTTGTCATTCATCATAATTTGCAAGAAAATGAACAAAGGAATGGTTTGTCACAGTTTATTTTAAAAGATATTCATAAATACCTAAGACAGTTTACCCATTCCTATTGGTCGAGAGTTCGTCACATGGCCGGTCTTAAACGAATGCTAAAGACATGGCTGGCTAGTTTTAAACACTTTTCAAGTGTCGCTTGAAATTTGGGCACCTATGAAATCCAGTGCCTTTTACCGTTTTAATGGATAAACATTCACAATCCTCATGTAGGCATGCGCAATACTATACCAGTGAGTCAGTATTTCATGGTAGTAAATTCACAACTCATTCGCCACAGCTGTACCTGCGCGACGCACCAATGGCCATAAAAGGAGTTGTTTACGTCTTATTCGCAAGATGGATGTTCCATTATATAAATGAAGGGGGGGGGGGGGGTTTGAAAACCACAAAGTAAAAACAAAATCGTTGGAAAGTTTTAATTTTTGACTTGTTTTGGACCGAAAAGGTATTTATGAATGAGAATACAAATGAACATTGTTAACCAATTCGCCCCGGATGACGTATATAAACGCAACAATTTTCCCCAAATTCAAAACGGATGACGCATAAACACGCCAAGTTCAAGTTCGGAAATGTATGTCAGCAGCGAGCAAGGCCGGAAATGCATGGGTGTGCTTCCCGGCACTATCAGCCTGAACCTGCCTCGGATCAAGTTTCGTTAAAAATAATCCGCGCGTCGGCTTGGTGATGTTAAAATAATCCCGGCGCGAACTGGTTAAAGCAGAAATCTTGAACCCATTGCTGTTTTATTTAAGGAGCTCTAACAAGTCGTCACAGTCCATAACCCTAACCCTCCAGGGTATTTTGGCTAGAAACCCTGCCAGACGCAACAGATTGCATACTTTGTCACATTGACTTGTGTGCAGAGTCCAGCAAGGTCAAGCTCACCACAGATGCACTGTGCTGGATCTGACAGGTATTTGTTTTCCTGTGGTGCTGTTGTGCCAAAACTATGGCCCTGGTCTCAACTTATAGTTGGGCCAGTTCCAACGATAGTATGGGAAAGACCCAATTATAGTTAGGACAAACACGACAATAGTTTTGGCCAATGCCACTCTTGGGGCATTTACAGCTACAATGTGACCATTCATTTTTTGTTTACCCCGGGTCTAAGAGGTTATTGATGCGATCCCTGACCAGCATCTTGCCTTGTGATACATGACGCTGGATACTCTTCTCCCCGCCTCCTTTTGTGACTGTAGCCACATTGGATTTCAGAACGGCAACCAGTTCTTTCATGCGGACATAGTTTTCCTGTGCGGGAAAGAAAATTAACAGTTAAATGTCAATATCTTTCAAAATTAATCCATTATATAAATACCCAGACTGAAAAAAAGACAGTGTATATTTGACCCTGAATTGGTTAAAGATTGTTTTCAGTACTGAATTCAACAGCATAATTATGTGACCTTGCACCATCAAATGGGTGGAAAGTCGCAAAATAACAAAGTTGACATTATTACATTTCTAGAAAGAAGAAGTCCTAAGCTTTCAAACGATGTATTGTGTGTTGCTGTAGCTTATTCCTAGCCGTCGCTATACTCTTTTGAAATAGCTGAAGTCATGCTCCCTTGTTTTGAGAAAACGGAAAAATGGGATGATAAAAAAAAAAATATTTTGTATGTAAAAACGTTAACAACTTGAAACCGACCTCCCACTTGAAAAATGAATATATTAGGTCACCTAATTTTGTTTTAATTTTTTTTTTTTTTTTGGGGGGGGGGGGGGAGGCGGGGGGTTAAAAATGTTGCCGATTGTGTAGTTATGAGCCCCATCTTTACCAGTTCAAGTTGAGTGTTTTTTGTTTATGATTCCAAAGTGACTTAATTAATTAACCCTAACCCTGCCAAATCCAGCACAGTGCATCTGTAGTGACTGCTTGACCTTGCTGGACTCTGCACACAAGTCAATGTGACAAAGTATGCAATCTGTTGCGTTTGGCAGGGTTTCTAGCCAAAATACCCTGTAAAAAAAGTTGAAAACTATTCCCGTTCCGCAAACGCGACTGTTACAAGATGGCGGATAACTCGTGCGTAATTTCTAAACACAAGCTTCATCTTGTGAGGCCCTATTCATACAGTTTAGCAATACGCCAGGGCCAGAAATAGACCGAAGCCAGGGTTTGGAAAACAGCCCCATCATCGTTGACAGAAGCTATGTGATTGGTCCGCACTCCGCACTGACCCCGGCTGGGGTTACGGTACGAACAGTCCAATTTATGGACACATCATTTTTCCCCAGTTTTTGTTTGTTGGGCTAAATGTCACAATGTTATCATTGTTCATATGATTTTCAATAAGGTTTTAATATGATAACTGTGCCAAATAAGCGTGATGAATTTGAAGCTCATTAATACTGACTACTTTATATTTGGAGACAGTGTGTGCGCACATTTATGGGTTCACAAAGTTGTCATTTTGGATATTAATTACTATGTTCACATAATTATTCAGATTTCAGTCACTAGCTTTAGAAAATGTTATTGAAGTAAGTAGAATCACCAAAATAAACTTTTCAAAAAAAATAATTCAATTTTGAATTTATGCAAATTACTAATTTATAGTCATATTTCCACCACTTGGATTTTTAGATTTTTTTAGTATGTCATTCGTGGGGGCCTATAGAAGTGCACTGTAGTACAAAATATTCTATTGCAATTTGTGTGAGGTCAACCATGAAGGAATAAGACTAAGAGCCCTCCATGGGTCAACAAAACAAAATTAGGTATTTTCCCTGGACTACAAACATACATTGATTTTGTCATTGACTGACAAGACAACAAGTCAAGTAACTAACATTGAATGATTATAATACAGTCAAACCTTGATATAGCGGCCATCGACGGTGCCGGTTTTTGTGGCCACTATACGCAAGTGGCCACTATAGCAAAACGTACACATGTACACACACCCATACATGTACATGTATGAAGTCCAGGAACCAAACAACAGGGGAGATTTCAAAGTCAACAGAGGGCGCACTTCATTTCTGCGGCCGGAGTACACAGGTTTCACGGCAATGTAATTGTACACATTTTATTTCCTGTGGGCTAATATGGGTTGGCCACTGGCCGCGTTACGCAGTGGCCGCATTAGCAGAAATGGTTATGGTATGTTTATGCAAGAATCAAACTGGGACCAAGCAAAGGTGGCCAGTTAAGCCAGGTGGCCGCTGTATCAAGGTGGCCGCAATGGCAGGTTTGACTGTATGATAAATCATGAAAGAAAAGGCACCTTATATTTGGCCGAATTCTTGTCCGGTGGCGTTCCGATCGTTGCAATTCTTTCACCATAATATGACCTATATGTACCTGCCAAATGTCTTCGCAAACTACGACTCAAAATATGACAACAAACATTCATTTTAACAATTTATTTTGCACATCCAGGCAATTCACATGGGCGCTGCCATGTTGCTTAGACGACTTTTTCTATCTAGCGCCCTCTTTCGGCGGTTTCGAAAAATGTTTTAGCGCGATACCGGCCCGTTTTCCAAACCACAGTTTTGTGTACGACGTGGCTTGGTTCATGCAATTTTGTAATAAAGATGGGGCCGATACGGAGCCTATTCTTGAGTTTAAAAAACGGTCCCGGCAGTTTGCGCCAAGCCGCGCCAGAGGACGTGTAAACACGCAAACACTCTCAAAAGTCTAAACTGATGACTGATAAACACGCTACGAGCACTCGGAGACGAAGCTTGGGTTTGGAAAACGGCCAAAGCAGCTGCTTGCTTGCGCTTATAATTAACTTATATACAGCCGATTTTGTGCAGCCTTGTGCAGCAACAGCATGTTTTTCGGCTACATCATAAAGCACAACCTTTGTGCTTACGTACGGGCCAAGCATAGAGATCTAAATAAAATCTAAACATGACATACGTTTTCAAAACTGTTCTGAAAAATGATCCGCGTATGGGATGTGCAATCTGAGAATTTTAGTCTCAGGTGCAATTTTGCCAAATTAACGCTCATCGCAGCGTCTGCGCCGGGGGTCGGGGAGAGCGCCTAGGTTCGTTGATCTGTGACGCAGCCTATTTTCAGAACAATGACGGACCGCGACAACAATGAGGTATATCCTATGGTGTTCCAAAGACGACAGATCGCCGTCGCCCGAGTTCGAGTCCAGATCCTGGCCGACGTCGATTTTTCTCAGTTTTAACGCGCGCGATTTCCCAAGTCTCATATTTTTTTTGAAGAATTAATTTCTCGTCTTTAAATACCAACCGGAGTTATTAACCCAACGGCTTAATTCGCCAGGTTGAAGAGTCCTATATGGGAGTCGGTCAATGTGTTGAGCCATAGGTCCGTACGTACCCCTGAATTGCTTAGTCAACACCACATTACTTGTTTTTCTTCATTTTGTTCTTATACCACCAATGCAGACGTCGTACGTTCTATTCTTTTCTTGATTCACTTAAAAAGAGGGAGGAGGGGGGGGGGGGGGGGGGGGAGTAATGAAAGGGTAACTTCAAAATGTTATTGAAATTTTACAACACAGTGAAATAATAAGCTAAGCCGCGCCTACAATCGGCGTTAATATTGTAACTATACAATCACGCTTTTATTGGTCAGACAAATTGACCTAATTTTAGTCTGCAGTAAAACAGGACGCGCGGCTCTCTCGACATAAAATAAGTCAAATTTTCGGACAATTAATGCGTGGGCGGCGGGCTCATTAACCCTGAAAACACATTTTCTTCTTCTTCCTTTGAGCAGATGTAGGATAGAGCTATTACTCCAGCTTCCAAACCTATTAAGTCACATCGATTTCAAACAGTGTTGAGTGGTAGTCGAATGGCCGAGTGGTTAGGCTCCTCGTCTGCGGGGTTCCATCGCCCGGGTTCGAGTAGTCCCCGTTCTGCCCGACGTCATTTTTTCCTAAGTTTTTTACGCGCGCGATTTCGCAATCTTATCTATAAAAGAATTAATTGATCGTCTTCAATCACCAACCGGAGTTAGCTCAGCGGCTTAATTCGTCAAGCTGGTACTGTCCGCGGAGCTCGTTTGCTTGCATAGGCGGCAAGTGCTAGGCCCTCGCTCCGTCAGTCCTCCCTTTACGGTTGCGTGGCCTACGGGTTACGGAACATGGACAGGGAAGGATGTGTGGTGGGCCGGGAATCCTAGAACCCAAAAGAGTCCTATATGGGTGGTCGTTCAATGAGTAAAGTCATGGGTTCGATCCCCTGAATGCTTGGTCAACACCACATAACTTTTTTTTCTTCATTCTACACTGGAGCTATTACTCCAGTTTTCAAACATAAGTCATATCGATTTAAAACAATGTTGACTGGTAGTCCAATGGCCGAGTGGTTAGGCTCCTCGTTTGCGGGGTTCCATCGCCTGGCTTCGAGTCCTCGTCCTGGCCGATGGTTTTGGTTTTTTTGCAGTTTTAACGCGCGAAATTTTGCAATTTTATCTTTAAAAGATTTAAATTATAGTCTTCAAATACCAACCGGAGTTAGCTCAACGGCTTAATTCGCCAGGGTGACGAGTCTTATATGGGAGTCGGTCAATTTGTTCAGTCATAGGTCAACACCACATAACTTTTTTTCTTCATTCTACAAGCTTCCAAACCTATAGGCCTAGGTCACATCGATTTGAAACAATGTCGACTGGTAGTCCAATGGCCGAGTGGTTACGCTCCTCGTCTGCGGGGTTCCATCGCCTGGGTTCGAGTCCTCGTCCTGGCCGATGTAGTTTTCCCCCTCAGTTTTAACGCGCGCAATGCGCCGTATTCCTGGTCGCATGAGGGCGCTGTAAGACGCCATTTTCTGGGTACCCAACACAGGCAAAATCGCGTTTAATGAAGTAGTTTAGTAACTTTCCTTTAATATAAAAATGGAATACTGAGAAATTTAAATTTTTGAGCTGTAAGAAAATGTAAACTGACGTGAATTATCTTATAATCACTTTAAATTATACCCACAATGCCGTGATCACACCGCCCTCAATGTTCAAAAGTACGGCCTATTTTGCAATCTTATCCTTAAAAGAATTAATTTATAGTCTTCAAATACCAACCGGAGTTAGCTCAGCGGCTTAATTCGCCAGGTTGAAGAGTCCTATATGGGAGTCGGTCAATGTGTTGAGCCATAGGTCCGTACCCCTGAATTTCTTAGTCAATACCACATTACTTGTTTTTCTTCATTTTTGCAGACGTACGTTCTATTCTTTTCTTGATTCACTTAAAAAGAGGGGGGAGGGGGGGGGGGGGGGGGGGGGGGGGGGGGGGGGGAGGGGGGGGGGGGGGGGGGGAGGGAGGGGGGGGGGGGGGGGGGGGGAGTAATAAAAGGGTTACTTCAAAATGTTATTGAAATTGTACAACAGTGAAATAATAAGCTAAGCCGCGCCTACAATCAGCGTTAATATTGTAACTATACAATCACGCTTTTATTGGTCAGACAAATTGGCCTAATTTTAGTCTGCAGTAAATACAGGACGCGCGGCTGGCGAAAGTGGTGACCATGGTGAAAATTTCTTACCCAAACAAGACAATTTTATTTAAAACACAAGGCTAACTCCTCACAATGTTTATATTTCAAATGAAAATAAAATATACATTGCCACCCTACTCCCGAGTGTCGCGAGGCAGCGCCGTCTGTCTGATTCTGTGTTGTTTACCTTCAGCCTCCGTTTTGCTGGTGACTGCTATAAGTATAATTTCGTGTGCTGTTTGTATAATCATGGAGGAATTCCTTCTTATTCCTCCATGGTATAATAGGCTGCGTGCGTTTGTATAATGGTAATCGTTACACGGCACTAATTTTGATCCTGTGGTTTGACGATAAATTACAGAAAAAATATGCATAGAAAGTTCAAGATATTTAAAAATCTAATCCTCATCTAGTATTTGTGAAAATCCCAGATTGACATCGAAATGAAATTGGAAATTACAGGTCAATTTGCAAGCGGGGTGTGTCGCTCCACCCATGGAGGAATAAGAAGGAACCTTACAATACATTTGAATATGGTGCTGGAGTTCCTCGACTATCGGAGGGGAAAACTACACATAGAAAACTGTATGAGATTTACGTAGCATCTTCAGTGGATTCTATCATCCAATTTGTCCAAAGTTTAGGGTGGCATCATAATCGGTTTCAAAATGAGAAGCATTTTCAAGAACATACCCCGTCCAGCATCACGTAATCCCGTGTCGCGAGGATTAGCGGAGACGGTTTGAACGCTATCACCGCGACCAACATTTAACGACTTGTCCACAAGTCTAATTGGACTCTGGAGTTGGATTTTGTGACTAAATTATTTTTACTACGGTATGCGCAATCAAACCTATGAGTCCGTATTTTAAAGGGTTCCTATTTCACACTTTATAAGGAATAATAAGCAACATTTACTAAACTGGATATGGAAAAAAAAGAAATTCACAATTAAAAACAAAACAAACCCAGGCAAAAAAAAAAAAAGGAAAGAAAGAAAATACTCGAAAACTTAATGATAAAATTTATTTAATTTGTATTCCAGATCTGCCAAAAATGCATCAAAATACAATCCATGGTAGCTGACATGTACCTGTTCTGTTTACAATTAATTACAACATTTCAAAGTTGTAATATAACATATGTGACCTGTTCCAATGAAACCCGGACAAAGTTGACAATTTCTGTTTTTTAGATTTTGCTTTTTTTAAATTATCTAGAATCTCAGCTTTAAAATGATGTGTCATTTACATATGTACCCCCACCCTATCTCTCTCCTGGGGGAAAGATTTAGTGATAAAACCCCGACAACCTAATTATGAGATAAACAGCTTTGAAGTTTAGACAAGCGTATTATTTCTATACACAATTGTTTCACAAAATCGGAAACAAATAACACTTCGGGGTAACGGATTATGTTTAAATTTGATGAGATTGTAATTTAACAGTTTGTGATTTGGGAAAACCCAAAACCTTAAAATTGTAAAATTCACCCTAAATGACTTCACGAGTACATTGTAATAAAACACATTGTGCGACCTTGCCTGGGTTTCGTTGGAAAAGGTTACAGGTCACATATTTAAAGAAAAAAATAGGTGATTTGTCAACAAGATTCGCATTACATATAAAAGCTTTTGGTATGATTATTTGCCTACGACATAGAAACAGTACACATGTACACTGTATTAACCAGTTTGCGCCGGAGGACGCATAAACACGTCACGAGCAAGGCCGGAAATGTCTGTCAGCAGCAAGCAAGGCTGGAAATGCGTGGGTGTGCTTCCTGGTACCATCGGCCAGAACCCGCCTCAGATCAAGTTTTGTTAAAAATAATCCCACGCCTCGGCTCAGTGATGTTAAAATAATCCCGGCGTGAACCGGTTAAAGGTAGTATACACCATTGGTACTTGCTCAAATTATCATGAATGAGTAGATCTGGGGGGTTGTATTATATAGTAAATATCGTTTAAATGACCTGTCCGAAGTTTTACAATCATGGATGTCAAGAAAAGCACGAAAATCAGCGTTTGTTTTCAACCGGCGTCGAGCAGATATTCTTATATTATTTGTGTTTTTTCGCGATCGCCGTCCAAATTTATGGATGCCTAGAATCAGTATTTACTTTCATACGAGTAAGATATTTCTTAATAATTCGGTGGTAAATTGTTTCGATATCTGCAAATGGTGTATACTACAGGCTAACTAACAGTTCTTGTATAACTATTGGACCTATTAATTGCCCCTTGACGCTGGGAAGCGGCTATGGCCGCTGTTGTCAGCTCGGGTCCATTGTGCAGTGCCACTGCTAGACAAAGGCTGCTTTGCACTGCAGTCATGCATATAATCTAGTGAGTGAGCAATTAATACTGGCAACAAGGGGGTTAACCATGGTATGCAATACAGTATACATTGCATGACTACCTGGAGGATTGAGGAGGGTCAGGGTTAATTTTAACAACGTAACTTTAAATTGTTGATGAATCCACAGCAACTCTTCTTGCACAGTCGCTCCTCATTGGTTGGAGGCTTTGGAATCCAGCTTGGAAAAGTATCGCTCATATTTACTCCAGTCTGTCTGCGTCACGTCGGGCTATCATTGTTTGGTCTCCGAAGTGATTCCTGGTGGTATTTCGATAGCAGTGTGTGGGGCCGCAGGATTTTTTCTTGATTGTATGAAGTTGGTGATTCTTCTAACGCAGAGGAATCCCCCGTAGCCGGTGAGCAACAACATGCTGACTGTAAAGGTCTTGTAGCCAATGTCTGCCACTTTCTTTCCCAATGCCATAGTTGAGTTTGAGAATGTGATGAGCTGATGAGACTGCAGTTCAATCAATGACTCGGCCTGACAAAATAAAAATATGAAAATTGTGGATGAAGAAAATATTTTAGGCCAAATTAAGAATTAAATAGTCCTCGTATCGTCCTCACGCACATACTCTTTTACTGCTGCATCAAAACTATTTTCTGTTCTTCAATTTGTTTAATAAAAAAAAGAGAGAAAAGTACGAGTCATTTTCACATTTCAGAAGAACCACACACTATGAACATCTTCTCCCCTAAAACAATTACTCAACAGCCCATTTATATGCTGAGAAATTAATCCTCAATTTTTTTTTTTAATGCTTACCAAATACCAGGGGCTTAGTTAATTTTGCCAGGGAGTTTTTACGGAATTGACCCACCAAGAATTATTTGGTAGGCCTAATTAGGTGTAGGCTGCTTATCAAAGAGTTTTCAACTTCAAGGACACAACCAGTTTATGTGGTAACAATTTTGTCACGGGTTGCTCAACAAAAGAAGTATCTAAGGAGTGTTTAACCAGTTTGCGCCGGAGGGCATACGTTTTACACGCAGTTTTCCCCAGATTCAAAACGGATGACGCATAAACACGCCACAAGCAAAGCCGGAAATGTCCGTCAGCAGCGAGCAAGGCCGGAAATGCGTGGGTCTGGGTGTGCTTCCCGGTACCAACGGCCGGAACCCGCCTCGAATCGAGTTTCGATAAAAATAATCCCGCACCTCGGCTCGGTAATGTTAAAATAATCCCGGCGCGAACTGGTTAAGGGATTGCTTACTTAATCTCACTTAATGAGTTGGAAAATCTCGGACAAAAAGTCCAGCAAAAATGGGGGAGGGGGGGCGTGGCAAAAGACTAAAACAAAATGGCAGCGCCCATGTAGTTTTACACATTCTTTTCAAAAACAGAGTAATTTGTTTTTAAAACTCGTTACTCACGTTAGGACTTTGAAACAAAAAGAAAACAGCTAAAAAGTAGCCTCTGTATTCCAGTCTTATATTTCAGTAAAATTAGCGGTATACGCACTTGAATTTTAACTCTAAACGTCAATATAAACTTCAGAGGCACGGTAACTTTCACGAAATAGCCAATTGAGGGCGCTCTTGATCGCGAATTCCTGGAGTATAAGCCACAGACATATAAACACATGTCTGTGAGTATAAGGAACGTGCATAATGCTATACGTAATTCTAATTCTAAAACCGAGTTGTACTTTTGCTAATTTTGTGTCATTTTATTGGGTAATTTGTGTAGTATGGGATACCTCGTTTCTTACAAACTCTGTCAAACAAATAATTTGTCAAATTACCTTGAAAACAAGCATGAAAACTCATGTTTCAGTTTGTGAAAGAGGATTTCAGTGTCACATACTAGCCGACTCGCGATCACATCGTTAATTACCTAGCCAACTCGTCAAGTCGACACGTAGTCGGCGCGCACCTGACTTCCCAAGCGCCACCTGCACCGGCACCACTAGCAGAAACTGTTAAACCCGAAGTGGTTTTTCATATGATATAGGGGCCTTTTATAGTACATGTATTACCATGGTATATATTACCGATTCAGTAGCGGGTGGGTACAGGACTAGTATATTATATGCCGAGTACCGTTTGGTACGCAGTACTGGATCGCGTAGGGCTAGCCGGCTTTCACCGCCAGCCTGAGTCGCGTGATTTTGTGCGGCACAAATGTACAGGGCCTGCGGCGCGGCGGCGCGGCGGCGGGCAAGCACAGTACATGCTGGCCCGCCTGGTGTATATACCCTGGCCCGGCGGCAGGTCTATAGCGGCGCCGGTCCCGGCCTGTCGCTGGCGGCCGAGGGGAATTAACCTCGGGAATTACGGTGCGTGTTCCAATAAAAGATATGACAGTATTAATACATTTTTTATACGCTATGCCTGTTACACCAGTATAGACGACACCGGCCAAGTCTGGAACCAGAAGGAATCGTTTCAAATTGTCAGTTTGGCGTACGGGTATGTTTATTCATTTCTCGCATTTCACCGCTGTGACTGTACCTTCTTCTCATTGTCTTTTCGGTACTGCGCAGGTTTACTGCGCAGGTTTACTGCGCAGGTTTACTGCGCAGGTTTACTGCGCAGGTTTACTGCGCAGGTTTACTGCGCAGGTTTACTGCGCAGGTTTACTGCGCAGGTTTACTGCGCAGGTTTACTGCGCAGGTTTACTGCGCAGGTTTACTGCGCAGGTTTACTGCGCAGGTTTACTGCGCAGGTTTACTGCGCAGGTTTACTGCGCAGGTTTACTGCGCAGGTCTACTGCGCAGGTCTACTGCGCAGGTCTACTGCGCAGGTCTACTGCGCAGGTCTACTGCGCAGGTCTACTGCGCAGGTCTACTGCGCAGGTCTACTGCGCAGGTCTACTGCGCAGGTCTACTGCGCAGGTCTACTGCGCAGGTCTACTGCGCAGGTCTACTGCGCAGGTCTACTGCGCAGGTCTACTGCGCAGGTCTACTGCGCAGGTCTACTGCGCAGGTCTACTGCGCAGGTCTACTGCGCAGGTCTACTGCGCAGGTCTACTGCGCAGGTCTACTGCGCAGGTCTACTGCGCAGGTCTACTGCGCAGGTCTACTGCGCAGGTCTACTGCGCAGGTCTACTGCGCAGGTCTACTGCGCAGGTTTACTGCGCAGGTCTACATTTGAAAAACATAACAAGAACCACTGTCTGACACAAAGTTACAAAGGAACGCCGTTTTTCTTACTTTTCTCATTATCCATGATTGTAGAACTTCGGACAGGTCAGTTAAACGATATTTAATATAAATTACAACCCCCCTAAACCGCCCATTCAGGACAATTAGCAATCGTGTATCCTACAACAAACCCCGTCGTGCACACAGTTGTTTACAAAATCTGGATGATATATGTGGGTTAAAAGTGTTCTTGTTTATTGTATACGAAGGATCGAGTGTGACCATTAGAAACGGAATTGGCCCCAAGATGTCGTAGTACAGGTGTACATTCAAAACAAATAACAAACAATGCCTCTCGACTAATTCGCTCCGTTTGACGGAGGGGTAATCCGTTTGACGGAGGGGTAATCCACGGACACACCAACTTTAAAGACCCTGTATGTCATACACAGTTGTTTACAAAATCTGTAAATATTTGTGGTTCAAAAGTGTTCACGTGTACTGTATACAAAGAACTGTGACCATTAGAAACGGAACGCGACGACATATACGGGGTGCGAATGCGGCTCAAGGGGGTGGGGAGAAGTTGCTTTTGCGTGGTTCTTTTATCACGGAAACCGATATGCGACCACCGCGCATATGCGACCACCGCGCATATGCGACCACCGCGCATATGCGACCACCGCGCATATGCGACCACCGCGCATATGCGACCACCGCGCATATGCGACCACCGCGCATATGCGACCACCGCGCATATGCGACCACCGCGCATATGCGACCACCGCGCATATGCGACCACCGCGCATATGCGACCACCGCGCATATGCGACCACCGCGCATATGCGACCACCGCGCATATGCGACCACCGCGCATATGCGACCACCGCGCATATGCGACCACCGCGCATATGCGACCACCGCGCATATGCGACCACCGCGCATATGCGACCACCGCGCATATGCGACCACCGCGCATATGCGACCACCGCGCATATGCGACCACCGCGCATATGCGACCACCGCGCATATGCGACCACCGCGCATATGCGACCACCGCGCATATGCGACCACCGCGCATATGCGACCACCGCGCATATGCGACCACCGCGCATATGCGACCACCGCGCATATGCGACCACCGCGCATATGCGACCACCGCGCATATGCGACCACCGCGCATATGCGACCACCGCGCATATGCGACCACCGCGCATATGCGACCACCGCGCATATGCGACCACCGCGCATATGCGACCACCGCGCATATGCGACCACCGCGCATATGCGACCACCGCGCATATGCGACCACCGCGCATATGCGACCACCGCGCATATGCGACCACCGCGCATATGCGACCACCGCGCATATGCGACCACCGCGCATATGCGACCACCGCGCATATGCGACCACCGCGCATATGCGACCACCGCGCATATGCGACCACCGCGCATATGCGACCACCGCGCATATGCGACCACCGCGCATATGCGACCACCGCGCATATGCGACCACCGCGCATATGCGACCACCGCGCATATGCGACCACCGCGCATATGCGACCACCGCGCATATGCGACCACCGCGCATATGCGACCACCGCGCATATGCGACCACCGCGCATATGCGACCACCGCGCATATGCGACCACCGCGCATATGCGACCACCGCGCATATGCGACCACCGCGCATATGCGACCACCGCGCATATGCGACCACCGCGCATATGCGACCACCGCGCATATGCGACCACCGCGCATATGCGACCAAGTAAAGTAAGTTACATAATTCACAGCGGTAAAAAGCCAGGAAATACGCACAGTTACCACTAAAATACAGTATCCATATCGGGCCCGGCACTACAGTAACGAAGACATTAACACCATGGAGGAATAAGAACACCAAAATGGCAGACAAAATGCAAGACAAAAACCAAAAACACAATTCACATCAACAAATTTAAACAGAGCTCGAAAATTGGGGGTCGCCGTAGTCTAAGTTGGCCAAGACCAAGCTAGCCCGTTCATTTGTTCCGCGGCGCGCCGTCCGTATTATCTGGGATTATTGAGGGCGCCCTTTATTTATCGCCAGATTCCTGGATTTCTTCCACTAAATCCAGGAGCAAGTTCGGGCGCGAACTATAGTTAACCATTAGTCAGTCTCTGCTTTACCAATGCGCATGCTCAAATGCAGTTCGCTCGAACGGCTCTAGTCGAACTATTGTTGAAAAGATGGCAACCGCTTTGTTTACATTTGCGACATGAATGAAATGGGTTTTGCCACTATTCTTCCACGCATATAAGTAGGATAAGCCATAACGTTAGTCATGTTGGTCCTAAAACAAGACAAAAATTACATTAGGCCCGCCAAATTTTCACTTAACGTTACTGCCTTTCCCTCCGTCCGACTACTGACATCACCTTTTTCTACGTCACTGGTTCTCTCCATGTTTTCCTATGAAAAGAGGCTACTGTCAACCAGCGGCAACCGTGCTCCAGGGTCTGGTTCCAAATAGTCGACTAGATAGTCCAACCATTCTGCGTTCGAGCGATGTTAGTCTAACTATGGTTAATTATAACACCTCACTCACAGATTCTGTGTCTTGATTGGCCGAGAGCGCGGCACGTGTCACTTGCTATTTTTACTATTTTTTACTTGTGCTATCCAAAAAGACTATACCACGCAAAAAGGACTATGCGCATAGCAACACACAAACGATGCGCATAGCAACGAAAGCGTGACTGAAACCCAGACGTGTGTTTCGGTGCATTGCGTAAACATTGCTCTATCACCTTCGCACCCGTTCATAAAGGCAACAAAGTACACGTATGATCGAGAGACGTATAATTTGGAGATTTTTTGTCATTACTATACTTTCAGGAAGCTTAAATTGTGCAGAATCTGTGAGTGAGGTGTTATAAAACAAATATTGACTGCTTTATTTCGCGGTATAGTAAAACTAGCCTCCCTCGGTGATCCATGGAGCATTCTATTTTCCCTCGGCTTCGCCTCGGGAAAATAGAATGCTCCATGGATCACCTCGGGAGGCTAGTTTTACTATACCACTCAAAGCAGTCAATATTTGTATACTATAGTTCGCGCCCGAACTTGCTCCAAGAATCTGGCGATAAATAAAGGGCGCCCTCAATAATCCCAGATAATACGGACGGCGCGCCGCGCCGCGGAAAAAATGAACGGGCTAGCTTGGTCTTGGCCAACGAACTTTGATGGTCTTGGCCGGTCGCCGCTGAGCAACGCGAGTACTCCCCCCATATCCGTTGGCGAAGTCGTGCAGATGAAGTTGAGAAGAAAATTATACCTCGAGTTCCCCACCACTGCACTGGTGTGTGAGTGGTGAACACGAGATAGGATATCCACTGTTTATTTATGACTAGGCCTAGATGTCACGAGAGAAATTATGCCGTAAAACTGGCATAAATTAGGCAAAAGTCATTTTACCGGTCGAGTAGAATTGAAAGTTTGTTGCAAAATCCGTTTTTGAACAGATGAATGGTGTCTTAAATTATACATGATTTAGTATTGATTACCATATTTTGTTTTTCAGTGTTCAACTCAACTAACATCATTTGAAGAAAATGAGCGGAACAGATGCCCTGCAAGACAAACGGGTAGAGGATCTTGCCCACCAAGTCACAGAAACTTCAGATAAAAATGTTCCAATTTTGCTTCTCGCAATCCAAGGTGAAACTTCAGCCTGTTCATGAAGTCATATTTCAAACTTTGCTAAATCTTCATTTTGTTGTAACACGCGGTTTTGCAAATGAAATGGAAAAAAAAAATTTCCTGTCCTTGCGTGCATCCTTTTTTTGCTGTCGCATTAAACAAAAATCTGAGTCATTTTTCACATCGGCACTTTTCTCCCGATCGAAATTTTTTCTATATTTAAACAAAAATTGTTCTACTGAGTACTGAGAAAATTTATGTTTAAAATGTACAGTCCCCAAATTGTGGAACATACTACATGTATCCTCGACCCTCCGTAATCTGCGCACCTAAAGCTCATGCGCGCACGCGCGCGTGTTGCAAACGTAAATTGAATGTGAATGCGTAGCAATAGGACCGCGTGGATTTAGAGGGTCTGACGATACACACTTTTGCTATTTTTCATTTCTTTGTAAAAACCCAGATATTCTGGACAGCATCATCCCTGGTTCTCAGCGAGCCTCCAATGTCAAGAAGGACATGTGGCAATACGACCTCCTGCAGAGTGTCCTGCTTTCCCTCAAGCAAGACTTCTCTCTCATCCAGGGGAAATGGAACACGGCTGCATCCTTGGCCAAGATCCTAGCGTGAGTTGGAGCAAAACAAATTCAAAATTCAAAATTTGTACTCCTGAAATGTCCTCATTTTGGACCTGTATGATTTGTTATTTGAATTCAGGGGCATAAACACCACACATTAGTTAATAAAGGTAGGATACGCCATTTAGTAATTGCTTGAATTAGCAGGAATGGGTGATAAAAAACGTGAAATCTTTTAATACCGAATTATAATATTAAGAAATATCTGACTTATTTAAAAGTAAATAATTATTGTAGGGCTAGACATCCTATAATTCCGAAAAATTGAATTTTCACGGAAAAAATGATTGTAAAACTTTGAACAGGTCAGTTAAACGATATTTACTAAGGAATAAATGTGTGTTCGAGGTTTTAATCACTCTGTTTAATACCGCTTGGAGTCTGGGTGCTGATAATTACCCAAGCCGAAGGCGAGGGTAATTATCAGCACCCAGACTCCAAGCGGTATTAAACAGAGTGATTAAAACCTCTCGAACACACATTTATTCCCATTCATAAATATCTTTTTTGTAAAATTCAGCCAAAAAGCCCCCAAAATCACAGAAAATTGTCGCAAGTAAATTTTGGTGTTTCGCCATTCTGTGTGTTTTCCCCTATCCAAAAAATACATGCAATAAAGCGTATTTACTATGAACCAGACTAAATGGCCATCACTGCATTGGCAACCTCGTTCCCAGAGTGTCAAGCTGTACTCTATTTTTACATGGACTTTTCAGGCTCGGTCAAGAGGTTTCCATTTATTGCTTTTTTTTCAATGGTTTAAAATTACAATTTATTTAAAAATAGTTTTAAATATAATTATTTTCTCATCCCAGATTTCCTGATCTCCGAAACCCACCTTTTTTGGGGGGAAAACTATTTATCTTCTTTAACAAAAGTAAATAACTCTAGAAATTATGACATCACAACAAAAATAGCGCCGAGAAAGCAGACGATATTTTTACATCAACTTTTCAGGCTTTGCCAAGAAGATTATATTTATTAATCCATCTTGTATGGATTTTAATTACAACTCATTTAAAAAAGGGTTTAAACATAATTATTCTCTTTACCCCAAATTTTCCTGAGCTTTATAACCCACCCACTTTCGGGGCAACAATTTAGCTTCTTTGATTAAAATAAATATTTATCGAAAATGTGATGTCACTCCAAATACGGAATGACGCGCAACCAGTCGCGCAACGCCGAGATAGGAATAATGTTGTCCATGTGCGGAGGCCACTTTTGTTGCCAACTGGGTTTAAACACTTCCAGCCATGTCTTTATCGTCCGTTTAATACCGGCCACGTGACGGGCTCTCGACCAATAGGAATGCCTAAACTGTCCCAGGTATTTATGAATATAAAATACTACCCCTTAAATCAACCCATTCCTGATAATTCAAGCAATTACCAATGGTGTATCCTCACCTTCAAATGCAGTACCCACTTCGACAGATTCCAACAAAACATGCAGTTTGATTTTAGGGTTTGGGGTGGTTAGGGTTATTGTCATTCCAAAGAACTGCATCAGTAGGCCTATAATCACTCCCATTTCTTAAATGTCAAACTGTTCACAAATTTATATTTGACATAATTATTTGGTATAGCGAAACCTGGCAATTGGCTAGTGTTAAATCACTTTTTACGAAGTTGATAAAAGGTTCTGGTTTTTTTTCACCAGGCATTGTGCCGTTGGCTTAGAACCAAACGACACTTACGAGTACAATGCGATTTTCCTCCCAGAGGCAACCGAACGGCTGCTCATCTTAGCCCGCAACATCCAGTTCCGCTACATGAAGATCCCGGAGAAGACACTGACCTTGAAAGAAGACCTGATCAAGGACTTCAAGGAGGTCATCGAGGCCCTCAAGTGGCTCATCAGTGGCCATGTTTTCCTGACTATGCATGGTACTAGAAATTCACCCACATTTTGGATTACTAATAATGTTCATCGGATGGGTTGACAAGGCCAAACCAACCTAAAACATGACAGACATAAACTGAATTCCGAACTGAAACCAATTTTCCAAACCAACCCGAACTGACCGATTAGGGGGAAAAACTGACCCGAACTGCAGCCAACTCGACCCAACAAAATCTGAATATCTGGATTGGGCAACTTTATATTTTACAAATGCTTTTGTCCGTTTTTTTTGTGTGTGCCAGAAGTTGCCCGCATTGCGTGATGTTTCAAAAACCGTTATCTCTCAAAAAATTAAATCATCTTGTATAATGTTATAAACACTCCTAACGTGACCTGCAATGGGTTTTTGATTTGAAGAATGTGCATGATCACCCATAACATGCACAAACAGTAGTAGTAATAAACTACCGCAGTAGTAAACATGCAATATTGTTGTACCATGTGAATTTCCAGCGAACCGGTTTATTCGGTATTTTTATTACGATGGCTAAATAAGCGGACCCTACCTTAAAATCTCAAGCGCAAAAACAAAACCGAACCGACCCGACCCGACCCGACCCGATTAAAATGGTAATAAATGTAAAGTGTAGAAGGTTTTAAAAATCCTTTAACCAGTTCACCCCGGATTATTTTTACATCACCGAGCCGAGACGCGGGATTATTTTAAACGAAACTCGATCTGAAGCGGGTTTAGGCCGCTGGTACCGTGAAGCACACCCACACATTTCCGGCCTTGCTTGCTGCTGACAGACAATTCCGGCCTTGCTCGTGACGTGTTTATGCGTCATCCGTTTTGAATCTGGGGAAAAACTCTGCGTGAATATACGTCCTCCGGCGCGAACTGGTTAACACAAATGAGAATCTGGGCTTCAGACACTCTAATGTGGAGTGTTTTCGATGCCAAATATTGGACTCCTCAAAAGTACTCTTTTTACATAATTTGCCAGATTTGTACTCCTACTTGTAATTATATTAACAGACATTTTACAACTGGTATTAACTAAGATAATTTTGACCTTATTGTACTCTCAAACAATTCTCGTATTTAATTCCAGTTCTAAGATCCAATTACCTGCTCCAGATGCTGATCACAGATGACAAGGAGACGGCAATCTTCATTCTTGGATTATTTCAGAATGCGGTCCGAGTCAACCCGTAAGTTCCGCCTATAAAACTAGTTAAAGGAAACACGTCATAAGTTTTTTTTCTCTTAAATCAATAAAGTATAATGTTGACAACAACATTATGTGTGTGGTTGTGTTTATTTTCTGTGATAAATGAGGGAAAATAATATTTGAAAATTTTGGTCAAACCACTCCGCCCCTTGAAGGGAAGCCTCATTAACATAAAACTTTGCGAGGGGTATGACGAAAATCGAGGCAGAGACTCGACGCGCTGCTACCCGGCATATCGTATACTGACTGTGCGCATTGCAACAAGTGTCCGTCTTTACATGGTTTTTCATTCTGAATCAGGGTAAACATACAACAGTTTTCGGTCATGTCGACTAGGTGTGTAGCTGCTAGGTGTAGCAAAACTAAGGATGAAGCAAGGCTTTATTTGTTTCCGGCTGATCCTAAATATCGGAGGATTTGGACAGCCAAAGTAAAGCTTACCAGAGCGAAGTGGTCCGGGCTGGCCTAGTGATTTTCGGCCCTCTGCACCGAACATTTTGAGCGTTCGTGCTTCGACCTACCGGTAGAGCGCCTAGAGGGACCCCATCTTTATCCTTGCTCGAGTCCGTGTCTGAATAAGAAATACTGTGATTCGAATCAGACGAATCAGTACTGTTTTCGTCGGATTCACCAAAAACCGAGGAAGAACTTCACGATCGTTCATGTGAAATTTGATTACTGTGCACAAAGCGTACGCGATTCGTACACTGTTGGTGCATGCACACACAACAATGTGCGTACGTGGCCACGCGAACCCGTCTCGTACCTAGACGTCGCATACCAACTATCGAGAATTTGTCCGGGTCCTGCCTCGGTTTACGTCACTCATTTTTAGTGGCCGCGAAATTTAAAAAGGGGGGGTAATTTTTTGGACGGCAAATTACCACAATAAACGTACACTAGAACCAGTTTTGCTTTTTATTCACATTTAATACACATAAATCTATTAAATTAAAACAAAAAATGCGTAATGAAAGTGTTAAACTGCATGTTTCCTTTAAAGAATGAAGAAGTTCCTGCTAACAAGGTTTCACATGCAGGCCCGTTTCTAACTACAGATCGTCCAAACTACAGCTGGGATCGTCCCAACTACAGTTGGATTGACCCCAACTAAAATTTGTATGGTCCTAACTGCGGTTAGAATCGTCCCAACTGCAGTTAGGATCTTTCCAACCGCTTTTCGGGATCTTTCCAACCACAGTTGTGATCCGTCTTCCCAACCACAACTGTAGTTAGGATCATTTCCATAGTTGAGGTATATCAAGTTCTACGTCTTGTTGCTTCTCTCCTCTCCCTACCCAGAATTGTCCTGCAGACTTTGGATGAGAAGGTGGTTCACAGCCTCCTAGATGAGGTCATCTATAAGCTATCTGCGTTCACCGAGGCGGAGGTCGGCGCCGCAGCTACACGTGCTCTGGTCAACATTGCAGAAGTCCACCGACCACTCATCAAACTGCTCTACACCAGATACAAGTAAGATAAACAGCAGATACAAGATTTCAGCTTTTTTTTTTAATTGCAGATTAAGAGCTCGGGGCCATGTACAAAATAAACTGAACAATTTAGACACGACATTTAATTAGGGGTGTGCATATGGGTAATTTGGGAACCAGGTACCCGATTGAGAAAACACGGGTATCCGGGTACACGTTACAGAAACCTAACCCCAAAATTTAAATCTCGGGAGTTCTTTTTTAGCTTGTTCATTAAGGTCGCCACTATAATACTGCCACATCCTTGAGTTAATACAGCAAGGTAGAAGTGTTTACAGTGAGCTTTGCTCTAAAGGTAGAATACACCATTGGTAATTGCTTGGATTATCAAGAATGGGTGGATTTGAGGGGTTGTATTTTATAGTAAATATCGTTTAAAAAAAATATCATGATAATTCAAGCAATTACCAATGGTGTATCCTACCTTTAAGCCTTCCATCACACTTTCCTATCGTAGAGGTCTGAGGCCACTTTTGAGCCGCTGGACTGGTAAAGGCTTCGGCCGCGACTTGAAGACGCTTCTAGGATTACTGGATGCAGGGTCAACCCAGCAGGCAGAGATGCAGGTCAGGTCATAGGTCATAGGTCATAGTTCAAATGCCGATATCTTCAACTGAGCAAACTTAACAAACTTGGTGCATCCTACCTTTACATCCACTCATTCTTGATAATTCAAGCAATTACTAATGGTGTATCCTACCTTTACATCCACTCATTCTTGATAATTCAAGCAATTGCCAATGGTGTATCCTACCTTTACATCCACCCATTCCTGATAATTCAAGCAATTACCAATGGTGTATCCTACCTTCTAAAGCATAAATAAGGGGCTACCTCCAAATCACTATTTAGTACAATTGTGCTGATCACGTGATCGTGTGGCCAATCTCTAGCGTCCAGCTGGTTGGCAAAATTGTATCCTGCAGATTATAGTAACATTTGATATCTTGACCGTGTACAATTGAATGCAGAGACTGCATCGAGCAGCTAAGACCATCCAGGCATTATGGAAGGGATTCCAGACGAGGCGGCAATTGAAGAAAGCGAACAAGGCCTTCACCAGACTACAGAAAAGCTTCAGGTAGTAAAAATGCTACACAGGAAAACATGAAAAAATACTATCTAGCACGAAAAACAAAATATGATCAATTTTAAACGTTATTTCAAAATGCAATATGGGAATGAATATGTGCTGGCTGGTTTTAAACAAATATGCTAAAACAAACAAGAAGGTTTTAAATAAGTATGCTTAAAACCGGCACCTGAGCCTGGAGGCTATTATTAATGTCCAGGCCCATGAGCCGGTTTTAAACATAATAATAATAATAATAATGTGAGCATTTATATAGCGCTCAAACACAGAAGAAACTGGTATCAGAGCGCTTAACAAAATACAAGGAACGAAAAAATAAACCAAATAAAATAGAAAAGTCTTAAGATCTTTCTTGAACTTTGTTAATACTTGTCAATAGAGGGAAACTCCACCCATAGTTTATAATGGCATAATGTTAAAGAGTGTCATTGTGACTTGATTTTTATTACAAGTTTTTATCGGTTTCGGTAAACATACAAAAAGAGATTTTCTCGCACTGCGCTTACCGTCATGCGAGCCGCCCTTTTGTTCTGGTTTATCGGTACATATGAGATATTGTGACGCAGTGTCTGCACCATCAGTACGCGAAGCCCGATCGATGGCGGCCCTGCACGCGCAAGGAATGCAAGTGAACCCTTTTGTGTACGGAATAGTGTATACATAATGTGTACTGTACATGTGAAAGTGGGCTCAAAATCATACGGAGAAGGACCTGATGCCATAATTACTAGCTCACAGATTTTCTATTCTTCTCAGAAAATACACAAATAAACGATAGTTTGTGGTGCGTCAAGTCGATATTCTCCACAGAAATGCAATACATGTACTCGCAATAGTCGGGCGCCGTACAACATACGTATGCATAATGTAGTTGGCCGCGTCAAGGTAGGATACCAGTGTGAACAACACGCAATAAAGCGATGTGCATTGAGGTGCAGACACTACGTCATAATGTCGCGGATGAGGCGGGAAATTTGAACAATATGGCTCGCCCTTGTACTTCTAAATGACAAGAAATCGTGAATATAATAGGCGCGTAAGTCGTTCTCGATAACAAATCAAAACAAATTCCCTGCAGAGTCGGTATGTTACCATATATTCTTTTAGACTAGGTAAAATATTATTGAGCCTGGATTTTCCCTTTAATATCGGCCAACCACATTTGTATTCTCATTTAAAAATTTGCACAAAAATTTGCTTAGCATGATAATTCTTTCTTGACGAAAACAGGGTTGCAAACCTCATTTTCAGGTGATGTTTATTGTTTGTGACTGGTATTCAGCCGGTTTTTTTTTTAGCAAGAAAAGCACACAGAGTTTTGTCTGGAAACCTGTTTTTACTGAGCAAGACATTTGTGTGCTTATTAGTTATATTGCCCCAACTTGTTTACACAAACGTTTAACAATCACAATTTCCCATCTATCTCAAGAGAGAAGCAAGTGCAGCGAGACTTACAGGCTGAAAAAGGACGCGAGAGGAGAGAGCTGCAGCATCAGCTGCTGGTGTCCAGGAGGCAAGCTATCCGACAGACCAGACAGAAACAGCTGGATATGATCACCGCTATGGCTCCAGGTAAATGCGAGACATGGACCAGGGATGTTCATTCGCGAATAAATCAGTATTTGATTATTTCAAGTTACAGTACACCATTTGTCAGTTCGTCACCGTCACCACGAAGTAACACTAAGGTCTTGTGATACGCGCGACCCACTTCTGGCATTTTTACGAAGTAACGCAACGCCCATAGCTATTACACACAGATAGCGTCACTTCGTGAAAACTCACAAATCAGATACGCTGGGTTTGAGTTTTTACAAAGTGACGCTATTCGTGTTTATTAGCTATGGGCTTTATGTTACTTCGTCAAAACGCCAGAAATTGGCCCTGTGTCTCGAGTTTTTCCGAAGTGACGCTATCCGTGTGTATTAGCTATGGGCTTTGCATTACTTTGTGAAAACGCCAGAAATGGGTCGCGATACAGCCATGACACTAGTGTTACTTCGTGGTGACGGTGACGAGTCGTGCATTTTTATCATTTGAAGCAGCAAAGGTTATCAAAATCTAAAGAATTGTGCTTGACAAGTATTTCTGCTTCTACTTTTCTCAATTTGCTTTACCTTGTTCCTTTAAAAAAAAAATTATTTCCCTTGAAATTCCCACTTGTTTCTCCCACAACCCCGAAAAATAAAATTGCATTGAAAATAAGTATAATACACCGTCATAAAATAACACAATGAAGGTTTTTCCAGTGCACCTGTCCCAACATTTGTATCCTTGTGGAGACATCTCTTTGTTCTTTTTTTTCTAAATTGAGTACCCTGTGGAGACCTGAACGTATTGGGGACAATGGGAGTCAAACGGTATCCACTGGGTATAATTCTATAGATGAATATAGGTCTCCCACAAAGTTTTCACAAAATAGATTCATCGATTTTACTCAAAAACTAGGGTTAGTGTCTGAGTCAGTGTTTGGGTTTGGGTATAGTATAGGGTATATTTGGTCCAATTTTGAACCCAGGAAATTGATCGTGGTTGAAATAGGAGCATTTTGAAGAGAATTTTGGACAGTCCTCAAATTGTGTACACGAGTACTGCAACTGTACTTGCAAGAGCTTTAGATGCGGAGGGAGGGAGCACAAGCGTTGTAAGTGTAGAACATATATGCCAACATGTGGGTATCACCGAAAACTACGTCTGAAAGCTCGCAAAAGTCCTACTTTTGTCTTGATTTGTGTCCTCCAAATTCCTACTTTGTGTCTTGCGTAATGAACAACTTTGATCCTACATTTCTACTTGTTCAAACCAGGTCTGCTTAAAAGCCTGAGCCAAGTTGCCTCTCTTTTTGCAGGAAAAGTGGACGCATATTTGCAGATGTCTCAGATTGCAGCAGCGGTAAAGCTTCAAGCTCGCTGGCGGGGTATCATTGAGAGACGCAAGCTGGGTCTGAGAAAGGCCACAGCCAAGCAAGTCAGGGCGGCCATCACCGTTCAGAGAGTTGTAAGTTTGCCATTTGCTCGCTTGCTTATTAGACCTGTTAAACCAACGAGTGGTTGATATTTTGTTGTGTGTATCGTCGCCCCTGGTAGGCCATTCTCGCTGACCCAAGTGCCCCAGCCTACGTCAGGGTACAGGAAGTCGAGAGTTGCCATTGTTGTAGGCTACAGTACACCATTTGTCAGTTGTGCAGTGTTATCATTTGAAGAAGCAAAAGTTCTCAAAATCTAAAGAATGGGGCTTGACAACTAACCTGATCAAGTTTTATGTCTGCAAATGCTGCATATTCTGAAAAAATAATATTCTAAGATTTTTGATTTTGAAGCAGCTACTATAATGGACATTTCCAAAAATGCCTATCTGTCTCACAGATTGCGAATTTATTGCTCCAGTCCACAAGGCCACGGCACTCCAGAAGTCAATTTGTTGGATGAACTTTCTTTTTCTGTTTTGGATGCTGGTGATGATTCCACTTGTTCTTCTAATACAGTGTGTTTTGTGGGTTATAGGTCCGTAGATTCCTGAAGAGATTGGAGGAGAAGAGAAGAGAGCCGTTGTTGTTTCAGCCTCCGCCTGGCCTGACGGATGAGAGAAGAGTTGACCTGCAGAGACAGATTGACCAACACAGAGAGTCGCACCCGGTAAGAACGTCCAAGAAATTTGTTACTCTAAGAAATTTCATCAATTAAGACTTGTCACATGACATATTCAAAGATTTTTAGATTGTCTTCCCGACTCTGTGAAGTACCTAGTAATTTGTTTTGTTTAAAGTTAAACAAGGAAATTAACTAGAGCGGGGTTTGAACCTGCCAAATTTAGATGGCGGTTCCAGTGCTCTACCAACTGAGGTTGGCGGTCCCCTATTTTGTCTGGGTTTTTTGTTTTGAAGTCAGAAGTCACAAACCTGATATTGCATGTTGCCAGGGATCACGTCCACAGTCACGATGCGAGTAATATCTATAGATGTTGGAAAATGTGGAATTAGAGAAACATTTCAGTGTTTTCCTGATGCCACAAATGTTACTGTCGCAAATAAGCTAGATCAATTGACCTATCACGACCATTATTCAATCGGAGCATCTGTTAAACATCACATGATATTCTAAATCTTAGACAAACAACAATCATTCGGCATGTGCTCCCTGCTCATTGAAACGTCAAATTTAACGCAAATGCTCAATCGGCCCGTCATCACATTTTCATATTATTCTTGTTTACAACACATTGGCTAAGCCTGTCTAACGCAGTTTGTTCTGTACATATTTCTTACGTTTTTTTTCCTAGTATCGGATCACATTTTTATACTATTCTTGTTTTCAACACATTGGCCAAGCCCGTCTGACGTAGTTTGTTCTGTTCCTATTTCTTACTTTTTTCTTCTATTATCGGATCGCATTTTCATACTATTCTTGTTTACAACACATTGGCCAAGCCTGTCTTACGTAGTTTGTTCTGTTCATATTTCTTAGGTTTTTTCCTATTATTGAATCACATTTTCATACTATTCTTGTATACAACACAATGGCAAAGCTCGTCTAACGTAGTTTGTTCTGTTCATATTTCTTACGTTTTTTTCCTATTATCGGATCACCTTTTTATATTATTCTTGTTTACAACACATTGGCCAAGCCTGTCTAACTTAGTTTGTTCTGTTCATTTTTATAATTTTTTTTCCTATTATCGGATCACATTTTTATACTATTCTTGTTAACAACACATTGGCCAAGCCTGTCATCACAATTTCATACTATTTTTGTTTACAACACATTGGCAAAGCCCGTCTAACGTAGTTTGTTCTGTTCATATTTCTTACGTTTTTTTCCTATTATCGGATCACATTTTCATACTATTCTTGTTTACAACACATTGGCAAAGCCCGTCTAACGTAGTTTGTTCTGTTCATATTTCTTACGTTTTTTTCCTATTATCGGATCACATTTTCATACTATTCTTGTTTACAACACATTGGCCAAGCCCGTCTAATTATAACCTGCATGTACATGTAGTTTGGTCTGTTCATACATGTATTTCTTACGTTTTTTTCTATTTTCAGATCACATTTTCATACTATTCTTGTTTACAACACATTGGCCAAGCCTGTCTAACGTAGTTTGTTCTGTTCATATTTCTTACGTTTTTCCTATTATCGGATCACATTTTCATACTATTCTTGTTTACAACACATTGGCCAAGCCTGTCATCACATTTTCATACTGAACTTGTTTACAACGCAATGGCAAAGCCTGTCTAACGTAGTTTGGTCTGTTCCTATTTCTTACGTTTTTGTTTCTACATGTATTATCAGATCACATTTTCATACTATTCTTGTTTACAACACATTGGCCAAGCCCGTCATCACATTTTCATACTTATGAACTTGTTTGCAACACATTGGCCAAGCCTGTCTAACGTAGTTTGTTCTGTTCATATTTCTTAGGTTTTTCCTATTATCAGATCACATTTTCATACTATTCTTGTTTACAACACATTGGCCAAGCCCGTTTAATGTAGTTTGTTTTGTTCATAATTCTTACGTTTTTTTACCTATTATCAGATCACATTTTTATACTATTCTTGTTTACAACACATTGGCCAAACCTGTCTTACGTAGTTTGTTCTGTTTATATTTCTTACGTTTTTTCCTTTCTGTTATCAGATTACATTTTCATACTATTCTTGTTTACAACACATTGGCCAAGCCTGTCTAACGTAGTTTGTTCTGTTCATATTTCTTAGGTTTTTCCTATTATTGGATCACATATTTTTATACTATTCTTGTTTACAACACATTGGCCAATCCCGTCTAACGTAGTTTGTTCTGTTCATATTTCTTACGTTTTTGTCCTATTATCGAATCACATTTTCATTCTATTCTTGTTTACAACACAATGGCAAAGCCCGTCTAACGTAGTTTGTTCTGTTCATATTTCTTACGTTTTTTTCTTTCTATTATCAGATCACATTTTCATACTATTCTTGTTTACAACACATTGGCCAAGCCCGTCATCACATTTTCATACTCTTCTTGTATACAACACATTGGCCAAGCCTGTCTAACGTAGTTTGTTCTGTTCATATTTCTTAGGTTTTTCCTATTATCAGATCACATTTTCATACTATTCTTGTTTACAACACATTGGCCAAGCCCGTTTAATGTAGTTTGTTTTGTTCATAATTCTTACGTTTTTTTACCTATTATCAGATCACATTTTTATACTATTCTTGTTTACAACACATTGGCCAAACCTGTCTTACGTAGTTTGTTCTGTTTATATTTCTTACGTTTTTTCCTTTCTGTTATCAGATTACATTTTCATACTATTCTTGTTTACAACACATTGGCCAAGCCTGTCTAACGTAGTTTGTTCTGTTCATATTTCTTAGGTTTTTCCTATTATTGGATCACATATTTTTATACTATTCTTGTTTACAACACATTGGCCAATCCCGTCTAACGTAGTTTGTTCTGTTCATATTTCTTACGTTTTTTCTATTATCGGATCACATTTTCATACTATTCTTGTTTACAACAAAGCCCGTCTAACGTAGTTTGGTCTATTCAAGTCTCTCCTGAAGACTCATTTATTCGTGATATAGACGAGCCTTTCTCGTTCTTGTTCTGTTTCATAGCCTAGTCGTTTTACATTTGGTTATAAAGTATTACTTGTACGCTATGTTTTTATCAGATCTTTTAGTGGTAGTTATAGGTTTCAGTTTTTATCGTAAGTTTTATAGTACATTTCAAGTCTTTTTATTTGTATATTTTTTTTTTCACGCTTTTTAGATAAGTCCAGATTGTGTTATTATGTAAGGCGCTTTGAGGTGTTTTTTTTCACATAAAGCGCATTATAAATATCTATTATTATTATTATTATTATTATTATTCATATTTCTTACGTTTTTGTCTTTCTATTATCAGATCACATTTTTATACAATTCTTGTTTACAACACAATGGCAAAACCTGTCTAACGTAGTTTGGTCTGTTCATATTTCTTACGTTTTTCCTATTATCGGGTCACATTTTCATACTATTCTTGTTTATAACACATTGGCCAAGCCCGTCTAACGCAGTTTGGTCTGTTCATATTTCTTACGTTTTTTCCTTTCTATTATCAGATAACATTTTCATACAATTCTCGTTTACAACACATTGGCCAAGCCCCTTTAATGTACATGTGGTTTGTTTTGTTCATAATTCTTATGTTTTTTAACCTATTATCAGATCACATTTTTATACAATTCTTGTTTACAACACATTAGCCAAGCCTGTCATCACATTTTTATACAATTCTTGTTTACAACACATTGGCCAAGCCCGTCTAACGTAGTTTGTTCTGTTCATATTTCTTACGTTTTTTCCTTTCTATTATCAGATCACATTTTCATACAATTCTTGTTTACAACACATTGGCCAAGCCTGTCTTACGTAGTTTGTTCTGTTCATATTTCTTACGTTTTTTCCTTTCTATTATCAGATCACATTTTCATACAATTCTTGTTTACAACACATTGGCCAAGCCTGTCTAACGTAGTTTGTTCTGTTCATATTTCTTACGTTTTTCCTATTATCGGATCACATTTTCATACTATTCTTGTTTACAACACATTGGCCAAGCCTGTCTAACGTAGTTTGGTCCGTTCATATTTCTTAGGTTTTTCCTATTATCGGATCACATTTTCATACCATTCTTTACAACACATTGGCCAAGCCTGTCTAACGTAGTTTGGTCTGTTCATATTTCTTACGTTTTTGTCTTTCTATGATCAGATCACATTTTCATACTATTCCTGTTTACAACACATTGGCCAAGCCTGTCTAACGCAGTTTGGTCTGTTCTTATTCCTTACGTTTTGTTTTCTATTATCAGATCACATTTTCATACTATTCCTGTTTACAACACATTGGCCAAGCCTGTCTAACGTAGTTTGTTCTGTTCATATTTCTTCGGTTTTTTCCTATTATCGGATCACATTTTCATACTATTCTTTACAACACATTGGCCAAGCCTGTCTAACGTAGTTTGGTCTATTCATATTTCTTACGTTTTTGTCTTTCTATTATCAGATCACATTTTCATACAATTCCTGTTTACAACACATTGGCCAAGCCTGTCTAACGCAGTTTGGTCTGTTCATATTTCTTACGTTTTGTTTTCTATTATCAGATCACATTTTCATACTATTCTTGTTTACAACACATTGGCCAAGCCTGTCTAACGTAGTTTGTTCTGTTCATATTTCTTAGGTTTTTTCCTATTATCGGATCACATTTTCATACTATTCTTGTTTACAACACAATGGCAAAGCCTGTCTAACGTAGTTTGTTCTTTTCATATTTCTTACGTTTTTCCTATTATCGGATCACATTTTCATACTATTCTTGTTTACAACACATTGGCCAAGCCTGTCTAACGTAGTTTGTTCTGTTCATATTTCTTAGGTTTTTTTTCCTATTATCAGATCACATTTTTATACTATTCTTGTTTACAACACATTGGCCAAGCCCGTCTAACGTAGTTTGGTCTGTTCATATTTCTTAGGTTTATTTTCTTCTATTATCAGATCACATTTTCATACTATTCTTGTTTACAACACATTGGCAAAGCCAGTTTAATGTAGTTTGTTTTGTTCATAATTCTCACATTTTTTAACCTATTATCAGATCACATTTTCATACAATTCTTGTTTACAACACATTGGCCAAGCCCGACTAACGTAGTTTGGTCTGTTCATATTTCTTAGGTTTTTTTTCCTTCTATTATCAGATTACATTTTCATACTATACTTGTTTACAACACATTGGCCAAGCCTGTCATCACATTTTTATACTATTCTTGTTTACAACACATTGGCCAAGCCCGTCTAACGTAGTTTGTTCTGTTCATATTTCTTACGTTTTTCCTATTATCGGATCACATTTTCATACTATTCTTGTTTACAGCACATTGCCCAAGCCCGTCTAACCTGCATGTAGTTTGGTCTGTTCATATTTCTTACGTTTTTTTTCTCAATTATCAGATCACATTTTTATACTATTCTTGTTTACAACACATTGGCCAAGCCTGTCATCACATTTGTATACTATTCTTGTTTACAACACATTGGCCAAGCCTGTCTAACGTAGTTTGGTCTGTTCATATTTCTTAGGTTTTTTCCTATTATCGGATCACATTTCCATACTATTCTTGTTTACAACACATTGGCCAAGCCTGTCATCACATTTTTATACTATTCTTGTTTTATTGGCTTAGCCTGTCTAACGTAGTTTGTTCTGTTCATATTTCTTAGGTTTTTTCCTATTATCGGATCACATTTTCATACTATTCTTTACAACACATTGGCCAAGCCTGTCTAACGTAGTTTGTTCTGTTCATATTTCTTACGTTTTTTCCTATTATCGGATCACATTTTCATACTATTCTTTACAACACATTGGCCAAGCCTGTCTAACGTAATTTGGTCTATTCATATTTCTTACGTTTTTGTCTTTCTATTATCAGATCACATTTTCATACAATTCCTGTTTACAACACATTGGCCAAGCCTGTCTAACGCAGTTTGGTCTGTTCATATTTCTTACGTTTTGTTTTCTATTATCAGATCACATTTTCATACTATTCTTGTTTACAACATGCATTGGCCAGGCCTGTCTAACGTAGTTTGTTCTGTTCATATTTCTTAGGTTTTTTCCTATTATCGGATCACATTTTCATACTATTCTTGTTTACAACACAATGGCAAAGCCTGTCTAACGTAGTTTGTTCTTTTCATATTTCTTACGTTTTTCCTATTATCGGATCACATTTTCATACTATTCTTGTTTACAACACATTGGCCAAGCCTGTCTAACGTAGTTTGTTCTGTTCATATTTCTTAGGTTTTTTTCCTATTATCAGATCACATTTTTATACTATTCTTGTTTACAACACATTGGCCAAGCCCGTCTAACGTAGTTTGGTCTGTTCATATTTCTTAGGTTTATTTTCTTCTATTATCAGATCACATTTTCGTACTATTCTTGTTTACAACACATTGGCAAAGCCAGTTTAATGTAGTTTGTTTTGTTCATAATTCTCACATTTTTTAACCTATTATCAGATCACATTTTCATACAATTCTTGTTTACAACACATTGGCCAAGCCCGACTAACGTAGTTTGGTCTGTTCATATTTCTTAGTTTTTTTTCCCTTCTATTATCAGATCACATTTTCATACTATACTTGTTTACAACACATTGGCCAAGCCTGTCATCACATTTTTATACTATTCTTGTTTACAACACATTGGCCAAGCCCGTCTAACGTAGTTTGGTCTATTCATATTTCTTACGTTTTTGTCTTTCTATTATCGGATCACATTTTCATACTATACTTGTTTACAACACATTGGCCAAGCCTGTCATCACATTTTTATACTATTCTTGTTTACAACACAATGGCAAAGCCCGTCTAACGTAGTTTGTTCTGTTCATATTTCTTACGTTTTTCCTATTATCGGATCACATTTTCATACTATTCTTGTTTACAGCACATTGCCCAAGCCCGTCTAACCTGCATGTAGTTTGGTCTGTTCATATTTCTTACTTTTTTTTTCTCAATTATCAGATCACATTTTCATACTATTCTTGTTTACAACACATTGGCCAAGCCTGTCAT
Source organism: Crossaster papposus (assembly GCA_037893245.1). Taxonomy (NCBI): domain Eukaryota; kingdom Metazoa; phylum Echinodermata; class Asteroidea; order Velatida; family Solasteridae; genus Crossaster; species Crossaster papposus. The sequence continues at coordinate 373,309 of JBAIAA010000918.1, read as the reverse complement.
CACATTTTTATACTATTCTTGTTTACAACACAATGGCAAAGCCTGTCTAACGTAGTTTGTTCTTTTCATATTACTTAGGTTTTTCCTATTATCGGATCACATTTTCATACTATTCTTGTTTACAACACATTGGCCAAGCCTGTCTAACGTAGTTTGTTCTGTTCATATTTCTTAGGTTTTTTTTCCTATTATCAGATCACATTTTTATACTATTCTTGTTTACAACACATTGGCCAATCCCGTCTAACGTAGTTTGGTCTGTTCATATTGCTTAGGTTTATTTTCTTCTATTATCAGATCACATTTTCATACTATTCTTGTTTACAACACATTGGCAAAGCCCGTTTAATGTAGTTTGTTTTGTTCATAATTCTCACATTTTTTAACCTATTATCAGATCACATTTTCATACAATTCTTGTTTACAACACATTGGCCAAGCCCAATGTCTTTCTATTATCAGATCACATTTTTATACAATTCTTGTTTTATTGGCTTAGCCTGTCTAACGTAGTTTGTTCTGTTCATATTTCTTAGGTTTTTTTCTATTATCGGATCACATTTTCATACTATTCTTGTTTACAACACAATGGCAAAGCCCGTCTTACGTAGTTTGTTCTGTTCATATTTCTTCCGTTTTTTCCTTTCTATTATCAGATCACATTTTCATACAATTCTTGTTTACAACACATTGGCCAAGCCCAATGTCTTTCTATTATCAGATCACATTTTTATACAATTCTTGTTTTATTGGCTTAGCCTGTCTAACGTAGTTTGTTCTGTTCATATTTCTTAGGTTTTTTTCTATTATCGGATCACATTTTCATACTATTCTTGTTTACAACACAATGGCAAAGCCCGTCTTACGTAGTTTGTTCTGTTCATATTTCTTCCGTTTTTTCCTTTCTATTATCAGATCACATTTTCATACAATTCTTGTTTACAACACATTGGCCAAGCCCGTCATCACATTTTCATACTATTCTTGTTGACAACACATTGGCCAAGCCTGTCTAACGTAGTTTGTTCTGTTCATATTTCTTACGTTTTTCCTATTATTGGATCACATTTTCATACTCTTCTTGTTTACAACACATTGGCCAGGCCTGTCATCACATTTTCATACAATTCTTGTTTACAACACATTGGCCAAGCCTGTCTAACGTACATTGTAGTTTGTTCTGTTCATATTTCTTAGGTTTTTCCTATTATCGGATCACATTTTCATACTATTCTTGTTTACAACACATTGGCCAATCCCGTCTAACGTAGTTTGGTCTGTTCATATTTCTTACGTTTTTTTCTTTCTATTATCAGATCACATTTTCATACTGAACTTGTTTACAACACATTGGCAAAACCTGTCTAACGTAGTTTGGTCTGTTCATATTTCTTACTTTTTTTCTTCTATTATCAAATCACATTTTCATACAATTCTTGTTTACAACACATTGGCCAAGCCTGTCATCGCATTTTCATACTATTCTTGTTTACAACACATTGGCCAGGCCTGTCTAACGTAGTTTGTTCTGTTCATATTTCTTAGGTTTTTTCCTATTATCGGATCACATTTTCATACTATTCTTGTTTACAACACAATGGCAAAGCCTGTCTAACGTAGTTTGTTCTTTTCATATTTCTTACGTTTTTCCTATTATCGGATCACATTTTCATACTATTCTTGTTTACAACACATTGGCCAAGCCTGTCTAACGTAGTTTGTTCTGTTCATATTTCTTAGGTTTTTTTCCTATTATCAGATCACATTTTTATACTATTCTTGTTTACAACACATTGGCCAAGCCCGTCTGACGTAGTTTGGTCTGTTCATATTTCTTAGGTTTATTTTCTTCTATTATCAGATCACATTTTCGTACTATTCTTGTTTACAACACATTGGCAAAGCCAGTTTAATGTAGTTTGTTTTGTTCATAATTCTCACATTTTTTAACCTATTATCAGATCACATTTTCATACAATTCTTGTTTACAACACATTGGCCAAGCCCGACTAACGTAGTTTGGTCTGTTCATATTTCTTAGTTTTTTTTCCCTTCTATTATCAGATCACATTTTCATACTATACTTGTTTACAACACATTGGCCAAGCCTGTCATCACATTTTTATACTATTCTTGTTTACAACACATTGGCCAAGCCCGTCTAACGTAGTTTGGTCTATTCATATTTCTTACGTTTTTGTCTTTCTATTATCGGATCACATTTTCATACTATACTTGTTTACAACACATTGGCCAAGCCTGTCATCACATTTTTATACTATTCTTGTTTACAACACAATGGCCAAGCCCGTCTAACGTAGTTTGTTCTGTTCATATTTCTTACGTTTTTCCTATTATCGGATCACATTTTTATACTATTCTTGTTTACAGCACATTGCCCAAGCCCGTCTAACCTGCATGTAGTTTGGTCTGTTCATATTTCTTACTTTTTTTTTCTCAATTATCAGATCACATTTTCATACTATTCTTGTTTACAACACATTGGCAAAGCCTGTCTAACGTAGTTTGTTCTTTTCATATTACTTAGGTTTTTCCTATTATCGGATCACATTTTCATACTATTCTTGTTTACAACACATTGGCCAAGCCTGTCTAACGTAGTTTGTTCTGTTCATATTTCTTAGGTTTTTTTTCCTATTATCAGATCACATTTTTATACTATTCTTGTTTACAACACATTGGCCAAGCCCGTCTAACGTAGTTTGGTCTGTTCATATTGCTTAGGTTTATTTTCTTCTATTATCAGATCACATTTTCATACTATTCTTGTTTACAACACATTGGCAAAGCCCGTTTAATGTAGTTTGTTTTGTTCATAATTCTCACATTTTTTAACCTATTATCAGATCACATTTTCATACAATTCTTGTTTACAACACATTGGCCAAGCCCAATGTCTTTCTATTATCAGATCACATTTTTATACAATTCTTGTTTTATTGGCTTAGCCTGTCTAACGTAGTTTGTTCTGTTCATATTTCTTAGGTTTTTTTCTATTATCGGATCACATTTTCATACTATTCTTGTTTACAACACAATGGCAAAGCCCGTCTTACGTAGTTTGTTCTGTTCATATTTCTTCCGTTTTTTCCTTTCTATTATCAGATCACATTTTCATACAATTCTTGTTTACAACACATTGGCCAAGCCCGTCATCACATTTTCATACTATTCTTGTTGACAACACATTGGCCAAGCCTGTCTAACGTAGTTTGTTCTGTTCATATTTCTTTTGTTTTTCCTATTATTGGATCACATTTTCATACTCTTCTTGTTTACAACACATTGGCCAGGCCTGTCATCACATTTTCATACAATTCTTGTTTACAACACATTGGCCAAGCCTGTCTAACGTACATTGTAGTTTGTTCTGTTCATATTTCTTAGGTTTTTCCTATTATCGGATCACATTTTCATACTATTCTTGTTTACAACACATTGGCCAATCCCGTCTAACGTAGTTTGGTCTGTTCATATTTCTTACGTTTTTTTCTTTCTATTATCAGATCACATTTTCATACTGAACTTGTTTACAACACATTGGCAAAACCTGTCTAACGTAGTTTGGTCTGTTCATATTTCTTACTTTTTTTCTTCTATTATCAAATCACATTTTTATACAATTCTTGTTTTATTGGCTTAGCCTGTCTAACGTAGTTTGTTCTGTTCATATTTCTTAGGTTTTTTTCTATTATCGGATCACATTTTCATACTATTCTTGTTTACAACACAATGGCAAAGCCCGTCTTACGTAGTTTGTTCTGTTCATATTTCTTCCGTTTTTTCCTTTCTATTATCAGATCACATTTTCATACAATTCTTGTTTACAACACATTGGCCAAGCCCGTCATCACATTTTCATACTATTCTTGTTGACAACACATTGGCCAAGCCTGTCTAACGTAGTTTGTTCTGTTCATATTTCTTTTGTTTTTCCTATTATTGGATCACATTTTCATACTCTTCTTGTTTACAACACATTGGCCAGGCCTGTCATCACATTTTCATACAATTCTTGTTTACAACACATTGGCCAAGCCTGTCTAACGTACATTGTAGTTTGTTCTGTTCATATTTCTTAGGTTTTTCCTATTATCGGATCACATTTTCATACTATTCTTGTTTACAACACATTGGCCAATCCCGTCTAACGTAGTTTGGTCTGTTCATATTTCTTACGTTTTTTTCTTTCTATTATCAGATCACATTTTCATACTGAACTTGTTTACAACACATTGGCAAAACCTGTCTAACGTAGTTTGGTCTGTTCATATTTCTTACTTTTTTTCTTCTATTATCAAATCACATTTTCATACAATTCTTGTTTACAACACATTGGCCAAGCCTGTCATCGCATTTTCATACTATTCTTGTTGACTACACATTGGCCAAGCCTGTCTAACGTAGTTTGTTCTGTTCATATTTCTTACACTTTTCCTATTATCGGATCACATTTTCATACTATTCTTGTTTACAACACATTGGCCAATCCCGTCTAAAGTACATGTAGTTTGGTCTGTTCATATTTCTTACGTTTTTTTCTTTCTATTATCAGATCACATTTTCATACTATTCTTGTTTACAACACATTGGCCAATCCCGTCTAATGTAATTTGGTCTGTTCATATTTCTTACGTTTTTTTCTTTCTATTATCAGATTACATTTTCATACAATTCTTGTTTACAACACATTGGCCAATCCTGTCTAACGTAGTTTGTTCTGTTCATATTTCTTACGTTTTTTCCCTATTATTGGATCACATTTTCATACTATTCTTGTTGACAACACATTGGCCAAGCCTGTCTAACGTAGTTTGTTCTGTTCATAATTCTTACGTTTTTTCTCTATTATCGGATCACATTTTCATACTCTTCTTGTTGACAACACATTGGCCAAGCCTTTCTTACGTAGTTTGTTCTGTTCATATTTCTTACGTTTTTTTCCTATTATCGGATCACATTTTCATACTATTCTTGTTTACAACACACTGGCCCAACCTGTCTTACGTAGTTTGTTCTGTTCATATTTCTTACATTTTTTCCCTATTTTCGGATCACATTTGCATAATATTCAAGTTAACCTCACATTGATTAACTCCTGTATCCGGTCATAGATAGTGTGTATGTAATGATTCACCGCAATACGCTACTGCAGGTTTCGCACATCGCATTCATGTGATGCACGTGTGTATAGTTGTCTAAGAGTCTAGTTGTCTAAGGGTCGTGGCTAACTCATAAACGAAGATAGGTCAATTGCTCACGGTTTAAAACATAAATCTACCAAAATTAAGGGTAGGATAAGGGAAAATTGGGGTTAGGGGTCAGGAAAGTTTGTTTTGTGTGCACAAGTGAACAGGAATGTCTCCCAAGGGTACCATTATTGGTAATTGTTATTATTAACTCTTTCAGTGCCAAGGTCGTACATTTTTGATGCTATTTTATCTTCTCCAAAAGTGCCATTAATCCTACATGTATGACCCATAATGTTCTGGTTATCGTGAGAGAGCACAAATTGCTCTAACATTACTATTTATTACATGTACAGCCTTTTTTTGTTTTAGTTGGTTCTTGGTATGGGCACTAAAAGATTTGTTTATTGTCTCACTTTAAATGCTCTTAAAATTTGATTCTGATTCTGAAAAACCAATGATTTCATGTTTTTTTTTTTTTCTTTGCTCGTTGCCGTCATCAGCCGAAACAGCTGAGCCGAGAGCTACAGCAGGAGTTACACGACGAAGCCCAGGAGATGTTGGGCCGCTACCTCGTCGTCCGTATGGCTCACCGTAAGAACTACCAGAGGAGGGAGGCTCTCCTGGCATCGCTGGAGACTGACGCCGATATGCTCAGTGGTAAGCAAGGGGGGTGGAACCAAAACATGGGTGCGGTGATACACAATTAAGCGGGTGGGGGGGGGGGGGGGGGGGGGGTGTTAAAATCAGGTCCATTAGAAATCTGGAGAAATTGTGAAAAGAGTTGCCAATTTTCCAGTCGTGGGAAAACAAATTAATTTGGAGAAATCAGGAAAAAGATTGTACTTGTGTTGAAAAGGTTCAATTTCTCATGGATTTTTGGAGATTTATCAGGGGAGTAGCAAGAAAAACTGGAGGAATTTTGTTTTTTATAAAGTGTTGGGAACCCTGACTAACATATCACTATGATAAATTAGTTTCTTGTCCTTGCGCGTATCCTTTTTTTTTTTTTTTCTTGAAATGATGAAAATCTGAGTCATTTTCACATTGGCACATTACTCCCGACTGTTTAGTCTAATACAGAGCATAATATGCAGGACTCGTACTGGAGTCTAATTAACATCATATGACGCGACTCTATATAATGTTGTGACAAGTCTATACCATAGAACTATATTAAATTACTAGAACACTGGCTCGATGTATAAAGTGATGCCTGTGGAAAACTTGAAACTTTGTATGGCTATTTGCATTTTATACAGTGCGTTACCGAAGCCAATACGCCTAACGTTGTTTGCATCATGGGAAAACAAAATAATTTAGAGAAATCAGGAAAAAGCTTGTGAAAAGGTTCAATTCCTTATGGATTTTGGGGGATAGCAGGGGAAAACTGGAGGAATTTTGTTTTCATAAAGTGTTGGGAACCCTGACTAACATATCACTATGATGAGTTAGTTTATTGTCCTTGCGCGTATCATTTTTATTTCTCGCTTTTTTCCCTTTTTTCCTTGAAATTATAGCAATTTGAGTCATTTTCACATTGGCACATTACTCCTGATTGTGGTTTTAGTCCAATAATGAGCATAGTACTAGTACTGGAGTCTAATTATCATCATATGACGCGACTCTGTATAATTTTGTGATAAGTCTGATACCTTATTACTAAAACGCTGGCTCGATGTACCGGTACAAAGTGATGTCTGCTTTTTGCATATCTGAGTTTGTATTCTATACAGTGCATTACCGAAGCCGATATGCCCCAAACCAAAACGCACGAATATTTTTTTTCTCCGCGCAAACAGTGCAAATCATCCGCGTGCGCGTACGCACTGGTATCTGCCGCAGATGAATTTGCCGTGACTTTTTTAAACTAGAATGATGCGCACTGCATTTAGAGTACACTGTCAAAATTCAATCCATCTATTATTATTATGTTCTACAACACGCACATGAGGGATTCAAAGTATCTCTGCGCGTGAGAATGAGGAGTTAGTGCTCTAGTAATTTAATATAGCTGTATGATCTACATGTATACAAATACGTCAAGCTAAAAAGAAAAAAGGGCCTGCATCTTTCTTTAAAAAAAACTATCCGGACGAGAAACTAATGTTTTTCTTATTTGGCCTTACGACTGTAAGTTTATATCACACAACAAATACCAACTGTTTATTTGTGTAATTTGTCCGATCTTCCTAGACGCGCCCAAGCTTTGTGACCTGACGGATCGCGACAGACACAAGTTCACCAGTCACTCGGCCCCGATTGCCGCCAAGGCCTTGGCCAATCACAAGGAGCAGATGTTGATGCTGCGTCAGCCGTGGTGGAAGAAACTGAACGCGGAAGAGAGAACCGATGAAGAAGTTGAGCGAGATTACGACTCCAACATCTTATGATGGCGACAATGAGGAAACAATTTTTAAGGCCAAATTTGGGGAGGACCACTGAGAGAGTTTATGAATGATTTTTTGTTCTGCGGTTTCCCTGTCGACCCCAAGAATTACTCTATTAACTTAACCCTGCCAGATGCAGCACAGTGCATCAGGTTGAAAAGTCTGCTACACCATTTAGCAGTCAGAAACAGTCATAACCAAAAACTGTTTTTTTTTTAACAGTTGAGAATTACACACAAAATCGTGCAGTACTCAATACGAAACACCAGTGCATAAACAGCCAAGTTCCAAGACTATTGAGAGCTAGTCCCCATTGAACAATGCCAGAGATGGATCCTGCTGATGTGGGTGACTACAGACTCTAAGGCAGTTTGTCATAGAATAGTTGATCGATTCAGAAGTTAGCACGACAGCCTATATAAGCCTGATGCTCATACAAAGACACTATGGCTGTGTGCGCATTCGTAATAAACTAACTTGTGCATGCTTTGTGAGGCATTGGTTACCGTGTTTGACTCGTGTGCGATGGCCCACAGGTTTCAAATCTTGACGGGTGCTTGTGTTCTTGGGCAAGATACTTTACTGCAATTGCCTCTCTCCACCCAGGGGTATAAATGAGTACCTGTGCAGGTAGAGACCAAATTGCACTGATCTCGAGCTGCTTCAGGAATGGTCCCGTTCCTGATGATCAGGGATAATAATTGTAAGCAAAATTTGATCTATCTCTGGCTGTGCTTCGTGGTCAGATATAGGGTCGTATGGCGGCTGTCTACATGCCGTCGACTCGACCGCGTTGTAGACGCGTCCTAAATTCAGCTTCTCAGCTGCCAGTAAGGATGGTTAGCTCCACATTATTATTATTGCACTATGCACACATAAACCCATACATACGAACCTTGCTATCACTGTGTGGACTTGGTAACAAAAGATGTCCACACTTTACACAAACCTGAAACTTTCTGTGGATTTGGCCAAGTAAAGGTTTCCCCTCTTGGATAAAGAATGCTAGAGGTAAAACCGGTTAGGTTTACATATGGAACAAGTGAAGAGGATTATCTTAGAAAGGTTCGTACTTGTGTACACACAGCTAGTGTTACATACCTAGTGTAGTTAACCAGTTCGCGCCGGATGACGTATATAAACGCAAATATTTCCCAAAATTCAAAACGGATGACGCATAAACACGTCAAGTTCAAGTTCGGAAATGTATGTCAGCAGCGCGCAAGGCCGGAAATGCGTGGGTGTGCTTCCCGGCACTATCAGCCTGAACATGCTTCGGATCGAGTTTCGTTAAAAATAATCCCGCCCGTCGGCTCGGCGATGTTAAAATAATCCCGGCGCGAACTGGTTAAGAAAACTTGACGACAATACTCATTTAATTGCACTGTGAAAATTCTTGTAATCTGAATTTTTGATCGTGACTTTTTTGTGTGTTCCTCATTTTATTTTTATTTTTAACAGATAATCCTAACCTCATTTTGCTTCTAAAGCCCCTTTTCAGAGAGGGGGTTAACCTTGTACAAACTTTCTACACACACTGTGGACCTGTGAACAAAAGGTGCATCCACAGGATGCGGGAAGATGTTACAGATTGTGGACTTGCTCACGTCCACAGTTCTGTTTCCCTCTCCCTCTCTTTGAAAAAGGGCTATAGAGGGAAAATGGGGTAAGGGTTATCTGCAGATTTGTTTTCTTATTGAAGTGAGATTTAACCAACGTTTTCTTAACTACCTAAATACCAAGGAAAGTCCACACACTATTTTAGTACATGATGTAATTATGGGGACATTCCATAGGTTTGGTGTGTTTAAGGAAAATCTCTCTAAAACTCAAACTCTGAAAAGTTTCTTCGACCTAAAATTCTCAACATCACCCTAATTTGTCTTCTCCATTTTCTTTCATTATACCCTAACCCAATTCTACCTCTAGAACCCTTTACTGGATACCCAAAATGTTATGTGGACACGAAATTGTTCCCATAACTCAGTGTATGCCTACCCATAGTACGTAAGACTGCGTGTGAAAGTAGTTTAGTTATTAAAAACCACGTTCTCAGCTTATATTTGTCCTTCAGTGCAAGTATTGATACATGTATCTGAAACATGTACAGAAAATGGTGTTTTGGAAAAATTGCTTTGATAGTGCCAATTCAAAAATCAAATATTAAAAATTGTTTCCGTCCAATCGCAGTTTGTACATTTGTATTAAAGTTGTTTGCGTTTCTGTTTGTAACATCAAAATGGAGAGAAAATAAATGTTTACTGTATAAAAAAAGTAACAAAGTTAACACAAAAAATCAACTGTTTGTTACATGTATTTCATAGTGATTGTCTTTATTTAAATCCCCAAAAGGTAAAAAAATGGCATCTTTATTAACACAATTGTAATCACTGGCTGGTACCCCATTAAATGTCAATGCTTGAAGGTTTTATAATGCCATCAATATGTCCAATTCAGTTCAATGTTCAGTTCAAAATACTTTGCTGTACTTTTTTTAAAGCTATTTTGTTTGACCTGACGACAAATCTTAACCAGTTCGAGACGGGTTCAGGCTGGCATCTGTGGATACGTAGCCCACCTTGATATTTTTAGCTATTACACTTTGAGTGAATACATGCCCTCAAGAATGTGCATCATTTTGTAAAATATTTTAGTAGATCTAACTGGGTGAGTTGTTTTATGACGGCCTCATCCCACCCTCTATTGGCGGCAGGGTTGATAGGAGAGGGATGCATGATGGTCACTACCCGTACTCCTTCTGCTCCCGCCGCAGCTAAAGCCTTCTTGGCTCTCTCTGCGGCAAACTTCCCGATACCCACCACCACCTTGACGTCAAGGAGCTTGACCATGTTGCAGACAAACGTGTCGCAGAGCTCCACGATCTGTTTACGGCTTGCGACCAGCATGTCCGGTGGCGTGATGTTTTTTCCGGTCTCGGACATGAAGACAAGGCTGCAGTGGTTGTAGACAAAGGCGTTGCGGAAGAAGGCCTCAGGGGTCTTGCAGAGGGCCTTCCAGAGACCCCAGAAGCGACTGCCACTGACTTCCTTGCGGTCACAGCTCAGGCCCACTATCTGTCTCTTGGGGTGCTCCTTAGGAGGCTTGCCCACGTTTCCCTTGATGCCAAGGAAGTTGTTGACGGAATCCTTCTCTCCAAAAGGAACCTTGCAAAATAAAAAACAATAACATATTTTTAGAATCTTATTACCATTGTAGACTCTCTATAGGCTGTTGTGCTAACTTCTGAATGGATCAACCATTCTATGACAAACTGCCTTAGAGTCTGTAGTCTAGTCACCCACAGCAGCAGGATCCATCTCTGGCATTGTTCAATGGGGACTAGCTCTCAATAGTCTTGGAACTCTGCCGTTTATGCACTGCAGGGGCGGATGCAGGAATTTATAAATGTGGGGTCCTAGCCATGGGCGGGGGATCTTGGGCTTTCCCCCACAAATGTTTGTTACAGTAGAAGCTCCGAGGTGCATTCTGGAACATTATAATGAGCCTATTTTTCTTATATATTTTGTTCCTGTTGTTGGTTGTTATTGTTTACACTTTAGGCTACCTTTAGACTTTAGGCTGCTGATTATACGCAATACTGGTGGCCAAATGATTTAGCCATATAGTGTCCAACATACTAAATCAAACTTAAAAAAACAAACAAAAAAACAAATACAAAAAACCAATCCAGTCAAAAAATGTGGGGGTCCGGAGCCCCAGGACTCCCCCCCCCCCCCCCCCCCCCCCCTGGATCCGCGCCTGCACTGGTGTTTCGTATTAAGTACTGCACTATTTTTTGTGTAATTCTCAACCATTTTTTTGGTTATGACTGTTTCTGACTGCTAAAACGTGTAGCAGATTTTTCAAACTGATGCCCTGTGCTGCATTTGGCAGGGTTAAGGCAGGAAAACCGCAGAACAAAAGATCATTCATAAACTGGACTGCATATAGAACTAGGCCTTGACCAGTTCGCGCCGGGATTATTGTAACATTCACCGAGCCGAGGCGCGGGAGTATTTTTAACGAAACTCGATCCGAGGCGGGTTCAGGCCGATGGTACCGGGAAGCACACCCATGCATTTCCAGCCTTGCTCGCTGCCGAACAGACGTTTCTGGCTTTGCTCGTCATCCGTTTTGATTCTATAGTAAAAACTTTGCGTGTATGTCTTCGGCGCGAACTGGTCAATAGGGATTGTGGCTTTTTGTCACACTACACCATTAATGATTCATTGCCACACTATACATGTGCCCCTCTTCATTGCATCTTATGAAGTAGCTGTAGCTACATGTAGTATGAAAGCTAATATGCATAGTTAGTCATTAAAAGTGCTACCTTCTATATTTTCTAGAGTAATTCTTGTAACTCTCAATACAAAGATTTCAGAGTCGCTTTTTATTTTAACTAGGTAATAGTCGGAGCAAGAACATTTTTTAAACTATCACCCCATTCTGCGCCATGCCAAATGGGCCAGGGTTCATCCCAAGGAACAAGATCTCCTTGGTCGAGTTGCAGTATTTCCTTATGAAGTCCTCGTGAGGTTCGCTAGCGTACTCGAGGGGATTGTAGACGTACTCCACGGGCTTCCCGAACTTCATATCCGCCACGTCCCTGTTGAACGGAGCCACCAGTTCCGACAAGAAACGGTCGGCGATACTGCCTGATGACGATGTCGGCACTGCAGCTGCTGCTGCTGCGTCGGTGCTGTTGCCTGCTGCAGGGCTTGCTGTTGCAGCATCACCCGTTTCACTGACGGCTTCCGGTTGCAGACCTGCGTCATTCGGTTTGTCTGCTCCATCTTGTTGGTTGCTTTTGGGAACCTTTTCTGGTTTAGCGCTTTTGTCTGGAACTGCTGTCCTTTTCCGAGGCATTGTAATCAGCGATTCTCAGCTGATCTTCTGATGGTGAAAAAATAAGTGGAAAAATAATTTCCAAAAGTTTAAGGACGTACTTTAACTAATGCGAAAAACATTAGTGAAGCAAATTTCATAACACCAACAATAGTTGATATTTGTGTTATTTGGAAATGTTCACCTAATTTAAATCAATTTGAAAATGAAGAAAGAAATTGGCAAGGCAGAACTTGAACCTGCGACCTCCGGAATACTGGTCCGGTGCTCTACCAACTGAGCTATCTTGCCTTTATGTTGGCAGTCTCCCAAATTGTCAGTATCTTTGTTCAAAATATGGAAAGAATGTAGCGTCTAAACGCCACTTCTTTGGAGAGTCAAATGCATGAACCTCTTGGAACCAGATTATACACATGACTGCACAGCAGCCTTTGTCCACCAGGTGCACTGCACAATGGACCCGAGCGTACAGCTGTGTCGGACAGGCCTGTTCTACCAGACAGCATTACAGACAAATTAGCAGGCCGACGTCAAGCCGGGTAAATTATTTTAGTGATATTACAATGTACCTATTAGTATTACATGTAGGCAAACGTTTAGACATAGACATGGAGAAAAAAGAAAGAACAAAAAATCCATGTCTATGGTTTAGACGAGTAAAAAAACAAACAAAGTGAAAAAGTTTATCACAAAAACATCAGTCCCACTCCCAAATTCACTCCTTTTCAACATTTTTGCAATGATTGAGATGATAAAAGATGAAAACAATGGCGTCGGGGTGCAAGATATTTTCCTTTTAAATTTGTATGCATACTTTTGAAAAGAAAATGTCGGGAAATTTGTCTTCGTCGTCTGCTTCGAATTCTATAAACAAAACATGTGTTAACGTAGATTAACGTAGATGGCGCCCTTCGTGCTTTGCATGCGGAAGTGAAAAAACCACAAAAAACAACATCAAAACGATACGATGAGGAAGTACTGCGCAAAAAACCGTTGAGACTGATTTACAAAGCTGCGATGAAACTCCAAATACACAGCTTTTATTGGTGAATTGTCTGATGTTTGTCGTTGTGTCACCATGCCAGAACTGGAATATGTCATCAAGGAGGTGAAACGATTCCTGAAAGGTAATGTTTCTGGCAGAATTTTAAGCTCAGTTTTTTTAAGTTCTGAATGTTCGTACCGCACGCATCATCATCATCATTCATTATGGGATGGGCGTACCGTGGGATGAACACGCTGTCCATGTATGCATGGAGGAATAATTCCTCCATGATGTATGTGTGCGTATGACATGTAGCGATTCGTTTCATCATTTCTCCGATGAGTATTGAACGTGAAAACTTTCAATTTCTTTCTTTGCATTAATTTCATTATTATGTTATTCGTGCCGTGGGAGTACCGGTACCTTATTCGTGAAACACCTCAACACTAACCATGCCAACTTGAACTTGGTGATATTAATGTTCGTATCCCATTACTTAATCCTGGTTTATCGGTCGCGCGACGATCGATGACCAACGTTTATGGTCCCTGAAAGGCGATTCTTTTTTGTACAGTTTATAGTCGTTGCGCAACATTTGTAAGAATTCGTGCAACGGTTGTTATCTGGTTTGCAAGCAACTGTTGGTTTGACCAATGAGCACTAATAAGCGTTGCGAGCGCGTGTATGAGGAACGAATCGATGTTGCAAACATACGTGCAACATACGTGCGTCATACGCCACACGCGCACCAAGGGTGACGATCAGGCATTACAACTTTTGAATAAAAACATTATTTTCTCGCTGTTACAGCTTAATTGTCAAAGTTCTAACCTATACCATTTTTTTGAAAAATACGCTGAAATAAGCAGGTAAAAAAAACAGCCATGTAATATCGGTTTCTTTCGTTTTACCCTTCAGTAATCATGAACAAATATTTTCAAGGATTTTGACAAATATTAAAAACCAAATCCTATTATTTCAGTTATGACTGTGTCAAATAGCAAAATATTCGGAAATGTTCCCCACCTTAGGACGACCAGGACATACTGGTCGAAATGTCGTGTTATTATCATTATTATTATTATAAATGGAATGTTAAAAGAAATGTAATTCAGCATATGGCTGCGAGCCTGCAAGGTTTCTTTTAAAATAAACCATTAACAAATGTTTAGGAACAACACCATTCTGAAGTGAGCAATTAAAAATATTAGTTAATGGAAAACACAATTCGTGCAAATTCCTTGATAATTCGTGGTGGGATACAGTCTGGTCCACCACACTTGTTGATATTCAGTTTCTCCAGTTTTTTAACACGTCTTACGAAGAGATCACTGGTGGAGGTCCATCAGGGGCCAATTTCACGGAGCTGCTAAGCACAAAAATTTGCTTAGCACAAAAAAGTCTTGCTCAATAAAAACAAGTTATCAGCCAAAATTCTACATGTTTTTCATGCTAAGCAAAAATCAATTGATTATCTATCAAAAACAATAAAGATCACATGCAAATTTGGTATGTAACCTTGTTTTTACCAAGGACATATTTTCATGTTAAGCAAATTTTTGTGCTTAGCAGCTCCGTGAAATTGGACCCAGGTGGTAAGTAACTTGGCAGTATGTTAAGATCTAGAAGAGGGATGTCCTGGGCCACTGTGATGAACTGTTGGTTAATCATTTACCACATCCTCCGGAAGAAAACCAGGGATGGAAAAAGTCCTCTTCTTGTCTTGAAGACAAAGTGTTCCCCACCTAAAGGCGACCAGAGCATACTGGCCGAAACGTCGTGTTAAACCACCAGTTCCAGAACCACCCTACCGGTACCTCTTCTCAAAAAAGATCCTTTCACATGGTGTTACCGCAAATCCTTCTAAGTCTAGTCTCCACCATGCTAAGCTTTAAATCTCATTTAAGTTTAACCTGTTTGGCATCAGACTGCCTGACCACGTAATGTCCCATTCTTTTCTCTTTACATTAACCCTTTAAACTCAGGCCTGTTTTCGAAGATTTTGTACGTGTTGCTAGTTTGTACAAATACCATTTACAGTGTACAAATCCCATATAATTATGTATCATTGGAAAGCTTACAAATAGGGCTATATTTTGGGGGAATATTTGGACCCCCAGGAGCTTTTAAGGGACTTATAAGTCAGATGTAGCGCGGGGCTGAGTGCAAAGGATAAAGGTAGGATACACCATTGGTAATGGCTTGAATTATCATGAATGGGTGGATTTGGGGGGTTGTATTTTATAGTAACTGTCATTTAACTGACCTTTCCGAAGTTTTACAATCATTCATGCCAAGAAAGGCACGAAAAACATGTTAATATTGTTGTTTTCGCCGGACGGCAATCGCAAATTTTCAGAATAAATTCTGGATATCTAGCGCAATCATTTTGCTGGATGCCTAGAATCATTATTTACTTTTAAATAAGTAAGAAATTTCTTAATAAATTGTTAGTAAATTTTTTCGATATCTGCAAATAGTGTATCCTACCTAAAACATGCATGACAGTATGTAATGCCAGCTTTTAATGGTTGATCATTTAACTCTGCTACATCCTGATTTAGTTGTAGATTTGTTGTTGTTGTTGTTGTTGTTGTTGTTGTTAGGCAGTCAAACAATGACATCAGGTATCCAGAAAAAAAACACCACCGAAACAAGGCCATTCCAAGATGCCTAAATTTCAAACTTGTTTTTATCTTAAATACAAAAAATGTCTGCCGAAAATGTTATTTTTTCCTACAATTTTTGGTTTTAATCTATGGACATGATTGTTGAAATTTCTTTAAACATTTTAGCTCAAAAATCGACCCAATATAATCTATATACCAAACACTAACCCTAACCCACATCCAAAAATCTATTTTGTGAAATTTCTTGTAGAGACCTATTTATCTATAGGAATTACCATGTGGAGACCTTTTGACTCCCATTGTCCACATTGTGTTCAGGTCTCCACAGAGTACCGAATTTAGAAACATGCTATCGCAATCTCTACACGTACGCACGTACTGTGCTGCCGATTGACGCATTTTGTCATCAAGTCGAAGGGAATCCCCACTGATTTCTCATGAATTACTCACTTTATTTATAACCAAACCAAAAAGTGATTATTCTTGTTGTATCTACAGGAAACTTCTGTAAAATTGTCATCACTGAACCCCATCAGGTATTTGAGGGAAAAAAAACCGTGAAAATCACGTACTTGCGTGCCGCGCCATAGACTTCTAGTGCATAAATTTACGGACAGTAAATGCATTGGGAATGTTGATAAGGTTTAATTATCTGGCCAGGGAAAGCATTATATTTAACAAATATTCATCAAAAGTATTGAAACTCTCATACACTTATTGAGCGTCCAAAAAGTTTTACGACTGACTCCTTGGGTATATTTGTATTGAAATTGACTGTTAGTCGTCGGTCTGTATGATCGGCCAGCAACCTAGCTTGGCCATTAGTCATGAGGTCATGATGCTCATGAGGTATCCTATGTATGCCCTTACTCAGTATCCTGTTAAGCCTCTTGCAGCCTGTTTGTTGCTTAAAATAGTCTCATTCCGGACAAGAAAAATGCCGTACCGAGTACCATGGTCCTGTTTGAATACATTGTGTATTATACTGGAAACACTTCATCACGTTATTGATCTATGTATACAATGTACCGGTGCATTACTTATTCTTTCTAGTTACGTACACGTGTGCATCATGATATATCTTTAACCCTAACTACCCCTAAGCCCATCAAACTCCAACTGCAGGTACATTTAAGTAATATAATTGATAGTGGTAATACTTATGTATGGCTTATACATACAAAAATACTCTAATTGAATAATCCACTCCCAAACTTCGCCCCTTAATTGTCTTAATCCCATTACTCCTATCAGCAAAATGTTAAGGCCACTTTGGACTCTCTAACCCTACAACCTCCATCCTCCACGCAAATAGTGCCTTATTTCCTTATCCCGAGCCCAGCCATCCCTACTCCCCCTGGGCAGTCACACGCTAATCTTGTGGTTTTAAATCCGTTAATTTTTTATTAATTTTCAGCTGACACTGTCAATCCATAGGCGGATGAACGACATTTCCTTTTTTAACATTCTAAACTTTGATACATCTACAGTACATGTAAATGAGAGACAGCAACTCACAATTATTTTTTTTTCCTCCGTCTTTTCCAGATTATCATCATTTGTAAAGTTATGCTTTCATTCAGCAGATTGTGATAGAGATTTTCTACTCTCGTGTGAAGGTTTTTTTGATAACTTTACGTGTGCATCCTAATTGAATTTAAATTCTTTTTTGGCTCAGCTATACAATTTACAGGCATTTGGGGGCATGTTAGATCATAGAGCTATGGTTAGATGCGGCTTTTATTTGGCATACATGTACATTTTTGTGACCCGCCCTACAAAAATGAGTCGGATGTCGCGCAATGCACTTTTTTATGGGGCGGTTTAAAGGGATCGTATACGTTTGGTAATTACTCCAAAAATTAATGGCAATAAAAACGTACTTGGTAAGAAGTACAGCAGCTTTGGATAGTATAATGCATTTTTAGAAACTTTTCACTTCGAAGTACATGTACTGCGGTTATAAAAAACAGATATCACTTTTTATCCCAAAAAATGTGAATCTGAGAAGCGTTACTGCAGTGACGTTTCTCTGATTGTGTATTGATTCCAATGCAGATTATTCTTCCTGGGTGGACATAACCGCTCCAGATTTTTGGCAATATCTCAAAATCGCTACCACCTTTTGAAATGAAATTTTTACAGGTTAGTTTTATGATATACATGTATATCTATAACTATATAGGATTGAAACAAACAGTGGGTTCCAATTACCATCGTGTACGATCCCTTTAATGTCTCGGAGGTAATTTTTCTTTTCAATTGTTTCGTTTTGTTTTAAGACTTTCTGGTTTCTGTGATATCTATAATTTCTGATATGATCGATATAAAATATTGTTTTGATTCACTAAGTAGATTAAATAAAAGTTGTTGTTATCTTTCTACCAGATAGTGTGATGAAGAATTGAAATGTTAACTCCCCGTTTCTGTGCAAAGACTTTTAAAATAAAACTGAGAAAGTGCACATTTCAATAAATAGTAAAAGACGGAGGCATTACACCACAGAGTTGTGTCATGTGTCAAATGAAAGCTAATTTTCTGCTTTTTCTGACCAACTGAAGATTTTTCTTAATTTTTACACATATTTATATGGGTCATTCCATCAGGTTTGGATACTGTGTGTTACATTGATCTATCTTTGAAAGTATCATCACATTTGATTCAGTTTTTTTATGTAACATCAATTTTTAGGTGTATCACGTGTGCAATTTGACAAGATTTGTTTGTACATGTTACATGTGTACCGTATGACCCCCTGAAAACTACAGTTTTACTCCGTTCTTATCAAATTTGCAGCAAAGTACATGTGCCTGCCTCCAAAATGATATATGTAGGGTAAATCAATTTGCATAATTCAGCTGTCAAATTTAATTTTTTGATTTATTTTTTTTGATTTACAAGCCTTCAAAAATCACTTTCATAACAAAACTGTACACATACCGGTACCTCCAATGAAAGAGAAAGGGTGTGGGACCATAATTTTTGTCAGCTAAAATTGCACACGTGTTTACAGACCCTTACAAAAAATCACCCATATCTCTGAATTATATCTCAGTATTTGAGACAAACCTTAGGTCCGATTTCATTGCCTTAACCAACCAAATTATTTTTTGTTTTGAATCTTCAGATGTTGAGACGTATCTGTCCATCACCCTTAAGAAGGAGAAACTGAAAAAAGAGACAAATGCGAAGAGAGAAGAACTTCTCAAGGATGTATCTAGCATCATCGTCAAACTCTCACCACCTGAGATAGAGGAGGAAGAAGAACAAGGTATCCACAAAATGGCTGCAGTAGAATATTCTGTTGCCTCATAGTTTTTGTTTTTTACAAAAGTTAAATCTTCATGAGTGATTGAGAATGATACGGTACAAACTTTGCACCGAACTTCCTATTTTTGGGTGTGCCAACCTCCTAAAGAAAAAAATATTCCAAAAGTAACCAAATTTTTCAATATGAACAAAGAAATTGGCAAGGCGGGACTCAAACCTGCGACCTCCTGGATACCGGATAGGCGCTCTACCAACTGAGCTATCTTGCCCTATGTTGGCGGTCTCCCAAATTGTCAGTATCTTTGTTCGAGGGCGCTAGTCTGAAGTAATAAACAGAACCAAATTATTGTTTGAAAACTTACTTGATGTAAATAGATATTAAAACCCAAACCCCCAAGGAGGGTTTGGGGTATTCTGTGAGAACTTCCCTTCTACATGCATCAGATTGCATCATTTGTCAAAGTGTCATTCCGTACCAAGTCGATCGAGAGAACTTGAAATATACTCTTTAGACCTTATTGTCACCACTTCCATCATGCACAAAAAAACAAAAAAAAATAATTCCTTCATTTATTTGCCAACGCTGATAGATTTGGACGGCCTTGATATTCAAACATACATGTACCCATTCAGAAACATATTATGGAACAAAAAAAATGGATTGTATATCATCGACTTCCAATTTGCTAAATATATCCCTTCTCTCTGCCAGCGCTTCCCCTGATATGATTTGAGCCCGGTTCCCTACCGGTACTTAATCTGATTGCATTATGCAGGGTGGTTGGTGGATTTCCCTGGATGGTCCTCGTGTAAATGTGCATGCAATCACCTGCTTAAGAATCCCCAACGGACCCCAGCTGCCAAAAAAAAAAAATTCAGCATTTCCTCAAACAGGCTTCTGACAGCGCGCCAAGCAGCGCCAACCAGCCCCTGATAAAAGTCTCCCACGGGACTCCCCGTGGAAAAACGTCACTTTCCCCAATTTAACTCCTTCTGCTGGTCGTGTACATTTTTGTGTACACAGTGATACTGAGGGCTAAAGGAGTGAGAAAACTGCATCTTGGATACCGTGTAAAGGGCCTTAAATGGTTTATGTCATGAATTTTTGAAATATTTACAGGTGTAGCTTGTTTTTAAAGGTAGGATAGGCATTGGTAAGTGCTTGAATCCGGAATGGGTAGATTTGCGTGGTTGTATTTTATCGTTTAACTGACCTGTCCTAAGTTTTGCATTCATAGATGCCGAGAAAAAAGCAAGAAAAACGGCATTCGTTTTTAACCAGCGTTGGGCAGTGTTTCTTGTTTTTCGCGATCGCTGTCTAGCGATCGTGATTTTTTTCAAACAAAATTTAATTTATCGGAACAATTACAGGATATTTAGCCTAATCATTTTTCTGGATGCCTAGAAGCATTATTTACTTTCAAATAAGTAAAAAAAAAAAAATTAATTCAGAAGTAAACAATTTTGATATCTGCAAATGGTGTATACTACCTTTAAACAAGTTTGTTTAAACCGTGATAATGCCCAAGTCAAAAATAGTAAAACAATTTACATTTCTAATGATTTTTTTTAACACTTTAATGACCATCTACATGTAGCTATTTTTAGGGTGTTTTCCCTCAAGTGAGCAGCGCTGAAATCAAAGATATAGTATACCGTATGGAACAAAAAAATCTCCCCAAACCCATCAAACTCCAACTGCAGGTTTTGCTAGGTTTTGGCAGGTTTGATACCAAAGCATAGCAACTTGTTGTTGGACTTTGTTCGACTCGGTACAAAAGGCTCAGGGAGACCCTGTTGAAATTTGCGAGGTTCAGGGCAGAACAAAACAAGAACATCATAAGAACCACTGCCCAACGCCGGTTGAAAACGAACGCCTTTTTTGTTGTTTTACTTAGCATTTATAATTGTAAAACTTTGGACAGGTCAGTTAAACAATATTTACAAAAAAATACAAATTCACACGTTCGTGATAATTCAAGCAATTACCAATGGTGTCCTACCAACCTGAGTGAGCTGTTAAAGTTTGTTATTAGTATGCTTTCTAGTGCGAGAGCCCAGTGGGTTATAGGGTTAACTACTGAACCTGTGTGCAGCTGTTGAAGTTTGTTAGGTTTGGTATGCTTTCTAATGCGAGAGCCTTACATCTCCACCACCGAGCCTATGGTTGGCTGGACGTGGTTTAGGTCGGACAGCAGTGGGTACCGCAACCCACGATTTCCTTCTTCCATTGTGAACTCTTTATCAGAAGTCGATCAAATCCAAAGTCAGATACTCTAGCGAATGAGGAAATGAATCAGTTTATGGATCCAACGGATCTGCAGTGGAAAGGATGTGCATGAATATGATACACGCCTGTAGCGTTATCTTACACAAAAATTGAGTTTATACAAGGCAGGATGTCCGCTTAAAGTATGTTTTCATGATACACAAATCAACCACAAATTTAAAGTATAAGTTTTCATTAGATTTTATGTGGAATATAATTTAGGAGAATAATTAGTACCGGTGTCCATGCATTCAGACAGCGTTTTAGCTAAAACGATAAATTTTAAAATGATCGCTCATTCGCTCACCGTGGGGCGGCCGTCGAAAATGTTAAACGCACCGGGCGTTCAGACACAGTTTTATAGTTAAACTTAGCTGTTTTCTCTTTTCACAGAGGTCACGTATAATTTTGGCTGATTTACAGAAAGGGGGGACGCTTATCCTGTAGTGTAACGTAATATATGGTTCCCCGCAGGCAAGCTGTGTGCACAGGGGGTTAATTTAGAAAATCACATGCACTAGTGCCTATAGACTAAAAATGTAACATGCACGAGGTAATTTTGCCCTTGGTTCTAGCCCACACATGCCAAACATTTCAGGGGAATCCCCAAACACCAACAGCTAGGGCTGGAATATACAATACACTCTGCAAATTCACATCCTGTTTGTCTTTTTGCATCCTTAGGCAACATACAAACAAAAAATTGTTTCTCATCAGTACCCTTGTGGCGGAAAAGCTCCATCAGGGCAAAATATTTTATATTTTATAGAATAAAAATTTCCATACCCAAGAAAATATGTGTATGTATCAAGACCGCTTGTATTTTATACTTTTTTTTATGCTGTATTTTATGCTGTTCACAGCATAGAAGTATTTTATGCAAGGATATTTTTTTGCATTGAAGAGGCACACAGACGACTGTTCACACTCAGCTTAGCTCTCCTGCCTGTTGCGCGCCCCCTGATACCAGCCTAGATTTATTGATTTTCTCGGCTTCTTGCACATGACCACTAATGTTACTATTAGTAAAGTTCACACGGCCCACTGTTGGGTCAGGTTGCCAGTGTTTAAAAATCCCTCTCCAACGTAAGTTTTAACTAGCATTGTTTACAGCAGCGTGTTTTATAGCACTGCTATATTGCAGACTGCTACATGTAAAGCGCTTCACATTGTCCGGGGCATTATTTTTTGCAGACTGCTATTGCGCTTCGCATCGCCGGGGCATTTTTTATTACAGACTGCTATAGCGCTTCGCATCGTCCGGGGCATTTTTTTTTTTGCAGACTGCTATAGCGCTTCGCATCGTCCGGGGCATTTTTTTGTTGCAGACTGCTATAGCACTTAGCATCGTCCGTGGCATTTTTTTATTGCAGACTGCTATAGCACTTCTCATCGTCTGGGGCATTTTTTTGTTGCAGACTGCTATAGCGCTTCGCATCATCCGGGGCATTTTTTTTTTTGCAGACTGCTATAGCGCTTTGCATCGTCCGGGGCATCTTTTTTTTTGCAGACTGCTATAGCGCTTCGCCTCGCCTGGGCATTTTTTATTGCAGACTGCTATAGCGCTTCGCATCAAATGAGGCATGTTTTTGTTTCAGACTACTATAGCGCCTCGCATCATCCGGGGCATTATTTGTTGCAGATCGCTATAGTGCCGATGAACCTGTTCAAAGTGCCCTGAATTATTGTCCGACGGCCTGTTCAATTTTTATAACTTAATGATTCAACGACAATGGACTGATCACAACCCTGATTGCTTTCAACCAAAACTTACATAAAATTCTTCGTCACTTCCGGTTATCCTATCTAATCTAATTGGGAAGCCGCAGTTACTCATAATATGTAACTATTTTTATTTCACATTTTGTAATAAAGATACATTTTACAACATTTGCCGTTTCAAATTTGTATACTTTCTTTACATGCTATGAATATTATTGGTCTATTTCTATAATAATTAAAATACCTCGTTCTATAACCCGATAATGCTATTCAACTCCAGATCACCTTTACAAAGTATGTCGGGGAACTGCAAGTAAAGCCCTAAAACTTATGTTTTCACAATTTTCAAACTACATGTATATATAGATTTGCTAGAGGGGGCTGAGGGAGGGAGGGTTCTGATCGTCACTGAGCTTTCAAAGCCTGTTAGGGGTTGTCTGCATGTCAGATGTATTAGACTTTGTGCATTGATGTAAATTAAGCAAAGTTCAACATTCATGTGAATCACAAAACAATCATGCAATGAAAACTCAAATCACTCGGCGCGGAAACTTTCCGTAATGTCAAAATTAACCTTTAGAGATACATGTAGTCAGTTCCATTTGTGTGTAGGGGAGTCAGGTTGGCTTCGTGGTACCTGTACTTTTCCTCGCCTTCCACCGTTGTGATTGTGGATTGGGTTTTCCCTCCCTGCCTGATTCTCATAGGTTTTCCAAAAGAATATTATTCTGGGGTTTTCCTCCCACCTCTGAAAAACTGTACCTTCTCACTGTCTTCTCTCAGCAGGTTTCTTCAGGCTTACGCACGAGCTAAAGTGACTAGGGCACTTTTAATAATAATAATGTGCGGTTCTTATATACAGTGTAGCGCTTTATTACCAAAGTCTCAAAGCGCCTAACATTATTACCCCGGTCATTGGGCCTATGAATCATTCCAAATACCATTTCAGCTCCCTGTGGAGTATGCGGCTCGATGCTGCCATTTCGGCGCAAAGCAGCTAAATGAACCACAATAACCATCTCTGCCCTCACAGGTACCCATTTACTCCTGGGTGGAGAGAAGCCATGAGTGACAATGTGCCTTGACCAAGGGCACATGCACCATAGTCCCAGGCCGGACTCGAACCCACAACCTTTAGCTTTATCTACAGATTACAATTTCAATGCTTCCAGACCACGAGGCCATGGCACTCCACTCGCACCATAGTCCCAGGCCGGACTCGAACCCACAACCTTTAGCTTTATCTACAGATTACAAACTCAATGCTTCCAGACCTCGAGGCCATGGCACTCCAAGAGGAATTGTTGGTTTCATTACCAGAAATAATTAATAATAATATGAAGAAGTCTGACATGAGGGATGGACTGATGGCTAAGTACCGCGTGCAGGGTAAGGGGATGATGGTCGTCAAAGAGGAGATCAAACATTAGATTATTAGGTGAAAGCGGCAAAGGTGAAGAGGTATAACGACAGGATTAAGCAGTTTTGTCAGAACATTCTGTTTCGGTTAGACCCAGATACCCAATGAAGAAAGACGGCTGCAGAATTGATCATCTTCTCTTCATGGACGACCTGAAGTTATTTGCCAAGAACGAGAGGGAGATCGATTCTCTGGTGCAGACGGCTCGGGTATACAGTGGGGATATAGGAATGGAGTTTGGTGTGGAGAAGGGTGCAGTCTTGGCTTTGAGAAGAGGAAAGAGGGTGGATTCTGATGGCATTCTTCTTCCTGCTTGATTGCTGCTGACAGCATGATGCACAAAGAAGTGAAGGACAGGCTTAGGAGGGTAAAGAAGTGTCTCAAATCAAAGCTGAATGGCGCTAATATGGTACAGGTGGTAAATACCTGGGCTGTTTCGCTGATGAGGTACAGTGCAGGGATTGTTATGACTGGGCTAATGTGGAGTTGGAGTCTCTTGACAAGAAAATGAGAAAGCTGAAGACTTTTTTGTTTTGGTTTGTGAATTCAGCAAGATGGCACAGACGGAATACGAGGGGATGAGGCATGACAAGTTTAGCCAGGGTTATCTACTGAGATGTTTGCCGGAAACGAGGGATCAAGGTTAAGGACAAGTGGTGGGAGCACGTTCTGGAGAGGGAACAGAGGAGGTGAAGGTTCTCTAGGACTTCAACATTCAAACTGACCATGTTGTAGAACAGGCGGCCGGATGTTGTTGTCTTAGATAAGAATGCAAAGATTTGCCACATTATAGATGTGGCAGCCCTCGGCGTTACTAGGGTTGCAAGGAAAGAAAAGGAGAAGGTGTTAAAGTACCAGGATTTGGCGAGGAAACTTCGCAAGTTGTGGATGGTCAAGAGGAAGGTCATTCCAGTTGTTGTGGGGGCCCTGGGTACCATTCCCAGGTCCCTGGAGAAACATCTCGACTAGATCGTCATGACTGTAAAGGCGGAATTGCTACAGAAGGTGGCTCTTCTTGGAACTTCTACGGAAGACACTCGAGCTCTGAGGCTGCGGGCCCAGCTTGAATCAAGTTGGTTCAACAAATAAGCATAAAATCTCTTATCTCGTTGTGCGTAAATATAATAATAATAATAATAGTAATAATTTGAAAGAGCAATATAAATGACATCATGACTATTGAATGTGATTTTTTAGAGGAGTATGCGGACGTTGACGTGCCCACTAGTCTACCGGCCGATCGGATACCGGAGGAAGGAGAAGATGAAGGTGATGACATCTATGAAGACACGATGCACGAATCTACCAACAGCAACGACTCCTCGCAGATCTCTGATGACCAGGATGAAGGGGAGGAGCCAGAAGATAAGAGTGGGATGTTTGATCTGGACGGAGACCCTTACGGTAAGGCAAGCTTTTTTTTATTGGTTGGATTATGAACATAGCATGACATTTGGCCAGGTCGGAGGGTAGGAAAACAAATTAAATATAACTGTTCTTTTTGTTTTTTACATGCAACTATTTTATCCAGGGTTGGAGAAAAACAAAATACTGGGTGAACATTTAACAGGTCAATATTTTTATGGTTTACACAGGCCTCAACTTTAAGCTTCCGAGGGTCAAGGCCACTTGGCCTCTAAGGCTCCAAAAAAGAAAGGGGCACCAAGGCCAACTTAAACGGCACCAAGGCCAACTTAAAGGGCACCAAGGCCATTTTCAAACGTTTCCTATCCTTGACACATAACTTGCACCTTGACTATTAAAGCTCTATGGAGAATGTCCATAGAGCATGAGCAGTGTGAAAGTACAAAGTAACAAATAACCTCAATCCTCCAAAAACCTCGTTTGGATCAATACCCAAGTAACCTCAATCCTGCAAAATCATCCAGCATTTAATAGTTTAGGCCTTATGACCTGGATCCTGCATGATCTTCCAGTGGCAACAAAAACCAAACACCCTCAATCCTGCAAAATCCTCTGAATTAACTTCCAAGTGCCCTCAATCCTTCAAAATCCTGCATTTTGCAAACAGGATTTGGGATTGTTAGGGCTAAACTAGTGCAGTGCCTGCATGTTCAATAAGTGCAGCAATGCGTGGCGTGGTCTGCTGCTTTTTTGCAGCTTTTTTAAGAACCGCTTATCCAAACAACTTCACACTTGACACTCCACATTCTTGGGTCCTGAGCAATAGTGCAGTGCCGATTCAAAATGCGCCTGTTCAGAACGAGCAAATTCCTTGGCCTCCGTTAGACCCGCAAATGTGTATTCGAATAGCAGTTCAGTGCATAGCGGTCTGTACTGCCCTGTTTGCGGGTCTAGGCCTTCAGTGTTGCTGCTTTGACCGGTACGGCCGGTGTTTGAACCTGCGACCTCCAGATTGCCGTTCCGGTGCTCTACCAACTGAGATATCCAGCCCTGTGTTGGCAGTATGAACCAGTATTATTATTTTTATTTTTTAACAGGGGATTTGAAGGTGGACCCAATCGCAGCATTTGAGTTAACTGCTCCAAGCAAAGAAGGTTTCATGGATAAGAAACGGAAAGGTAAATGGTCAGTTGTTTGTCTGGACTACTCTTCTGGTATCTGTGAACAGGAGGCACATAACCATTCAATAATTAAATAAAGGCTTATGGGTCATTCTGTGTCAAATCACCCAATGGTTAAACCCCAAAACTAAAACCGGCCAACCACATATTTATTTCCTTAGTAATTCAGGGGTTCCAGACTTCCGACAATTGCCGGAATTACGGCTTTTTCATATTTCTGTGAAAAAAACTCCGGCCTTCGGCAATTGTTGGCCGTAAAAGAGAAATACCACCGCAAGACCGTACATCGCGTACATACATCGCGTACATACACCGTACATACACATTTGGTACGTTGCGTACTACTGGTACGTACACAAAAATGTGCATGTACTGTACAGGGCAAAATACGATCAATCGACGACTTAGTCAAGTCTAGTTCCACACAGTTTTGGGAGCTCATGTGCGTTGTGTGTGCAAACAACATGGCGGAATAGCAACAGCAGCATGAGCAGGATTCATTTTTCATTTCGTGGAGCTGAACATTGCGTTATTTTGACTTTAAAATGGAAATCGAATGCAAAGCAAAATAAAGGCCAGAGTCTTTCAACAGCACAGCTTAGTTTATTTGAAAAAAAACCAATGTATTAGGTTAGTGTTTTTATCATGTGCAGGCTCTGTTAAGTCAGGTTTCCGCGCTCACACAAATATGTTCGCATACATTATCCACTCTAAAAAACCAAATGTCCGGCCCTGGACTGCTGACCCACTGGTATCCCTGCTAATAGCACCATGAGCAAAATGGTTTTCAGAACAACTACGATCTTGACTTTTGTTTTTGGTGTTTCACCAGAGGGGCAGTTCGGTCTTCAGACCTGGCAGAAGCGTTACTGCATCATCAAGGGTAGCATCCTGTATTACTACAAGAAGAAGACGGACAAGGAACAGTGTAATCAGATTGTGCTGACGGGCTACCAGGGACGCGAGGCACCAGAGTTTGAGAAGAAGAACAAGAGGAAGGACTTGCTGTTTGAGGTGGTGTGTCCAGCCAAACGATCGTACCAGGTACGGTAGGACTGGGTTAGGTTGGTCTCACTTGAAAAGGCAACACAAATTGAGAGTGTGGAAACAGTGAGGCATTTTTTGTTTTCAGTTCAAGGTAGGATACACCACTGGCAATTGCTTGAATTATCAGGAATGGGTGGATGTAAAGGTAGGATATTATACACCATTGGCAATTGCTTGAATTATCAGGAATGGGTGGATGTAAAGGTAGGATACATCATTGGTAACTGCTTGAATTATCAGAAATGGGTGGATGTAAAGGTAGGATACACCATTGGTAGTTGCTTGAATTATCAGGAATGGGTGGATGTAAAGGTAGGATACACCATTGGTAATTGCTTGAATTATCAGGAATGGGTGGATGTAAAGGTAGGATACACCATTGGTAATTGCTTGAATTATAAGGAATGGGTGGATGTAAAGGTAGGATACACCATTGGTACATGTAGTTGCTTGAATTATCAGGAATGGGTGGATTTGGGGAGTTGTATTTTCTAGTAAACACCTGTTTAACTGACCTGTTCAAAGTTTTACAATCAGGGATGCCGAGGAAAGCAAGAAAAAAACGGGGTTCTTTTTCAACCGGCGTCGGCCAGTGGTCCTTAATAAATGTTGTTCTTGTTTTTTTGCGCGATCGCAATAAAATTCAATTGTTCGGAACAATTACAGAATATCTAGCGCAATCATTTTGCTGTATGCCTACAATCATTATTACTTTCAAATAAGTAAGATATTTCTTAATAATTCAGTAGTAAAAAATTTCGAAATCAGCAAATGATGTATCCTACCTTCAAAGGTCTAGACATTTGTGATTGGTTTTTCCAGGCACATACAAAATACTCTTGTTGTCAAATAGTATTTGCTGTTTTTGTGAACAGAAATCACATTTTCTTAAACCCGTGCAATTTTTTTACGACTGTTTTCCCTCTGCAGTTCATCGCTCAGAACAAGAAGGACTTGCACGCATGGATCAAGGCCGTTGCTATCGCCAGTAAACTAGGACCAAGTCTAGTGGGTAGGTGTTTATTCATGTGCATTGGATTCAACCCAATGGGTTGACAAGGCCAAACCATTCCGAAAACAATGGTGCTTTTGGGTACGTTCAGACGGTGGCGTAAGTAAAGCTAATCCAAAAATACTAAGTTATTCCGTCCGTTGGAACGCTCTAATCCACCCGCGCGGCGTAGGTTACGCCACCAAAGTGGCGTAACTTACGCTTTCAAAAAGTGGCCGATTAGATTAAGTTGCGGGAAAGTGGTGTTTGCGTTGCGTAACCACGATGGCGTAACTTGACCCACTTTTCCGCCTGGGGAATGGCGTAACTTTATCGTTTGAACGCAAGCATGTTTTGGATTAAAAACGGAATAACTTAGTATTTTTGGATTAGCTTAACTTACGCCACCGTCTGAACATTTGAGTAGCTTATAATTTTAATACAGGGATCAACTCGGGTAAATTCAATTCGGGTCATCGTGCTCAACTTGGGTTATAGCTCATTAGTTTTATTTTGTATTATTAAGGCAATTATTACTCAAAAGAGCAAACATCAAAGTGAATAAAATGTATTTGAGTGGGACTTCTAGCATACTTGATCTGTTCTCTAAAACTAAACATGTTGGTGTTTTTTTTTTATTGGCAACTGGGGATAATTTCATGGAGCTGCTAAGCACAAAAATTTGCTTCGCATAAAAAAAGTCTTGCTCAATCAAAACAGGTTACCAGCTATAACTCAATGTGCTTTTCATGCTAAGCAAAAACCAGCTGAATACCAGTCACACACAATATACATCACCTGAACAATTTGGTTAGTAACCCTGTTTTTGCCAAGGAAGGATTTGCACGCTAAGCATTTGTTTGTGTGCTTAGCAGCTCCATGAAATTGGCTCCTGTTGTTTATCTAACAGATCCTCTTGCCAAATCAACCCCCAACAATTCGGGAGGCAGCGAGGATTTCTTGGATGAATTGTACGACGACACGTCTGCCCCCGGCCCTGAACCCATCGATGACGATTACGGCGACACGTACGAGGACCTGGATGACTACCAGTCAACCAAGATGGGTCAGCAAACGACAGCAGGCGACACGCCTGCCGTTGCCGTGGTCACAGGCGAGGAAGAGGTGGAGCCGATTGATGAGGAGATTTACGAAGACGTGCCGAATGCCAACGACCCGCCGCCAGCTCCGCTGCCTGAGCACATCCCAAAGCCCTCGGCTGCTACCAAGCCCTTGCCGCCAGAACCCCCGAGGACTGGCAGCCCTCCCCCCGTGCCAACCACCCACCGACCGATGCCCGCCGTGCCCGCTGAAACGCAGACCGCCAAGCCGCATACGCAAATCAAGACGTACCCGAACAAGAATGCCAGGAACCTCAAGACCAGTCCCGCCCATGCCAAACCGGCAATCACGTCCACCCCGCCGCCCCCCGTACCCTCCCGCTTGGTGCCTGAGAGGATCGCAGCCCTGCCCAGGAAGGAGCCATGGGAGGAAGACTACGCCAACATCTACATCGGACTGTGGGATTGCATGGCGGACGACCAGGACGAACTGGAGTTCCGACGCGGCGAGATGGTCCACATCATCAGCAAAGAGTACGACCCTTTCAGTTGGTGGATCGGTGAGAAGAACAACAAAGTGGGTCTGGTGCCCAAGGACTACCTAATGAAAGCTTATATGATTTAGTCAGTAAATGCACCGGTATGACATCAAATCTATGCATTATAGTTAACGCCAAATGCCTATATGTCTTTTCAGTTACCACTTAAAAATGTTTGATACACTTTAGACTTCCGAGTCATCCTTTTATACGTGAAGGTACAATTAATATTCAGTTTTGTTTACAGTGTTGGATTTTCAAATATTTCTTTTTTTTATCCAATAGGAAGTTAGGTTATAGACATTTTTGGGTTTGGTCTAGTTTAACAATTTGGAAATCACAATACTGTTTATGAGAGTCTCAGAATAACTTAAGGTATCAACAACATGCATTGCAAGAAAACAAACTGGCACATGAAACTACCAGTTCATGACCCTTTATAGTACTGAGTCAGGCCGTGTCCGAAACGAGTTTCTAGAGCTACTGTTTACGTCTATGTCTACAGCTACCCGGTACGTCTACGGAGGCGCTTAGGTAAAATGGAATTTGGACGTGGCTTTGGGAGAACCTACAGCTAGTTTTTGTGCCCCCAAGCGGTGCTTGAATTTGTGTTTGCACAATTATTTTTATTTATTTATTTAGAACCATCTTTATTGAGGGTAACCATCCAGCAGAAGCTGATCATTTGGTTCCCTCAGTAGAGAGAAGACAATGAGAAGAAGGTACAGTTTTAGAGGTGGGAGGAAAAACCACAGAAGAAAATCCTGGCGAAAACCCACGGAGTCAGGCAGGGACTGAAAACCCAATCCACATATTGGCCCAGGCGGGGTTCAAGCCTGGGTCATAGTGGTGGAAGGCGAGGAAAGAACCGCTACGCCAACCTGACTCCCCTTATGATGTAAGCATTTACAAGAATTATCGTCTGCTCGACCTTTTGCAATGTTTGTTTACCGCCGGTCGAAATGCCTTATATTGACGTCTGTATCGGTGTGTTACATGTAGTTGCAATTCAATGCTCCATCGTAAAAAAATTGTTGAAAAATTTGCTCCAAAATTTGCGTTAGTGCTGCCGCCATTTTGTTTTGCATCATCTATGTAGACAACTCTTCTTGCGGCTAGATTTTGTTTGACGTTGTACATGTAGCTGTAGCCCTTGACATTTCGGACAGCGCTACAAAATGGCCGCCGCATCATACAATAGCCGTAGCTGTAGCTTTAGACACCCTTTTCGGACACGGCCTCAGTCAATTGTGTCAACAGAAATGTGGGGCAAGTATCGCCCGGACTACTGAAGAGACCCAGTCCTTGCAAATAGCTGGACATGTACCAGTCTAATCTTGGGCTTGAAAATGAAACCATGTGGCTTCACTCTCAGTTGAAGAATGTTGAAGAAAACTTGCCTCTGTAGAATACTGAGGACCTTGTCGTTGCCTCGTGAACATTTTAGCAAATGTTGTCGGCTAAAGAGCGAGTATTGGGTCTGAATTTATTAGTATGTTTTTCAGTGCTCGAGGTCCTGGGCCCAATTTCATGGCTCTGTTAACCACAGAATTCCGCGCTTACGGTCGCCATTTTCCGCTAACCGCTCTAGCAAAAAAAAATATGTACTTACTCTGTAAGCACAGAATCCTTAGTTACGGGTTGTACGCATGCTCAGAGACAAAAATTCCTCGCTAACGCGTGAAATACGTGCACCGAATTTTCTGCTATAGTAAGCAGGGATTTTTCGCTAACGGTAAGCAGAGCCAAGAAACTGGGCCCTGGTCTGGGTTTTGTCATCTATTTTTGTGTCGCTTATTGAGTACATGTATATATCCGTATGTTAAAGTTTCAGGTTAAGTTTTTATTTGTTTTAAATGGAATATTTTCTACTTGCTTCTTTCAGGGTTTGGGTTACAACTTGGATGCTGTGACCTTATGTAGGATATGTAGGGTTATTATAGGTCATTGTTCGTATGTATGTTAAAGGTAGGATACACCATTTGTGACCTGTTCCAACGAAACCCGGACAAAGTCGCACAATGTGTTTTGTCACAATGTACTCCTGAAGTCATTTCTGGATGGATTTTACAATTTTGAGGTTTTAGATTTTCCTAAGTCACTCACTATTAATCTACAATCTCCTCAAATTTGAACAAAATCCGTCTACCAGAAGTGTGTTTTTTTGTCAATTTTGTGAAACATTTGTGTATAGAAATAATACGCTTTTCTGAACTTCAAAGCTGTTTATCTCATAATTAGGTTGTCAGGGTTTTATCACTAAATCCAGACCCCAGGGAAGATAGGGTGGGGGTACACATGTAAATGATACATCATTTTAAAGCTGAGAACCTAGAGAATTTGAAAAAAGCAAAATCTGAAAAACTAAAAAGTTGACTTTGTCCGGGTTTCGTTGGAACAGGTCACATTTGCAGATATCAACAATTTTTACAATCTGCCTGGAATGCTGTTGTCAGCTGTGCTGCGCCGTAGAACACGGCCTGTGTGACAGCTGCACTCTCGGGTCCATTGTGCAGCTACTGGACAAAGGCTGCTGTGCAGTCATGCGTGTAATATAGTGAGTGAGGAATTAATATCGGCATCAAGGGGTTGATGGTGAGCCTGCGGGCATTTCCAGCCATATACATATTTTAAACTTAATTGCTTTATGAAAGTATACAAATAATATAGTTTTCTATCAAGCAGTGACTTTTGAATGGTCTATTGCAAATTATCAATGTTAACTTTTTTCACTAGTTTAATAAAAAAATATGAATGAAAAGTACAGTAAGTGTGTAACCACCTTCAATCAGGGACGGGGCATTGTCCGACCGTTATCCCGCTTTTGTTTTTCCTCGAACGTTTTCGGAAGACCTTCATAGAATTTGTACACGATTTAGAATCGTGGACCAATTGTTTGCCCCCAAATTCTTTTGTTAGACGTCCACGATGGAAGGTGTTTACACACACAATTAGGTTTAAATACTCATTTTTCTCGCTTCCCGAAAACAAATTTAACCTCAAATGTTGATTCTGGGCCTCTCAGCTGTTCCTCCTATCTTTTCTATATTTAACCCTAACCCATTTTTCCTCTAGCGCTCTTTTTCAGAGACTGAAAAATGCATCGTGTGGACCTATATTGTTCGGAGGTCCACAGTGCGTATGCAAGACTAACTCGCGCGAACGCCCCATGCATAAACATACCAGTAGTTAATTTTCACATCACTACTAAAAATATCTTTTTTTTAAGATAACTTATTCAATCGGAATGGAACTATGTATACAATGTACATTAATGTGCACGTTGTAAGATTTGGGGCAACACGTCAATAATTTTGGAAATACTAGGGAAAAGACTATTGTACTTCGGAAAGAAAATAAAAACTTTGAAAGTCATCTTCTGTTGTGTACACAGGCCAGGTTAATTTGTGGAGGTATTTACCCCTTTTTTTTTAAATTTGAATTTGAACATGAAATATTACTCTGAAATGAAATTAACTGCAGAAAATATTAAAGGCTTTGAAAGTCATATTCCGTTGTGTACACAGGCTAGCCAGATTAATTTGTAAAGGTATTTTCCACGTTTTTTTAATTTTAATTTGAACATGAATATTACTCTTTAAATACAATTGAGTAATACATTATTTAAAGCTATATATATATTTTTGTATTATAGTTGACCGATAATGAAATAATATGTTGATATTAGGCGTTGTCCAGTCTGGAACTATTCTGCTTTGTGTAAAGTGTTATTTCCTGAAATATTTAGAGGAAGGGGAGGCATTTACTTCAAATCCAATTTGTTTCTGCACTTTTTACGAAAAAGTATGTTCTCGTCCCTTCCCAGTTTTGTAGTACCTCAAACGAATGAGATGGGGAAACTCTTCCCTTTCTTAGCCCCCTCCCCCCACAAAAAAAAAGACTTTTTTAAGGTCAATCTCACCTAAACAAATTAATCATGTAAATAAAAAGTAATGCAATTTGATTTTTAGTGAAAATGTACTAAAAAAACACTTCAAGAAAAATATAGTGCTCTCCTGACCAAGGTGGTTGATTTTAGCAGCAGGGAGCTGAGATGTTTTGTGGCCCAGTGAGCAGGGGTAATAATGATGCAGCACCTTGAGTACCAGTCCTGGTAAATACACTGGCGCTATATACTTAGTAGTACCATGTACATGTAATAATGTCAATAAAAAGAATTTAACTTTCTTTTCCATTTTTGTGTGTCCCATTTGTAATGAGTGAAGTCATAAGACCAGAAAATCTATGCTAGCTTCTGGCGTGGAAGAAATTATTGAATTTGTTTTCTATTAGGCAAAATGATTCAAATACACACATTGTACATAAATGTGGCGTGTTATGGCTGAGCGGTTCGCGCCGGGATTGTTTTTTACGAAACTCGATCTGAGAAGCACACCCACGCATTTCTGGCCTTGCTCGTGGCGTGTTATGCGTCATCCGTTTTGAATCTGGGGAAAACTTTGCGTTTATACATTATCCTGTTCGAACTCTGGTGTGGGTTTGAGTCCTGCACTTTAACCACTCTTGGTTCGTCCGTTGTAAAAGAACCAAGTAACGCTAAGAGGGGTTTGCCCAGGTGTTCCTGGCAGTGGCTTCAAAGTGCGCCGCAGCACCTTGTAAAACACCCTTACAAAGGTGCTACATAATGTAAGGGTGTCTGGAAACAAGACTACATGGGTTTCCTAATAAACGCGTTGAGGACATGCGAGCACACCCCCAAAGTTTTATTGTTACTAGCATACAACACTATTGTCCATTGATGTTCAAATTTCCCAACTATGATTCATCCTATCATGGGACAATGCAGCACCCCATTTGTAACTACTAAGGTGTTTTTTTCCAACAAAAGCAATGTTTGCGGCAGAGAAAACCCACCCCTCTTTTGTGGTGATCTCGGGGGATGGGTTAGGTTACAATAGTGTTGAGTGCGTATAAAGTAATACCCCTCTGCCACATATCGTGCTGGGTATAAAAGTTTGCGTTAGGGCCAGTGGCGAATCTCAAACTCTGCCAAATGTTGAAACAAAAAATTACAAAATGAATTGTAACACATGTACATAGAAATACACATAGAAAAATGCCTTTATTTAAAGTTAAACTAAAATAGTGCCCAGTTTGGCCATGGATACAAAAATCACATTTCTCTTCCGTTAAACAGTGTTTTACTGAAGAAATGCTATATTTATTCTTGGACTGTAATCCTTTCTAGATGTATATGGGATGACCTCAACAACGGTACATTAATTCATAATTACAATCAAATAGTAACATGTATCATGTACTTGGTTCCAGACATAGGTCTTTTTTATTAAAACGCCCACTGCTGCGAGGAGAATGTTGGCGTTGTTTAGCAAATTAGCACATTGAATGAGGGTGTCTGGAAACAAGACTACAGGTACAGTACATCCAACTGAGGCTTTTTCCAAATTACGTACGAGTGTATGCCAGCGGCTGCAGCTACATCTCATAGTCTCGTGCGTAATATCAAGCCACAGCCTTTGTATTGATGACGTTTACACATGTGTTTTTTTTATCCTAGTTGGAACGCTCGTGTAGTTCCGTAGAAAAGTATCTAACCTTAACAAAAATGTGACATCATCAGAACAGAAAATTATTCAGGCGTGAACTAATTTTGCTTTTGCCGAAGACGGGAGTTTAAACACACCTAAAAAAAAAAAAAAAGTGAATTATATGCCAGAAACTTGGGACAAAAAATGCTGAATATCGGACACGAGTGGCTTGCAAGAAACTATGGAGATCTATAGTATACGGTACATACATGTACATCAAATACAGAATCTCAGGCAATGATCATGCAATCTACGTAACAAGCTCTAACTAAAGGTTTAAAGCTATTTTGGTTTTTGCATTCAATCGAGGTATATGTACATGTGCACAAATTATACACGTATTAGATTTTTTTTACCAAAAAATTGTGTTATGAGAAATCTTTTAAATACAATTAAAAAGAAAACAATACGAATGTCTGCAATGAAATTTTCAACCCGAATGTTTTATTTTATATAAAGGCAACCACTTTTCCTGCAGCCAACCGGTTTACCTACCATCGTGACAATGAGAATGTAACCCTTCTGAAACTGAACTTCAATATTTGTAAAACATTTTGTGATGAAGAGATTTACACAAAATTAATTCATATTTTACTGTACATGTACAGGGTACAAATACTCTACAACCCGCTGTCATTTAGTGTAACTTGCAGACCCGTTACATTAATTTACTTGCAAGATTTAAAGTTTTTGTTCTCCCCTTTCTTTAAACTAACTACATGCAGATGTCTATTTATTAGCTAATCAATATCGAAGCAACTGGAAAAAAATAAAATAATAATCAGTTTCGATATGGATAATTAGTTTATACAAAGCGATAAAAACAACAGCTTTAATTAATTTATTCTATAACGAACAAGACAATACTGTTCATTTTAAAATGGTCTCTTGTCGAAAGTACGTGTACGGCCAACCACTGTCCATGTACTACAGTACTAGGTTAATGGTTAACCGACAGAACGACCGTCGAAAAATTGCATTTTAAAAATTGAGGGCATTTTAATTGTCCGGCAATAAAAGGACTTTCTGAAATTCAGTAAGTAAATGATTCACCTCTGTGATTAAACACAAAACGAGAACAAAAAACGAGACAAATTTTTCATTTATGAACCATGTATCGTTCAACGAGGTGCATTATTTCATTGAATGGAAACCTGTTTACTCGGTATTTTTATATTATTTTTTGTTTAACTACCAACGCCAACTTTGCTTTTAAAAAATGTAACTGTTAGACATTTCCGAACAAATATTTCACCATGAGAACTGCTCGGTGGGTAAATTTATTTGAAAAAGGTTCGTCTAAAATTGGCCGGTAATGGACCTTGATGAAAGTGAACAGAGGTGGGGTTTGGGGGACAGGTAGGGGTGGAGGAGGACGTGGGAGAGACACGTAGGGGTGGGGCAGAAGAAAGGCGGGGTTCAAATTCAAGATTGAGAACAAACATCAACGACAACCGTCCTAACATGTTTATGTACATTATATTTACAAATGCTGTCGCAATTCAAATTGTTATGTTGTTGTACACTCGCAGAAAAAGGGAAAATTATTAGAGGTCTTTTGACAGGTAACTGGATGAGATTGTCTCACTCAGAAACATCTACACATTCTGAATTAATTACACTGAAAACAAATCACCAAACAAGCAACAACAACCAAAAAAGAACAAAAGAATACCATACATTGATTTCTACTGTTAAAAAAACAAATACAACAAAATAGTATATAAATGACGTAAAAAAACAGTTTTTAAATTTACATGTGTTTGTGTCCAACATAATTCTTCAAGATTCGCCCTCTGCAATGCACCAACTCAGGTTTTTTTGTTTGAAGACAATTTCATCGATTTCAACATTTTATCTCTAGGAATTGACTACAGAGCACCGATGTGGGCACGGAAAACCTGTGAACATTTCTTCAATTTTTTTTTTTACGAAAGCACTTCGTTTTTTTTCTTCTAAGTAACATCAAGATAAGTTGAACTTTTTGACTCGAGAACTTCGTTTTTGTTGTTGTGGTTTTTTTTGTTTATTATACAGAATCAACTATACGCTCCAAAACAGTAGTAGGTTAAAGTGTTCACCCGCATATACACCTTGCCGCTACAGTAACAAATGAATTCCGTTTGATAAAAATGTTTTTCTGTGCATTTGTTAGAGTCTAGTTTTTTTATTACCCTTGGAAGTATATTACTCCCCTTTCATTCAAGAAGAACAGTTCTAGGGGAAAATTTTTCTTGGAATACAGACGAAGATGTTTTCAAAAACATTTGAAATGACGGGACGGGGCGGGAGGGAGGGAGGGGGGATGGACTCACAATATCTTGTCGCGTTTCTGGTCGCGTTTTTGGTCCCCTTGAGAGGATTTCTGCTCCAACTTTTGTTCCAGTTGGCAGGATCCTCCGTCGTCATCTTTATTTTCTGTGTGCCAGGTCAGCCTCTCCTCGTAGAAGGAGATCACGACCTGAGGGCATTTGACGTTGGCTTCCTTGGCTCGGACTAGGTCGGCTCGATCGCTGCTCTTCCTAAAGGCAAAACACAAAAAACAGAAGAATTATTGAGCCATTAACCAGTTTGCGTCGGGAGACGTGTATACACACGAGCAAGGCTGGAAATATCTGTCAGCGACCAGCTCGCAACAAGCAAGGTCGGAAATATCAGGGCGTGCTACCCACAGATGCTGGCCTGAACCCATCTCAGAATGAGGTTCGGAAAAAAACAATTCTGCGCCTGGGCCTGGTCATTGTCAAAATAATCACGGCGCGAACTGGACATTTGATTTTGATGTAATTTCAAAAAATGTAAAGGTTTAAGGGATTCATATTTTACAGTAATTATTTACTGTTTTACGTGCTAGAAAAAACAGAAAATAATGCTATTTTTGTTGTCTGATTGCTTGACTTCCTTGAGACAGAACAGCAATTTCTAGAAGTCATGGGATTATCAGGTTAGGAAACCAGACTAGTTGGCTTGCGTATGTATTCATAGAATTGGGTACGTCCACGATTGACAAAACGTCCACGATTCCAAATCGTGTACAAATCCTATGGAGGTCATCCGAAAACGTTAGAGTATAAACAAAAGAAGGGAAGACGGTCGGACAATGCCCCGTCCACGATTGGCGGTTTACCAACCTACGAGCACCCATTCAGGGCGGTGTAATCGTATCGCAAATGAAATGTGGAATAACTAAATTGAATAAATTGGGGCATTGTTTGAAAAAAGTCGGGTTTTGATACAAAATTTCTCTTTTCTTAAAAAACCACAGCACATCAGGTGCCGTGATTTCACAGGATGCTTGAGAAAGTTATTCACTTACAGTCAAGTAAAGTATTTCATCATATAATTCAGTAGTTTTGTTTTCATGATGTATACTACCTTTAAAACCTGGTCCTTTCCCCCCTCCCATCTTCTTACCATTTCATTAAGAAAATAAGATCTCCGTCCTTCTCTGTGGCTCCCAGGATCTTTTCTGGGTCTAGTTTTCTATCGAATCCCTCCGGCTCTGTGGGACTGGAAGTACTCATTGATGCACTCAACAGAGTCTTGCTGCTGATGTCGTTGGCTTTGGCCGATATCTAAAGATAAAATGGTCAAACAGTTGTTTTTTAAATGTAAAAAAAATAAAAAAAATACAAGTCATTTTTGACAAGTCAAAAAACCCAGACAAACATATCTGAAGTACAAACACAAACAATGGGTTGATACTATCGTGTTTCGTCACTTTCACGCTTCTGGAGACGCATCAAAGATAGTCTAAATAAAACGAAAAACCAAAATATAAACCGCAAGATGGAGTTTTGGAATCGTCGGTAATTCACTTGGAAATTTCAACTTTGTAAATCTTTTGTTAGTGATATTTGAATGTATGTACTTGTGTTTTTTTACACTTTGTTTTGTCTCGGACGTTGCGTCGAAATTTATAAATCGGTTACGGGTACCCGACCCGATAAAATGGAACCGGTTCTTGGCCTTTGCGGGCGGGTACCCGGGTACCCGCGACAGCCTTAATCTTAACGAACAAGTGCACTTCCACTATTCTGAGACCAAAACTACCTATACCAATGATTCCACGATATCTTGAATTGGGCTAGTAGTTTTTAGCTCTAGAACCCGAGAAATAACTAAACTGTGCCATGCGTGGTTTCTCGGTGCGAAAGGACCCCCCGACTGTGCTTCACAAAAATATGGTCTGGAACTAAAACTACTAGCCCAAATTAAAATATCTTGGTATCATTTTTTTTTATCTAGAAAGATTCTCTGTCAATTGGTATAGGTAGCTGTGCGCCCAGGGTAGTGGAAGTATTGCTTGTCCGTGTTTTATGGGCCACCCTGTATGGGCCATCAGCCTGGGGGGTTGGTCGCTATCGATTCAGGATAATAACCCCAACCCACAAAGGGGTATTCAGCGAGTTGCCTTCCACACAATCAGATTGCATCAAGTGTCAACCTTGCTCAGTGCTGATGATGCATGTTGGTGGGTCTGTAGGGTTTTCTAGGCAAAATACCCCGGCGGGATACGGTTAAATAATGTTGTATACCGTTTGAAAGCTCTTGTTCCGCAGAATTTAAATATTTAAATATCTCAATTTTCATAAAAAGTCTGACTTTAACCTCTTTTTGTGGTGAAATGTCACACATATTTGCCCGTTTTCTGGAGAGCTACTCGAATGCCCCCTCCCCTAAGACAGAGATAGAGAGATAGTGCATTGCGGCAGTCAAGGTTCGTGTGGCGGATCACGAGAACCTGTAGGAATCTAGCCTTTAGCCGCTCCCATAGTCGCATGTGTAGTTGAAAGCCGAAGCCCCTTTAGAGGATCATAATTGGACCACTAACCTCTGCGACTTTCTTGGGCTTCTTCTTGGTCGCGTCGCCATCCCCGCCGTTGACCGTGAGTTTCCGTTTACTTTGCGCTACTGGTTTTGCCGCGTCGTTGTACATCTGGATCAGCTCAGGACAGTCGAGGTTCACATCTGGTTCCCACGTGTTTTGTTCACTAAAATTGTTTTTTTTAATAACAGTTAATGAATTATCAAAGATTTTGTCATTCTAATGTCAATATTTATTCCGAGATTGGGAAAAATATTCGGAGTCTGGGGAACAAAATTCTGAGTCTCTGAGAAATAATATTCAGAGTCTGGTAAATGTCCTTTGTACTTGGAGAAAGTGGATAATGAGAACAAACAAATTATAGGGCGTTGAGAAATATTCGGAGTCTGGGGAAAATTCTGCATTGGGTGACCACAGCGCCCGAGGCAGTTTGACCTTGGAACCAGACGGATTTTGCGATAGAGGGACCTTAGGCCTAATGACGCTCATGCTTTGTTAATGTTTATATGTGCTTTCCTATGAGCGCGAGACTACCTGACGTTCTAACTTTGCTCCCATATAGGAAAGCTCATATGTAAACAAAGCCATTATGTCATTAGGTCCTTCCAGCACTTTTGACAAAAAAGGGAACTGCAGAATTCTGGAAGGTGTAGGCAGTGGGTACGTTTCATTTAGAATACCAGTACAAAAAGTAGAAGATTTTGGAGAATTGTGGACGAATGCAATTTTTTTCTTTTCTTCGGGCAGGGCAATCTGAAGATTTTGAAGGATCGAGGATAGTTACTAGCGGAAAAGGACCTTGGGGGTTTAGACTTAACCCTAACCCCCTAGGCTCTCGCACTAGAAAGTACACCAAACCTAACCAACTTCAACAACTGCCCACACATTACGTAATGTAATTATTGGTACTGAACCCAAAAGTACTAAACCTGCCAAACTCCAACTGTCGAAGTCTGATTGAGTTGGTACAGATGGGTCTATGCATTGTTCAGTGTTCAGTTGTTACAAGTCTCATGCCTTTCTGTCCTGAACCTCGCAGAATTCAACAGGGTCTCCCTGGGCCTTTTGTCCCGAGTCAAACAAAGTCCAACAACAAGTTGCTAATGTTTGGTACCAAACCTGCCAAAACCTAGCAAAACCTGCAGTTGGAGTTTGATCATGGGTAGTTAGGGTTAACCAGTTTGCGCCGGGATTATTTTAACACCACCTAGCCGACTCGCGGGATTATTTTTAACGAAACTCGATCAGAAGCAGGTTCAGGCCGCCAGTACCTAGAAGCACACCCACGCATTTCCGGCCTTGCTCGCTGCTGACAGACATTTCCGGCCTTGCTCGTGGCGTGTTTATGCGTCATCCGTTTTAAATCTGGGGAAAACTTTGCGTTTATATTTGTCATCCGGCGCGAACTGGTTAAAATAGTCCTACGGCGACCACTTACTTTGGGTATCCCTTCCATTTGAGGAGGTACTCTACTTGTCCTCCCTTCACCCTTTTGTTCAGGACTTTCTCAACCTGAAACTCTTCTACTTCTTCCTCCTCGCCGCCTTCCTCGCTCCTCATCGGGTCAACCTCTTCCTCCTTCATAGCCTTCTGGGAGTCCTCGGGCCTCTTGGAACTTTTACTCTTCGGGTTGGTCCTTCCCATATTTGGAA
The DNA here is from genome assembly GCA_037893245.1 of Crossaster papposus. Classification (NCBI taxonomy): domain Eukaryota; kingdom Metazoa; phylum Echinodermata; class Asteroidea; order Velatida; family Solasteridae; genus Crossaster; species Crossaster papposus. The sequence continues at coordinate 330,331 of JBAIAA010000918.1, read as the reverse complement.
ATTTTCTAGGCAATTTCTCGCTAAAAAAAAAAGAAGAAAAAAGTTCAGTCCATGAATCTGGCTGGAAAGTAATAGAGTTATTGGCAGAAATAGGCTATATCATTACAACTTATGGGTCATTCCCTGCCAATTCAACACGCTTTTGTTGCAAGTTTTTGAGAATTTTTGAGGATTGTTTTGTCAGCTTTTGAATTATTTGTGCCAACCACAACCCACTAGATTGTTCGAGACAAACTAATAATGTCATCTGTATCAACTGTTGTACAGTTTGAGTTCAAGAAACATTGAGAATTTGTGCAAAATGGAATAAAACCCCACAGCGCAGCTTGTAATGATTTGCGCTATACAAATAGTTTTCGGTTTTTGTATTTGTATTTTTTTGGTTATTTTGGTTTGAAGTACTCGTACTCGTACAGTTATACTTGTACTCGAAAGTACCAGTACTCACACTTGTAAGTACAAGTACTCGTAAGTACGAGTACTCATACGTACAGGTACTTAGAGCACAAGTACTTGTATTCGGAGGCCTGTACTTGTTACTCAGCAATCTAAGTACTCGGCAGTACTCGGTACTCAGAAAAAATAATCGACTATAACACTGATTACTTGATGTCTTGTCGGTGTCTTGTCGGTAATTTATGACCCATCCAAAAAGCTTCAAAGTGATGTACAACTTGGCCTTCTACTAGTTCTAGGTTCTATACTTTTAGAGTTGTAAGTTTTTTAAAGTTTGAAGGTCATGCTAGGTCGTAATAAGGTTAATGCATATGACGTCACACGAACGTCACACTTCACGACAGCACCCCCAATGAGGTTTTTGCGTAATCACGGCATCGTACCGTCTGCACTTTGTTGGACCTCAATAATGGCCGCTCGGCCCGGTTGATAGTGCGGTTAGCGTGTACACGTAGCACGCGTAGCACGCGTGACGTCAATGCAACCCCTTTAAAAAAAGGCTTTATTAATTAATCTAAAGTTCATGACTGGCCTGTATATATATCCAAAACTAACGAGCCCAAAAAAGTTTTGAGCCAGGGTTTCGCATAAAACAATTAATTATAACACCAAGTATCATTTCATTCTGTGAGGGTCGGGTCCAAAAGCGTGTTGAATTGACATAAAATGACTCTGAAGCGTTACTGAATCAAGTACCGGTAGTGACTGACTACATCATGTACTAGTATAATTCAGATTTTGCAGTTTTGTCATAAATATGTCAACCGTGCCTGGCCAAAAAATACAAAAATTAGAATCATTCTTAGACTTGTTGTCTCTAACTTGTTAATGTATTTGGTCAAGCCTACATAAACTCCATTAACAATAATACTAGTTTCCTTCAGGCAGGCGTATGGAACTTGAACTTAGTTGAACTCGAAGCCGAGTTTCACATCACACAAGTAATTTTTCAAAATGGCGACCACCACGCCGCGAGAACCACCACCATGTCGACACGCGAACACATGTTGATTAGAACAATGACTTTGTGTCAAAACTTCTCCAGGAAAAAACTAAATTATTGAGAGCCTGCTGATACCTCTGCAATTTCCAACATTCACTGAAAATAGAATCACACAAGATACAGCCTCTGGTAAAGTGTAAAAAAAACCAAACGTTCCGTGAAAAGTAAATACTTACGCTCTTCCACAAGAATTCCGTGCACACACTTAAGGCGGGAAAAAAAAGCGACACAGTGAAGAATGGTGAAGACTGCCTAGCGCCCTCTTACGACCCTGACAAAATTCACTAGACTCGTTACCAGTCTCTCAAATCTTGATTTCGCAATCCACGTGCACTTTTAAGAAGTGCAGTTTCTGTTCTGCAGTTGTGGCCTGAAATTCGGGTGTGTTTTTTATCAAGATGTCGATGTACAATTTCAAGAAAATTACCGTCGTTCCGACGGCAAAGGTAAATATTTAACTGCTGTCATATTTATAACTTCCAGGTTATATTTCAGAGGAAGGAAAGAATGGAAGAATAAATACATATTCTGCCGCCATGTGGCCGGTAAAACCTGAAAATGTGTGCACAAACCTATGCTTTTCTCGCGGTCGGACATCCGGGAACCTCGTTTATCTTCCTAACATTCATGATTCAGGAGGCAGGTCACTCAAACTATTTAAAAAAGTTTTAGCTATGCCTTTGAAAATACACGGATAATATCAGTGTTATTATGAAGCTTGCAGAAAGAAACAGGAACCTGAAACTTGAACGAATTTTTTGAAATATAACTTAAAATAACCTTCTGTTATCTCTTTACGCAAAAAAAATGATGTCGTTGTTCGCCCCTATTTAGTATTTCAGCTATTTTTTTATTGTCTCGTAAAAATTCCACTGTAAATTATTTATTTAATTCCACATAAATGGTCTTTTGGGGGCAATCTTAGTGCTAAACTTCTATTTTAAAAAAGGTAAAAAAGCTTTTTGACTGAAATTGAGCAACGGTTAACCCACAAAATTAAATGAAAACAGCTACTGCTAGACTATTAAAAGTCCACCTAATTAAATATGCGTAAAGGCTCTCATAGTCATACTGTCAGAGACAAACACAATTACTTACATCGAGGAAACTTGGCACAAATAATATCATTGTGTATAGTCTATAGACCTTTATTTTAAAATAAGAAACATGGGGTTCAAAACATTATGCAAATGAGCCTAATTAATATGCAATTAATTACATGTAGATATGAATAAGGTTTTCATGGAGTAACATAACCACGTACAGCAAGCAATAAACTTGACACAAGTCGAAAAGCACGGAAAGATCAACTTTAACGCAAAATTTCGGAGCGTTTCTGGTGTCCAGAATTTGACAATCAACATAACAAATTAATCATGAAAGTGTATTTATTTATAATCATATATCGAAACTGGGTTCCAGAGGGAATTTTTGTTGCTACAAGAAAGGAATATCGCCCGACAGCGAGCTAGATACTCACCGGGATGACGTCACATGGCAGTGTATCATTTTTACTTCTCGGACGCGCTGCAGGATCGACCAAAGATGCGCTCCAATTTGCTCATGAATATTTATGAGGTGTAGTAATTACATGTACCACATAGGCCAGGCCTACTGTACGTGTACATTGCAACACTATTTGTATTGATAGAATCATTTCACCCCAAATTGTAGGATTTCATTGACATAGTGTTGTCCAAGACGCAACGCAAGACTCCAACAGTCGTCCATAAACACTACAAGATCAGCCGGATTCGTCAGTTCTACATGCGCAAGGTCAAATACACCCAGCAGAACTACCATGATAAACTCAGCCAAATCATCAACGACTTCCCAAAATTGCAGGTTGGTTAGAATTTATTTATTTTATAACTAACCCTCTCGTCCTAGCCTTACAGGCCTTCTGAATTGAGGCGTGCGATCGCACACCTACACCATCGCACGCCTAAAAGCTTCCTGAGAAGTGCTAATAATCGCACGCCTGAATCCCACTGTACCGCACACCTCTGCATACATGTACATTTGCGGCATATTTATACTATATAATTTGTGGGAAAAAAGTATGTCACTAAAGAGAAAAATGGCTTTACATTTAACTAACCAAGATAAATATTATTTTTAAAAATGCCAAGTATTATTTAGTCTCAGGTTAGACCACAGAATCACACACCTTGAAAATGTACACGCCTAGACAAAATCCAGGTGTGCCTTTTTCATCACGCCTGTAATTTTCAAATCAGGACTGATTCATTTTGGGTACAGTACACAGTACTACAAAATACTACGCAATGTTCATAGGCCAGTGTAAAAGTACTGCATACTACAATTTACTCAAGTAGTACTTTGTAGTATTAGGTGACGTATGGTTAATTTGTTTGATATTGTTTCGGTTTTGTTGTCCTAGGATAATTTAGGAGGCCCCATCTTTTAGAAAATTGAAAATTCAGTGGTAGAATTTGGTGTAAGCAATAAATTTCAGCGATCGCAAATGTGGTGTCACACAACCAAGTATTGGTCTTTTTCTCTGCATTAAAACCTAACCCTCCAGGAGTCCAGGGTATTTTGGCTAGAGACCCTGTCAGAGTGACAAAGTGCCTTGCCCAAGGGTACACGTACCATAGTCCCAAGCTGGACTCGAACCCACAACCTCCCATTTTACCTACAGATTACACGCCAAGGCACTCGAGAATTTTGCAGGATTCGGATTATGTGTAGAAAAAATAGGGTAGGGAGTTAGGGTTAACCCTAACCTCCATGTCACCTGAATCTTGCAAAATCCTCCAATGTTTATTATTGGTGACCACTGCCTGAATCCTGCAAAATCCTGCAGTGGGTTTACCATTGAGCTATAAAGCAGCCAAACATGGAACAAACAGCTGCTATAAGTGCCCTATTACAACAAGGGTCTGTGCACATGACTATTGGTATGCAAAGGTTTCTTATCCTTGACACATTTTTTATTTATTTATTTATTTACAACCATCTTTAATGAGGGTAACCCATCCAGCAGGAGCTGATCATTTGGGGCCCTCAGGAGAGAAAAGAGAATGAGAAGAAGGTACAGTTTTAGAGGTGGGAGGAAAACCTCAGAAGAATATCCTGGGGAAAACCCACGGAGTCAGGCAGGGACTGAAAACCTAATCCACATATTGGCCCAGGCGGGGTTCGAACCCTGGTCATAGTGGTGGAAGGCGAGGAAAGAACCGCTATGCCAACCTGACTCCCTATAACTTACACATAATACACCTTGATTGAAGCTCTATGGAGAATGTGCATAGAGCATGAGCAGTGCGAAAGTACAAAGTAACAAATAACCTCAATCCTCCAAAATCCTCATTTGGATAAATACCCAAGTAACCTCAATCCTGCAAAATCATCCAGCACTACTTTACGCCTTATAACCTGGATCCTGCATTATCCTCCAGTGGCAACAAAACCAAATGTCCTCAATCCAGCAAATTCCTCCGATGCATCAACTTCCAAATGACCTCATTCCTGCAAATTCCTGCAAATTCCTGCAATTTGCAAAGAGGATTTTGGAGGATTTGGTATGGTTAGTGTTAATGATACACTGATTGTCAAATTACAAAGTTCCACGGTAACAGGGACAGGGAAAATGTCACAAACTGTGTTGCTATACCAGTTAAATGCTTATTTTTTAAATTTTCTCATTTTTGTGTTGTTTTGCAGGATGTTCATCCATTTTACGCTGATCTCATGAACGTTCTGTATGACAAAGATCATTACAAGTTGGCGTTGGGGCAGATCAACACAGCAAGGCATCTCATTGACAAGTAATTCAGGAGGATTTCTTTGGATCTATATTTTCCTAACCCCTCCCCCCCCCCCCCCCCCCCCCCTAATGGTTCCCCAAGACTTCCCTGGTAAATCCCACACAGTCCAACTGTGACTTGTATGGACTTTACTGCTCAATCCAACAAAGTCCAACTCGCCAAGTTGTTGGGTACCTGAACATATCAAATGACTTGCCTGCTAGATCCAACAGGATTCAACTGTGTCATATTTTTTATTTATTTTGAAGTCCAATTTGCTGTTAATTACCAGTAACCCAACAGAATGCGATTCTGGATGCGTTCCGGAATATGTGGGCGTTCTGGCAAAATGAGACAGAACTGGGCACAGGGCATAGTGGAAAAAAATGCAAAATATTGAATAATGGGATTTATTTATTTTTCCAGATTTATTGATATTTGTAATCTTTGGTATGCCTACTAACTGTATTTCGTTAAGAAATAGAAGGGAAGTAGTAGATTAAAAGGTTTTTTTTTTGTAAAGTTATTGCCATTTTTTCATATCATATGCAAAAACTTGACTTTTGTTCTCAACATTTTACTTTAGTAGCATGTTGATAAATGCAAACTTTACACAGCCATAACTTGTTAATGGAATGTCCGATTGAGGCGCAACAAACAGCATTGTAAGGAGAATTGTATCCTCTTTTCTAATATCTGAGAATCCTCACTTCAACCTCTGCCCAGTTCCGTTTCATTTTGCCAGAACCTCTCACATAATATCAAATGACTTGCCTGTTATAATCTAATAGACCCAAATAAAGAAATGTCAAATGATTGGATCCTGTTGGATTCAGCAGGGTTAGGGTTAGGGTTAATACCAGCCAATCACATTTTTACATCCACCCATTCCTGATAATTCAAACAATTATCAATTGTGTATACTACCTTTAAAGGGATCGTACACGTTTGGTAATTGGAACCCATTGTTTGTTTCAATCCTATATAGTTATAGATATATACCATCAAACTAACCTGTAAAAATTTCATTTCAAAAGGTGGTAGCGATTTTGAGATATTGCCGAAAATCTGGAGCGGTTATGTCCACGCAGGAAGAATAATCTGCATTGGAATACACAGTCTGAGAAACGTCACTGCAGTAACGCTTCTCAGATTCAAATTTTTTGGGATAAAAAGTGATATCTTTTTTCATAACCGCAGTACTTCGAAGTGAACAGTTTCTAAAAATGCATTATACTATCCAAAGCTGCTGCTGTACTGCTGTACGTAAGTTTTATTGCCATTAATTTGGGAGTAATTACCAAACGTATACGATCCCTTTAAACATAACCCACGTGTCGGGCTCTCGACCCATAAACTGTCTCGGGTATTCGTGAATATTTTCAATTCATTTCACCACCACCACCACCACAGTGTTGCCAGGGACTATGTCCGTCTGCTGAAGTACGGTGACTCCCTGTACCGGTGTAAGCAGTTGAAGCGAGCGGCGATGGGTCGCATGTGCACCATCATGAAGAGACAGAATCAGAGCTTGCAGTATCTGGAGCAGGTTAGGCAACACTTGTCTCGTCTGCCTTCCATCGATCCCAACACACGTACCCTGCTCCTCTGCGGCTTCCCCAATGTCGGCAAATCCAGCTTCATGAACAAGGTACTATAAAACATCTTGGCCTTCTGTTGAAGGATATTTTGAACGGCTGTTGTAATTATCCAGTGTTGTATTCGAGTCCGTGCAAGTTCTTTCACAAGTCCTTTCACAAGTCCTTTCACAAGTCCAGTCACAAGTCTTTTCACAAGTTCAGTCACAAGTTCAGTCACAAGTTCAGTCACAAGTTCAGTCACAAGTTCAGTCACAAGTTCAGTCACAAGTTCAGTCACAAGTCCTTTCACAAGTCCTTTCACAAGTCCTTTCACAAGTCCTTTCACAAGTCCAGTCACAAGTCCAGTCACAAGTCCTTTCACAAGTCCTTTCACAAGTCCTTTCACAAGTCCTTTCACAAGTCCTTTTATAAAGCAAGTCGCAAGTAACCGGTTGAACAATGACAAAGGAATGCTTTTGTTAACAGTTTATCTGAATAGCTAGTGACTTAACTTGAAACTGAAAGACTTGTGATGGACTCGCAGGGACTCGCAGGGACTCGCAGGAACTCAAATACAACTCTCTAATTATCTTCTTATTACCTCCGCCAAAGCGGTTATGTTTTTGCCGGCGTTTGTTTTTGTTTGTTTGTCTGTTGGGGAGTTTTTTGGGGTTTTTTCTTCCCCGGATTATGGACAAACAACTTGTGTGATTTTTTACGAAACTTGGTGGGTCGATAGTTTATGGGTTGATGTCATTGTAAATGAGCATGTTGAAGACAGAAACTCAAAGTTTGTTTGTTTGTAACATTTATTTCAATGTTGCCATTCATTACAATATATATATGTACAATCATAAAGAAATTACCAGATAATTCAAAAATTTGATAGAAACTATGTACTCAATAAATTAAATAAGAAGTGGTATTAAAATTAAGTGACAACATTTAGGAAAAAGGTTAAGTGTATAACGCTTTTGTGTCCTAACCTATGGACAGACAAATATATAAGCAGGGAACCAGACGAAAGACAACAAAACACAACGTAAAGACAGACTATTGCGAGACAAGGCCACAGTATCAGTTCACAAATAAGACCAACATTACAAGTACAAATCAAGGAATCAAGCTTTTAAATTTTGAACAAAGACAGACAGAGCAGATGATGACTTAAGCGAATTATTCCAGTATGAGATCCCTCGATGAGCAACACTATTTTTTAGACATTGTAGTAAGAGGCTCCCGTGGACATGCCAGTTTTGTTCAATTAAAGGTAGAATACACAATTTGTAATTGCTGAAATTATCCTGAATTGGTGGATTAAATATTTGGGTTTGTATTTTATAGTAAATATTGTTTAACTGACCTGTTCGAAGTTTTAAAATCATGGATGCTGAGAAAAGCAAGAAAAACATAGTTCGTTTTCAACCGGTGTCGGGCAGTGGTTCTTATGTTGTTCTTGGGTTTTTTTCGTGATCGCCGTGTGGCGATCAGGAATTGTTTTTTATAAAATTCATTTTTTTGAAACAATTACAGGGTGTCTAGCGCAATCTTTTTGCTGGGTGCCTACAATCATTATTTACTTTCAAATAATTAACATATTTTCCTAATAATTTGGTAGTATTTTTTTTTTAAATATCTGCAAAATATCGTACCTTTAAGTGAATTATCTCGAGATCCCTCGATGAGCGACACTATTTTTAGACATTGTAGTAAGAGCCTTCGGTGGACAAGCCAGTTTTGTTTAATTAAGCTAGACCTATCATTTTTTCCAGGATTATTTCTAAACGCCCTATAAACACAAATTCTCTGGAATTGTAGGTGGTGGGTGAACCTTTGTAACCACCCTGTCCAATTAGCACTCGTTCGTGTTTCCCTTGTTTTTTATCCCAGGTGACAAGAGCCGATGTGGAAGTTGAACCCTACGCCTTCACCACCAAGTCCCTGTACATAGGCCACATGGACTACCGCTACCTACGCTGGCAGGTGGTGGACACCCCGGGGGTCCTGGACCACCCATTGGAAGACCGGAACACCATCGAGATGCAAGCCATTACGGCGCTAGCTCACCTACGGGCTGCGATACTCTACATACTCGACGTGTCCGAGCAGTGCGGACACTCGGTGGAAGAGCAGGTGATGTGTGCATGAGAATGTCTGCCCTTTTTATAAAACCCTAACTGTCCCAAATCCGCCAAAATCTATCTTCCAAGATTTTTGGTGAACTTGGTCCGAAAGGCCTGGCGTGAACAAATAATGATGGATTACGATGGACTTTGTCCAGAAGGCCTGAAGCAGTGCCGGTGCAATTTAAGATTTTTGCCTATAGATCCAGTAGTAGTGTTGTCCTATAAGCCATGTACCTTAACATCAACCAGCACTTCAGAGTTGGTTCCATGAGGTCATGTGAACATAGAAAACCGACTGATGGATTTTGGCGGATTTGGTCGAATATCCCGCAGGCGGTAGGGAGTTTAGGGTTAATCAGGGATGTAGGTGTCGAGAGCTGATCTTGGTCTCTAGACCATCTCGAGACCCTTTAAAGTCTCGGTCTTAAAAGAGCTCCAGTGGACAAGCCAATTTTGTTCAATTAACCAGTTCACGCCGGATGACGAATATAAACTCAAAGTTTTCCCCAGATTCAAAACAGATGACGCATAAACACGCCACGAGCAAGGCCGGTAATGTCTATCAGCAGCGAGCAAGCCCGGAAATGTCTGTCAGCAGCGAGCAAGGCCGGAAATGCGTGGGTGTGCTTCACGGTACTGGTGGCCTGAACCTGCTTCGGATCGAGTTTCATTAAAAATAATCCCGCGCGTTGGCTCGGTGATGTTAAAATAATCTCGGCGAACTGCTTAAGCTGGTTAATTTTTTTCAGGATTTTTTTCTAAACACCCTAAAACACAAATTGAAAGACTAAATAATGAAATAATTCCCCCCAGATTTCAATGACATGTACAAACCTGCCCATGTTTGATTGACAGGTGGAGTTATTTGAGAGTATACGCCCCTTATTCTCCAACAAACCGCTGGTGGTTTGCGCCAACAAGACGGACATTGTCGCAGTCAAGGATCTGGCACCTGAGAAGAAGGTAAGCCAAGAACCCATTTGCTTTCGTTGTAATGTTCTTAAGTATTTTAGAGCAAATATTGTTTCACTTACCAAGGGGCCAATTTCATAGAGCTGCTAAGCAGAAAAATTTGCTTAGCATGAAAATTTGTCCTTGGCAAAAAACAAGGTTACAGACCAAATTTTCCAAGTGATCTTTATTGTTTTCGATTGATAATCAGCTGGTTTTTTGGCTTAGCATGAAAAACCCGTAGAATTTTGGCTGGTAACCTGTTTTTAATGAGCAAGACTTTTTGGTGCTAAGCAAATTTTTGTGCTTAACGGCTCTATGAAATTTATCCCTTTCAAAGGTTTTTGGTTAATTAGATGCTCAAAAGACCAGGGGCTAATTTCATAAAACATGTAAGCACACAAATTTGCTTAGCATGAAAATTCTTCCTTGAAAAAAAAACAGGGTTACAAACGAAATGTTCTGGTGATGTGTATTGCTTGGGACTGGTATTCAGCTGGTTTTTGCTTAGCATGAAAAGCACATGGATTTTTGGATGGTGGCCTATTTTTACTGAGCAAGACTTTTTTGTGCTAAGCAAATTTTAGTGCTTACATGTTTTATGAAATTGGCTCCAGAGAAAACAAAACTGTTCTTGTAGTCTGATTCCCAGACCTCTTCAGATGGAACAAAGTAATTTATAGATGTCGGGTGAGTATCAGGTAAAGGCCCAGTCACACCGGGCCTGTGACCAGGTTACGACCTAGCTGCGACCGAAAAACGTTGGAATCGCAAGGCAAATTGTAGAAAGAGCGCGCGACTGGTCGCGGAGGTCGTGGGTGATCACCAGAGCAAAATAAGTTGCAGCAAGGTCGATGGTCATGTTCAAAACTTCTGACCTGCGATTCCAAATTGTAAGAGGTCGCAGACAGGTCTTACATTGTCGTACCATCAGTCGCGCATGATCGCGGGTCACGCAGTCGCACGATTGGTCGTTCGACCGGTCGTGCGTGCCACCTGTAGATCGGTGGTGCCACCTGTCGCACGACTTTGATGAACAAATCAACGTTTAATCATTTAGTTTGCTAAATGTTTTTGTTCAAAAACTATTTTTTTTCTTGTCTTTTCATTCCAGGCACTGCTGGAGAAATTTCAGGAAGAGGGAATTCCCCTGATCAGCATGAGCACAGTCACGGAGGAAGGGGTCATGGAGGTCAAGACCGAGGTAAGGGTGTGGCCTAAAATGGAGGGAGTTGATTTGAAGGAAACAAAGGGTATTGTGCTGAACTTTTGTGTAGTGCTAGGGATAGGGATACTCTGAAAAATGTGGGACTTTTAATACTGTGCATGAGAGTCCCAAACCTAACAAACTTCAACAGCTGCACACAGGTTCAGTAGTTAACCCTAACCTCCTAGGCTCTCGCACTATAAAGCATACCAAACCTGACAAACTTCAAAAGCTCACTCGGGTTTAGTAATTTTTGGTACACTGTACTGAACCTAATGGTACTAAACCTGCCAAACTCCAACAGTTGAAGTTTGATTGACTTGGTACGGATGGGTCAATGCATTGTTCAGTATCAGTGCAGTGATGACTGGACAGTGGTATTATGTGCTTAAGTGGGGATACACATACAGGGTGTCAATGTACATCACTACATCACTTACTGTTGACCAGGAACTGTGCTGTGACCAGCCGTGGCTCACCCACGAATAAATGTCTGTGCATTCTCCTAAACTCAAACGTTTTTACAAGTCTCATGCCTTATTGCCCTGAACCTCGCATAATTCAACAGTGTCTCCCTGGGCCTTTGGTACTGAGTCAAACAACAAGTTGCTATGGTTTGGTACCCAAACCTGCTAAAACCTGCAGTTAGAGTTTGATGGGTTTGGGGTAGATAGGGTTGAAACGACAAGTCCAACGCCACTTTTACTTCTACTTTTACTACTACTTTTACTACTAGGCCATGGCACCTTTTACAAATGGCACTTTTGTGCTCGGTTTTTGAAGATACTTGGTTAACATTTGATTTGTGAAATGAGACACATTTCCTATCATTTTTTACAATTTTATTGTAGGCTTGCGACCGGCTCCTTGCTCAGCGAGTCGACATGAAGATGAAGGGCAAGAAAATCACTGAGGTCCTCAATCGTCTCCGAGTTGCTACGCCAACGCAGCGAGACACAAAGGTAGGAAGCAATGGTTCTTTTTAAGTGTGGACAAGAATTTAATTTCTCAACGAAATGCCCGATAATCAAATTGTAATTTCAAAAAAATCTATTTTTAAATTTTTTTTTACCTGTTTATTGTAAACAGGCGAAGGGGGTTGGGAGATACATTCATCTTTGTCTGTTTTAGGGTTTTGAGACATAAAATTGGAGTTCCACATGCTCTAAAATAGTATGAAATGCTTATTAAAGTATGAGAATTGAAGGTTTGCATGGCAAAAGGGCAAAAGCGGGGGTTACAAGACATTTTCAGGTGAGGTTTAATATTGTTTGTGACCTGGGGCCAATTTCATAGAGCTGCTAAGCACAACAATTTGCTTAGCATAAAAAATTGTCCTTGGCAAAAACACATGTATTCTTTTGGTACATAGCGTTATGGGGACAACCCATAGGGTTTGTGTGTAAACTGAAATCTCTCTAATCTCAAACTCAGAACACTCTAAAATTCTAAAATTTTCAGGATCACCCTAATTTGTCCTCTTCTTCATTTTCTTTCATTATACCCTAACACGATTTTACCTTGTTCTACCTTAACTGAACACCCAACGCGCTATGGGGACTCGAAAATGTCCCCACTACTCGGTCTGTCTTTTCCAAACAAAAGAGCCTGTCCCCCTAACGCGGTGAGTGCCTACCCGGCCTTACAGACGTTTATTGTTTTTGATTGATAATCAGCTGTTTTTTTGCTTAGCATGAAAAACATGTAGAATTTCGGCTGGTAACCTGTTTTTAATTAGCAAGACTTTTTTGTGCTAAGCAAATTGTTGTGCTTAGCACCTCTATGAATTAACCACTGTATTCAGCTGTTTTGTTCTTAGCATGAAAGCACAGGGAGTTTTGGTTGGGAACCTGTTTTTTACCGACCGAGACTTTTTATTTTGTGCTAAGCAAATTTGTGGGCTTAGTTTGAGGAAGTTTGCCACGGGATCGGTCCTATTTGAAATTCAGTTTTAGATACCAGGATTATTTTTTGTTTGAACCCAGCCGAGGCCTCCATGCATCCCGGCTGCCGTGGCCAATCGCTCCAGCAAGCAGGCCATGGACATGGACAGGCCAAAGCGCAAGCTGTACCGAGACTACGAGCTGGAGGCTGCGGACGACTACATCCTGGATCTGCAGAAGGAGTGGGACGTGGCCGAGGACGAGAGGGACGACATCATCCCCGAGATCTGGATGGGGCACAACATCGCCGACTACGTGGATCCGGACATCGAGGCCAAGCTGGAGGAACTGGAACGAGAGGAGGAGCTGAGGGAACAGGCGGGGATGTACGACGAAGATGAGTCGGTGAGTTGGGTGCACTAAAGCCTGCGAGCTGTTTAGAAACGGTACGGTACGGTGTTTGAAGCTTTTGACGGTATGCAATATTAGTCCTTAGACTGTCGAACGTTATGCAAAGTATCGTTCAGGCCTCGCTTTTAGACCCCAAACGGTTTGCTTCTGATGCCATTTTTAGAAGCCAGTTAGTAAAGACGTCCTATTCTAAGTAAAGACGTTCTATTTAGGGTAAAGACGTCCTATTCTAAGTAAAGACGACCTATTCTAAGTAAAGACGACCTATTCTAAGTAAAGACGACCTATTCTAAGGTCATAGCGTGGTCTACGGCATACGTTAGGGGGCGCCCGCATCGGTGTCCTACGCGCGCTGCATACCACAATTAGGACGTCTTGCAAGACTAGTTTAAACCCTAATAAAGAACATGGTGCTTGAGTTCTCAGGCAAGATACTTTACTACAATTGCCTCTCTCCACCTAGGAGTAAAAAGTGGGTACCTGTGGGAGTAGAGACCAGATCTCAAAAATGTTATTGTTATCAAAATCATAATTATTCAATAGCCAACAACCACAACATTGAAATATGGCTTCCTGTGCCAAAATTAGGCACTTTGACTTGATTTCACTTCTTGTTGAAACTGTTTAATTTTCAGAAAATGTCTAATTAAAGATGAGATTAAAAAACATAACTCAATTATAGCTAAATTGTTATTATTAATTTTATATTTTTAGTCAGATGATGAGGAAATGAAGAAGATAAGATCCACGGCCCAAAAGTAAGTGAAAACTCATCTATGTGACCTGGCACCACGAAATGAGCGAAAGGTCCCACATTGCCAAAACGAGCTATTGACCGAAAGGTCAATTTTTCAAGTGGGAGGTCGTTTTGAAGTTGTTAACGTTTTTACATACAAAAAAATCATATCATATCCAAAATTGTATATCTCAATTAAAACTCTAAAGTGTGTTTTTTGTGGCTGAATTCCACTGAGTGATAGTATAGTTAGCACGGTTCACGGACTTTGAACTCCGTTTTCTCAAAACAAGGGAGCATGACTTCAGCTATTTCAAAAGAGTACAGCAGCGGCTAGGAATAATCTACAGCAACACACAATACATCATTTGAAAGCTTAGGACTTCTTCTTTCTAGAAATGTAATAATGTTAACTTTTTTATTTCGCGACTTTCCACCCATTTCGTGGTGCCAGGTCACAAATATAACCCACAAATATTTGTGTTGTATTTGTGAAAGACAACAGTTGCCCGATTAAACTAATTTTAGAGCTCAACAATATTTTGTTTTGTACAAATTAATTGTTGCGTGCAATTATAATGTTGTCACTTGTATTGGATGTGTAATAGGGCGTCCCTTTTTAGTTCTATGGTTCTCATATTTGTTTGCCTTCAAGTTTGAGCCGGTCGGTTGCCAGAACTTTTTTTAAAATCAGAAATGAGAAATGATAACCACAGAAGAAAAAAAAGGGACGCCCTTTCCTGAAAAAAAATAACTGATTTTGCAAATAAAGAAAATTAAACAAACAAAAATCGCAACTTGTTATTATGTATATCATGGATATACTAGCTCGGTCATTAAACCGATAATATTGCCACCGGTAATTGAAACTTGACAAACAATGCAGCTTGCTACAAATGTTGTGGGTTTGTAGACATATTATTGGGACTTCTTTGTTTCTCAGGATTCGCGATAAGAAAACCCTGATCATGAAGGCATCGAAGGAGAAGCGACGCGTCAACACGCCCCATATGCCACGCCCAAAACAACCGGTAAGATGCACACTCTCCTCTCATGGAATATGTGACCCGCTCCACAATAATGGGTATTATGTCACAAAACAGTGAAATTGAGTTACATACATGGTTGGAAAGCCCATAGCGTAAGCTTTCATTTGGAATATAATAGAGCTCTATAGCCCCTCCCGTTCTGGATATATGACATGTTTACATACTGATAACTTCCTTGGAGTTCAAATTACACAACTGAGAAAACAGGCTTTGAAAAAGCCGGCTCTATTGTAGTACAACAGAACTATGCCCATAAAATTGTATTTTTGTTCTACTTTATTCTTCAAAATCAGCATTTCTGTGAATGAAACCTGAAACTGTAGGTATTAAAGATGTCATTCATGACAAAAAATGTAAATCACATTTTGACGAAATGTTTTCCCTCTCAACTTTGAGTAGTCCATTACATGATAGTGCACAGCGCGACTTAATACCCTTTATTGCAGAGCCGGTCACATATGTGACCCGCTCCTACGAAACCCGACATAAGTCGCACAGGCTATTTCGAGATACAGCTCGTCAAAGTTAAAATAGGGTGAAAAATCTGGCGAACATCGATTTTTATTTTTTGTTATTTTTTTATTCTTTATTATGTATACTTTAACCCTCAGTTAAACAAAATCAATTTTATTGATGAGAAAGTATAAAAATCATGCATTTATTGAGGCAAACTGTGTCAATGTCCTAAAAGTGGTAATTTATCTCCCAAATACATTGAATTTTCCACGCCGTCTTAAAATCCTCATAAAATTTGAAGTATGTATGGTATAAAGATGGTTTTGGTACCAAATGAAAGCTGAAGATGTGTACTAAATGGAAATAACAATATCTCACTTTTCAAAAAACACACTTATGTCTGGTTTGTGGGAGCAGCCCACATATTTGCAATTATTTTTCAGGGAAAATTGAGAAAAGCATTTGGGGATTTAAAGGCAAGGTACACCATTGGTAATTGGTTGAATTATCATAAATGTGTGGATTTGGGGGGTTGCATTTATAGTAAATATTGTTTAACTGACCTGTTCGAAGTTTACAATAATTGATGCCGAGAAAAGCGAGAAAAGCAAGAAAAACAGCGTTCATTTTCCACCCGCGTCGCGCAGTGATTCTTATGTTCTTGTTTTTTTCTGGATCGCCGCCTGGCATGACCTCTTTTTTTTTAAACTAAATTTTTGATACAATTATAGTATATCTAGCGCAATAATTTTTGGTGGATGCCTGCAATCATTATTAACTTTCAAATAAGTAAGATATTTCTTAATAATTCGGTAGTCATATTTGCAAATGGTGTATCCTACCTTCAGTTTCTTTGTTAAAGTGGTGGAAAGCCTGTAAATAATGCTGACCAGTTTTGTATTTTATAATTGTTATTAAAAACAAAAAAATGTTGTTCCTTGTTCAGGTAAAAAGGAAGCGATTTGAGCTGGAGATGGCTGAGCTAGGTGTGGAGCCAGCGGAGGGGGTGAGTAGAGAAGGAAAAGAAAAGTTGGCTAGCAAATTCATTATTTGTGACCTGGGGCCAATTTCATAGAGCTGCTAAGCAACAAAAATTGCTTAGCACAAAAAGTCTTGCTCATTAAAAACAGGTTACTATCCAAAATTATGTGTTTTTCATGCTAAGCAAAAAAAACCAGCTGATTATCAATCCAGAACAATAAAGGTCAGGTGAAAATTTGGTCTGTAACTTTGTTTTTGCCAAGGACAAATTGTCATGCTAAGCAAATTTTTGTGCTTAGCAGCTCTATGAAATTGGCCCCTGTTCCAACGATACCCGGACAAAGTCGCACAATGTGTTTTATTACAATGTACTCATGAAGTCATTTCGGGGTGGATTTTATCATTTTTAGGTTTTGAGTTTTTCTGAATCATGAACTATTAATCTACAATCTGCTCTCTGCGAGCCGGTCGCCGACAGATATTTCCTGCCTGTATAAAAGTCAGCGAACTCTGACACGAACTGGTTAACCAGTTCATGTCAGATGACGAATATACAAGCAATGTTTTCTCCAGATTCAAAACGGATGACGCATAAACACGCCACGAGCAAGGCCGGAAATGTCTGTCAGCAGCGAGCAAGGCCGGAAATGCGTGGGTGTGCTTCCCAGTACTGGTGGCCTGAACCTGCTTCGGATCGAGTTTTGTTAAAAATAATCCCGCGCGTCGGCTTGGTGATGTTAAAATAATCCCCGTGCGAACTGGTTAAACATAACAAGCTGGGCAGAGAAGAATATGCATATTCATTTCTTTCAATGAATTAATCTAGTGCTGTCAGGTTAAAGTTTCAGTTGAATGTTTGTCATATTTTTTTCTAGGGTCATTATACGCGATCCCGATCCCGCAGCATAACATCGGTGATTCCGAAGAAACGGCGCACAGACTCCCGAGGTCGATCTGTCAGCAGTATGCGCACACCCAGGGATCTCTCAGGAGTCCGAGACCAGGCGGTAAACACAAATATACTCGGGTTATTCAGAGAAAAACAATTCGGAAAGATAAACTTTTCAGAATATTTTATTTCATTGAGTGCATGGCTGCATGGTATAGCCATGTTATGTTCTTACCGTGACGTCATCTTTTGTGGGTGGGGTCACGGCGCATATTGCTTTTCATTTAAGGGGTCACGATTAATGAGCAAACAAACAAATATGAGGTTTTTGCAGTTGTTAAGTATTCAGCGTATATTTCGCCACAAAGTTTTGAATTTCAGGTACCCTTTAAGGTCTGACAAAAATTCTTCATAGTTTACCGCAACATTTGATTTAACTTTTGTTTTACTTGTAGGCCCCAATGCCATTAGCAACCGGTTCTATTCATAGTCATGGTTACGTGGTGGTTTTATGTTAATTGTAAATCCGACTCCCGGTATCGTTTAAATGAAGGGGAAAAGGTATTTTTTTGTCCATTTTCTGAGCCGAAGGCGTTTACCTAATTGCACTAGGTTGTAGTGCACTGTGTGCAAGCGATCGGCCAGGAACGCGTCACGTCAGGTGTGGTGTACCAGATCGGTTTATTCAGTCACAAGTCATGCAGTGCCAGTTTAAATAGCCAGCTCTCCAAATGTGTCCTTTAAACTGGGCAGTTAAGCAGGGAGCCCTATTAGTCCTGGATGAATGGTCATGGAGGATTGACCAGACACTCGGTGCCATTGTCCCCTCATCACCCGGAGGTTAGCGGACCTGTGAAAATACCGGCGCGGCCGGCCTCTTAAACTGCAAGGGAAACGGCCGGCCTTGCGGGACCCATTTAGACAGGGTGCCGTGTGTCTGGGGGATCCTCCATAACCCGCCTACGACGGAATTCTCCTGGGAAAACTGCCCAGAATCAGTCTATCGTAATACTTCTATACAACGGTTCCTCAATCCTTTTGAAAAGTTCTCATTCTTTTCCTGTGTGATAATTGTCCCTTCTGACTCCAAGTTTGTATAGTCTTCACAGTTCACTTGATTGTTTTTTATAACTACCTATTGTCTTATATTTGTACCCATTCCCGCCGTGATATGGCCACTAATGCCGGCACGGCGTTAAACCCAAAACTCACTCACTAACTCAAATTTGTGACCCGCTCCCACGAAACCAGACATAAGTGGGTTTTGTTTTAAAAAGTGAGATAATGTTATTTCCATATAGTACACATCTTCAGCTTTCATTTTCGGTAACAAAAAAACCTTTATACCATACATACTTCCAATTTTATGAGGGTTTTAAGACTGCGTGTACACGCGATTCTATGGGGAATCAAATGAGTTAAATAACAGTATCTCACTTTAAAAAACAACACTTATGTCTGGTTTTGTGGGAGCAGGTCACATTTGTCCTAGTTACATTTTGTTTAGTTATAACCTGGCTTCAAAACAATTTAATTTTGTTCTTTCTTTCTTGTATCCCGTAGCAACAAACCAAGGTGGACAAGATGAGGAAAGTGGTGCAACGGAAGAGCAACATGTTGGCTAAGAAAGGGGAGGCAGATCGCAAGATACCCAGCAAGATGCCCAAGCATCTCTTTGCTGGCAAAAGAGGAATGGGCAAGACGGGTCGGCGTTAAAAATTGGGTCTGCGAGAACTTCCTGACATTCTCTTCTTCTTCTTTTTTTGTTTTGGTGTAAACGCTGAATTAATTCTGTCTCTTAAGGTTTCTACATTTTTCAAGTGTATTTACCGACCACCCCACCCTGAACAACAAAAATTAGAAAAGAATGTTGCAACATGAAGGCACTTTTTTCTTCATATGTAACGCAAAAAATGAGACCGAAATGGGCAGATGTCGAAAGGTTCCTAGGAAAGAGAATAACCTTGTACTTAACAGTCTCGTTTGTTGCACTTCAATCGGACATTTCATTGACGAGTTATGCCTGTTTAAAGTTTACATTTATGGACATGTCAAACAGTGAAAAGCCAATGGAAAAGGCCCACAAAGGTTCGAATTTTTGTATTCGTGAAAAAATGAAAGATGCCAAACATTTTTTCACTTTTTTCCCGACACATTTTATACTATAACTTTAAAGGGATCGTATACGTTTGGTAAATGGAACCCACTGTTTGTTTTAATCCTATATAGTTATAGATATACACCATAAAACTAACCTGTAAAAATTTCATTTCACAAGGTGGTAGCGATTTTGAGATGTTGCCGAAAAATCTGGAGCGGTTTATGTCCACGCAGGAAGAATAATCTGCATTGGAATATACAATCTGAGAAACGTCACTGCAGTAACGCTTCTCAGATTCAAATTTGTTGGGATAAAAAGTGATATCTTTTTCCTTAACCGCAGTACTTCGAAGTGAAAAGTTTCTAAAAATGCATTATACTATCCAAAGCTGCTGTACTTCTTACCAAGTAAGTTTTTATTGCCATTAATTTTTGGAGTAATTACCAAACGTATACGAATACGATCCCTTTAAACTACGTGTAGTAGACATATCAATGATGATATGAATAAATCTGAAAATCGCAAAAAAGATTTCACCCCTTTTTTTTTTCCTACTATGCCCTGTGCCCAGTTCTGTCTTTTTTGCCAGAACGCCTCTCATAATAGCATCACAATAAAGGTCAATCGGTGAAAAATGTTGAAATAACATGAATCTGCAAACTGAGAAACATTTTTTTATTTTTTATTATAAATATTTAGAAAATATTTAGAAAATGATTAGTTTATATGCAAAATATGGCTCATTACAACCTGTGGAATCCCAGACGATTTTTGGATGCATTATGTTGCCTCTCATCATATTAGGTGTCTCTTGTATACCCTTACTGGTATGTCATGACTGCCACTGCAGTCTAAATGTTCGTGAGCTGCATTGTGCAGAAGTACACTGCGTCTTGTCAGAAATTGATTATTTGTATGCAGTGATATCAACTCGTGATAAACAAAACTGGAGACACTTCTCAACATTCAACTTTGAGTCGCCTATCAGATGTAACTGCTATTTTTTTCCTTAATATTTGTTTATTTTTTTGACTAACCGGCCCAACTTCAAAGGCAAAAAATATAAGAACCATAGAATTAGAATTAAAAGGGACGCCCTAATAACTATACAAATAAGTTGTACATGTACTAAATTGGTAGAATACGTTAAAGCGATTGCGTCTTCTCACGATAACCTGAATAGTACGTATGTGTCATACATATACGATTAATGACACTTTCAAAATACCTCAAATAGATAGTTCATGTACAACCTTGGCACTTAAGGAGTTAAATCTCTGTCCTCTGTTAAACTAAGAACACATTTCTTTTAAATTTGAACACTGTAAGAACAGTTTAACTTAATACCAGTTTAGCCGAATAACTTTCTGCTTTGACGGTATCTTGTGACTTAAAGGTAGGATACACCATTGGTAATTAATTGTTTGAATTATCATGAATGAGTGAATTGTTTTGTTGGGTTGGGGGTCATATTTTGTATTACAATCATGGATGATAAGAAAAGCAAGAAAAACGCCGTTCGTTTTCAACCGGCGTCGAGCAGTCATTCTTTTTCTACTTTTTCCGCGATCGCCGTCTGGCGATTGTAATTTTGTGTTTTTTTAATTCAATTTTTTGAATATTATAGGATTACAGGATATCTAGCGCAATCATTTTGAATAAGTAAGACATTTCTTAATAATTTGGTAGTACAAATTTTAGATATTTACCAATGGTGTATCCTACTTTAATTTTTCATCTTTTAATAATATTATATCCCCTATTATTTCAGAATTGTTGATAATAAATGACAGATTATCAAATGCAAGAATGTTGCAGTGCAGTCATTTTTGTTTCTCTTGCTGGATTTATTGCCAATTTTAATTAAAACGCAAAGCTAACAATTAAAATGCAAGGCTGACCTGTTACAATTTCTGTATTTCCAAGAAATAAAATAGTTTAAAATTTTTTTTTTTTTTTTACATTTTTGCTAATTTTAACAAAATTGCAAGGCTAGCTCCTTACATTTTTGTAATCTTTTAAAAAGGTCAATTTTGCAATTGTAAGGGGTTAGCCTTGCATTTTTATCCAAACTGGCAAAAATGAGTCTTTTTTGAAAAATAAAAAATACTAAGGGGTTAGCCTTGCATATTTATCAAAATTTGCTAAAATGCGACTTTTTGGAAAAATGTACAATTGTAAGGGTTAGCCTTGCATTTTTATAAAAACTGGCTAAAATGCAACCTTTTGGAAAAATGTACAATTGTAAGGGTTAGCCTTGCATTTTTATCAAAACTTGCTAAAATTAGACTTTTTTGGAGAATGTAAAATGGTAAGGGGTTAGCCTTGCATTGTTATCAAAACTGGCTAAAATGCGACTTTTTGGAAACATTTACAATTGTAAGGGGTTAGCCTTGCATTTTTACCAAAATTGGCTAAAATTATACTTTTTGGAAAATTTACAATTGTAAGGGTTTAGCCTTGCAATTTTATAAAAATTTGCTAAAATGTGACTTTTTTGGAGAATGTAAAATAGTAAGGGGTTAGCCTTGCATTTTTATCAAAACTTGCTAAAATGCAACCTTTTGGAAAAATGTACAATTGTAAGGGTTAGCCTTGCATTTTTATAAAAACTGGCTAAAATGCAACCTTTTGGAAAAATGTACAATTGTAAGGGTTAGCCTTGCATTTTTATCAAAACTTGCTAAAATTAGACTTTTTTGGAGAATGTAAAATGGTAAGGGGTTAGCCTTGCATTTTTATCAAAACTGGCTAAAATGCGACTTTTTGGAAACATTTACAATTGTAAGGGGTTAGCCTTGCATTTTTACCAAAATTGGCTAAAATGATACTTTTTGGAAAATTTACAATTGTAAGGGTTTAGCCTTGCAATTTTAAAAAAATTTGCTAAAATGTGACTTTTTTGGAGAATGTAAAATAGTAAGGGGTTAGCCTTGCATTTTTATAAAAACTTGCTAAAATGCAACCTTTTGGAAAAATGTACAATTGTAAGGGTTAGCCTTGCATTTTTATAAAAACTGGCTAAAATGCAACCTTTTGGAAAAATGTACAATTGTAAGGGTTAGCCTTGCATTTTTATCAAAACTGGCTAAATGCGACTTTTTGGAAACATTTACAATTGTAAGGGGTTAGCCTTGCATTTTTACCAAAATTGGCTAAAATGATACTTTTTGGAAAATTTACAATTGTAAGGGTTTAGCCTTGCAATTTTATAAAAATTTGCTAAAATGTGACTTTTTTGGAGAATGTAAAATAGTAAGGGGTTAGCCTTGCATTTTTATCAAAACTTGCTAAAATGCAACCTTTTGGAAAAATGTACAATTGTAAGGGTTAGCCTTGCATTTTTATAAAAACTGGCTAAAATGCAACCTTTTGGAAAAAATTACAATTGTAAGGGTTTAGCCTTGCAATTTTATAAAAATTGGCTAAAATGTGACTCTTTGGAAAATAAAAAAAATACTAAGGAATTAGCCTTGCATTTTTACCAAAATTGGCTAAAATACGACTTTTTGGATACATTTACAATTGTAAGGGTTAGCCTTGCATTTTTTTCCAAAATTGGCTAAAATGTGACTTTTTTGAAAAATTTACAATTGTAAGGGTTTAGCCTTGCAATTTTATAAAAATTAGCTAAAATGTGACTTTTTTGAGAATGTAAAATAGTAAGGGGTTAGCCTTGCATTTTTATCAAAACTGGCTAAAATGCGACTTTTTGGAAACATTTACAATTGTAAGGGGTTAGCCTTGCATTTTTACCAAAATTTGCTAAAATGATACTTTTTGGAAAATTTACAATTGTAAGGGTTTAGCCTTGCAATTTTATAAAAATTTGCTAAAATGTGACTTTTTTGAAGAATGTAAAATAGTAAGGGGTTAGCCTTGCATTTTTATAAAAACTTGCTAAAATGCAACCTTTTGGAAAAATGTACAATTGTAAGGGTTAGCCTTGCATTTTTATAAAAACTGGCTAAAATGCAACCTTTTGGAAAAATGTACAATTGTAAGGGTTAGCCTTGCATTTTTATAAAAACTGGCTAAAATGCAACCTTTTGGAAAAAATTACAATTGTAAGGGTTTAGCCTTGCAATTTTATAAAAATTGGCTAAAATGTGACTTTTTTAGAGAATGTAAGATAGTAAGGGGTTAGCCTTGCATTTTTATCAAAATTGGCTAAAATGTGACTCTTTGGAAAATAAAAAAAATACTAAGGAATTAGCCTTGCATTTTTACCAAAATTGGCTAAAATACGACTTTTTGGATACATTTACAATTGTAAGGGTTAGCCTTGCATTTTTTTCCAAAATTGGCTAAAATGTGACTTTTTTGAAAAATTTACAATTGTAAGGGTTTAGCCTTGCAATTTTATAAAAATTAGCTAAAATGTGACTTTTTTGAGAATGTAAAATAGTAAGGGGTTAGCCTTGCATTTTTATCAAAATTGGCTAAAATGTGACTTTTTTGAGAATGTAAAATGGTAAGGGGTTAGCCTTGCATTTTTACCAAAATTGGCTAAAATGAGACTTTTGGGAAAAATTTACAATTGTATGGGGTTAGCCTTGCATTTTTTTCAAAATTGGCTAAAATGTGACTTTTTTGAAAAATTTACAATTGTATGGGGTTAGCCTTGCATTTTTATCAAAATTGGCTAAAATGTGACTCTTTGGAAACATTTACAATTGTAAGGGGTTAGCCTTGCATTTTTATCAAAATTGGCTAAAATGAGACTTTTTTAGAGAATGTAAGATAGTAAGGGGTTAGCCTTGCATTTTTATCAAAATTGGCTAAAATGTGACTCTTTGGAAAATGAAAAATACTAAGGGGTTAGCCTTGCATTTTTATCAAAATTGGCAAAATGTGACTCTTTGGAAAAATGTACAATTGTAAGGGGTTAGCCTTGCATTTTTATCAAAACTGGCTAAAATGCGACTTTTTGGAAACATTTACAATTGTAAGGGGTTAGCCTTGCATTTTTACCAAAATTGGCTAAAATGATACTTTTTGGAAAAATTTACAATTGTAAGGGTTTAGCCTTGCAATTTTATAAAAATTGGCTAAAATGTGACTTTTTTGGAGAATGTAAAATAGTAAGGGGTTAGCCTTGCATTTTTTTCAAAATTGGCTAAAATGTGACTCTTTGGAAAATGAAAAATACTAAGGGGTTAGCCTTGCATTTTTATCAAAATTGGCTAAAATGTGACTCTTTGGAAAATGAAAAATACTAAAGGGTTTAGCCTTGCAATTTTATAAAAATTGGCTAAAATGTGACTTTTTTGGAGAATGTAAAATAGTAAGGGGTTAGCCTTGCATTTATATCAAAATTAGCTAAAATGTGACTTTTTGGAAAAATAAAAAATACTAAGGGTTAGCCTTGCATTTTTACCAAAATTGGCTAAAATGTGACTTTTTGGAAAAATTAAACATACTAAGGGGTTAGTTAGCCTTGCATTTTTACTAAAAATTGGCTAAAATGTGACTTTTTTGAAAAATTTACAATTGTAAGGGGTAAGCCTTGCTTTTTATAAAATCGAGTTATACACATGTAAGCTTTCATTTGGTATACAACAGAGCTCTATAGCCTATATGACATATTTGCATATTGATTACTTCCTAAGTTCAAAACACACAACCGAGAAAGCAGGCTTTGAAATAGCCGGCTTTGTTGTAGAGAACGACATAACGATACACACAAAATTGCCGTTTTTCTTCTTTATTCATCAAAATCAAAATTTCTGTGAATGAAACCTGAAACTGTAGGTAATAACAAAAAAGTCATTCATGACAAAAAATGAAAATCACATTTGGACAAAATGTTCACCCTCTCAACGTTGAGCGGGTTATTACATGATAATGCACGACGCGACTTAATACTCTTTTGTAGAGCCGATCGCATATTATACAAATATTACTTTCGAGGATTAAAAGTATATACATGCTATCTGTTTTCTTTGTACATTTTCTTTAAAAACACGATCTACAAGTGTACATGTATTTAATGCTACTTCCTTTCATTATTCTTTAAAAAGTTTTAAATGTAAGCACCTTAAATGTACAGGCTATGTAAAAAATTAAAAAATCCCCCATAATCAGTTTCGTCTAAAAATGCGATTTCAAAATTGCGTCGTTACAATTGTCTTCAAACATCACAGGCAATAAAACCTGGACCCAATTTCATAGAGCTGCTAAGCAAAAAAATTTGCTTAGCAAAAACATTTGCTTAGCACAAAAAGTCTTGCTCATTAAAAACAGGTTACTAACCAAAATTATACATGTTTTTCATGCTAAGCAAGAAAACAGCTGATTATCAATCCAGAACAATAAAGATCAGGTACAAATTTTGGCTAGTAACCTTGTTTTTGCCAAGGACAAATTGTCATGCTAAGCAAATTGTTGTGCTTAGCAGCTCTATGAAATTGGCCCCAGTTTATAAGTTAAAAATATCTAGAGTCCTTTAGAAGGCCTGTCTTTAATTATAGAGTGGATACACCATTTGCAGATATCAAAACAAATCACTACCAACTTATTAAGAAATATCTTACTTATTTGAAAGTAAATAATGTTTCCAGGCATCCAGAAAAATGATTGCGCTAAATATCCTGTAAATATTCTGAAAAATTGAATTGAACAACTAACTGCCCGACGCCGGCCGAAAACAAATGCCGTTTTTCTTGCTTATTTTTCTCAGCATCGATGATTGTAAACCTTCGGACAGGTCAGTTAAACGATATCTACTATAAAATACATCCCCTCAAATCAACCCATTCCTGATAATTAAAGCAATTACCAATGGTGTATCCTACCTTTACATCCACCCATTCCTGATAATTAGGGAAATGTTCCAATTTCTGTCTTATAATCCGTATTCCACAGATATCCGATAATTCAGAGGAAGTCGGAATATTGAATCTTCAAATTATTTTGTTATCAATTTGGGAAAACGTTTATCTCATACGGTACCGTCAGAATTGTAAAAAATGTAATCTCTTTCAAACTTGACAACTTTTAAAGTGATAATAAATATTCACATCAAATTGCACAAATTGATTAAATATTACAAAATTGCTTCCTAGAAAAAAACTTGATAATGAATGATTAATTTTTGTTGTTAAAGGTGAAAAAGTTAGTGCTAAGAAAAACTTAAAACAAGTGCAAAGCCAACGAGTAAGATCATCAGTAACTAAAGTAAATGTACAATTTATTTGTCAACTACTTTATAGAGATATAAGAAATATTTCGGTGGTACATTTTAAATAAAATAAAAAAGGAAAGGATAATCTACGATACTTGACACAATACACAATTGAGCATGTTCCCAGAGTAAATTTACTAAAGAAAAAGAGAAGTTTCTGAAAACACTTTTTACAAAAACATTTTAGTATTTTGCACAAATACTGCATGCCCCCCCCCCCCCCCCCCCCCTTTTGGAATGTCCCACATTTTAACGTTTGACTTGTGGCTCATGAACATGTATAAGGTAATGTTAACGTTACAAATAGCCATGTGTTGATGACGTATACACACAGTTCACCGAAGTGCATATTGGAGGTCACAAAGTTTACGTACACAAGGACTTTCCACGCTCATTTTTTGACTCTGTGGCTCCTGGGAAAATCCGCTGCACATTAATAAACCTTTCCCAGTCCTTTTGACGACATTTCACTGTCTATTGATTAATAAAGACGATCGTGTGTCGGCATTTTGCACATAAAAGTATGTGTCGGGTGGCGACCCCCGACCCCTACCCCCACCCCCCCATCCAACTGAACACCGCATTGTTAATGGTAAACACTCAGTCATGTCATCAATACATAGAGTTCTACTCGACCAAGTTAAGCTGTTTTATTTATCCTATAAAAGTGCATTTTTGTGTGTGTCAAATCACTTAATGGATAATACACCGCCCCCTTTAAATGAGTTCATATTAATTTGTTTTATAGGGTTACTTTGGGTGAAAAAAACCCCACAACATTTCAAGTTTTACTTTTAGCAAAATCTGACCAGCGGTTATTGCCTGCTATTTTGTTACCCATTTGTCTTGTCCATCCCACCCCCCCCCCCCTCCCCCCTCAAAAACATCTGTTATACATTCCATAATAAACGAACGCCATTTCCTGTAATGCATAATTTAAAGGCACATGCATCAGCCCCTATACATGTAAAAGTTGGTTAATGGCAGTTGTTTTAAGTCAAGTGTGACCCTGAGTTGAAGTGAAAAATCTACCCACTGACATCAAGAAAAACCGACAAAGATTAATGTGAGAAGTAAAACAAGAACAATTCTAATTCTAATTTCCTTAGTAGACCAAGAGAAAACAAGGCATACAACAAAAATGAAGGAAGATTAATCTTAGACCATTACTTAAAGGGATCGTATACGTTTGGTAATTAGAACCCATTGTTTGTTTCAATCCTATATAGTTATAGATATATACCATAAAACTAACCTGTAAAAATTTAATTTCAAAAGGTGGTAGCGATTTTGAGATATTGCCGAAAATCTGGAGCGGTTATGTCCACGCAGGAAGAATAATCTGCATTGGAATACACAATCTGAGAAACGTCACTGCAGTAACGCTTCTCAGATTCAAATTTTTGGGGATAAGAAGTGATATCTTTTCCCATAACCGCAGTACTTCGAAGTGAAAAGTTTCTAAAAATGCATTATACTATTCAAAGCTGCTGTACTACTTACCAAGTAAGTTGTTATTGCCATTAATTTTTGGAGTAATTACCAAACGTATACGATCCCTTTAACAAAATATTTCATTGCCATAGATATAAATGTTACAAGTAAAATGTTATTTGGCACAAGATTGAAATTACTGGATATTAACAATAATCTTGCTTATATAGCGCTTTTCATCGTATTAACGATCTCAAAGCGTTTTACAATTATTACCCCGTTCATCAGGCCCAGGACCACGCGGCAGCCGTTTATAGGCGCTCAATCGGCCTCGACCCTCACAGGTACCCATTTATACTCCTGGGTGGAGAGAGGCAATTGTAGTTAAGTGTCTTGCCCAAGGGCACAAACACCATGTTCCTAGCAGGGTTTGAACCCGCGCACCATTGCACACGAGTTGATCACCGTAACCACTGGGCCATGGCATTCTAATAAGCATTATAATAAAGCCTTAATTAAATTGGGGTCCGACTTAAGTCCGACGCCTCGTAAGTTTTACGCCCCATTGTTTGTCCGTATCGGGAATATGAGGCTTCGGACTTTTGAGGCATCAGAGCTATGAGGCCAAACACTACGAGTTCTTCCTCATAAATCTGACGCCTCATAATTCAGAAATTCAGAAACTTATGAGGCGTCAAACTTATGAGGCGTCAAACTTATGAGGCGTCGGTCTTATGAGGCGTCGGTCTTATGAGGCATCGGATTTACGATACAGCCCTCTTAAATTTACTGAGGGCAAGTTTTTTTAATGTATATAAAAAAGGAAAAAAAACAAAATCGGTAGAATGAAATTTTTAAGGACCACATGATGAAAGCAAACACCTGGAGTTTGCTTATATCAGAATATCAAATATAAAGTTAATTTTGAAGTTGAACTATAAAGGCGTTGCAAAATAGAATATTAGGAGAATGTTGTTAGAAAAACAACGAAAGACAATGAAATTAAACTGGTGAGTATCGTGACCTCTGACCTGGCAGGGTAGGGAGCCAGGCTTGGGCATGGCTCATCTGCAGATAGGAAATAAAATAAACAAAGTGAATAGTAAATAAAACAAACAAACAAACCAATATTCATTGTCCGACACCGAGTTTTGTAAAAAGGATTATTTTGACATTGACCGGATCCAGGCACAGGATTGTTTTTCACAAACCTCGATCCGAGTCGGGTTCAGGCCATCATCTGTGGGTAGCACATCCTGATATTTCCGGCCTTGGTCGCTGCGAGCCGGTCGCTGACAGATAGTTCCAGGTTTGCTTGTGACACGTTTGTCAGTCATTGTTTTTGAAAATACGGGAATAATATTCTTGCTTTTTCCACATCTTCCGATGCGAACTGGTTAACAAAAATTGTGCTGGGACTCAAAACTGATTTTTGGTTATTTGAAACTTGCTTCTACGATCCGGTAAAGAATTGTTAACCTAATATTCAAAATTGCGTCCATGCATCCTTCTCGGAATGAGCTCATGCAATAAGCGCGCTCTATAGTTTCTGTAAATACAACTCCATGAACAATACTTACAAGTTGATGTTTTGACGACTGTTTTCCGGCATGTGTGCCCGCAGCCGTTACTGCAGCATTGCTGGTCACTTCTGCAGTTACTGCATCCCTCCACGCAGGTACCCACGGTGTCGTAAGCTAGACGGGGGCACTGTCCCTCATCCCCAGGCTCTGTGGGTTCAAGAGTTATCACAGTCAATACTAAAAAGACACTGAAATGTCCAGTTTCAGCATCCATGATTGTTAAACTTTGGGCAGGTCAGTTAAATTATATTTTCACACTACAAATCCACCATGGCCAATCATCCAGTGAATACACTGTTTGGCCATGAGATATGAACCACTTTCTTATTTAGGTCAATCAAATTCCCCTGACTTTTTCAGAATTTGAGTCATTTTTCTCAAATTCCCCCGACTGTAGAAATAAAAGCGAAAGTCATTTTCCAGGTTTTTCCTAATTTCCAGGGCACACTGGGAAACCCACGACTTCTTTTGGTACATTGCGTTATGGGGACAATCCATAGAGTCTGTGTGCTAAGGGAAAGCTCTCTAAACTCAAACTCAGAACATTCTAAAATTCTAAAATGTTCAACATTACCCCAATTTGTCTTCTCCTCTATTTTCTGTCATTATACCCTAATCCAATTCTACCTCGAAACCCCTTTACTGGAGACCTAATGCGCTATGAGGACAAGAAAATGTCCAGACTACTCGGTCTGTTTCTTTCCAAACAAAAGAACCTGTCCCTACAACTAGGTGGAGGTTAGAGCTGTACCTCTGACTGTCAGTTCCACCGTGACGCCAGGTCTCTCGTGCGGTGGGCAGGTGGTGCCACATAACTCCAGGCAGGCAGGACAGATGATAGTCCCCGTGTGAAGGTAAGTGCCGGACGTCACGCTCACGTCAATCTGCTGACCCTTCCAGGAACACAGGTGGTTGACGCCCTCCACCGTGACCTTCAGCCCGTCGCTGCCGCACGAATACTGAGCAGGAGAAAATAGAAAGAATGTAGACACCGCAGATTCGCTGAGCCTGATACTGACTGCGCTGAGCTTGTCTCCAGGAATTGGCATGCTTTACACAGACCATAAACCCCTCACCTCTCCCCCGGCATCAATCAATACCCACCTGATAACACCCTGCTCCCCACGTCTGCTGAGCCTGATACTGACTGCACTGTGCTTGTCTCCAGGAATCGGCATGCTCTACACAGACCATAAGCCCCTCACCCCTCCCCCGGCATCAATCAATACCCACCTGATAACACCCTGCCCCCCACGTCTGCTGATCCTGATACTGACTGCACTGTGCTTGTCTCCAGGAATCGGCATGCTCTACACAGACCATAAGCCCCTCACCCCTCCCCCGACATCAATCAATACCCACCTGATAACACCCTGCTCCCCACGTCTGCTGAGCCTGCTACTGACTGCACTGAGCTTGTCTCCAGGAATCGGCATGCTCTACACAGACCATAAGCCCCTCACCCCTCCCCCGACATCAATCAATACCCACCTGATAACACCCTGCTCCCCACGTCTGCTGAGCCTGATACTGACTGCACTGAGCTTGTCTCCAGGAATCGGCATGCTCTACACAGACCATAAGCCCCTCACCCATCCCCCGGCATCAATCAATACCCACCTGATAACACCCTGCTCCCTACGTCTGCTGAGCCTGCTACTGACTGCACTGAGCTTGTCTCCAGGAATCGGCATGCTCTACACAGACCATAAGCCCCTCACCCCTCCCCCGGCATCAATCAATACCCACCTGATAACACCCTGCTCCCCACGTCTGCTGAGCCTGATACTGACTGCACTGTGCTTGTCTCTAGGAATCGGCATGCTCTACACAGACCATAAGCCCCTCACCCCTCCCCCTGGCATCAATCAATACCCACCTGATAACACCCTGCTCCCCACGTCTGCTGATCCTGATACTGACTGCACTGTGCTTGTCTCCAGGAATCGGCATGCTCTACACAGACCATAAGCCCCTCACCCCTCCCCCGGCATCAATCAATACCCACCTGATAACACCCTGCCCCCCACGTCTGCTGATCCTGATACTGACTGCACTGTGCTTGTCTCCAGGAATCGGCATGCTCTACACAGACCATAAGCCCCTCACCCCTCCCCCGGCATCAATCAATACCCACCTGATAACACCCTGCTCCCCACGTCTGCTGAGCCTGATACTGACTGCACTGTGCTTGTCTCTAGGAATCGGCATGCTCTACACAGACCATAAGCCCCTCACCCCTCCCCCGGCATCAATCAATACCCACCTGATATCACCCTGCTCCCCACGTCTGCTGAGCCTGATACTGACTGCACTGTGCTTGTCTCCAGGAATCGGCATGCTCTACACAGACCATAAGCCCCTCACCAACTCCCCTGGCATCAATCAATACCCACCTGATAACACCCTGCTCCCCACGTCTGCTGAGCCTGATACTGACTGCACTGTGCTTGTCTCTAGGAATCGGCATGCTCTACACAGACCATAAGCCCCTCACCCCTCCCCTGGCACCAATCAATACCCACCTGATAACACCCTGCTCCCCACGTCTGCTGAGCCTGATACTGACTGCACTGAGCTTGTCTCTAGGAATCGGCATGCTCTACACAGACCATAAGCCCCTCACCCCTCCCCCAGCATCAATCAATACCCACCTGATAACACCCTGCTCCCCACGTCTGCTGAGCCTGATACTGACTGCACTGAGCTTGTCTCCAGGAATCGGCATGCTCTACACAGACCATAAACCCCTCACCAACTCCCCTGGCATCAATCAATACCCACCTGATAACACCCTGCTCCCCACGTCTGCTGAGCCTGATACTGACTGCACTGTGCTTGTCTCCAGGAATCGGCATGCTCTACACAGACCATAAGCCCCTCACCAACTCCCCTGGCATCAATCAATACCCACCTGATAACACCCTGCTCCCCACGTCTGCTGAGCCTGATACTGACTGCACTGTGCTTGTCTCCAGGAATCGGCATGCTCTACACAGACTGAACCCATACCGTAATATTCAGCGGCCACATTCTCGCCGCGACCTGATTGAAACACAAAAGAAAACCAGATTAGATTGCCTTGTCGAATAAAATCCTGCGGTTGGTCAACTGGCTAACCCTAACAATTCTCATCCAGTCAAACTCCAACACCAGATTTTTGTGTTGGGGTTGGCTGAGCAATCATTGTTTGAATGAGGCGGGGTAAAATGTCATTTGTTACATATTTTGTAAACTGATCATATTTTTGCTTTGCCCACTCCTTTGCAGGATGAGGTTTGGGACACTGATTACATAACTTACACCAGGTTTTGTCTGACGTTGTCTGATGGGCACTTCATTTGACAAGATAGTACAGTTGACACATCAGCAGAGATCGTGTGTGGTTACTGAAAATGTACGTTTGGTAATAAGCTATCCTGGTCGTTCTTCATTAAGGCCCCTTACCAAAATTGACCGTGCATCGGCGCCACGTTCTTTCTGCAGGATCCTGCAGACATTTTTAAAAACAAATGCGCCCATGGTTACCCGTCTTAGCACGGGCCAGAACGCTTTATTTAAATAGCAAACATTGTGAATATACCCGATCTTCTGCAGACCTGCCGGGCCAGCTGGAGCGCTAGGGAGCTAATTTAAATATGAATAGTCACGATGATGGCCGGTCAGTCTGCAGAATACCGAATTGCAAAAGTTCACTTATATGTAACAAATGGCATTTTATCCCACCTCATTCAAACAATGATTGCTCAGCCAACAAGAAAGTAAACGACCTGAAACTGGTCTCAAATTGAAGCTGATGCCCTAGCGCATCTATACAGTATCATATGGTTATGATATTGGATTCATGTGATATTTCTTGTAATCATTGTTTTGAGATTTAAAGGTTTGTATGGCGAAAAAGCAATAAGATAAGTAGTTTGCGATAACACCATGGTAATAATCTTTTAGTGAGATGTGAGGCAACCAATCGGACTGGGAGGTGATGATGGGGCACCAGATATCGCTGATGTTAAAACCGATGTCTTGGGAAAACGTGTTGTGCTTGATGATTTTGATGGCTTCTCCGATGCGGCGGAGTACCACCGTACCTATACCCTAGGACACTAGATGGCCAGCATATGGGTCGCCTATACCCTTCCCCTTCGCCCCTTCCTTCTTACTGATACGCCTCGGCGATCATCCAGCATCCTCCACGTCCCGTATCATCGCTTCCAGCCTCCAAATAACCCTGCCTCAACGATGGAATCTCTCAGTCTCCTAACGACAGGCAGAGCATATTGTCCGAAACGTTGAGTTCCCTCCGGTTCTTTTCAGAACTACAAATCTCACTAAAGATTATTACCGTGGTGTTACCGCAAACTAATTAAAGGTAGGATACACCATTGGTAATTGCTTGAATTATCATGAATAGGTAGATTTTTGGGGTTGTAATTTATAGTAAATATCGTTTAACTGACCTGTCCGAAGTTTTACAATCATGGATGCGGAGAAAAACACGAAAAGCAGCGTTTGTTTTCAACTGGCGTCGAGCAGATATTCTTATGTTATTTGTGTTTTGTCGCTATCGCCGTCTGAATTATTTTCCGAATAATTACAGGATATCTAACGCAATCATTTTGCTGGATGCCTAGAATCATTATTTACTTTCAAATAGGTAAGACATTTCCTAATAATTTGGGAGTAATTTTTTTCTATATTTGCAAATGGTGTATCCTACCTTTAATCATTGGTTTATTACCGTTGCGTTTTTGGAGAGACAGACAGCCTGTAGGTTTACCCACAGTGAGAAATGGTCAACATCCCTAGCCTTGAGCGTTACTTACTTGGCATGTTAGAGGATATAACACATGTCGTGGACTTCTTGTCACCGTTAGGCTCTTTGTAATTAAATTGCTGTCAAGACAAAACATAGGTTTAACTTTTTAAGTGCATAAAATCTTTTTAATGGGTTTCAACATATTCAAAACCCTTTTGTCTGAATGTAAAGAGGCATTTATAAATGTGACCTGCTCCCACGAAACCCAAAATAAGTCGCACAGGCTATTTCGAGATACAGCTCGTCAAAGTTGAAATGGGGTGAAAAATTTGGCGGACATTTTTTGATTCTTTAAAATGTATACTTTAAACCCTCAATTAGGTTAAACAAAATCAACTTTATTGATGAGAAAGTACAAAAATCATGCATTTTATATTGAAACAAAGTGTGTCCTAAAAGTGGTAATTTATCTTCCAAATGCATTGAAATAAAATCCTCATAAAATTGGAAGTATGTATGGTATAAAGATGGTTTTGGTACCAAATAAAAGCTGAAGATGTGTACTAAATGGAAATAACAATATCTTATTTTTCAAAAAAATCCACTTGTGTCTGGTTTTGTGGGAGCAGGTCACCAATATGATTTTTCTAGTACAATGTACATTTTATGTAGTGTTTTTCTACACTGTGCGTGTGTTCACAGTGGAACTTCCTACAAGTAATGTATTTGTGCACAAAACAAAAATTAGTGATGTGTAATTTAAAATATGCGAGGAGTTCTGGAAAAATGAGACGGAACTGGGCACAGGGAATAGTGGAGAAAAAATGCAAAAATAACGAATAATGGGGGATTTTTTTCCATTTTCCGATTTGTAATCTTGGCCATAACACGTCCATAACACGGCCATAACACGGCCATAACACGTGGCGTGTTATGACCGAGCGGTTAAAAGCACGCGGACACAAGCTCTGGTGTTTCTGATCAGCAGAGTGTGGGTTAGAGTCCCGGTCTTGACACGTGTGTCCTTAAGCAAGGCACTTAACCACTATTGCTTCGTCCTTAGGTTGGGACGTAAAGCTATAGGTCCCGTGTGTTGTGTGTTGTGTAATGCACGTAAAAGCACCCAGTAACACTTATCGCTAAGAGGAGGGGTTTGCCCGCAGCACCTTGTAAAAAACACTTACGAAATGGTGCTACATAATGGGTCTCATTTTCTCATTGAACAATCACAGAGATCCTTGACTACCAGTCTTGGTAGATACGTGCGCTATATAAGAACTGACACCGGCGCCTTTTAACCAGTTCGCGCCGGATGACGTATATAAACGCAAAAATTTCCCCAAATTCAAAACGGATGACGAATAAATACGCCAAGTTCAAGTTCGGAAATGTATGTCAGCAGCGCGCAAGGCCGGAAATGCGTGGGTGTGCTACCCAGCACTATCGGCCTGAACACGCTTCGGATCGAGTTTCGTTAAAAATAATCCCGCCCGTCGGCTCGGCGATGTAAAAATAATCCCGGCGCGAACTGGTTAATGACTGTATTGTCAAATACTGTGCGCCTTATAAATGCTTTGTATATATATTATATTAGTATTATGCCTACTAACTATATTGTGTTAAGAAATAGTACAAAACTCGAAACTTCAAAGGCCTTTTTCTCAATATTTTACTTTTGCGACATGTTGATAAATGCAAACTTTAATCAGCCATAACTTGTTAATGGAATGTCCAATTGAAGCGCAACAAACAGCATTGTAAGGAGAATTGTATCCTCTTTTCTAATACCTGAGAATCCTCATTTTGCCAGAACAATTCACATGTGACCTGTCATCACAAAATGAGCGTAAAGTTGGCAAAATCAAAAATTGAGATATGTTTTTTTCTAAATTCTGTGGAAACAGAGCTTTCCAATGGTATATAACACTTGGAGGTTTGATACTCAAAATTTATTTTCTTTTTCTTTTTTAGAGATTATGAGAAAACGGGCATTTCTTGCGAGAAATTGTGTGAACGCGAAAAGAAAGGCATAGTCAAAATTGTCTCAAAAACCGTCCTGAAAAATTGGGAATTGTTTGTTGGGGATTTAGTCTTAAATAAAACCATATAATCTCAAAATCGACCACCCCTTCAAATTTTGACTTTGACTGGCCGTACTGGGAAATCACTCCGTGCGACTTTACTTTTTGTGATGACAGGTCACATATGCAAAGTACTGGTAGTTTACAAGACAAGTGATCCGCTGATCACAAGTGTCGCTCTTTTTTACAGTCGACCCCTGTATGTTGTGTTTGTTTAGTCGACAAACAAAATCATTGAATATCATTAATTATTGCTAGAGTTGATGGCATTTTATGACATTCTTTACAACGAGCAAAGTAACTGTCTAATAACTCACCTGTTGAAATGGACAGTAATCTGCAAGCTCCGAGGTCCCCCCATACCTCCCTAAATCCTCATCGCTAACGTTGGGTAATGAATCAAAATACTGTAATAAAAAAACAAAACGGAAAAATAGATTGCTAGAAGGTCAATCAATAAATATCCACCTTTCGACAGCTCTTGAAGGAAAACCGGCCAACCACATATTTATTCTCTTATTTAGAGAGAGGCAAATGAGGGCAAAGTGGCTTGCCCAAGGACAACACCTTGCCAGCAGCTGGATTCGAACCCCTGGCCCTCACGTGCCAATTTCATAGAGCTGCTAAGCACACAAATTTGCTTAGCACAAAAAAGTCTTGCTTAGTAAAAGCAGGTTACCAGCCAAAACTCCATGTGCTTTACATGCTAAGCAAAAAAACAGCTGATTATCAATCGAAAACAATAAAGATCACGTGAAAATTTGGTATGTAACCTTGTTTTTACCTAAGGACAAATTTTCATGCTAAGCAAATTTTTGTGCTTAGCAGCGCTATGAAATTGGCTCCAGGAGACAAGAGCCCTAAACCACTAGGCCCTACTACCCCACCGTCCTATCATAGCTTACCTGATACTGAGGCTCTAGATCTTTGCCATACTGATGTAGATTACACAGGGCTACGGAGGCCCTCCCAACACTGCAGGTCAGCGTAAAGGGCTCCTCACGAATCACGTCACAGAAAGGCGATAAACTTTCCTGACTGAAGGCAAAACAAAACATTCAACATTTTAACCAGTTCGCGCCGGATGACGTATATAAACACAAAGTTTTCCCCAGATTCAAAACGGATGACGCATAAACACGTCACGAGCAAGGCCGGAAATGTCTGTCAGCAGTGAGCAAGGCCGGAAATGCGTGGGTGTGCTTCCTGGTACTATCGGCCTGAACTCGCTCAGATCAAGCTTTGTTAAAAATAATCCCGCGCCTCGGCTCGGTGATGTTAAAATAATCCCGGCGCGAACTGGTTAAGACATTTGTCCTTCGGGCTATAAAATCTAATTTTATGGATCTCACAGCTTCTCTATAAAACCTTTTTTGTTGATTTAGAAGAGGAGGGGTTTGCCCGCAGCACCTTGTAACCACGTACTAAGGCCAGTGTGGTTAATAATTCATTTTAAGACGACATAATTTGTGACTTAGAATTCATGAAGATCATACAACAACAAATCTGTTTCTGTCTAAAATAGGACACTTTTGCTGAATGAAATCCCCCCAAAATAAAAATTAGTGCTGCAAATATCATGGCTGGGCATTTGTACATGTAGGGGTTGTTGTTTAAAAAAAAATTCCCTTGTTGGTTTCGCTTACAACATGCTTTAACATTCTCCACTTTGCGGTCAACAAATGGAAACCTCTGCACTACAGCTTTCAAGTCCTCCAAATCCTCATAAATGGAGCAAAACATTTTAAGGAGAGGAAGATTTGGAAAAAAATTGAGTAAAAAAAAAAAAAAAAAAAAGGAAAAAAAGAAGATCTGATTTAGACTTACGAATCGCGTTTGGTGTCCATCCAATATTTACAGCTCTTTGTAGCAAAGTCGCATCCGAGGCCTTTACCCCAATCTAACGGATCAGCCATGTCATAGTTGGGCTGATACCAGCCCGTGTCTTCTAAGACTGCTAAGGTGAGACGAGAGAACACTCGCTCGTGGGTGTGTGTTCCAGTCATTGCTTCATTCTATTGACAAAGAGGAAACAGACAAGTCATCCGCGGATTGCAAGCGTCGCCTTTTCCATGTAGTCGATCCTAACATGTATATGTGACCCGCTCAAGGAAAAGGTGACACAAGTCGAAAAAAACCAAAATGAGTTATGTACATGATTAAAAAAATCCAAGATATAAGCTTTCATTTGGTACATAGTACAACTCCATAGCCCCTCCTGTTCCGGTGATATGACGTTTTGCATTTTAATGGGTTCCAACTGAGAAAACAGGCTTTGAAACGCAACAAAACTAAGACAGCACATTGGAACCATGCACTCTTAAAATGTTTCGTTTCACTTTATTTATCGAATTCCAGCTTTTTGTTAATATAATCTGAAACTTTGGATATTAAAGATGTCATCTAAAACAAAAAATGAAAATCTAATTTTGACAAAAATATTTACCCCATTAACTTTAACAGGCCATTACTCATAAATGCATAGCGCGACTTATGTCACCTTTTCAAGGGGGCGGGTCACATATGTTCTTAACTCCTAGATGCCTATCTGCTAATCTGTTTGGAATGCTGTAGTCGGCTGTGCTATGCAGTACAGCACGGCATTTTTTTCACAGCTGCATGTCCATTGTGCAGTGCAGCAGCTGTACAAAGGCTGCCGTGCAGTCGTCATGCGTATAATCCAGTGCAGTGAGAAATCACATATGAAGTAGATATGAGAAGAAGAAAACCCTTCTCTACTTGGTGGTGGTCATTGTGTTTGCGGAATGTTGTGGTTTGTCAGGAATTCTTTTTAGGTTTTTAAAGGGGTGCGTTGGGTAACAATAGTCTAGAGAGTGTATAGGTATGGGGGACTAAGGGGGGAGTCCCTCGGTCTCATATCGTGCTGGGTATAATGAATCACCCTAGGAATCACCTTAGATTGCACCACACAGCATCCAGAATCCAACATTTTCTGGGAACATACGCCAAAAGGAATTCACGCTCTACGCTCTTATTTTTCTGTTTTGGGTGTGCCCTCCCGTCTACAAAATGTCTGGATCAGCACCTGATAAAGAACTGGTTATGTGCCCCTAAAACTTTGTTGAGGTGACACAAACAAGAAAAGTAAATTAACACGTTCTGTTGGCATAAAATGTGAAAAGTTAAACATTTGTACACAGAAAATGTTACCTCTAAAAGTCTTTTTTCAAAATGAGTTAATTTGGTGCCGTGGCCTCCGTTGTTTTCCAGCTCCATCCCCTCCAACAAGGAACAGCCAAAATGATCTCTGGCTTCTCTCTGTATAACAAAAATGAAACATTCCAACTTTTAAGAAAGTTAAAAATATAGACCTTTCTATTATTTGTAAAACATTGAGCTCAAATCTCTATGGTCTGCCACAAAGTACAAATTGAAAGTTTAAATTTGAAAACTCTTCTTTACACCCTCATTACATACGAA
This sequence comes from Crossaster papposus, assembly GCA_037893245.1. Lineage (NCBI taxonomy): Eukaryota > Metazoa > Echinodermata > Asteroidea > Velatida > Solasteridae > Crossaster > Crossaster papposus. The sequence goes on along the minus strand of JBAIAA010000918.1, from coordinate 290,248 downwards.
AAAGCAGTAGTGTTGACTCGAGTCGCTGACTCCTCGAGTCGCTGACTCCTCGAGTCGCTGACTCCTCGAGTCGCTGACTCCTCGAGTCGCTGACTCCTCGAGTCGCTGACTCCTCGAGTCGCTGACTCCTCAAAGTCACTGACTCCTCAAAGTCGCCGACTCCTCAAAGTCGCCGACGCCTCGAGTCGCCGACGCCTCGAGTCGCCGACGCCTTAAGTCGCTTCTTCAGATTCGAGTCGCTGACTCAGATTCGAGTCGCTGACTCAGATTCAAGTCGCTGACTCAGATTCAAGTCGCTGACTCAGATTCGAAGTCGTTGACTCAGATTCGAGTCGCTGACTCAGATTCGAGTCCGATTCGAGTCCGACTCGAGTAGCTATTATTATTATTATTATTATTTGTGGTGCTTGTTGATTATTATGCCGAGTTTATTCAGAGGCAAAAACTTTGAAATTATTCATATTATGCACATGCTCATTTGGAATAATGTATGTCTTCTCAGCATAATAACATGTACAAAGGCCTGTTTAACTTTGATATTTGTTTGTAACTTACAGCAACACTGGGCGTGACCATTATGTTGACTGTGTGTGTGACACTTCCTCCTCTCACAGCCCAGTCCCTCCGTTTGATGGGCTTGATCACCCTATCGCTCCACTGGTACAACCCGAGACTGATAAGAAACATGTAGGGAGTAAGGAGTCGGGCATTACATTATGGGGGTGGGTACCTATATAGAAGGAAGAATCTCCAATTGTATGACAAGGTCAAGATCTATCTTTTGTAATATTTTATTAATTAACTCGAGTGGGTAAATCAGGCTTTCAAAGCAGAACCAAATAAAAACAAGTAGGAGAAATGTGGGATCAAAATTTACTGCCTGAGGCCGGTTGAAAACGAATCCCGTTTTTCTTACTTTTTTTTCTGGGCATCCATGATTGTAAAACAATTTCAGGACATTTAGCGCAATCATTTTGCTGGATGCCTAGAATGATTATTTACTTTCAAATAAGTAAGATATTTTTAATAATTCGGTAGTACAATTTGTCGATATCTGCAAATGGTGTATCCTACCTTTAAAAAAAATTCAATTGTTCAGAAAAATTACAGGATAAAGTAGCGCAATCATTTTGCTAGTTGCCTAGAATCAGTATTCACATTCAAATAAATAAGATATTTTTTAATAATTCGGCAGTAAAAATGTTGATATCTGCAAATGGTGTATACTACTTTTAAAACTCTCAATTTAAAAATAATTTGCGTCTTGAGTGTTTACCTTTCATTAAATGGTGGCAAACCGGATGCATCTCTAGGGGTGAAGGGATCACCGTTGCTATCCCGATAAAATGCATACAGAGCAGCAGTGAATCCCTAGAGGAGAACAGAGAAAACAGAAAAGGAAAGCTTTCAAATAGTGGCGTGTTATGTATGGCCGAGCGGTCAAGAGCACGCGGACTCGAGCTCTGGTGTTTCTGATCAGCAGAGTGTGGGTTCAAGTCCCGGTCTTGAAACCTGTGTCCTTAAGCAAGACACTCAATCACTATTGCTTTGTCCTTTGAATGGGATGTAAAGTCGTAAGTCTTGTGGAATGCACGTAAAAGAACCCAGTAACACTTATCACTAAGAGGAGGGGTTTGCCCTGGTGAGTTAGTCTTGCATACGCACTGTGGACCTCCGAACAATATAGGTCCACACGATGCGGGAAGAGGTTACGGTGTGTGGACTTGCACACGTCCACAATCCGTTTTTCAGTTTCCGAAAAAGAGCGCTAGAGGAAAAACGGGTTAGGGTTATATATAGAAAAGATAGAAGGGACAGCTGAGAGGCCCATAATCCTAATTTGAGGGTAAATTTGTTTTGGGGAAGCGAGAAAAATGAGTATTTAGTCAAAGTTTGTTAACTACACGAATACAAAGGAATGTCCACAGTGCGTATGTAAGGTAAAGCTGTGTGTTCCTGGCAGTGGCTGCAAAGTGCGCCGCAGCACCTTGTAAAAAACCCTTACAAAGGTGCTACATAATGGTTCTCATAATCTCATAAACTTCATTAACCTGTCTTTGAAAAATCCTAGAGCGCCTTGAATACCAGTCTTGGTAGATACATGTACGTGCGCTATATAAGAACTGCTTATTATTATTATTATTATTATTATTATTAAATACATACACATAAACCTGGGGCAGTTATATACATGGATGGAAAGCCCACAGTGTCAGATTTCATTTGCTATATAATAGAGCCCCATAGCCCCTCCCGTTCTGGAGATATGATGTGTTTACATATTAATCACTTCCTTTAAGTTCAAAATACACAACTGAGAAAACAGGATTTGAAATAGCTGGCTCTGTTGTAGAACAACAGAATGATGCACATAAAATTGATTTCCTCAAAAAATGTGTGAATCAAAACTAAAACTGTAGATATTAAAGATTTCATTCATGTCAAAATAACGAAAATCACCTTTTGACAAAATTATCACCTTTTCAACTTTGAGCGGGCCATTACATGATAATGCACGGTGCGACTTATAAACGACTTTGTGTGGAGTCGGTCACATTTGCCTACTTCCCAAACATTCCCAGGATCGCATCACTATATTAATTGCAACAGGTTTCTTACCAGTGAGTGAATGATCTCATGCTGTACTGTAGTGAGCTGCATGGTGCGCTGGACTGGGTCGCTGGTTAATGCACGGGGACATAGGTTGATGTAACCAGCTATGGGTCTAGAAAGATCAACAATGAAATCAAAGTTGGTCATTATACAATGCAACACTTGCTTAAAGGTAGTATACACCATTGGCAGATATCAAAAATATTTACTACCGAATTATTAAAACATTTTTTACTCATTTGAAAGTAAATAATGATGCTAGGCATCCAGCAAAATAATTGCGCTAGATATCCTGTAATTATTCTGAAAAAAATAGAATTTTATAAAGAAAAATTCGCAATCGCCGGACGGCGATCGCAAAAAAACAAAGATAACATAAGAATAACTGCTCGACGCCGGTTGAAAACAAACGCTGTTTTTCGTGGTTTTCTCGGCATCCATGATTGTAAAACTTCGGACAGGTCAGTTAAACGATATTTACTATAAAATACAACCCCCCAAATCTACTCATTCATGATAATTCAAGCATTTACCAATGGTATATCCTACCTTTAAATACGACACAATGCCAAACTTCACTAAATGCAAAAGAAGGCATGGTAAGAATGGTGTGAGAAATAAATGGTAAGAAGGTTTTTGGCTATTTCCTTAGCCATAGATATTGTGGACATACATGTACTGTACTTGTATGTAATGCACTGTGCACGTGCCGACTATACTAGTTGCTATCAGGGGCCAATTTCATAAAACATGTAAGCACAAAAAATTTGCTTAGCACAAAAATAGTTTTGCTCAGTAAAAACAGGTCACCAGCCAAAACTTCATGTGCTTTTCATGCTAAAGCAAAAACCAGCTGAATATCAGTCACAAATGATAATCACCTGAATATTTTATTTTTAATTTTTGTTTTCTCAAGGAAAAATGTTCATGCTAAGCAAATTTGTGTGCTTACATGTTTTATGAAATTAGCCCCTGATATGAAACCAAATAGAAAATGTAAAATCGGTTAACCAGTTCGCGCCGGGATTATTTTAACATCACCTAGCCGAGGGGCGGGATTATTGTTATTGAAACTCGATCCGAAGCGAGTTTAGGCCGATAGTACCGGAAAGCACACCCACGCATTTCCAGCCTTGCTCGCTGCTGACAGACATTTCCAGCCTTGCCCGTGGCGTGTTTATGCGTCATCCGTTTTGAATCTGGGAAAAACTTTGCGTTCATACGTCATCCGGCGCGAACTGGTTAACCAAAAAAACATGTCTGAAATCTGGGCTGGGTGCATGATGTACACGTAGGCATGAGGTTTGTACATATGTGACCTGTCATCACAAAATGAGAGTAAAGTCGCACAATGTGATTCGGAGATATGGCCATATAAAGTCAAAATATGAAGGGGTGGTCAATTTTGAGATTTTGCGTAATTTGGAAACCCCAAGTCCTCCTCTACATATTCCCATTTTGGGGGTGAGATCAGATGATCGAAAACCTCTTAAATTACGCGATTTTGCAAAGTGTTTGCGTACCGGTAGTTAGTGTTTAGATTAAAGTCCATTAGTTGTCTAATTAACACGGTAATTAAATATGCAAATCGGGTCCTCGTGAGTATCCCACGTTTTCAAAATTTTTATATTTTGTTGTTTATACAATAGTTTGTATGTGTGGACAATTTCAAGAATAAATAATGATTAGAACATAGCCGTTGCTATGCTCAACTGAACCTTACTTGTCCTGTTTTGTAATCTTTTGAGTGTTTTGTTTAAGATGTTTAAAGTAAGTTTTCCCAGAAACACTATTTTGTGAAACCCATGACTTTCTAGAGCGCTGTAAAAAGTATTTATCGCAAAACCCCCAAGTGTTATGTACCATTGGAAAGCTCTCTTTCTGAAGAATTTGAAAATACCAATATCTCAATTTTTAATATTTCCGACTTTACTCTCATTTTGTGGCGACAGGTCACATATATATGTACAAACCTTGTGCCTAATTTTCAAACACCGACTCCCGTTAGGTCTATCATTTTTGTTCACCTCGTGAAAAACAGAATGCTCCATGGATCACCTCGGGATGGCTAGTTTTACTACACTACTCGAAGCATTCAATATTTGTATACTACAGACCTGTCTTGGGTTGCTTCCAGCTGGCAAAATGACGCGTGGGCTGTGGTGTCTGAAATCTGGCAATCAGGGGTGTTCTCAGCGGTCACATACAGGATGAAATCCGTGTCGACCACGCCCGGCCCCGCAGCGCCTTCATTCTTGCGGCAGTTGCTCTGCGATTCGTCACAGGTGTAACAAGCCTAAACATAGGACCAAGTGCCAAATTCAGCGTTTGGAACTCGAAGCGTTCGGAATATTTTGCATAATTGAGGATTTTACCTCTGGGAAGTTTTTAAAACAATTTTTCCAGAAACTCTTATACAAATGGAACATTGAAATGTATGTAAATGGTACATTTACAAAAATGGTAAAAAAACGGCCTTAAAGTTGGTTAACCCACAGTTAAACCTTAAAAAGATCGTATACGTTTAGTAGTTGGAACCCATTGTTTGTTTTAATCTATTATAATTATAGATATCATTTTGAGATTTTGAGATATTGCCGAGAATCTGGAGCGGGTTATGTCCACGCAGGAAGAATAATTTGCATTGGAATACACAATCTGAGAAACGTCACTGCAGTAACGAATCTCAGATTCAAATTGTTTGGGATAAAAAGTGATATCTTTTTCCATAACCGCAGTACTTCAAAGTGAAAAGTTTCTAAAAATGAGTAATTACCAAAAGTATACGATCCCTTTAAAGAGCACCTCTAAGTAAAAATCGTTTTCTCTGATTTTACATGTTGAAATGAATAAGGAAGGATCCAAACCGAATGCAATATCATTGATCTTTATAGCCCGCCTAAAAATAGTTCAAAAGAACGTTTTTTCTGTTCATGCCAAGACGCGAATTCTTAAAAACGTAAAGGTCACGCTTTTGTTTTGATGCGTCATTGAGGGGAAAACAAAGAAATTGAGGAGAAACCCAAACATGCACCACACGTGTTGAACGTTGCCCGGCCCTTGGTGCAGTGCACACAACTTGCCATTATTTGCATGCACATGGAGGTCAATTCACTCAAGAATACCAGCTAGGGAACAGTAAGAAAACAACTTTGTCTTGGTACTCACGAATTTATAATTCTCATTGAGGATTTGTAGACCTAAAGTCTTCATTTCAGCACTTTGAATGAAAGTCGAACACGAGCTTTTATAAATCTAAGCGGGGTCAACGTGCGTATTTGCCCATGTCATCAGCGCATCGTGTACCCACGTGCAAACCACATACAAATCGCATGCATGTTGCTGCTTGCACCCGTACCCATGCACGTACGGTTGTCGGCCTCACAGTCAACAAACATCGTTGGATACTTATGGCAGAATCGTACAATTCCTGGAAAGATTTGAGCGAGTATTCGGAAAATTAAATGACGAAGATTCCCAAGGCAATGCACTGGACTCGGCAAGTAGACCTGGAGGTTTTTTATCCTCCAGGGTTATGGTCCGATCGCGACGATGTAACTCGCTAACTGGTAACGAGGAGACCACGAGGAGGCACCGATCGTTCGTGGTGGTTAACCGCTTCGAACCCGCGAGGCCCCCGTTGACAACGTGGCGCGTGGTGGGGAAAATCTCGCTGAACAGAAAGGCAACCAGGATCGGTTTTTACACACAAACTGGTAATACATAATTTAGATGGATATACATTGTATCACGATGCCACTTCAATAGTTCTCAGTGAATACAAGTCATTGCAAAAGTGTTGGAAAAAACATGAACCACTGCAGAGAAGCAACCACTCGGTCAACCTAAAAATCCGACCTCGTGTGCGGTTCACAAATCGGACCCACTCTCTTCGTGTCTGAACATCCTCCATTAGAAACCTCAGAAAATTTACTTCAGGGTTTTTAAGACAATTCCTCAAACATTTACCTACCACACAGGACTTTAGCATTTCAAAAAAAAATAACCAAAATACGAACTAATTTTATAAATGTCGAGAAAAACATCGAGAAAAGAAGGCCGCAAGCAACACAATCGCACGCGGTACACGCACGGTGTGGCGGTGGCATGCTGGCCTCGTGATCGCACGGACTAGCTGAATAACACGATGACGTTTCGGGGTCATGTAATCTCATTTACATACATTAAACATGGCTGTCGTTTTCTCAAAAATAGAGCCGGATCGTGTTTGGAACACCGAATTGAACTTTGTTTTTGTTGCACTAAAGTAAACCCCATAGAGTAAAATTATATACTAACGGTAGGATTGGTATATACCCTGTCCTAAAATGAACCAAATACCAAAACTACAAATATGTTAGAGGTGCTCTTTAACTCCCTACTACCTTTTATTAAATACAGGACCAAATCCGTCAAAATCCATCACCCATTCTGCTTCTTGTACATGGGATAATGGAACCACTACTTGTGGTTGCTTATACGACAACAGCAGTACAACATGGACACAAATCAATCACATTCCCCCAGCAGTGCTTCAGGCCTCCTTGGCCAAATCCATCATAATCCATCAACATTTAGTCAACCCTAAGCTACAAGACCAAGTCTCCCGAAATCAACCATAATTGGAAAAGAGAATATTTAGGAGGTTGAGGGATTTTTTCTTTTTCTTCATGGATTTGGGAAGATTATGTGTCAATTTATTTTATTTTTTAAAAATTTTTAATTTTTTTTTAGTTACGGTTAACCATTAACCATAACCGCAAAACAACGGTTACACGATTAATTTAATAACCGCAAACTGACAGCCTTACTCACGTGTAGATGTTTGTCTGGAATGGTGACTGGTCCACACCGTGTGATGCTGTTGCATGATCCTGAGCAATACTCGTGTGTGTCGTTAGGCAATGTGTAGTAATGGGAAAAGGCACACGCCCTGCCATTGGGAAAATGAGACGGGAACAAATACTTAGAGAGAAAAAAAAAAAAAAAAAAAAACAACAACAAATGTTGTGTTGTGTACCAGTCATTCCGCCAATAACCCTGACAGACTGACAGACCAACCGACAGACAGACAGACAAACAGACAGACAATGGAATGTTTTTTTTGGGGGAAATGGACACAAGGACCGACTTCAACCCTACCCATCCCAAATCCTCCAAAATCCTCTTTGCAAATTGCAGGATTTTGCAGGATTAAGGGCACTTGAGAGTTGATGCATCAGAGGAATTAGCTGGATTAGCAGGAAGATAATGCAGGATCCAGGTTATAAGGCCTAAACTAATGCTGGATGATTTTACAGGATTGAGGGCACTTGAGAGTTGATGCATTGGAGGATTTTGCTGGATTGAGGGCGTTGGTTTTTTTTTGTCACTGGAGGATAATGCAGGATCCAGGTCATAAGGCCTAAAGTACTGCTGGATGATTTTGCAGGATTGAGGTTACTTGGGTATTTATCCAAATGAGGATTTTGGAGGATTGAGTTTTTTTTGTTACTTTGTTACTACATGATTCTCCATAGAGCTTTGGTCAAGGTAAAGTTATGTGTCAAGGATAGGAAACGTTTGCATACCAAGGGTCATGTGTGCAGACCCTTGTTGTAATAGGGCACTTAGCAGCTGTTTGTTTCATGTTTGGCTGCTTTATAGCTCAATTGTAAACCCACTGCAGGAATTTGCAGGATTCAGGCAGTGGTCACCAGTAATACATATCGGAGGCTTTTGCAGGATTCAGGTTACATGAAGTTTTAACACTTTGGAATTGCAGACTTTTTCAGGATTCAGGTTACGTGTAAGAAAAATAGGGTAGGGGGTTAGGGTTAACCCCTTGATGCCAGTATTACCGGCATCTCTTAATTATAAATACACATGACAGCACAGAAGCCTTTGTCCAGTAGCTGCACTGCACAATGGACCGACCGTGCAGCTGCCTCACAGGCTGTGTTCTACGGCAAAGCACAGCTGGCCACAGCATTCTGGGAAGATTAGCGGGCCGCTCACTGGCGTTGAGGAGTTGAAAGCATCAGGACAAAAAAACTGTACAAAATCCGTTTTTAACCAGTTCGAGTCGGGATTATTTTTAACAATACTAAGCCGAAGTGTGGGATTATTCTTAATGAAACTAGATTCGAGGTGGTTCAGGCCGATGGTACCGGGAAGCACACCCATGTATTTCTGGCCTTGCTCGCTGCTGACAGACATTTCCGGCCTTGCTCGTGTCGTGTTTATGCTTCATCCGTTTTGAATCTGGAGAAATCTTTGTGTGTGTATACATGTACCGGTACGTCCTCCGGCGCGAACTGGTTAAAGGGGTTGAGAGCATCAGGACAAAAAAAACTGTAGAAAATCTGTTTTTAAACCTCACCTGTTTAATCTAATGGGACCTGTAAATGTTGACCTGACATTCAGCATACGGGAAACGGAATATACAGCTTTGGGTAAAAGATCATTCTGCAGGAAAACGACACACATGAAAAACGCAGTTATATTTATATACAACATTTGAAATATGAAATACACAAGTACATGTACTACCTTACTCGACTGTACATGTCGTCTATGCACCTAACGGTTCTTTGTAAAACAGACTTCCTGCTTATTTAAGTGGGATTTTTTTAATTGCAGCTCAAAACTTTTCTTTTTAAAAGCCATTATTTTTAACTACAGTTCACTACTATTAAAACTAATTGGTTTACTTTTTATGTGATTGTTATATTTTGTAAGGCTACATAAAACAAATGAATTGTTTCTCATCAGAACCTTTTTGAAAAAAATGGTTCGTCAGGGCATTTTATATTTTATATTTTATAGAATAAAAATGTCGCCGAATCTTTGAAACCGGTATCTGACTAAACAACTACAGGCGCGCTGGTTTCGTTCGTGCCTACCGCTGATGAACCGGGCATTGGTGGTAAGCGCTGATGTGCATTTAGCTCTGATTGGATAATTTTTGTTGCGACCTGCGAACGTACATGTAGGTTACTACATGTACTTCCGTGGCTCAGCTGCGCGGCAGAGCATGTACGCTACCCAGAATGCCATGCGTTTTTCTACACAGAAATCTATGAAGCTCGTCAGGTGTTTTCCAGCGCCCAGTTATAGTATGGGCGCCACCGCGTGCGGGGGTGAAAGCGCTAGTTGACAAAAACTTCGTTGGGACATTGCATTCTTTATCTAAATTACAAATTGTTTTCGTTGATTTACTTTCCAAAACTGACCAATGCACACATTTCATATAGAATAAAAGCTCAAATAATGTTGGTAGAAACACAAAAATATAGTAAAGTCGATTTATTTTCCCATATAATTTTGAGCACCCCAGGTTTTTTTAATGAAAGAGGCCCACAGACACCGTTCTCACTACTATTATACTCGGCTTCTCCGATCTCCTGTCCGCCGTCGATTTAGATTTTTCCGGCTTGCTTCTGCTGGAACATGTATGGCCACTAAAAACATTCACTTGGCCCGCGTGAGTTTTAACTGTTATTGCTTTCAACAGCGTGTTTTTACAGCATATACAAAATAAAAATAAAAAAATCTCGGAATTTTCGGGCGTCCGGTACATTTATAATTTGTTTATAAAATATAAAAAAATATCCACCCGGCACGAAAAATTGGCCCGGCCGCTGATGAGAAACAATCAATTTTTTGTATGTAGCCTAAAGAGTTTTTAGATTTGTATGTAAAACGCTATACATGTATTAAGAATAAATTATTAATATTATTATTATTTTGTATTATTATATTTTTTATTTTAATTTGTATTTTTTATTATTATTATTATTATGCGGGTAAAAATTAACATCCTGTCCAACCATGGCACCCGGTGTGCTGTTTTCCTAAAAAGTGGTAAAAATGTTGGCGACTGCTCAATATGGAGATCTTGAATCCATCAAAATCGTGCAGTACCGCTAGGCTAACAATCCTCAATCTATCAAAATACCTCCAGTTTTCAATATGGAGGTATCCTGAATCCGCCAAAATTCTCTAAAACGTGAATTTGGATGATTCAGAGAGGTTAAAGGTAGGATACACCATTTGTAATTGCTTGAATTGTCATGAATGGGTGGATTTGTGGGGTTGTATTTGGTAACTATCGTTTAACTGACCTGTCCTAAGTTTTACAATCATGTGCGCCGAGAAAAGCACGAAAAATAGCAACCGGCGTCCGGCAGTTATTCTTATTTTTTTTTCGCGATCGCCAGATGGCGATCGCAAATTTTTGTTTAAATACAATTTCATTTTTCGGAATAATTACAGAATATTGAGGATAACTGGCGCAATCATCTTGCTGGATGCCTAGAATCATTATTTAATCATTATTTGGTAGTAAATATCTTCGATATCTGCAAATGGTGTATCATACCTTTATGGTTAAAATACTAACCCCCAAATCCATCCATTTGTGAAAGCCAATAGTGTACCCCACATTTACCGTAGTATACATTCCATGTGTCGCTTCTTGTTTTGATTGCCATAAAAAAATAATCTCTACATGTATTTACACGCACCTTTGCTATGGCAACCTGTCTATCTCTCTCATAGAAGATAGTATCGGATATGAGGTAGTTTAGATGCCCTACCCTACACAGCGTCAGCAATTTCAACACACTGTCTTTGTATACCGTAGCACACACTTGGACTGTTTACTGTACACATGCATGGCTCGGCATTAGTTTGATCTCAATCACCTAACAAATATGTAAATTAAAGGTAGGATGCACCATTTGCAGATATTGAACAATTTTACTACCGAATTATTAGAAAATATCTTACTTCTTATGAATCTAGGCATCCATCAAAATGATTGCGCTAAATATCCTGTAATTGTTCTAAAAAAATTAATTGGAAAAAAAAAAAAAGTCTTGATCGCCGAACAAGAAGAACCACTGCCTGACACCGGTTAAAAACGATTGCTGTTTCTCTTCCTTTTTTTCTCAGCATCCATAATTGTAAAACTTCGCACAGGTCAGTTAACCAGTTCGCGCCAGGATTATTTTAACAACACCGAGCCGAGGCGCGGGATATTTTAAATGAAACTCGATCCGAGGCGGGTTCGGACCGATGATACCGGGAAGCGCACCCATGCATTTCCGGCTTTGCTCGCTGCTGACAGACATTTCCAGCCTTGCTCGTGACGTATTTATGTGTCATCTGTTTTGAATCTAGGAAAAACTTTAAGTGTACCGGTACATCTAACGCCTCCGGCGCTAACTGGTTAAACAATATTTACTATAAAAAAAGGTAAAAAAAACTTCCCAAATCCACCCATTCCTGATAATTCAAGCAAAAGTTTAAAACATGTCCTCTGCAATACTTTTCACGGTGGACAGATAGATCTCGGGGGGTGGGGGGGGAGGGGGGTGGGGTGGGGGGGGAGGGGGGTGGGGGGGGGGTGGGGGTGGTTGAGATGGGGGGGTGGGGGGGGGGGGGTGGGGGGGGGTGGGGGTGGTTGAGATGGGGGGGGGGGGGTGGTTGAGATGGGGGGGAGGGGAGGGGGGGGTGGGGGGTGGTTGAGATGGGGGGGGGGGTGAGATTGCAAACTAATTAAAGACTAGTGGGTATGGATGATAAGTGACACATCTGGATGTCTTTAACTAAAAGGCCATTGAAATACAGGTAAATGGTGCATACCAAAAATACATGAAACAACAAATGAATGCACGGTATGCAAACTATGCATGCATGAATGAACTCCCATCAAACTGTAAATGTAGCTCGGCAAAAACTAACATACTGAAAATTTTAAATTTCACAATTAAAAAATACGTGACATATTCGAACAAATTAAAACCTAAACAAGCCAATAAAACAAAAGTAATAATAACCTAAAAAAAAAAAAAATTAAATCACCCATCCCCACACTTTAACATACATGTACATTGTAAATCAAATATTAAATGTTTTTTAAAAAATATTCTGACATATTCTAGTCACAGGATATATAGCTTTACAGGCGTACAATGTAGTTTACAACAAAACAAAGAAATTGGGACATTTCCCTAATTAAAGGTAGGATACACCATTGTAATTGCTTGAATTATCAGGAATGGGTGGATTTAGTTTTTTTTTATTTTATAGTAATCACCGTTTTAACCAGTTCACGCCAGGGGACATACGGTATACTTAAAAGTTTTCCCCAGTTTTAAAACGGATGAAGCATAAACACAACAACAGCAAGGCCGGAAATGTCTGTCAGCAGCGAGCAAGGCAGAAAATGCGTGGGTGTGCTTCCCGGTACCATCAGCCTGAACCCGCCTCGAATCGAGAAAAAAAAAATCACGCGCCTCGGCTCAGTGATGTTAGAATAATCCTGGCGCGAACTGGTTAAAAGACCTGTCCGAAGTTTTACAATCGTGCCGAGAATAAAAAAACAAACCAAACAGGCGCTCGTTTTTAACTGATGGCGATCGTTTTTAGTTTTTTAGAAAATCCAATTTCTCATAACAATTGCAGGATATCTAGCACAATCATTATTTACTTTCAAATAAGTAAGATATTTCTTAGTAAATCGGTAGTAAACATTTTCAATATCTAAAAATGGTGTATTCTACCGTACCTTAAAAAAACAGACCCAATCAACCACAAAAACAGTGGAAAAAAATTTGTTAATAATGATCCGAGTTCATACATGTATATGTACCTAACAGCACCTCAATATGTTGTCAGGAAGTAATCCGGAATTGTTTTGACGAGGGCCGCCTTACTGACAGATAATGTCAGAGGGAAGTGGTCTGTTTATTTTGGGCTCTTTGGCTCGTCTCGTATGAATCACATCAAATCGCATCTTGAGGCGGATGTATAGAAAATGTCTGTCATGTCACGTACATTGTAGCAAGCGCCAGAGATAAACATGTACCTTCACAGACTTAATTAAAATAAACCTTGAATAAATTATACCAAAGTTGTCTCGGACTCGAGTCACAATTTTCGGCGACTCGACTCGAGTCTTGACGGGTAAATGATTCGACTCAACTCTATTTACTGCAGGCAAATGGGCCCCGTCGACTCAGAATCCCTCATCGGAATACTTCACCCAACTTGAGTGAGGGTTAATAATACTCCAGTCCAAAAAATAGCATTACAATATTTACTATAACCCTTGCTCTAGTCGGTGGAGTTAGGGGGTTGTTATTAATTGTAAATATCGTTTAACTGACCTGTTTGAAGTTTTACAATCATGGATGCCAAGAATAAAAGCAAGAAAAAAGACGTTCGTTTTTAACCAGTGTCCGGCAGTTGTTGTTGTTGTTCTTGGTTTTTTTTCCTTTGTGAATGTTCAAATTAAAATTGTATTTTTTAGAACAATTACTGGATATCTAGCGCAATCATTTTCCTGGATGCGTATAGTTATTATTTACTTTCGATTAAGAAAGATATTTCTTAATAATTCGGTAGTAGTTTTTTTCTCAATATCTGGTGTGTCCAGATAATGGTGTGTCCTACCTTTAAAGGTGGGATACACCATTTGCAGATATTCAAAAATATTTACTACCGAATTATTAAGAAATATCTTATTTGAAAGTAAATAATGATTGTAAGCATCCAGCAAAATTATTGCGCTAGATATCCTGTAATTATTTACATTTGTGGTCGCCAGACGGCGATCGCGAACAAACAAGAACATAAGAATAACTGCTCGACGTGATAATTCAAGCAATTACCAATGGTGTGTCCTACCTTTAAATGCACACTAAATGTACAGTCACGTGCCACGGTGTTTCAATGTAGCCTAAAGTATTAACAAAGGATGGTACACATTTACTGAATGGCATACCTTAATGAGAAGGGAAGTTGCAACGGGTAAGGAGTCCACATCATCTTCATATTCCACATGGATCCGTAATGGCGACGTCGTGCTCCGTCGCGTTAGTCTGTCCCCTGACGCCTGCTCAAGATGTACACCGTGTTTTATCTGCAAACAAGACCATGTGTTTTTGTAAATTTGTTCTTAATTTAAACTTTTGAGGAAATGAATGATTTAAAATCTAAATTCATGTGTACATCAGATACCTTACAGTTTACAAAAAAAAATATATATTTAGAGATAAGCATGAGATAAATAATAACGTTAACAGAAAATAATAACAGAAATAAAGTAAGCATCATGAATTTGTTCCCTCAAGTTCTATACCGAGAATCAAATGTGATGCGATCAAGAAAAATCAGTCAGAACTCGGCAATTCTTGTTTTGAGATCGGGCCAAAATATGTTCGTAGGGGTGGACAAATCTAAAAATTGACATTTTTTACAAAAACAGAAGGGAAGAAGTGATACAAAAACATGATTTTCTCAGTTTCTTTATTTTTAACGTGCTGGTGTTCAAATGGTTGTATACGGAATTTGTTAACCAAAGGTCGTATTCACATGGGGTTTTCACTGAAATGGAGCCTAAAGTAAGCTACAAAAGAATATGTAAAAATCCCAAAAATGACCAAGGCCTACTTCAGACTGATTTTGCTTGATCGCATCACAAATGTGGCCTGATCAAGGGAAATGAGTCACATGTCGTTTACCAGCGGCGCTGAAAAAAACCTCAAAAATATATATTTCTCATCAAAAATCGTCAAAGATACTTTGGAAATATATTAATTGAAGAGTTTATTAATTGAATACTACAGTATTTTCAATTTCCGTTGTTTTGGCATGTACGCCGATAAGATAACAGCAACATGCGACTCATTTCCCTAGATCGGGCCACAAATAAGTACTTTATGGGTCAAATTAGTTCAACGGTAGATGCCTAATTATAATGTGGATGCCGTTTGAAGATTTGGTGGCATTCAAGATCAACAGTAAACTGTTTAAGGCTAAAGATGACAAATTTTAGGATAGTTTTCAAAGGTAACCAAAACATTTTTTTAAAAACAGTTATTCATGAATATTTCTTGTGTTCCAAGATTGGGGACATGCCAAGGATTACAAAAATATGGGAAGGAAGGGGTGGGGGGGGGGGGGGGGGGGGTGCAATGGGACCTCCTATAGCCCACGGACTATATCAATACATTTACTCCACTGCACATGTCCCACACGTTTCTCTGGTACAGTGTAGGCCTATCACTATTGTTAATTAAAATAGCATTAGCAAGGAAAACCTGATGAGAAGGTTAAGAACAAATGTGTCACATCAGATACCGTCACGCTGCTATGGAAGCATGAAAAACACACATTTGGGCATCTTGCTGGCAACCAGGGCCGATGCAAAGCTCGTCGCAACGAACAACAGAGGGCACTAGCAGAGCGCCCACTGTTGTTTGGTGCGACGAGCTGTGCTCGCCTGCGCAGACTTGTTCCGCCATTTTGTTTTGCGTTTATCGCAAATTTTTTTGAAACTTCATAACGCAGATTTAGAGACCAATTACACCAGACGGAACCACGGAAAAGTCCTAATTTTAGCGAAATATCGATGCGCTACAATAAATGAACCTGCATGCCGAGTTTGAGACCGAATGATTTCCATGAAATAAGTGCAAAAATCCCGGGTTTTTTGCACTGATGATGGATGTATAGCCTATTATTATAGCACAGAGTGTACTCTAGTGCGGGCAGCCGCGGGGCCATAGACTATAGGGCTACACACAATAACTTAAATTTTGTCATGATTCTACCTAAATGTACTACAAGCAGGCCCGTACGCAGGGGGGGGGGGGGGGGGGGGGGGGGGGGGGTGTGGAGTGGTGGGGTAGCACCCTCCCTGCACACGCGCACCCTCACCCTCCCCCCCCCCCCCCCCCCACCCCCCCCCCCCCCCCCCCCCACAAATTACCAAAAGGTCCAAATTTTTCGGATAAATAATGGTATTTTGTTGTAGAAATAACTGTACTGCAGGCACACGGAAAATTGTGGTCCCATCACTTCGGTACAAATTCGCCCCTCAAATTACCAAAAGGTCCACATTTTCCGGGGTAAATAAGGGTATTTTGATGTAGAAATAACGGTACTGGCCAGGAAATTGTTGGTTTCATTTTTGGTCCCATCACATGATCAGTACAAATTCGCACCCCCCATATTAAAAAATCCTGCTTACGGGCCTGACTAGTACTACTGTACTATACTAGTACTACTTAAATTTTGTCATGATTAAAGTAATATAACTTATAACTACACAATCGCCGTAATCTGCGTAAAAATCTAAGTAATTTCAATGGCATAGTTATTGGCCTATAGCTTACCTCATTACGACCTGGCGGTCGATGGACGCAGACATTATTCGCCGTAACCAAACCAAAAACATACAGATGTGAAAACAAAACAAGGAGTTTCCCCATATTTAACTTCAAGGACCCAAAACTAAAACCCCAAAAGACGAGTCAGCGCTCCTAAATCGGTGTCATGATTTTCAAAGACACTTGAAAACAATGCCATAACCACCTATATTGAGAGAGATATCTGAGGCAGACAACAAAAGCGTAGGCCTTCCGTACTGATTGAGAAAGTAAACACTGCCCTCTATTGACAAAACCGACGAGGCGCGCGCCGGTACGGTGTGGACGGCAATGAGCCGAATCATGGTCGCATGAGGGCGCTGTAAAACGCCATTTTCTGGGTACCCAACACAGGCAAAATCGCGTTTAATGAAGTAGTTAATAGTAACTTTACTTTTATATAAAAATGGAATATTGAGAAATTTAAATTCTGGAGCTGTAAGAAAATGTAAACTGACGTAAGTTACCCACAATGCCGTGAGCACAGCGCCCTCAACGTTCAAAAATACGGCCTATTCTGTCCCCCGGTAAAATTGTCCGGGGGAGGGGGGGGGGGGGCAGAATTACCTAGGTAAAAGTGTCCCCCTGGAGCGGTTAATTCTGTCCCCCTCCAGTTTATTCTGTCCCCTCTCTAGGTAATTTTGTCCACCAATTGTTCCACACATAAGTAATTATTTTGATGTTATTTCAATTAATTAAGCCCTCAGGGTATTTAATATTTGGACTTCTCTTTCCTTCATCGATTTATCAAAATAAAAATAACTTTATTAATTAAATCAACCGATCTACGTTTCTGCGGGAAAGGGAAAATGGCAGTAATCAGTATTTTAAAAATATCGCGCCCCGGCCCCCCGCCGACCCGGGCCACGCCGGTGTGAAAGGTAATTCTGTCCCCCTGGTAAATGTGTGTCCCCACGGACAGACTTATTTCCAGGCCGTACCCCCGGTAAATCTGTCCGGGGGACAACATTTATCTAGGTATTTCTGTCCCCCTCCAGTCCATGTAATTCTGTCCCCCTGCCCAACGTTAAACGTGTCCCCTTGGTAAATTTGTCCCGTGCAACGTCACAAGTCTAGCACCCACTATTGACGCAACAACCAGCCGCCCACTGTAGTACAGGTTCCCCCTTCCAAACTGAATGATGGTCAAAAGGGGTTATTTTTTTCAAAATAAAGAAATGCTTCTTCTATAGCCTTGATCTAATTAATTTGGCCACTGGTCAACTAATGGTCAGTAGAGGTCATTGTATTGAAGCCTATCAAATGTATTTTCTTCTTCAAAAGGGATCGTACCCGTTTGGTAATTAGAACCCATTGTTTGTTTCAATCCTATATAGTTATATACCATAAAATTAACCTGTAAAAATTTCATTTCAAAAGGTGTTAGCGATTTCGAGATATTGCCAGAAATCTGGAGCGGTTATGTCCACGCAGAAAGAATAATCTGCATTGGATGGAATACACAGTCTGAGAAACGTCACTGCTAGTAACGCTTCTCAGATTCAAATTTTGGGGGATAAAAAGTGATATCTTTTTTTCATAACCGCAGTACTTCGAAGTGAAAAGTTTATAAAAATGCATTATACTATCCAAAGCTGCTGTACTTCTTATCAAGTAAGTTTTTATTGCCATTAATTGTTGGAGTAATTACCAAACGTATACGATCCCTTTTAACTGCAGCGCGCGGCGTGGATTTCGGACAAATAAACAACAATGGCCTTGGCCAAGGCTATCCAATCACAAGACAATTACACTCAATATTGAATTTAATTCGAACTTTTTACACGTCTTTTTTTTCACAGCATTTGAAAATTTGAGAGAAATCAGTGCTTAATGATGATTAAAAACCTAACTTTGAGGAAAGGAAAGAAAAAACAAGTCAGGAAATACGAGCGACGGAGTAGATAAATTGAAGGACAAATGATTGACATTATAATTGATAAAAACGCTAAATTATTGTTTAAAAGAAAACACTGTATCCTAACTAGTTCATTTAGCCAGCACTGTCTTCAGTAATCTATAGGAAATAAAAACAAGTAAAATTAAAATAAACCGAAACATTATTGTAAACGTGGCAATAAAGCAATTTTTTTTTTTAAATTACATTAAAAAACTGTTCCTACAATTAACATTATAATTATTACTATACCTCCAAATGGGCACTTAGGGAGACAATCCCATATAGATGTACACAAACAGTCCTAACTTGTTTACCCTAACCCTTTTCTCTAAGATCTTCGAGATTTATGCTATTTAGACCAAAATCTGTCGTTCTAAGACAAAAATAACTCCCAAATATTGTTGTTTAGGGTAGAGAGACTTAGGGAGACACTAAAATGTCTCCCTAAGTGCCACTGTCTCCTTATTACCTAAAAACTTAAGCTAATTTGTCTCCCCAAGTGCCTATTTGTATAAATTTGTGTATGCCTTTTATTAATCATCAGGAGTGAATATATAGCTATATTTATAACTTGCCAACAAAATAAATTTGTTAAGACATAAGATTTAGTGCCGACTGTTTGATGAACGGTTTAGAATGTCCAGGAATTTCTATTCGACTTTTGATATCCTACTCTAAAAAACATCAAACTACGAACGTAATTATATTCGGGTGTAGACGATGTGCCCTATGTTTACGTCAGTATTCAAATTTGACCGGCGGTATGCGCACGCATCATGTCCTGCATAAAATGTTGTTAGGGAGTGACGTCGCAGGTCAGCGTGCCTTTGAATTGTGTGACCTGCGACTTCATCCTTGGCCAAATTGTATGCAAAACGTGAGGCGTGCGCATACCGCCAGGCACATTTGAATCCAGTTTTAAACAGAGGGCACATCGTCTAGCTATACATAAAGAGTAACATAAATAAACGGTAGTGTTATACCCCCGTCTTGAATACTGTATTTGTATTGGTCCAGAACGATCACGTGTCCAGTGTATAACAACGCATGTCCCACTACCTGTGTGATATCCCATAATGCGCTATCAGTGTGTGAGCGTGATATCACACGACTGTTGTCTGTGAGCTCATGCAGCCGTGAACCCAAGACAGAGGTATAACAAAACAATTGTTGACTGTTGTGATGTGGGATTTGACGTTTTGAACACCCTCAGGAACGCATACCACCCTCGGTTTTGCCTCGGGTGCTATGCGTCCCTCGGGTGCTCAAAACCGCATATCCCACATCACAACACGTAGGGTGCCCGTCAGAAGGGCATATGAGCGTTCTGTCGTGAAAATCACTTTCATGAAAATTGCATCAAAAGACGCCAATGTTCCCCCATACGTATTATGAATCCGATGTTCTCTCACACTTATCATAAATCGTACAAACTTTACATTTATCGCAAGTCTGAATCACAAATTTTGGGAGCAATCTGTGTTAACTTCTGACGGAAATTTTTAAACTTCATTAAATTATATGCAGCTTTTTTGCATATGCCCTTTTGCTGGGAACGTTTTGGTGATAACGCGTTTGCGCATAAGGGCATACGCATATATGCCCTTCTGCCAGGCACACAACGGTCAACAATATAGTATCTTTAACCGTCTGCGGGTATGCAGTGTTATAAACGGACATATCTTTTTTTTTACTCATACGTCAAACCTACGTTTGAATTTATACAGAAAATTAAGCCACATTAAATAATTAAAGCTCTTTTTCATTTTTTACATTTAAAGCAACAACAACATCACATCAAATTTTAGAAATTTAATGCGATATTTATAATTACAATTTTTTAATTTTATTTCTGTACATTCAAAGCAACTCCAAATCTTCAACGTGTCTGCTATGGTAGTGTATTTATTTTCTATATAATCACAAAAACCGTATCGACCAACAACTGCACGAACAAAAATCCTCACGTTTTTCTTCCGAGCTCTATTTTTTCCCAGCTTTTATCGCACCTCAAATTATCCTACGAGGGTAGTTTTTTTTTTTTTTTTTTAAAGTTCATTAAATCTCATATCGAGACAACACTGTGAAAGTATAAAAATAAGAAAAGGTTTGCGAAGTGAACAATTTTCAATTTGCCAAAACTTCACAAAACTTACGAAAAGGGTCCCAAAATACTGTAAATTTACTGTACATTATTGCGCTGAATACGGTGATAGTTTAACATTTAGGTTAATTAGTAAGTAGGTGCTCCACACAGTGCGATTAAAATCACTCGTAAATTTGTATAACGTTATATTTACATAAACTTGAAACCAAACTTTTTGGTGAACTCTTTTACATCAATTTGTGTTCTGTGTGCAATTGATATCATCTAACCGTGCCATATTACGCTATAATATAATCGCATTGCATAATAACAGATTAGTTTGAGATTAAAAGAGACTAAATCACGAACAGCGACATGTGCAAGTTTACTTTCTGTGACCGCAGTGCCTAAAACAAAGACTCAGAATAATTTTAAAGTACAATTTCTAAATCATCGAAACTTATGTTAATAAAACCCTTAATGCGAAACATTTTAGAGCGTTTAGGCCTAATGTGCATACATATTTTTTTCATTTCACAACCAGCACATTATTAAATTATTTTTTGAATGCGGATCTTACTTCACTCAAATAGAAACAGTCGTTTTTCATTGCACGCGGAATTTAAAACTATTTAATAAATACCATAAGTAAACAGCTTAAAATCATTTAAAAATATTTCTTAAAATAAGAAGCGTTAATGAGTTGAACCATGCCCATCACCCTGTGTCAACGATGAAAACAAATCGTTTGGTACTAATGTTTATAATCAGTACAGATGACTTATATCTCCAGCCGCGAGATGGCGCTATTCGGACATTATCTGTTGGATTTATCTGCCACGTGTTGCAGCTGCCCGATGAAGTCATCTTCGTCCAACACGTCCTGATCTGAAGTTTTAAAAAAAAAGAGAAAATCTTCAGTCATCTGTTTTGGTTATTTCTTACGAACCTTCTCCTAACGTTGCTGTAAAGTCCATAACTTCTCCACCACAAGTCGGTCACAACCTAAATCACAAGTCGGTCACAGCCTAAACCACAAGTCGGTCACAACTTAAATCACAAGTTGGTCACAGCCTAATTCACAAGTCCGTCACAAGTCGGTCACAGCCTAAACCACAAATCGGTCACAGCCTAAACCACAAGTCGGTCACAACCAAAATCACAAGTTGGTCACAACCTCAACCACAAGTCGGTCACAAGTCGGTCACAGCCTAAACCACTAATCGGTCACAGCCTAAACCACAAGTCGGTCACAACCAAAATCACAAGTTGGTCACAACCTCAACCACAAGTCGGTCACAAGTCGGTCACAGCCTAAATCACAAGTCGGTCACAGCCTAAACCACAAGTGGGTCACAACCAAAATCACAAGTTGGTCACAACCTCAACCACAAGTCGGTCACAAGTCGGTCACAGCCTAAATCACAAGTCGGTCACAGCCTAAACCACAAGTCAGTCCCAGCCCAAATCACTAGTCGGTCACAAGTCGGTCACAGCCTAAACCACAAATCGGTCACAGCCTGAACCACAAGTCGGTCACAACCAAAATCACAAGTTGGTCACAACCTCAACCACAAGTCGGTCACAGCCTAAATCACAAGTCGGTCACAGCCTAAACCAAACGTCGGTCACAACCTAAACCACAAGTCGGTCACAACCTAAATCCCAAGTCGGTCACAACCTAAATCACAATTCGGTAACAAATAACCTAAACCAAAAGTCGGTCACAACCTAAACCAAGAGTCGGTCACAACCTGTTCGCGACCGGGGCCCTTTGACTGACTTTTTTATTTCAAAAGGAAACTAAATGAGTCCGTTTTGGTAATCTTACCGTTTTCGGTCTTGGAGAGGGCCTCCAGCAGCTCCTTCTCGAGGTCGGTTATTGTTTCCTCCTTGGTCTCTTGTGCTTCAGGCTTATCCTGATCATCATCATCATCCTCTTCATCTTCGTCTACCTCGACATTTCCTGCCTGACCAATCTCTTCAAGCTCTTGCTCCATGTCTGTGTCTTCGGCGTCCTCTTCGGCTTCCTTGACATCTAGTTCAGCATCCTCATCTTCATCATCATCAACTTGACCTTCATCATCATCTTCATCAACTTCATCTTCATCCTCATCCCCACCAGCGATGTCATCATCGTCATCATCATCGTCGTCTTGCTCGTCATAAGCTGCTTCCTTCAGCTTCTGGAGGATGGCGTTGTCATCTTCTTCTCTGTTCTTTTCTACATCGTCATCGTCGTCATTGTCGTCATCATCATCATCATCACCATCTTCGTCATCTCCCTCATCATCTTGTTGTTCAACCTGGTTGCCTACATCTATACTCTCCGCACCTTCGTCGTCATCGTCGTCATCGTCGTCGTCTTCAGCTCCCCCTCCGAGTTCATTTTGACCTTTGAACTCTGCTTCTTCGTCGTCATTGTCGCCATCATTATCACCCCCCTTCTCCCGAGTAACTAATGCCTGCAGCTGAGGTGTCAAAGAGGAAACATAATACTGTTAAAACAGAAACAAAACAAAAACATAATGATAATAATGCTATAATAATAAGCAGAGTTGTATTAGAGTCCCTGCAAGTCCTTTCACAAGTCCAGTCACAAGTCCTTCCTTAAAGCCAGTCGCAAGTAACTGGTGAATTGACCAATGACAAAGAAATACTATTGTCAAAGCTTATTTGAATAGCTAGTGACTTGACTTAAGACTGAAGGACTTGTGATGGACTTATGAGCGGACTTGCAGGGACTTGAATACAACTTTAATAATAAGTGCTTATTTTTTATTTATTTATTTATTTATTTACAACCATCTTTATTGAGGGTAACCCATCCAGCAGGAGCTGATCATTTGGGGCCCTCAGTAGAGAGAAGACAATGAGAAGAAGGTACAGTTTTAGAGGTGGGAGGAAAACCCCAGAAGAATATCCTGGGGAAAACCCACGGAGTCAGGCAGGGACTGAAAACCCAATCCACATATTGGCCCAGGCGGGGTTCGAACCCGGGTCATAGCGGTGGAAGGCGAGGAAAGAACCGCTACGCCAACCTGACTCCCCAATCGTAACCTAATCGAAAGCTGCTTGTTTTTATGACAATTGTGGTTAATTGCTAAATTAGGTAGATTATTGGTGATGTCTCTGACTCACCATATTATAAATTTTGCTCACGAGTGTTTCTGTCTCCTCCTCCTCCTCCATCGCTGCGTCGTTGTCGTCGCCATCATCGTCGCCGTCATCTTCACTACCATCTTCTTCATCTTCTTCGTCATCCTTGACATCTGCGGTGACCTCTTTGTCATCATCTTTATCGCCATTGTCGTCCTCGTCGTCCACTTCCTGATCCTCGAGTTCCCCGATGGCTTCCGTCTCTACCTTGTCATCTTCCTCCTCGTCATTGTCTTCATCGACGACTTCCTTAACCACACCCCCGTCGTCTTCCCCTTCATCGTCCTTGTCGTTCCCTTCGTCGTCATCTTCCTCTTCGTCAACAAACTCTCCTTGCTTTAAAAGCTCCTCTTTGACATCATCATCATCATCATCATCATTATTATCATTGTCATCATCGTTGCCATCATCGTCACCATCATCATCGTCATCATCGTCGTCTTCTTCATCATCATCATCCCCATCAACGGCCTCTTCTTCTCCAATCAACTCCTCCTTTTTAGCATCCCCATCCTCCTTATCATTCTCGTCGTCTTCGTCTTGATCCTTAGTGACGTCGGCATCGGTGTCCATAATCTCCACTTTCACTGGTGGGGAGTTTCTTGAGAGCATGTGCAGATCTTCACCCAGCTGATCGTTAACGTCAGCTACCTCATCAACCTGTTGAACGAGAACAGATTATCCACGGTTATTATTCTCCCACCGTGCAATTGGTTGTACAAGTCGAGTTCTCACAAATCTTTATCAGTTCATCACAAGTCGATCACAAATCATTCAGTTGTATTAGTCAAGCTACAAGCTCTCATCGTGACTAGACTTGTGACTGGACTTGTGACTGGACATGCGATTTACTTGTGACTGGCTTGTGACTGGACTTGTGACTAAACTTGTGACTCGGCTTGCGATTTACTTGTGAATGACTTGTGACTGGACTTGCGATTTACTTGTGACTTGCTTGTGACTGAACTTGTGACTAGAGTTGTGACTGGACTTGCGATTTACTTGTGACTGGCTTGTGACTGGACTTGTGAATGACTTGTGACTGGACTTGTGACTGGACTTGCGATTTACTTGTAACTGACTTGTGACTGGACTTACGATTTACTTGTGGCTAGATTTGTGAATGGACATGCAATTTACTTGCGACTGACTTGTGACTGGACTTGCGATTTACTTGTGACTAGAATTTGTTTGCGACTGTTCTGCGAAGAAACGCTTGAGTGCCACACTGTAAATGTTTCAGTGAATCGAATAATAAAATGTGTTTTTTTGAGCTTTGAAACTGAAAATATAGAGCAATAATGAGCCATACGAAAAGGCTAAGGTATAATATACGAGTGCGGTATAAACACTACACATCATTGCGGATAGTGTCACGGGCCCATGTTTTATGAACGCATTTCTTTGATCGATTTGCTCCCAATCTTTTTCAGGCGCACCCGGTTATGTTCATTCACGGGGTATAAATTGACACCATTCGCACTTAAAGGTAGTATACACCATTGGTCATTGCTTGAATTATCATGAATGAGTGGATTTGGGGGAGCTGTATTTTATAGTAAATATCGTTTAACTGAGCTGTCCGAAGTTTTACAATCATGGATGCCGAGAAAAGCACTAAAAACAGCGGGTTTTTCCAACCGGCGTCGAGCAGTTATTATTATGTTATCTTTGTTTTTTCGCGATCACCGTCCGGCGATCGCAAATTTTTCATTATAAAATTAAATTTTTCGGAATAATTACAGGATATCTAACGCAATCCTTTTGCTGGATGCCTAGAATCAACATTTACTTTCAAATGAGTAAGATATTTCTTAATAATTTGGTAGTAAATATTTTTGATATCCGCAATTGGTGTATCCTACCTTTAAAACAAAACAGTGCGGTTTGCTTTCCGCCTGTCCCTCGCAAAAAAACAACATTAGAGTCTGCCCTTGCACTTAGCTCTGCTCCTGAAAAACACGCTGTGATTTGATTTGCAAAGATCCACGAGCACTTTTGTTTGTCATGTGATACCTGAATTATAAGCAAGTGTTCATCTCTTTTGGATTTACTGCTAACGCTGCAAGGGGCACAGGGAACAATTTCATAAAACATGCGAGCACCAAAATTTGCTTAGCATAACAATATTCTTCCTTGAAAAAAAATTCAATTGATGTTTATTGTTTGTGACTGGTATTCAGCTGGTTTTTGTTCGCTTTGATTGAAGCACGCGGAGTTTTGGCCGATAACCTGTTTTTACTGAGCAAGACTTTTTTGTGCTAAGCACATTTTTGTGCTTACATGTTTTATGAAATTGGCCCTAAAACGTGTACAGAATTGTAATGGTGCAATTCGAATTCAATAATATTGTGAATAGAGAACCATATAATTATACACTTATACTTGTACATGTATATAATTTTTCCTGACCATTTAAAAACATTCTTAATTTAAATCACCAACTCTCAAATTCAATTTCGTCCGAGAAAACAATTCACACGTTTTTTACCTAACCAATTTAGTTATTTACCATTCAATTTCAAATTGTTGTCAATATAGTTTAACATTTCTGGGGGAATATTCGTCGTTACAGATCAAATTCGTCTAAGCTGTTGCCGAAAAGTAGCGTTCAGAGATCAAATTCGTCTTATATCAATCACTTTCAAATTTATGCTAATTAAATAACTCTGGTGTTTATAAGAGTCAAGGACACTTAAGATTATAAAGTATTCACCACGATTAGAAATTGAATGGTTGGCTAAATGACTAATTCGATTTGGTAAAAGCGTGAGGATTTTTTTCTTGGACAAAACTGAATGTGAGAGTTTGTGAATTTGAATACAAAATGTTTTAAAATAGCCGGGGAAACCTATAATAAATCTAAATTAAGTTGGGATTTTAAAATAAAGAGTTGTTTATTCTTGTTTTGAAACAAATTTAGTTGTTGAGGTTGAATACAAATTTACGATAGCAATTTAGTGATATATTTATAAAGGCGCATGCTGTCATAAGATGTTTAACTCTTATACAAACAAATAAAAAAATCTGTTGTGGTATTCAAATTGCCTTGGCGCATAAATATTTAACAGATTTTACATCCTCGGCACATTAATGTCATCTATGTTTGTAATTACATTTGGAATAACAGGTATTGAACAAAAACACATTGAAAACGAAGAGAATGCTAATACTCAGTAGAATCTTCAATTCGGAAATTGTTTTGTTGGAATCTTGCCCATCTTAAGATTTTTTTTGTGCAGTTTATTACAAAAAAACCAACGAATTCCGCCAGGACATGCATTGATCAATGGGCTCTATTCAAATCGGAGAATATTTCTAGAAAATTCTGGGGTTTGTATCTATATGAGAAAAAACCCAAAGGAATCGCTTCTGAACTAGCCTGAAATCGGCATTGAAATCAACCGAGAAATCAAGCTTTTCAGCTTTCCAAAGGGAAAGCTTTTGCTTCAAAAGAAGTCCTAGCCCAGGGATTATTTCGGCCTGACAGCCTGGCGGTGATCTTTTTAGAGTTTGCCATCGACCTCTGGGGAATGTTTTGTTTGGGTGGCGATAACGCTCGTCGACAGTGCCACGGGGCCCCGCCGGGACACCTGTCGTCCCTTTCACCGGACAAGGCAAGAAAGCCAGATGAACTTCGTAGAAAAGGGACTAATGAATAGGTATCCTTAATATTAGGTCCATCTCCAGAAAAACAAATCTACAAAATACGGTCTGCGCTACTCCATTGAAATTATATATCGTATCGCACTAGTTTATATTACATTTCCTAGCCTTTGGCTAAATAGAAAATGTCGAGCTAGCGAGGCATATCTTTAAAGGTAGGATACACCATTGGTAATTGCTTGAATTATCATGAATGGGTGGATTTGGGGGGTTGTATTTTATAGTAAATATCGTTTACCCAACCTGTCCGAAGCTTTACAATCAGGAATGCCGAAAAAAGCACGAAAAACAGCGTTTGTTTTTAACCGGCGACGAGCAGTTATTCTTATGTGATTTGTGTTTTTTCGCGATCGCCGTCCGGCGATCGTGATTTTTTTTGGATACAATTTTATTTTTAAGAATAACTAAAGGATATCTAGCGCAATCATTTTGCTGGATGACTAGAATCATTATTTACTTTCAGATGAGTAAGATATTTCTTAATAATTCGGTAGTAAATCTTTTCGAAATCTGCAAATGGTGTATTCTACCTTTAATGGGGATGTTGAGTTTTAGGCAAGTATCACGTAGGAAAATTGGTAATGGAAAAATGATTAGCTTCGAGAAGATGGATAAAATACGACAGTCACAGAAAAACATCTTTACATCAACATTAAACGCAAATTGGAAGAACGGTTTAACGATAGCCAATAAGCATTTACGGCTCATTTTGATTGTGTTCCCACAGGAGCTGTTTTGGTTGAAATAATGCGGATTGCATTTTTTTTTTAAGACAGTTTTGGGTGATGGTTAAATTAAATCTCAATCGACACGAAAACGTTTGTATGTCAAGTTTTGACCTTTTTACATTTGTTTTGTTGACTACCCAATAATACAAGAACAACATTTGTTCTTGTTTTTTTCCTTCCAGCATATATAAACACAACAGTTTAAACATGTCGAGCGACACAATATTTTACTATAAAATATGATTCCCCTACTAACCCATTTATTTTCTAAAATTACAGCAAAAGCTAATGGTGTATACTGGTTTTAACATGGCGATAAATTACCCTATAGACTGCTTACCCTTTTGGAGGGGACGTTGACATCGTTAATATCCGTGTCTTCTTCCCCATCATCTGCCTCTTCATTCTCGGCTGTAAATCGCAGAGGGAAAAATACAAAGAGATATACGATAATGACAAAATATTAGGGGATCGGGAGGAGGAAGGGGGGGGGGGGGGAATAACCAGGTTTATCTCTGAAGTCGCCGGTCACGCCACAGGTCACAGTGACCCTCTCGTTCTGGAGATATGACATGTTTGCTTTTGACAACTTCATTGGAGTTCAAATTACACAACTGAGAATACAGGCTTTGAAAAAACCGGCTTTGTTGTAGAACAACAGAACGATGAACACAAAATGGTTGTGTTTTTCACTTTAATCATCAAAATCAACATTTCTTTGAATGAAACCTGAAAATATTGGTGTTAAAGATGTCATTAATGGCAACAAATGTAAATTTTGATGAAATGTTTACCCTCTCAACGTTGAGTAGGCCATTACAAGTCATGATAATGCACAGCGGGAATTAATACTTTTTTTGTAGAGCCGGTCACATATTGGAGACGGAAGAGAGAGGAGAATATAATGCCAACAGTAAAGAAAAACAATGAGTGGGTTCTAAATTTTGTTTAGTCCCAAAACCACGCATACTGTTTCCGCATTAAGTTAGGGAGATTTTAACAAATTGGAAATTGATCGAGCCCTATAGATCGTGGATATATTTAAAACGACATTAAAATATTTCCCCATTCTCGTACGGGCCGCTAATCTTAGTTAGGTATCTGGGGCCAATTTCATAAAACATGTAAGCACAACAATTTGCTTAGCATGACAATTCTTACTTGGCAAAAACAGGGTTACAAACCACAGTTTCCATTGATGCATTTTGTTTTGGACTGGCTTTCGCTTAGCATGAAAAGTACATGGAGTTTTGGCTGGTAACCTGTTTTTACTGAGCAAGACATGTTTGTGCTAAGTAAGTTTTGGTTGCTTACATATTTTATGAAATTGGACCCTGGTGCAAAGGAAAATTGTGTCAGTTTTTCACTTCTTATAATTTTTCGGCTGGGGTCTAATATACGCCGCTAGGTTTTGCCAGAGATATGATATTATGCAAAACAAAAAAAGCTTCTTTCGTCGTACGCCTTTAAAGGTAGGATACACCATTAGTAATTGCTTGAATTGTCATGAATTGGTTTGGGGGGTTGTATTTTATAGTAAATACCGTTTAACTGACCTGTCCGAAGTTTTACAATCATTGATGCCGAAAAAAGCACGAAAAACAGCGATCGCGAATTTTTTGTTATAATTTTTTTTATTTTTCGGAATAATTACATTTACAGGATATCTAGCGCAATCATTTTGCTAGATGCCTAGAATCATTATTTACTTTCAAATGAGTAGGATATTTCTTAATAATTCGGTAATTTTTGTTGTTGATATCTACAAATGGTGTATCCTACCTTTAACCTTACAGATAGAGCCACCAGGCTTGTGACACAAGCTGAGTGCCCTGAATAAAGCGCGCACTCTTTTTCAAACGTCAATACTTTAAAGTAATTACTTTTGGGTCGTACAACTTCCAGCACACATGCGGCGAAGCCATTCCGCACGGCGGTCAGGGGCCAATTTCATAAAACGGTAATCACACAAAATAATTGCTTAGCATGAAAATTCATCCTTGGCAAAAAAACAGGGTTACAAACTAAATTGTCAGGTGATGTATCCTGTTTGTAAGTGGTATTCAGCTGGTTTTTGCTTAGCATGAAAAACACTTGGAGTTTTGGCTGGTAACCTGTTTTTACTGAGCAATACTTTTGTTGTGCTAAGCAAGTTGGTGTGCATGCTTACACGTTTTATGAAATTGGCTCCAGGTAAGCGTCAACCCAAGCCAACACTGAATAATTCCCTGTGTGACGCAACACTCCTGTGAACGTCACACATGTCCATTATCTGTCTCCTATAACCTTTATAATATCTCTGTGGTGGTGTATTACTAGTAACAATAATAATTCATCGCTTGGATTCAATTTCAAACGACAGCTCAACTTGGTCATTAAAGGGATCGTATATACGTTTGGTAATTACTCCAAAAAATTAATGGCAATACAAACTTACTTGGTAAGAAGTACAGCAGCTTTGGATAGTATAACGCATTTTTAGAAACTTTTCACTTCGAAGTACTGCGGTTATGAAAAAAGATATCACTTTTTATCCCCAACAATTTGAATCTGAGAAGCGTTACTGCAGTGACGTTTCTAAGACTGTGTATTCCAATGCAGATTATTCTTCCTGCGTGGACATAACCGCTCCAGATTTTCGGCAATATCTCAAAATCGCTACCACCTTTTGAAATGAAATTTTTACAGGTTAGTTTTATGGTATATATCTGTAACTATATAGGATTGAAACAAACAATGAGTTCCAATTACCAAACGTGTACGATCCCTTTAAATGTTACTACAAAACGAGCCATTTATATATAAAAACAAACGTATTTACCGTTTATAAATTCATTATAAGTGAAACATCAAAACCGAGGTTAATTCTCGCACACACCACACCGTCTTTAAACAAATATGAACCCCAATCATTATTTTCAGCTAATTTTTACTAGAGAACCCCTTGAACTTGTTAAGCAGTGAAATGCAGACGTCGTTTTCTGTAATTTTACTCTGCAACATAAAACAGTTTGAATAAAATAATATAAACTAGACATTGTTTACGCCTTTTGTACGGCTGTTTGAATATCTGCGTTTGTATTATATACAGTGCGTTACAGAGGCCTCAAGGCACCAAACATATCATTCGCATCGTTGGTCAGAGTATTTTTACAAAATTACTCATTTTTGCAGTTTCGTAAATCGTATGCAGAGTTTGCTCGAATGAAAGAGTCGTAGTACTTTCAGTGAATGTAATTGCCGAAAACAATTTTACGCGCCTTTTTTCTTCTTCAGATGACAACAATCTTACCTGCCACTGAAACTATAGCAACCGCCACTAAAAAGACCACGCAAATCTTGACCACTCCTCCGAAAGACATTGCTACCAGTCTCCACCAGTCAGCAACATAAAACCCGGCTTACAAGAATCTTATGAGACCGAGATAAAATCACCCTCATCGGCCATGATCCTGACTAGACACACTAGTGTTTTACCGAGAAAGACAGACAGTTCAGATGGCACGAGAACACAGTTTGATACAACGCCTTAAGCCTGACGCAGATATAATGTACATGTACATCACCAATTCCTATTAAAGGTCACTGACTTGTACAGATTCCAAAATATTCCGTTCATCGGAAAAGCAACAGCTCGCTAGTACGGGACCGTATTCATGAGGAAGCCATATTGGTCGTGTTCCCTGAATGTATTTGGTAAATTGTGAACTGTTGAATGGGATGGTGCCAGACTATGTTTGCATTCTAGCCTCACTTTGGATATTGTTTCAAATAGGGCCTATCTTAAAAGAATTAAGATATGTTTAATCACAAATTTTTCATCAGAGAAAACTGGTATTAAAGGTAGAATACACCATTGGTAATTGCTTGAATTATCATAAATAGGTATATTTTGGGGGTTGTAATTTATAGTAAATATCGTTTAACTGACCTGTCCGAAGTTGTACAATGGTGGATGCCGAGAAAAGCACGAAAAACAGCGTTTGTTTTCAACTGGCGTCGAGCAGTTATTCTTATGTTATTTGAGTTTTTTAAAGAATAATTACAGGATATCTAGCGCACTCATTTTCCTGGTTGCCTAGAATAATTATTTACTTTCAGATGAGTAAGATATTTCTTAATAATTCGGCAATATTTTGTTTCGATATCTGCAAATGGTGTATCCTACCTTTAATGTGTGCTTAACTTTAAGTCATTTCTATATAATGTACCTCTATCCGCAAGTTCTCAAAATGAAAATGTTACCTCAATTTCAAGATAACAATGGCCGACTCGTGAATAAAGACCATTCGAGATGTTATAGAGATTGTGGAGTAAACAGGCACAAAGTGCAATGTAAGAAAGCAAAGTCGATGTACTAATTGGATGCATTTGTTTTTATAATTAAAGTCTCCTGTAAATGTCAATCTTGGTTATCTTGGTTAACACACCACGTTTGTTTGACTTGTACCTAGTATTACAACCTGCAGATAGTGTTTTACTATTATTATATTATAATTATCCGCAGAGGCCCCAGATGTGCTGACATTGTCACATGAGAAGTTACGAATTTTGAAAAATAAAATCATGTTTCCTCAACCGATTCGATTTATTCTCCGACTTGGAATCCTACCGAGTCAAGTGCAAGTCTGTCTGCACATTACTACTACATGTATTTCGCTATAATTCATCGTCATCATCGAGTTTTTTTTGTCAGCGTTGGTATGTGGCTCACAGACGTACCGACGTGCGGGGGACGGAGGCAGCGCGCGCATTGCTGGCATAGCAGGGGAGGTTGGGGTTCTCTCAACGGCGGATCGGTAACACCCGGGCACGGTCAGGGTTATTATTATCGCGTGGTGAAGAGGGTATACCAATCCAAAGGAAGAATGGATTGAACTGCTTTGGATTTGTAACATTATATTTAGTTAGCCACGACAGCCGAATACTATCCCTTCCATTGCTTCATATTATACAACACCTTAAAGGTAGGATACACCATTGGTAGTTGCTTGAATTATCATGAATGGGTAGATTTGGGAGGGGGGTTGTATTTCATAGTAAATATCGTTTAACTGACCTGTCCGAAGTTTTACAATCATGGATGCCGAGAAAAGCGGAAAAAACAGCGTCGAGCAGTTATTCTTATGTTATCTTTGTTTACGGCGATCGCGATTTTTTTTTGTATAATTTTTGTTTAAAGAATAATTCTTCCAAATAGGCACTTTGGGAGACAAATTAGCGATAGTTTTGATTCACTTGGGAGACAGTGGCACTTAGGGAGACATTTCAGTGTCTCCCTAAGTGTCTAGCTACCCCACAAAACGATATTTGGGAGTTATTTTTGCTCGGAGAAGACAGATTTGGGTCTAAATAGCATAAATATGAAATTTCGTGGAAAAAGCTCCAGGTAAAAACGGGTTAGGTTACAATAAAGATTGTGCACGACTCTATGGGATTGTCTCCCAAAGTGCCCATTTGGAGGTATAATAATTACAGAATATCTAGCGCAATCATTTTGCTGGATGCCTAGAATCATTATTTACTTTCAAAAGAGTAAGATATTCCTTAATAATTCGGTAGTAAATATTTTCGATATCTGCAAATGGTGTATACTACCTTCAATAAATCCCAGCCATCCGATTGGTGGATCGTCGATCACGTGCATTGAATTATTCGACCCATCACACGACGCGAACCCGCAAAGCCCAAAATGTTCTACCACATGGTTCTATCCCATGGTTCGATCAAACGGTGCGCGCGCGTTGATATAACCAGTTTACAAGTTAACCATAAGATGACGAGAATTTATTCAGGCGTTGTATAAAACAAATAATTAATGTTTCACATTCGTGCAATGGAAAGAATAAATTCATTCGGTGACAGACGGTATGTTCTATTCCACTCGGCTTTGCCTTTTGGAATAGAACATACCGTCTGTCACCGAATCAATTATTCCTACCATTGCACTCATAAACATTCATTATTTGTATATTATGCAACATACCAACTGTCCCGCATGTTGCTCGATTGTCTTTGCCAATACAAGCGTTTTGACAGTCAGTCACAGTTTAGAAACTATACAATCCCGTATAGGTTGTGACGCATACAAGTTGGTTATAGATTGCGGTGACCCAAGTGAAGGGCGCCACCCAGGTGTTTTCTGAGACCTAGGAGCGATCTGAAAAAGAGTTTTGGAATCCTTGAAATGTCTATTTTCCGAATTGATATGTTTCCAACATTTTTTTTGAATGAAAACACATAAGGACCCCTACTATACTACATCGATATTCAACAAAATAGATTCTACGCGTCCCACAAATCATGCCAAACAAAATCCTGCAAAATCCTAAATAGATATGACATACACATCCAATAAAATGCTAATCATTTACCTTCTTCCTGTGAATCGCTCTGTGTAAGCTCATTCCGTAGTTCCGAAATCATTCTAAATGAGTCTGGGTCTTTGAAGAACTGGAAAACAAAAGAATAAAATAATGGAATTCAATCCTTACAAAGACGACTCTAGTTATCCACATTATGCCTCTATCAATTGTTTCCATCACACCTTTCCATTACCCCTCTCCCCCGAGCTTCCCCACCCAGGATGTGATGGTGACCAAATCACCTCCCTGGGCAATCTCCAACACATATTCATGGAAGAGTTCGAGCAGACCTCCATCGCCACAGCAAACCACAGACATCGTGTACGGCTCCGGTATGTAGACGACACATTTGTCATCTGGCAGCATGGACAAGATAACCTCCCGCTTTACTTGGAACACCTCAACGGTCTTCACAGCAGCATCCAGTCCACCATGGAACAAGAAAGGGATGGCAACATCTCATTTCTTGACATTGTGGTGTCCAGAAAGCAGGACGGGAGTTTCGCTCGCAGCGCCTACCGCAAACCAACCCACACCGTGACACCAACATCTCCAAAGCAGTTCCTTCTGTCACCCCAAGATCTAGACTTCTATCAACCAGGCCTTCGTCCGCAGGGCGTAAAATGTCTGCGACAAGGAACATTCTCTCCCAAGAACTTGACCACATCACCACAGCGCTGCAACGCAACGGATACAAGGCCAGCAAAGTCAAGACACAAGACCCCAATCCCGACCGAAGGGTCCCCTATACTCAAAGCCAACTAGTCAGGGGCCCTAGTTTCATTACTCTCCCCTACCTAGGTAGTACTTAACACCACATCCAGCGCAACCTCCACAAGCAAGGAATTCGAGTTTTCTACACAGCTCTTCTAAAGATCCAGAACCTGCTGACTTCACACAACGACCGGCCAGACACAGAGCACAGACCAGGAGGGTACAGGATCCCCTGTAAATATGGCAAAGTGTACATCGGCGAGACTGGCAGGGACCTTCCTCACCAGACTCAACGAACACAAAGCCCATGACAGAAAGAGAGACTTTGACAAATCATCCATTGTCAAGCACTCTCACATCGAAGACCATCAGATCAACTGGAACCAGGCTGAACTCATCACCAGCATCGAACGCTGGTAACCCCCGCCGCATCGGAGAAACCATCGAAATCATCAAGCACAACACGGTTCCCCGAGACATCGGTTTCTAGACCAGCGACATCTGGCGCCCCATCATCATCTCCCAGTACGATGGGTCTCCTATACCCTAGCACACTTAGTTCTCCAGCCTATGGGGCGCCTGTATTCTTGGCAACCTTTTCCTCCGCCCCCTTCCTTCACACTGACAAGCCTCAGCGATCACCCAGTATCTTCCACGTCTTGCATGAGTACTCCCGGGAAAGATGGACACTTTATCGCCTCAGTGATCATCCAGCATCTTCTATGTCCCGCTTTACCGCTTCCAGGCTCAATATAATCCCGCTTCAACAGTCTGCTAACGACGAGCAGAGCATACTGACCGAAACGTCTATTCAGAACCACACATTTCACTAAGAGTGTACCGTGGTGTTACCGCAAACTAGGCTTATGCCCCCATCACACCAAACTAGTTCTCACCACGTTCTGGAAAATGTTGCCGAACGGGCTCCAACTGTGTGCGAACGGAGTGGACGTAGCAGCAACTGTTTACGGTCTTTTTACGAACTTAATGGACTGGCTCAGACGGGAATGGTGCTCCAGAACTTCGAGCCTACTCAAAATGGTACTTATGACATTATTTGGCCAAAGTTACACGTTCTACCCCCAGCAGAACCCGTTTTACGATTTGTTTAGGACTGGGCAGGACGTTTTGAGAAATAGTTTGGTGTGACGGAAGCATTATTTCGTTTTTGCAATGCAAACCCTCAAATCTCATCTGACTATGACAATGTTATTGTCTGATTCTTTGTTGGTTTCGTTCTTTTCCGCGTTAGCTTCGATTTTTGTTTTATTCACAAACAAAACCAATCTTACCTCGTGGACACAGTCGGGGTATTCAGAGGGTTGTTTGAAGATGAGTAGCACACAGCCATACTTGGTCATCTTTGGAACCTTTAGAAAACAAACACAAACATATATATTTGTTTAAATACAAAGGGAAACCTGACGTGGTTCATTAATTCTATATTCATAAATACCTGGGACAGTTTAGGCATTCCTATTGGTCGAGAGCCCGTCACGTGGCCGGTATTAAACGGACGATAAAGACATGGCTGGAAGTGTTTAAACATAGCTGGAAACAACATTCCGTCCCCAGGGCTCACTTTATTTCCAACCTTGAACCGTACCTCGTCTACGAAAATAAGAGCGGATAGTGTTGGGCGCGTACAGTTTGACACCATGGGAACGAGGTTGCCAATGGCAGTAATAGTCTGGTTCACAGTAAATACGCTTTATTGCATGTATTGTGTAGAGAGCGACAGAGGCGGAAACATGTCATTTGACACGGACAGAATGGCGAAACACCGAAATTTACTTGCGACAATTTTCCGGGATTTTCGGGGCTTTTTGGGCTGAATTTTACAAAAAAGGTATTTATGAATGGGAATAAATGTGTGTTCGGTCGGTATTAATCACTCTGTTTAATACCGCTTGGAGTCTGGGTGCTGATAATTACCCTCGCCTTCGGCTCGGGTAATTATCAGCATCCAGACTCCAAGCGGTATTAAACAGAGTGATTAAAACCTCTCGAACACACATTTATTCCCTTATTAATAATACCATATAGATTTTGCCGGTCAATGATGAATTATAATAGCCGAACTGGCGCAACTGGAAACTCGAGCGATTTTGAATGACCCAATTTGAATTTTAATGCCTCATTTTTGAAACAGAATCGTAGCAAAATGCATGCTTTCAGATTGAAACTGAACAATATGTTTAGTTAATTAAATGTTGGTCTAAAACGTGCATCAACATTCGTGCGAAAATGGGTGATTCGTCATCAATTTGGTTGCCAAATCTATTAAACTGACCGGGAAAATTTATATTCAAGTTTATTATTTTGACAAAAGCTCAATAATGTGGAAATGTACCGGTAATTTGAGCTTCCCGTGTTTGTATGCGTTTGTTTATGGTGTAAATGGAGGACATATGCCTGGCGACACGAAGGTGAATTGGGGTTAGGGTTAGAATCGAGGACGACCTCGATTGAGATTCGTGTACAAAACCAATGAGGGCGTCGGAAAAAGTACAAACAAAGGAAATTATCGAGAGGAACAAAAGAAACTCCTCGATTTACACCATAAACAAACGTTGACGTTGATATACAGGGTGTCTCTAAAAAAAGTATACCCATTTTAAAATTGGTATTACATGTATTGCAAAACTACTGAATATTTCAGAAAAAGACAAATGTCTGTGGAAAGGGTAGAATGTTCTCTTTTCAACGGTATAAGGTTTATTATGTCATTGCCATGGATGACTGAACAAACAAGACATTTATGAAAGGTACTGAAATCAGCACTGTGACAAGTTGGTTTTACTTGAGCGACGAAGCTCCGGCAGGTGTTTTTAAGGACAAATTCTTTTGCTGTTTGAGGTTGAACAAATTGGAAAAATTATGACAGGGTCTCTTTCCTGACAAATGCAAGGTGGTGGTCACCATTCCTGTTAATGCATAACTGGCATCTTAGTCTCATGCCTGACTTATCGTCCCAACTTGTCACAGTGCTGATTTCAGTACCTCTCATAACTGTCTTGTTTGTTCAGTCATCCATGGCAATGACATAATGAACATTATACCATTGGACAGAGGGCATTCTACCCTTTCAACAGACATTTGCCTTTTTCTGAAATGTTCAGTAATTTTGCAATAATATGAATTTGAAAATGGGTATACTTTTTTTAGAGACACCCTGTACATGTGTGTGTGCAAATATGGGTCATGCACTTTGAACAGCACACCGAGAGAATCACGGGAAACCATAAATTACAATACAAATTAATTATTAATTTCAGCAGGTTTAAATGTACAGGTTTTCCTGGTCAATTTCGGCAAATGAGCAGCCAATTTAATGTTCTTTGCGTTCGAATTAAAAAGAGTTCGTCTCTCCAGTTTTTAGCGTGTTTCAAATTCAGAATTCGGGAATTCAATTTAGTTTTGAGGCATTCACATTACTTTAGCAATGTGTTCAATTTAACATATCGTTCTTTTTCGTGACGCACAATCATCATTGAATTTAGCTGATTTATTATTTTCAATTTCGTAAAGAGGCAATACATTTCGCTAAATGAGAATTCAAATAAGTACGACACTGAAATGCGATAAATATAATTGTGGTAGACTTACATTAATACTAATTCTGATTTGCGATATGGGGGGAACTTTGGAGGAGGGGGGGGGGGGGGGAGGGGGGGGGGGGGGCGAGAAGGGGAAATTCCCATCCGGCTCCACATTATAGTGGCAACCAAGTTATAATCCTTGTCCTTGATTTTATGAATCGAAAAGAACTGAATTTTTTAGAGCCAAATTATAAAGCAAATGAAACCATAAAAGCTATATTGAGATTAGGAGCTATAAATAATAACACGGCCGTGTCTGCCACGGGATACAATCGGCGCGAAGACTCGGGCGTGTAATAGATGAAAAGCCGCATCGTTGACTCCAATAATAAATGTATGAGAATGGCGGTATCAGACGTCGTTGAACTATGCACCGTGTAGCCTGTACTTTACTATAAATAACAACAAGTCCATGGTTTCCTTACGTGATAAGGATTGGCCCAGGCTACAAAGGGGCGTGGCTTGGGAGGTGTTCTTCATTAGTGAGTATTTCTCTCTTTTTGTTACCACTAACGAGTTAGGAATGGATTGGTCTCTTCATTACGTTGTATAACAAGGAATTAATGCTTGTACTTTTTTGAGTTAATTATCTGCAAGGTAATTTGTTTTGTATAAAATGATAAATTATAGAATAAAAGCAATTTCTTTCGTGTTCCGCCGCTTGCACACGTTAATTGCATCAGAGTACTGACATATTCGCTAACGGATCCCGAAACCGTATGCGAAGCTAACCTGCAAAAATCGATGCGCAATTAAAAGATATTGCAATCAATTCTCAAGAAATATTTAATTATTTGTTTTAATTTTGTGCACACAAAACAACAATTATGCTGGATAATCTTACTAATGATAATTTCAACGTCTTTTTTTCAACAAAAAAGCGAAAAATCCTGGTCAAATTGATAGAAAATCACCCATAGAGTCTGAAATTCATGCATCACCAGTATTAAAAAGAATGTTTCAAACATGTGTCTATAACGCGTCCACGTTCATGAGCCGGTTTTAAACAAAGGCCAACTTTTTTAAAAACCAACCAAGCACATTTGTATTCCTTAACTTTTATCAGTATCTGAACCACTGAAACAAGATGCGAATTTAAACCATCCTCAAAAACTGGGGGAATCGAAATGCATTTCAAAGCTATTTTCTGGCTTCAACACATCTCGTGTCAGTAGAGTTTAAATAATTTTTTTGCACACACCAATCGACTGCTCTGGACTGGATTTCTGCACTATCCACCTCAAACCTCTTTCGCACCACGCACGTCACTGTTATGAATTATGAAGCGTGGTTTTTCTAAGATGTGTGAAGTACGAATCGAGATACAAGCCGATTTCATGCGCAGTCATTCATATTTTACCGGGACTACAGTGAAAATACCACAGGAGGATTATCTTGTAGGCCGGCGGAGATAGAGAGGGACCCCTTCGAGGTGGGAAAACGATTAAACTTTTGCTAAGCCTGGAGATCTGCTGTGGCTTTAAACTTGGTTGAAATGATAAGTTATCGTTACACACGATTACGTTGTTGGCGCTTTACGAGTTTGGTTGGTAAATATTTGGACGTTTCTCAAACTGACATTTTGCGACAATGACCTATTGAGAACCGAGCGTCCACACATTATTTTGGTACATTGCGTTATGGGGACAACCCATAGGGTTGGTGTGTAAACTGAAATCTCTCTAATCTCAAACTCGGAACACTCTAAAATTCTAAAATTTTCAGCATCACCCTAATTTGTCTTCTTCATTTTCTTTCATTATACCCCCAATTTTGCCTTGTTCTATACTTTTACTGAACACCCAATGCGCTATGGGGACTCAAAATGTCCCCACTACTCGGTCTGTCTTTTCCCAACAAAAAAGCCTGTCCCCATAACTAGGTAGAGGCTCGTACACTGCGGATCACACAGTATGAAAAACCGTTGCTAGTGCCCCCGACGCTGGCAACGATTGCCGCGTTTTCCTAAATGCGACAACTTGCCGATAAAGCGGAAAAC
This sequence comes from Crossaster papposus, assembly GCA_037893245.1. Lineage (NCBI taxonomy): Eukaryota > Metazoa > Echinodermata > Asteroidea > Velatida > Solasteridae > Crossaster > Crossaster papposus. The sequence continues at coordinate 249,215 of JBAIAA010000918.1, read as the reverse complement.
CAAGCTCTGATGAACTGCGGACAATTGTTTAGGTATAGTATACATTTTACTTAAAAAATACACACTATCGGTACTTTGTTACAATGTATTTGCATTTCAAACTATATTTTTTTGAACGCATCTTCCAACACGTATATTTATTATTTTTAAAATCTATTAACCAATTGTTTTGGACAACACCTCATAATTTAAAGGCGGGATACACCATTGGCAATTGCTTGAATTATCAGGAATAGGTGGATGTAAAGGTAGGATACACTATTGGTAATTGCTTGAATTATCAGGAATGGGTGGATGTAAAGGTAGAATACACCATTGGTAATTACTTGAATTATCAGGAATGGGTGGATGTAAAGGTAGAATACACCATTGGCAACTGCTTGAATTATCAGGAATGGGTGGATGTAAAGATAGAATACACCATTGGCAATTGCTTGAATTATCAGGAATGGGTGGATGTAAAGGTAGGATACACCATTGGTAATTGCTTGAATTATTAGGAATGTTGTTGTTTTGAAAATTAAATTTTTCGGAACAATTACATGTTATCATTTTTTTAACTTAATAATAAGTAAGATATTTCTTAATAATTCGGTCGCAATTTGTTTCGATATCTATAAATAGTGTATCCTACCTTTAAAAGGCGGCAAGGCAAGTATTTCTTAAAAGAGCAATACCAACAAAAACTATTATGAACTTTTCCTACGGTTTCGCTATGTGGTATCTATACAAAAGACAACGCAATCATTCATTAAAGTTATGAAATATGCAAGCCATCGCGTTTTCGCCAATGGTTCCGAGAAAAAAATGGCGCCAGCAATCGTCGTTGCGTTGCCTCTGTTTTGTTATCCGTTGCTAGGCAACCAGAGCGTGGAGACGAGTTGCCAGTGCGCTGTTGTATCGATTACCAAATATCCTGTCTATTCATGTTGGTGTACATGTATTATGTTTGGGGCGTCAGCGCAGATGAAAAAATTATAATTTGAGTTTACACCGTTGGACACGCAACCGCCGAAAACATGTCATGCGCCACGCTAATTAGTGAGATAAGAGGGGCGGGGCTAGTAAAAAGGGGGAGGAGAGCTTCACAACAAACAAATTAATTTAGTATTAAATTAAAATGTTTCCAAAATGTGTTTGTTTGAGTAAGTATACTGTAAGGTTATTCGGTTAAAATTTTGATCTAGACTAGGGCCGCTTTCCAAACGCCAACTTCGTCTCCGTCTTTGGCTTCGCTTATGCAGTTTGGCAATGGTGATGGAGCCCGAAACAGAGCCTAAGCTGGAGTCTTGAAAACAGTCCTGGGGCCAATTTCATAAAACGTATAAGCACAAGAGTTTGCTTAGCACCAACAAGAGTCTTGCTTAGTAAACACACGTTACCAGCCAAATTTCTATGTGCCTTTCATGCTAAGCAAAAACCAGCTGAATACCAGTCACAATTAATAAACATAACCTAAAGAAATGTTTTGTTTAGTAAAAGAAGAATTTTCATGCTAAGTATTTTTGTGTGCTTACATGTTTTAGAAAATTGGCTCCAGTTTTGTTATGTCTTGTTCCACAAAGGAAACAGTTTATGTACTTTCTATTTATTCTGATATTATACAATTTTCAGAACAATTACAGGATATCTAGCGCAATCATTTTGCTGGATGTCAACAATCATTATTTACTTTCAAATAAGTAAAATATTTCTTAAGAATTCGGTAGTAAAAGTATTGTGATTTCTGCAAATGGTGTATCCACCTTTAAAACACACACCAATAATCACTATGACGATGTTTCTAAATTCGTTACCCTGTGGAGACCTGAACACAATGTGGACAATGGGAGTCAAAAGGTCTTCACAGGGTAATTTCTATAGATGAATAGGTCTCCACAAGAAATTTCACGAAATAGATTTTTGGATTTTACTCAAATTACTCAAAAACGTAGGGTTAGGGTATGTGTTAGGTAGGGTTAGTGTTTGGGTTAGGATATAATATAGGTTCTTGATTCCTACGTCTATCATTATACATCCGCGTCTCGTCCGCTCTGTATATTGATCCTGTCGCCAGTGAAACTACCAAAGACAGGTGTTTCACTATGGCCCATTGAATTCCAATCCAAGATCATACATCCTCAAATTTGTATCCTTGTGGAGTCATATCTTTGTTTTCGTGTACAAAATGGTTAGAAAGTCGAGCAGGTTTTTTTTGAAAATGCTCCTCTTTTAACCACAATTAATTTCCTGTGTTAAAATATCGACCCAATATACATTTAATTTCCAATGGTGTTCCATGATACAGAACGGATGCACCACCAGACTACATCCGGACTACGGTGGCAGAACTACAGGGAGGCTGGGGATCTAACACCCCCACGTCCGGTGCCGCAAATAATATAAAACCATGCAAAAAAACAACCCAAGCAAACGCCTGATAGACGGTATATCCCCCCTTGACAGCTACCCCCCCCCCCTTCTATAAAACCTGGACCCGCCCCTTGATGACTACATCCCTTCAGCTGAAAACTTCCTTCAAACGATCTAAATAATATTGTGAGTGCAATATTTTCGTAGTTGTTACAAAAATGATTGGAGCAAAAAAAAAAACAATTAAAAAGCTCTTCAAAAAGCCATTCATAAATACCTAAGACTGTTTGCCCATTCCCATTGGTCGAGAGCCCGTCACGTGGCTGATGTTAAACAGATGATAAAGACATTGCTGGCCGGTCTTAAACACTTTTCCAATGTCACATGAGCCAATTTCATAAAACATGTAAGCAAAACAAGAAATATTGCTCAGAAAAAAACAGGTTACCAGCCAAAACTCCCTGTACTATTCATGCTAAGAAAAACCAGCTAAATACCAGACACCAAATGTCCGTGTGTATGTGATTCTTATTATTCTTCTTCTTCTTCTTATTATTATTGGTATTTATTATTATTATTATAATTATCTTTTATTTGGTAATGAAACCAAGGATCCCTCAAAAGCGCCCAAGGCACTGTAGCTCGCAAGCCTGCATGAAGAAACCTGTAGATTCGTGTATACACTGAGAGATCTCATCAATAATTATCTATGCCAGAAAGGCATTAGCGCTTGGGATGCGTCAATACATGTGTCAGGTAGTTTAATGCACATGAATGCTTTTAGTACTGACAACATCTTACCTGTTTCTATTTAGGTTACTCGGTTACCTGGGTAACCATGAACCCTTTTACAAGGGTAGACTCGATTGCAAGTCGGTATACTTGGCCGGGTTTTACCCGTTTGTCACCGCGGCCTCCGTCGAGCCGGCCGAGCAGCGACACACCGTAATTCACGATTCATTAGCGACACACGTACAATGTACATCGCACATATTTTAGTTCAGGGAGACTAGCCCTCCTATGGTTTTACCTTTCAAAACCTTTCAAAATCTGCTTACTTGACAGAATGGCTGTAAATAAGTATGAACCTTTTAAAAGGTATTTTTTTTCTCACACCAGTTTGATCAGAAAGTTGTTTTACCTTTCGAAATCTTTCATAGGTTTCTTTTGTCAGACAGTTTTCTCGCCTTTCAAAACATTTCAGTCCAAGAAACTTGAAAGGTATTTTTTGTCTTATACCAGTTTGTTTAGAGAGTTGTTTCACCTTTCAAAACCTTTCATAGGTCCCTTTTGCGAGACAGTTTTCTCACCTTTCAAAACCTTTCAGTCCAGGAAACTTGAACGGTTTTGAAAGGTCAGACAATTCTATGGCAACTGCCCTATATAGGAGGGCTAGGGGCCACGTTTATGGAGCTGCTAAGCATAAACAAAATGCTTAGCATGACACTTATTCCTTGGCAAAACAGGGTTATCGTTAATACAAATCAAGTTTTCAGGTGATGTACTCAGCTAGTTTTTGTTTAGCATCAAAATCACATGGAGTTTTGGCTGGTAACAAGTTTTGATTGAGCAAGACGTTTTGTGCTAAGCAAAATGTTGTGCTTATCAGTTCATGGAGCTGCCAAGCATACACAAATGCTTAGCATGACACTTATTCCTTAGCAAAACAGGGTATACCGTTAATTTAAATCAAGTTTTCAGGTGATGTACTCAGCTGGTTTTTGTTTAGCATCAAAATCACATGTTTTGGCTGGTAACCAGTTTTTAATGAGCAAGACTTTTTGTGCTAAGCAAAATTGTGTGCTTATTAGCTTTATGAAATTGGCCCCTGAATTTACGGTGGTGGAAGGGAGGGTTAAACTCGGGTCAGCGTTGAATGTCTGAAAACTCTCAACCAAAAAAACGTAGTATCGTCATATTTCCGGACCGCTATACAGTAACATTGACTTCATGTTGCATTATTATAGAACATGTCAAGCATTGACGGACAGACCAATATAGCGCTTGCCGCCAAAACGGGAAATTAACAAATCTCCGGCAAATAGACCTGGTCTTTTATAGTGAATTGCGTTCGTCTATGGCTCTCTGAAATTGCCTGGGGTGATTGATTCTCTTGACGTCACCAATTTTAATGTGGTTAATCACAAGAATAAACGGGGCAATAAAATAATAATATGCAATGTGCAGGGAGCCAACAGCGAAATCTCAGCGCCCATTGAAAATATACAGGGGTCAATTTTTCAAAGATTTTTGCTATTTTTTTCTAGTGGGACTTTAAGGGCCACAAAATAATTAAAAAATCCACCATCTCGTCTCGTACACATGAGATCGAAGGAAATTAGCAGGGTACCTGCAAATTATGCAAATTTACTCGGATTATATTAGCGTGAATTTCCGACCACGGGTTTCATACGGACTGTTGCACATGTGTATTTTTGTTCAGGCTAATTAGAATAGTGACGGGTCACGTGAGAGGGTTTAACCAATAATAACCAATAATAAAAATAATAATAATTTGTCACTCATCTTCACGTGCACAGACTCCTTTCCCTATTAATTATTAAGGCCTATTGTTTTTCGATTTCATATCAATTTTCCCGATGAAATTGCTCTGAACCTTTGCGGGAACGAAACCAGTCAAACAAATTGTGTGCATTTATTGTAAGCTATGAGATCATTGAATTAGAGTTTGAAATGTTTTAATTTACTGCTTCAAACTATAAAAATGCATAACTGATAACTTGTTCTACTAAGCTTTAAAATTAAGATATTGAAAAATTGTACTACTGAATTATTAAGAGATTCTAGGCATTCAGCAAAATGATTGCGTTAGATATTTTGTAATTGTTGAAAAATTGAATTTTATAACAAAATGGCGATCGCAAACAAAACAAGAAAAACAAGAACAACTGCCTGACGCCGGTTAAAAAACGATCACCGTGTTTTACTTACAACACCCCAAATCCCCCATTCCTGATAATTCAAGCAATTACCAATGGTGTATCGTACCTTTACATCCACCCATTCCTGATAATTCAAGCAATTGCCAATGGTGTGTCCTACCTTTATATCCACCCATTCCTGATAATTCAAGCAATTGCCAATGGTGTGTCCTACCTTTATATCCACCCATTCCTGATAATTCAAGCAATTACCAATGGTGTATCCTACCTTTATATCCACCCATTCCTGATAATTCAAGCAATTACCAATGGTGTATTCTACCTTTATATCCACCCATTCATGATAATTCAAGCAATTACCAATGGTGTATCATACCTTTAAAGTGCCATCAAGGTAAAGCGCCCTCGTGTGTCAAGAAAAACACACATGTAAAAAAAAGCAAACGGGCTTTTAAGAAGATGACATTATTAACCCACCTCGTTTTCATCCTCGGTTTCAAGGTCATCGTTAAGTGCTGGCAGCGAACCTGTCGAGAAAAAAAAATGAATACATTGTGAACCTCCAAGAAATTGCAAACAAATTATGAATTGATATTTGTCGATAAGGGACACTGCGGATAAGTCACATTATACATACAAAATTCATTCGTAAATATCATCAAAATATACATTTTATGAATTTGATTTCCTCATATTCAATAATCGATACAAATGTATTAAAAGATTTTGTCAATCTCTCAGCCTAAAACGTTCTACAAAAAAATTACAAACAGAGAAATATATAAATCATGATACACAATTCGGGTTATGTTCTATTCCTTTTTTTCTTGAAAATTTCAAAGCCGGTGTAAAATAAATTATTTATTATTATCATCATTATCACTTGTGCATACCTTAAATAATTAAATGTTAAATTATAACAAAATAATCCAGACTGTGACACAATGACAAATGGATTTGCTGCGAAATAAATTGCACATTCTTAATTAATAATCGGCCACGCATGGGTCAAACCGAAAGGTTAATCACGTATTGGGTAATCGTTGAAATGAAACGCTATGCACATTAATTAATTTAAATAAAACAAAAGGAAATCGAATGTTGGTTTTTCGAAAAAAATGAAACCCAGACAAACAAATTAAACGTCGTTGTCAACATTAAAGGGATCGTATACGTTTGGTAATTGGAACCCACTGTTTGTTTCAATCCTATATAGTTATAGATGTACACCATAAAACTAACCTGTTAAAAAAATGATTTCAAAAGGTAGTAGCGATTTTGAGAAAATTGCCAAAAATCTGGAGCGGTTATGTCCACGCAGGAAGAATAATCTGCATTGAAATACACAATCTGAGAAACGTCACTGCAGTAACGCTTTTCAGATTCAAATTTTTGGGGATAAAAAGTGATATCTTTCCCCATAACCGCAGTACTTCGAAGTGAAAAGTTTCTAAAAATGCATTATACTATCCAAAGCTGCTGTACTTCTTACCAAGTAAGTTTTTATTGCCATTAATTTTTGGAGTAATTACCAAACGTATACGATCCTTTTAACGCCAATTGGAATGCATATTATCCGAGTTCGTCCAGGTAACCCTCCACCAAAAGACCATGATCTTCTATTCCAACGCGTCCTTTTGTTTGGGAACAAAGACCCAGACTATAGACACTTAATGAGACAAATAACCGGATCCGGCAGCCTCTAGGGAGCTACGGCAATAGCGTAATTACACGATGATTACTAATAACGCCAATGTATTTGTCTGATGCCCAACTGGTTGACTAATGTGGTAATACAAGCGTGGGTGGGAGGCGGGGGAGGGGTGGGGGGTGGGGGGGGGGGGGGGGGGGGGGGGGGGGACATTGGCAATTAAGGTAATGCGCGATGAAAAGCCAGACGACCAAACAAACAAAAATGTCATTAAAAAACACATCATAATGAATAGGCCTATAGGCCTCTTTCAAAGGAAAGATGATTGTCAATTATGTAGAAGTAGTTAATTATTTCGTGTGTGCGTTCAACCGATTCACACAACAAAACCCTCCCGCTAATATAGTTCAACTGGTTACGCCGTTGTTTGACTCCTGTACGGTGGTACGTGGGTTCAAACTCTGGCAGGGAATTGTCATGGTGCTTGTGTTTGTGTTAGCTTTGTTGGCTTGTGTTCTTGGGCAAGACACTTTGCTACAATTGCCTCTCGCCACCCAGGAGTATGAATGGGTACCTATACGAAGGCAGAGACAACATGCGCTGATCTTGAGCTGCTGTGAAAATGGTCTCGTTTTCTGATGGTCAGGGATAATAATTGGTTTCACCAGAAGGCTGACAAAAATTAGAATACAACTTACAATATCCTGTTTATAACAAGAAAACAAATTAGGTCCCGAGTCTTTGTTTTTCGTGGTTTTCTATTATGATTATACAAGGTACCGTAACAAGGTCTTAAATTTGAAAAGTCCCAAGTACCTTGTTATAAAGGTGTTCGACCGTGCTTTCGCTTTCGACATTTGCAGTAATGACGATTTTTAAAGTCCCATTATTATATTAAAGGGAAGACACACCATTTACATATATCGAAACAATTTTACTAACAAATTACTAAGATATATCTTACTTATTTAAAAGTAATTTTTTTTTGGTAGGCATCCAGCAAAATGATTGCGCTAGATATTCTGTAATTATTCCGAAACAAAATAATATAATAATCACGATCGCCAGAGGGCAATCGCAAAAAATAAAAAAATAAAAACAACCACTGCCCGACGCCGGTTAAAAACGAACGCCGTTTTTCTTGCTTTTTTTCTCGGCATCTATGATTGTAAAACTCCGGACAGGTCAGTTAAACGATATTTACTAGAAAATACACCCCACCCCCTCCCCCACCTCCTTTCCCCTCCCCCTCCCCTACCCCCTCCCCCGCTCCCTCCCCCGCCCACTGCCCCCCATCCACCCCCTAAATAAAAAATAATAATAAATACAAAAAATAATTTAAGCAATTACCAATGGTGTGTTCTACTTCTAAGTGCAATATCGCACCTACTTTTAATTATAATGTCATATTCCAAAATGCATCGGTCTACTTCTCATTTAACAACACCAGTATAGGCCTATTATTAATACAGTAGGGCTTTCCTGTGTGATTACAAGTTACAACAAAGTCCGTCTGAAGCGCCCATTGCATATCGCACCTTAGCGAAGTACAACCACCCCAAGTCGTTTGACATGGAAGAATGCCCTGCATCTTATATTAAGGCGTTATCTGGTTTGCATTGGAACGAGAAATTCAATTTTCCAAATCCACCAAAGCTTATTTGCGGTGGTGACGGTGTTTTAAAGCTTCGTTTACCCATCTCATCGTTATCTTCTCGACGTAACAGCCGGTAAGTTCACACAGTATAGTCGAGGCATATGCAAAATGTTTCATCCTATACTTGCGCTAATGCGTCAATCGTGGGAACATGCACGGCCGGATTAAGATTCTAGACGGCCCTGGGACGTGGGAAAAAGCGTGGGAAATATAATGCAGCCCAGGTCTCTCGCAAAACAAAAAGACTGCCCCCCCCCCGTATTTTGGTTGATCAAATTCAAATTATTTATGTGATGAAAAGCGTTGCATGTCAATATTAAAGGGATCGTATACGTTTGGTAATTACTCCAAAAATTACTGGCAATAAAATCTTACTTGTTAAGAAGTACAGCAGCGTTGGATAGTATAATGCATTTTTAGAAACCTTTCACTTTGAAGTACAGCGGTTATGGAAATAGATATCACTTTTTATCCCCAACAATTTGAATCTGAGAAGCGTTACTGCAGTGACGTTTCTCAGATTGTGTATTCCAATGCAGATTATTCTTCCTGCGTGGACATAACTGCTCCAGATTTTCGGCAACATCTCAAAATCGCTACCACTTTTTGAAATGAAATTGTTACAGGTTAGTTTTATGATATATATCTATAACTATATAGGATTGAAACAAACAGTGGGTTCCAATTACCAAACGTATACGATTCCCTTAAAGTCGTTGTTTTAATTAGCTAGTCGTTGTATAGTTCTGGTGAACTTGCAAGTGTCGTCAATTGAACAAACACCTTTCAAATTTAGACCACGTGACTGTTTGGGGTCATTCACTTTTGTGGTAAATTAGATGTTTTGGTTTTTTTAAGAATATGTAAACAGAAAAAGGACAAGGGTTGTGGGAAAAAAATTGGGCGTTATTGAAATATTGATGATATTCTGGATTGAGACAGTATACATTCGTCGGTAATTTCTCCTAATTCGGGCACTTTAGGTTTCAGGTGCAGTTCATGGGATTTTATCAGAAACAAGTGTTTGCCATTGCTTTTCAAGCGGGCAAAATACAAGCATCGCGCTTAAAGGAACTGTGTTATAACATTATACTTTTTGCCAGTATCCAAAAAGTAAACAACCACATTATTGTTCAAAATCTTACTTGATGTAAAAAATAATAATAACTATGTGAAATTATTCCCCCTGGTATACTGTTATTTTGACGAAAATAATAGAAGAAACCCCAATATGCGTCACAGGGACTAACTTTCCGTTAGTATAATGATTCAAAATCGAAATCTTGGAATATTACTTTTTATAGAATAAACAGCACATAGGCTACGCCGTGCTAAAACCTCGTCAGGTTAGTTGCCAAGCACCTTTTTCATAGGACTTTGAAAACTGTTACTGCTTTAAACGATAAAAATGCACAACCGACAAATGGTATAATACAACTTTAATACTGAATGATTAGTAAAAGGTGTCATAACAGAAGAAAAGATGGACGAAAATCCAATTCGCAGAAACTGCACGAGACCTTTAACTAGCCTAACATTTCATGCAGTGTAAACGCGTGAAGGCTTATAAGCCTTGTGGCCTAGCACCATTATCACGAATCGGTGAAATTGAAAGTCGGAACAGCAATATGCAATCGGCTTAAAAGCTTGGCAAGCCGACGGCGGTGCGTTCTGTTTAGGAAACTGTGCACATCACGTCCGTACAAATCAGCGAGAATGCCAAAGACTATTAGAAACCTCTATATTTCGGCTTTTAGTTCCTACTTCTGTTAATTAGTTCTTTTTACAAAAGGGCCCGACTGTGACTGTGAAAGGAAGGACTACGTATCACAGTCATGAATGACAAAATGCTTTGAGTGCAAGTGATATTGTTTGCGAGATAGTGGATATTGTTTGCGAGATAGTGGACGATTTGATTAAAAGATGGTTGGGAAAAAGTTTGCTGTAAAAAACCCCACCAAAACCCAAACAAACTCGAACGATGTCTTGCAATGCCAGTGTCATTTGAACAGTAAATAATACAATTTTACCTAATTGTTGTTATTTAATTAAACATCTTTGATTATAAAAATATTTCCGGAAAGCATTCTTATAATTTGAGCGACCGTGAATCTGATCATTTTTTCTTCTCTGCATGCAGTTTCAAATGGAAGCTTTTTGTAAACGTGTGGAATAGTCATTAAAAGACATACATAGACTAATACACAAATACATTTTTCAAAATATAATTCTCGTCAATTTTGCAATTTTTTTTTCTCCATTTGGTGAATTGTTTATTTCTTTTGGGGCAACCAGCAGTTTTTTGGTACCTGTTTCTGTTTAATTTTTAATCTAAAAAAACGTCGTCAATTTACGATGTGAATGACGACAAAAAGTGTGGTAAACCCAGGTCTTAGGCGATTGGTAAAATATATTATCAACCATTAGGTTGAATTTCATATACAATCAGCATAAGCTAATATAATAAAGAAGAGGAAATCAGAAAACCAGGGTCAATGTATTCGACTCCCTGCAAGTCGATTACAAGTCCTTCAGTTTCAAGTCAAGTCACTAGCTATTCAAATTAAATGTTAACAAAAGCATTCCTTTGTCATTGTTCAACCAGTTACTTGCGACTATAGCTTAATGAAAGAACGTGTGACTGGACTTGTGACTAGACTTGTGACCGGACTTGTGACCGGACTTGTGACCGGACTTGTGACCGGACTTGTGGCCGGACTTGTGATCGGACTTGTGATCGGACTTGTGATCGGACTTGTGACTGGACTTGCAGTAACACAGTGAACCTCGTGTACTTTCTACCGCTTATAAGTGGCCTTGTCACCCGTCAAAATAGTCCAATCTTCGGCAGCTACAAAGGCACAAACCAATGCCGTGCATCGTATAAAGTGGTCTGTACGTGGAATTCGGTCGCTATGTCTCCCCATGTGGCTAGCAACAAGATTGATATTGATTTAGTGGGAGGAAGAGGTCGATAAGCGGATGACTATACACGGGGGAGATGGTCGCAGAGCCCTCCAGGGGTACGGTCGACGGATCTGGGAAGAAGATGAAATTGGAGGGGATTGGGGGGGGGGGGGGGGGGGGGAGTTAGGTAGGAGATAATGATGGGATGTGCTTAGAGAGAAATGACAGGGACGCTTGACAGGAGAGTACGGAGTACTGAATTAGGAGCGGCCTTCAGTGCATATCTGGTTCGGACGACAGGGAAAATGAGAATAAACTAAACCAAAACATGAAACCGGGAAGCCGGTGAAATTATTTTTATTTTAGGGGTAAGGCGCCACCAAGAGTTAATAACCGAACATTATTTCCCATTCAAGCATACAAAGATTTTTTTTCGAAACCTCTGCTTTGTCTTCGGCTTCGCTTCCGGGAAGCAAATAGAAATGGTAGCAAATGAAAATATTCGAACGGTTGGGTTCATATCAACTGACAGAATGTTTTTAAAGCACAAAATGCACCAAATTATGGCTGGAGTTCTCGCAGTTAGGAGCCTAAAATCGCCTTAAGCCGTGAAGCCTAAACGAAACCAGGAATTTGAAAAGGCCCTTTAGACACAAACGGTACTATTTAAGTGTATACATTTTTATACATTTGTATACAGATTTCTACCCAGGGACATAGTTGCCAAATCAGGAATACTTACTGTCAAAAGAGAAAATTTACGGGAAATTATCTGGCAGCCATGGATGCCAACAAATTCCCGTCAAAGTCAATTTTACTGTCACCGTAAACTGGCGGTAAGAGGATTAAGATGAATAAAAACGTGGAACAAAAGACACAATAATAGATGCATTTTATGGTGATAACTAATTAACAAACAAATAAATTTACAAACACCTGTTAATTTATGGAGACAGTAAAATCTACGAGAATCTCCCGTAAATTGTACGGGAATTTGTATTTGTTTTACAGTGTACACAGATTAACCAATTTTTAATGCCACGTTTTCTTTTAATTTCTGCCGTATCGATGTAGGCCTACCCCTTAAACACGCACACATTTATAGCCTATGGAGCGAAATCTCCACAAACGGCAGTGCATTTCATAGCACCCGGATATCTAGCCAGAAGAAAAAAAGAAGATTGCCCGTCTATATAATTGGATTGCCGCAAACTACAACAAAAACTCAACCCAGATCTGATTACCTCGATCTCCGTAACAATCCGTAACTCAATAAACGACCCGCTGCACGCTTTGTTTCATTAGATTGCGAGCACGGGCCCATCACTGCGTTGTATGTAACATCGTTGCTATACATTGCATAGACCCAGGCGTCTGTTTTCTAGCCAAGTACATGTATGTAATATAATACATCCACGCGGCAAAATGATGAGAACGGCGAAGATTAGATTCGTGCGCTTATCAAATTTCTCACAAAATAAAAATTATCTTTATATGCCTTTATTATATTACGTATCGTTAAGTTGATGTAGAAATTATATAGGTCAACAGCTTGAGTGAGAAAAGTGATACAACAATTTAGATGTTGTCGTGAGCGTCGATTTTGATGATTATGATGAGCGACATTAATATCGGTGTGCTTAAAATAAAGGGAAAAAAACATGTGGTGGCTGGTATGTCGATGGACGTGGTAATAGCCCGAGTCGAAGGCGAGGGTTGTTACCCGCCGCCCGACCCCACTGGAAATTTGGCAAAATGAAGAGAAAAAAAATCGTCATGGAAGAATTTCTTCATTGTGTGGAAAAAAAACAAAACGGCTATGAGCGCCGAATAAAACGTCGGGTGCCCGACAGAAGGGCATTAAAGGGTGCACCACCCTAATTGAAAGGAGAATTTCTACGCGAGCTCATTTGCATGAAATGTGCCCCCACAATTTCTTTTGAAAACGGATGCCGTTTGGTGAAAGAAATGGTGGGATTGTGTAAATATAGCATATAGGATCAACTCCCTGGTTTTTGAGCTTCAATCTGAGGGCAGACTTGACAAAATTACGGTTGAAAAATGGGTCCTAATTGCCCTAGAATGTGGAGGGATGCCATTTGTAAAATGGCTGCTTGCAGGCTCGGGAAGTATCACTTTATTTTCGGAAGGTGAGTTTCTTTTGGTGTGAATATTAAAAAATGTAATCGGCTAACCTACTAAAAATCGAAAAGAAATGGAAAGATAAAGACCAAGACAATAATCTGATTGTTGTTTGAGAAACCCCAGTGATGTCGGTGTGCATGAAACTTGGTCCTAAACATTGTTGATTTTACACTGTTTTCAATGGGACTTGAATTAGGCTGGTGCACCTATAATGAGCGTTCTGACGTGAAAATCATATCATGAAAATTACATCAAAAGGCGCCAATGTCCCCCCATACGTATTATGAATCCGACGTTCTCTCACACTTATCATAAATCGTACAAACTTTACATTTATCGCAAGTCTGATTCACAATTTTTGGAAGCAATCTGTGTTAATTTATGACGGAAATGTTTAAATGTCATTGAATTATATGCAGCTTTATTGCATATGCCCTTTTGCTAGGAACGTTTTGGTGATAACGCGCTTGCGCATAAGGGCATACGCATATGCCTTTCTGCCAGGCACACAACCTGTGTTAAACGCACGTTGATTTGCCGGACTCGGGAACTACAGCATTATAAAGCACGTGTTAGCAATTCGTGATTTAACAACAGGGAAATTCACTTTAAAATGTATCATTATACACATGGAAAACTGTCTTCAATTAATTTTTCCTTTCAGCGAAGAAAATACGAGTCCAATAGATTATACACTGCACGTTTGAATATCCGTCGAGTTTAGCACGTAAAGTGTACGCGTGGCCACTAAAAAACCACCAACATGTTCTCAATATTAATGCTACATTTCTGCTGGCGTCACTTTCCACACAGTTAATTAATGAAAGGATTGGCGACGACGGCTGAAGTTCCTACTCAACAACAGAAATCATTAATTATGAAGTGCTGGGAAGTAAAGGAACAGTATTTTACGTGACACCGTACATTACACGGTAAATGGCGACGAATGTGGCATGGTTTGCGCGCGCGATGCATTACCAGTGACCCGTCTAGAATTGGTGATAAAAAAGTAATAAAATAGAAAAGAAAGGGAAAAAAAACCGTTGCTAACCAATGGTTTGCGCGCGAGATGCATTATCAGCGACCCGTCTAGAATTGGTGATAAAAAAGTGATAAAATAGAAAAGAAAGGAAAAAAACCGTTGCTAACCAACGGGTAATAACATACTATAAGTATCACACGTCGTAAGTGGTTGTTGCCAAGGCACGTGATATAATGGGACAAATAATTGATTTGCGCTCCATTAGTGACATTTCTATATAATATGATCACATTCTATAAGAGGAGGGATGGCTCCTCCCCTTTCAGAACCCGAAGGCCAAATTCCATGGAGCTGCTAAGCACAAACATTTGCTAAGCACAAAACGTCTTTCTCAGTAAAAACAGGTTGCCAGACAAAACTCTATGTGCTTTTCATGCTAAGCAACAATACCCCTGTAATTAAGGAAAAGATCGTTCAATAAACATACACCAATTATGGCTTACAATTGTTTTTACTAAAACACCTATCGAAATAAAAATTGTTGATAAAAATATAATCAAACTTATATCTAGCCTCACACAACTAACATTACAACATGTGAACATGTGCTTTTCCACTATAATTCTAGCCTTTTACATTTGCACAAAGAGACAGAAAATAGTTTGCGAATAATTGAATTGTTAAATTCAAAGATCTTTTATCCTCGATAGGCCTACTACAAAAAACAAACGACAAACAATAATATAATAACATGAAATACATTACGGATATATTAACCGAATGCCAAGATAACATTAGTTGTTTGCAAAATATATTTAGTCAGAAGTACATTTTATGTAACAGTCATTGGCCCTTAATACATTTACGTGAAAGGACATTACATGCAGGGTGCATTTTCATAATGTTATGCGTACGAAATCGCATTGGCAATCTTGAGACCGAAGCACCAGCATTTGAGGTAACACTGTCCGGGTGTCAAGTGTATTCACTCAGGCAGCGAGTACTTGGGCAATGGGCACGGGCCGGGACGACCCATTATGTCCGGCATATTCATGCGTGAAATTGATGCCGAGGTTATGGCTAAAACGAAGGGATCCACATCCCGAAAACAAAATGATGAGGGTATCTTGTCACGCGCGCAGCGATGACATCAGCGGGCCGGCGGGCCTCGTGGGCTGGCGGGCCTCGTGGGCCTCGCGCGCTCGGCCACCGACCGAGAAAATTGACTTAGTCACCGTCTAGGCTTGCTTTTAATAAACGAGGGCTATCGATCTTGAATTACATCCGTAAAATGAAGAAGGCCGTGGCATTTGTTTGACAACAAATGACCCCTTCTATGTTGTCATTTTTATTATTTTGTTATTTTAGTCTGGATATTTATTTGTACCGGACAATGTTATAGATATGCACAGGTACAACTGTGGAATTGGGAAAACTCCATGGTACAACTTTCAGGTTGAAAATGAATCCCTTAAAAAAGAAAAATGTCTTTCTCTTATTTTTTTAAGAAAGGAAAAAAACCCTAAAAGACCAGACACTAGATTTGGATATACTTTAAATTAAACGAGACAACCGTTGCATGGTTCTGCCTATGCAGATATAAACTTTCGCTTGTTGCACTGCGGTGTTTGTATGCATTATATACACGTGACTGATCAGCAGCCTTTGTCCACTGCACAATGGACCCGAGCGTGCAGCTGTGAAACACGCCCTGTGCAACAACGTATAGCACCGTTGACAATAGCATTCCTGACGGATTAGCAAAGTCGCTCTCCGACGTCAAGAGGTTAAGAACAATTTTAGTTCGTAGAAATGACGTAATGATGCTCATTTGTCAATAAGAAAAAAATATATATTTTCAATAAAATGATGAGACAAATTGAGTAAGACGACCGCGTTGTCGCCAAGATGAAAGACAAACTGGTTAAGTTCATGGTTGACTAGACAATTAAACCCTCCATAAACCAGTTTCGCTTCCTGTTTCTATACTTCAGTGAGCCGTCATTTCTATAATTATAAGCCTAACTTGACCAACTCCTGTTCGTGTTCATATACCGTGACAAAACTATTAATTGCTTCTGGCGGCGACGTATCTCCCGTGTATATATAGTCACTTCCGATCACTCTCGCTGCACGGGTATTACTTTTAATAGTCACACAAAAATACTCTAAACAAAAACCCAACCGGGGCTCCCCAGGCTTTTGGAATACATTTTAATCTTGATATTCATAAACAACATGATAATAAAGGTGGCTCGCAAGGACTAAAAAGCCTTAATATTAAAGCGGCACTTTGGCACTTATTTCATGACGCACGGTATAAACAAAAATGGGTCGTAAAACCTGCAAATGTTAGGAAGTTTCAGCAAAAAAATGTAAAAGCATTTACTTTGGAGTACAGTTATTAGGAGATCCCATGAATGAAAGTTAAGTTTTACTGTTCCGCATTTGGTTTGTGAAATGGTAGTAAATACTTCATACTTTCTGTTGATGGCACAGCCGACGTTATGATAACAATGCACCCAGTGTCTCCACTGTGTGTATACGTATAGCTAAAGCCATACACAGAAAACATATACACGATAAGTGAAATCGGAACCTTAAGTTTATGCTTGGCAGTCCGTGTACACCTGGGGCCGATTTCATAGAGCTGCTTAAGCATAAAAATTGCTTAAGCACAAAAAACCTTGCTTAGTAAAACCAGCTTACCAGCCACAACTCCATGTGATGTATATCGTTTGTGATTGGTACTTAGCTGTTGTTAGCTTAGCATAACAATCGCATGGAATTTTGGGCTCTTTACCTGATTTATTAAGCAAGGTTTTTTGTGCTTAAGCAACATTTTGTGCTTAAGCAGCTCTATGAAATTGTGACCCAGCACGAGTAAATGAGACACTTTGCGGCAAAAATGAAAATTGAGATTTTGATTTCATCATTTAAAGCTTGTTTAGCTTTAAATGATGAAATCAAAATCTCAAATTTTATTTTTGCCTCAAAATGTCTCATTTACTCATGCTGGGTCACAATTAGCCCCCTGCTTGTATTTTCATCATAGAGAGCGGACCCCTGTTGTCCTATTATACAATATACCCTATGGAAACTACAGACGATTGTGCAAGGCGATCGTCGTTATCCATCCGAAATCCACGCGCGCGCTACAGTTAGCAGTGCAAAAATACAGCGCGAACAGCGACCTCACGCAGCCACTATTTATGCAAATTAACTAAAGTCGACCGAACGCCTTGTTATAACCATCTATAAAATCTTTTTCTTCCCTTTATTTTGCGCTAGATTTCTAGCGCACGACCTCGTATGAGAATACATATATGTATAGGGGGGGGGGGGGGGGGGGGGGGGGGGGGCTAAGATGTTGAGTTTC
This sequence comes from Crossaster papposus, assembly GCA_037893245.1. Taxonomy (NCBI): domain Eukaryota; kingdom Metazoa; phylum Echinodermata; class Asteroidea; order Velatida; family Solasteridae; genus Crossaster; species Crossaster papposus. The sequence continues at coordinate 231,239 of JBAIAA010000918.1, read as the reverse complement.
CAATCACACCTTGGATAATCCCCGTCATCAAATTATATGCAGCTACTTTGCATGCATATACAGCGACAGGGGGTGGTGGTCAAGAACCCTGATATTTATGATAGGAGACGAAAATGGTAATATCGTCACTTTCACCCCACCCCATGGATTGTCAGTTAAAGTAGTATAAATACATCATTAATGTAATTGTACCAAGTAAAAAGGCCCAGCGTTAATATTATTTAGGCTTCAAATACAATCATACAGATAACATGAAATTTGGTAAGTTTTATGGCATTTACTCAGAGTCACATATTGTTCCTCTCTAACACCATTCAATAATTAATTCACCACATATTTCAGATTCAGGGTACGCTGGAAACAGATTCCCCCTGGCTTGAAAATATTACACTGGTACGGCCTAATTACTAAATGCCTGTCTAAACAATTCAATATGATTACTGTTTACTCTAAATTTTGCCGCCACGCTCTAGCCATCGTAATCAGTAAACATGAATTTCCATTAAGGGTTCCCGGGAAATCACAAATGAAGTCGTGTGTACGAGATAACTATGTTGTGCGCACGAGATAATTTCCCTTTAGGGGCTCCGTACTTTAGGGGCTCCGTAAAAACAAAATGCGATGCCAAGAAAACATTCGCCCCCCCTAAAAAAATCGCTTGAAAAAATAAAAATAAATAAAATAAAAAATGCGACGCCCTTCCCCTAAAAAAATGCGACGCAAAAAAATGCGTCACCCCAAAAAAAAACAATGTAGAAAAAAAAAAATGCGACGCCAAAATAAAAAATGCGAAGCTAAAAATAAAATGTAACGCCCGGTTTGTTTCTTAAATCGTTGGCACATAATGGTCTAGATAATGGATAGATTGGGGGACTAAGGTCCTATATCTTGCTGGGTATATATATATCTTGCTTAACATGGATTTTAGACACACCATCGCCCATGCCTTTACCTTTTCCATAAACCACACATCTAAAAGCTCCTGTTCTGTATATCATAGTATTAAGTTGCATGCTTCTCTATTTGCAAGGTCGCCCCGACCAACCTTGGGGAAAACTAGGAGTAACGAAGCAAATGCTAATAATATAGCAAACGCAAAAAAGTCAAATTAAATATACTTGTAGTCGATAAGCTACTTCTACAACATGTGTGAAATGATACAACAAAAAACTGTGGGAAATAACTCTTTCCCATGGTAATGATGATACGGTCCGAAAGGCGCCATTACGGATAAAACCCTAGATGGGAATTGTCACACTTGTTATCTCGATTCACGGTCTGTCTCCCTATACTGTCTCAGACATCAGGGAGTTTTCTTGCATCAAGCCAACTCCCCGAAGATATAACACTTTTCACGATGATTTGGACAGGGTTTGGGTTTGCCGCCTGACGATGAGATGATTATGCGATGGTCAAATACTGAGCGTCTTGTTCCTTTATTTCGCGCGCCGCGAAATATTTTATTTTTTTCGAGTGATTTCTTTAAAAACGGAAATATGTCGTAGGGTCGTAAACAATGAGCGGATGTGCTGTGTTGAGCCACCAAATTTCTAAGTCCTGACATGTGTCAAGGTGTTCATTACACGTACTCTTCAAGTCAGCATAGTAGTCGACATAATCTACAGACTAGAGTATTATAACCATGCTATAGTGGTCGCAATACCGTGCCCCCCCCAAAAAAAACCAACAAATCTTTCTCGATGCTTTTTGTTAAATCAAGACCCACAAAAGGAGACCATTCGTAATAAACCGGTGACATTAAACGTATCGTATACACCATTTGCTTTTGTTGAAATATTCGAAAATGGGTTAAGGATCATATTTATAGTAAATATTCACGGTGCACTGACCTGTTTTTTAAGTTGTGTGTTCATAGATGCTTGAATTCTTCCAAATAGGCACTTGGGGAGACAAATTAGCGTATGTTTTTAGGTAATAAGGAGACAGTGGCACTTAGGGAGACATTTCAGTGTCTCCCTGAGTGTCTAGCTACCCTAAAAAACTATTATTTTTGTCCTTGAACGACATATTTTGGTCTAAATAGCATAAATCTCGAAGATATTAGAGAAAAGGGTTAGGGTAAACAAGTTAGGACTGTTTTAAGTTTGTGTACATCTCTATGGGATTGTCTCACCAAGTGCCTATTTGAAGGTAATAATAAAAACCAAGAACATTAATGCTGTTTTTTTTAGTCTGGCTTCTTGACTTCCTTCAGACAAAACAGAGCGATTAAAAACCAGATTAGTTGTCTGGCACCCATTCACGGATGTGTAACATTGTTGGAAATAAAATGTGCACCGACTAATTTTAAAATAAAATTGGGGGCAGTGTTTAAAAATAGTCAGATATTTACACAATTCTACTTTTCTATAAAAACAAAACACACAGCACACCGAATGCTGTGATTTCACCGGATGCTTTATGGATAGACCTTTTGCAGATATAGAAAAATATTACTACCGAATTATTAGAAAATATCTTACTTATTTGAAAGTAAAGAATGATTGTAGGCATCCATCAAAAGGATTGCGCTAGAAATTATGTAATTGTTCCCAAAAATTGAATTTTATTTAAAGAAATCACGATCGGCGAACGGCGATCGCAAAAAAACCCAAAACAACAAAAAGAACCACTGCCCGACGCCGGTTGAAAACGAACGCCATTTGTCTTGCTTGTCACAGCATTCATGATTGTAAAACTTCGGACGGGTCAGTTAAACCACATTTACTAATAAATACAACCCCAAAATCCACCCATTCCTGATAATTCAAGCAATTACCAATGGTGTATCTACCTTTAAGTAAGGTATTTCATAATAATTTAGTTTTGTTTATTTAACTGTTTGTGAAGGCTCCTCACATTAAAAAGAAATTCAATCCGAATTGACGATCTGGTTCCATCTGTTTTTCTATTTCTGCATTGTGTGTTTCTCCCTTGAGAGCAATTCATAGAAGATTGCCCTTTATATGCGTTGATAATCAATGTCATCCTTCATAATGTCGACCCTTTGGGGTCTTTGTGTCCGCATCGTTCCGACGATCGTTAATGAGGACCAAAGGTGACTCATGAAATTGGAAAGACGAAATGAATATATTGGGTTACTGGAGAGGGGGAGGGGGAGGAGGGGGTGGGGGGGAGGTCTATATTCCTAAGCTAATATTAAAGGTAGGTTACATCATTGGCAATTGCTTGAATTATCAGGAATGAATGGATTTGCCAGGGCAGGGTTGTTGTCGAGTCCCTGCAAGTCCATTCACAAGTCCTTTCGTGAAGCCAGTCACAAGTCCCTTCATAAATGCAGTCACAAGTAACTGGTTGAACCATGACAAAGGAATGCTTTTGTCAAAGCTGATTTGAATAGCTTGTGATTTGAATTGAGACTGAAGGACTTGTGATGGACTTGCAGTGACTTACAGGGTCTTGCAGGGACTTGTGATGGACTCGACTACATCCCTGGATTTGGGGGGTTGTATTTTATAGTAAATGTGGTTTAACTGACCTGTCCGCGAAGTTTTACAATCATGGATGCCGAAAAAAACACCAAATATTGAGTGGCTTTAAATTGTGAAATAAGAGGAATATTATCGCTAGGGAAAATCTTGACTTTTTAAAAATTTCACTGGGCTACGACTCGTGAAATGGAAAACTTCAGATTTTACCTCGCAATAATATTCCTCCCATGTCACTCTATGCCACTCAATATTTTGTGAAGTATACCCGTAGCAACCAAAGTGCTATACCATTAGTAACCAAAGTACTGTAGCCATGGCGCGGTATTTGTGTGCAAATGCATGCTGATGTGCGCGTTGAGCGTTGCGCGTAGCGCGCGTATTGTTCCAACCATTTAAACATTTCGTGAACGGGGGGTGGTTTAGAAAAGAGCAAAGGCATTTTCCACCAATTTGGTATTGAAATTTGATATTGAAGTTTATTTAAACTGTATTTAGATCGAGATAATTTTAAAATAATAAAACCAAGCAGAGTCTGTGGGTGAGGTGTTATAAAACAAATATTGACTGTTTTATCTCGTGATGTTGTAAAACTAGCCTCCCTTGGTGATCCATGGAGCATTCCATTTTCCCTCGGATTCGCCTAGCGCCTCGGAAAAACAGAATGATCCATGGATCACAGAGGGAGGCTCGTTTTACTACACCTCGTGTTCTCGAAACATTCAATATTATTTTGTATATTAAATTGAAAAGTTTGACTTTAATTTTGAAAATGTAAACGTCAAGTACCCATCAGCTTAAATAATAGAAATGTTGGTAGCATAGACAGCAATACAAAAGTCATTCATAAAATTCATTCGATTGATTTTGTGGTCCTACAATTCCCGCGTATTTTTTTGTACGCATTTGGCAGTGTGAAAGTGAATAAAACAAAGACATTTCAGAGGGGTTAAAACGTCCATAATAAAAAGTAGCTTTTTTATTTAAAATAATTAAACACACAAATTAAAACACATTTAGGAGGAAAAACTGAAAGCCGAAAAGTTATATAGACAGATTTTATGTCAGCAATTAATATTACAAACTTGAATCTTTTGTTGTTAAATTTACATATATTTTTTTTCAGATGAGCTTGGACATCGGACCTGGGGCCGATTTCACAAAAAACTAAGATCAATTTTAGGAAGACTAACTCATCCCAACTTGCATTGGATCTTTTGCAAGTTTAGGACGAGTTACTCTTCCTAAGATTGATCGGAGCATAGGTGGACTCGGACTCGGGATTACTCAGATAGGTCAAGTAATGCATCTTTGGTGATTCAAGCATGGAATTTTGCACACACTCAGAGTATGTTATATGAAAGATATTTGGAAAAAAAAGAACATCGCTGATATGTTCTGGAAAAATATAGGTAGAACATTAAAACCAGCACTGGCAGCCATTTTGAAAAATTGTGAACATTGCTTGTTATTTGCCTATATTTCCTCAAAGGACAAATCTGTGATGGCCCTACAGCCAAATATCTTTCTCGTGTCATACTCTGTTTGCCAAATTTCATGCTTGTATCATCAAAGGCAGAATTCCCCTAAATATTTCTCCTATCTGATGCCCCACTATAGTGTCCTCATCCCAAAATTGCTCTCTTAAATAATGGGTAAACGTTAAAAAAAGGAATCACGGTTAAACGCGTTTTAGAATGAGTCTGTATCCAATTGAATGTTCTTTGCATGTACGTCACGATGCTAAATTGTCATGATTGTGGCAAGTAGGGTTAAAATTGTGTTAACAATATTTGTTATTTCACATACTATAACATAAACGACCGTCTAAGAAACATACAATTATTGAGAAATCGGCCGGTGAAATTAGCTGATCTTTTCATTACTTCTACAGCAGATCGTATACTGACGGCTTCGATCCATCCGATTCACAAACCAAGCCCAGTGCATTAAATGTATTAACCCCAGTATCTTCGGTTATCATCAAGCTACGATAAATCAAACGGAGATTTAAACCAAAAAAAAGGCCTGTACTTACGGGCTTCTGTCCAGTACACGGTCAACAGCAGAAGAATCGAGACAAGAATGCCAAGGGTCTGGTGAAATCGAGGCATCGTGGGCGACCAAGATTAATACAACCGGGGATAAGCAGGCGTGGGCGTGCTAGCCGGGTGCGCCGTTCAAAGCAGCAAGAAGGCGGCGCGATCGAGTGTCAAGACACGGTGAATCCTAATACAGTGGTTGAAACTTAAAGGATAGCCGGTGCGAGGGTTTGAACACCTCTCCGTGTCAGAGTCACCACACAGACTACAATTTGCATCTCAACCCAACTCAGTCAGCCCCAGGGACGCAATGCCGGCGCACGGCGACCAGACCACATGCTCTCGCTATAATTACAAGCCACGTCATTATAACCACCGTTGCCAATTGCAAAACCGTTGTCGCACTCCGTGCATCTCATAGTACATGTACATCAACATGTATATTCCAGCGAGCACGATTGTGTTCCTAAAAGTGCGCGCATGTGCTCTCGGTCTGAAAGATGACGGTTGCTAGGCGACATATTGCCCCAGCACCTTCATGCTTAAGCAGGCATTGTGCACGAGGTGACGAAAGGCAAAACGGTTGATAAAAGGCAACCGAATCAGGTTTCGGATATCGTTTATATGTATATTTTACTTCTGAATTTATAACGGTCGTGTATGACGCATTCGAGATGATCTCTGTATGAAATCGTATCCATTAAAGCTATCGTAGGTCTACCTTTACCGATGACCAATGAACTTTCACTAGAGACATTGGGCTTGATTCACGAGTCGGCCATATTAAATTTAAAGTGGGGTAAACTCTTCATTATTTTGAAACTTGCGGATGGAAATTACTAAGAAAGGGGAATTGGGCCTTTGATGATACAAGCATGATATTCGGCACACAGTCAGGGTATGTCACGAGAAAGATATATGGATATAGAGCCATCGCGAATGTGTCCTTTGAAAAAAATGATAGGTAGAATATAACAAGAAATTTTCAGAATTTCCGAAATGAAACTCGATTGCGTGATATTTGAGAAGAAAGTTCCTGACAGAAGAATTGAAGGCTACATTCGAATTCCTGTTCTGCTATAAACAATCAACTTTCTCTGAATGGTTTTCAGCCAGTTTCAGCGTAATTTATTTTAATGTTAAAGGTAATCACATTTAATTTGGAAATTTATACAAAAATACCACTTTACTTGAAAATATCAGCACACCAGGAGCCATTATTTTACCCTTATTGTCAGAATTACTTTTTTTTTCCTTTCTAGGGACACCCTATATATTATATACATACAAAATAATGTTCCAAAAGTGCAATGGGACAAAAAAGTTAAAACAAAAAACCTGTTTGGTTAACAAGTGTTAATGGTAACAAACCATAGCCACTACAACGTGGCTAAGACAGTGGCTATGCATAAGACAGATACCTACAGAGTTTCTGCACGGATTTAAAGGCATTTTGAAAAAGGAACCAGTCCTTTGCGAATCCGTAAGATTGATTTAACAAACAAATGCTGAGTACTGTTCACTTTAATTGATAAACCTCTTTTAAAAATATGAAATTTGTGTTACAAATTCGGCTCTACAATATACAGCATATAACAGCAAAATATTTACAGAAAGAAATTACAAAATGTTAATAAAAAAGGTATAAAATATTGCTCTATCATTTCCTAGAAATTCTTTAAGAGAACAATATCTTATTGGTTTTAATATCTGGCTTGGTTAAAAAATATATTAAAATAGAATAAACATTTACAAGAGTTGCATGGAGAAATTATATACTTATTTCTGTGAACATAAGGGAATTTGTGTTACTGATTGCGCTTAATCATACAAGCACATGTACTATTATTATTATTATTTATTTCTAGTAATGAAACCAAGGATCCCTCAAAAGTGCCCTAGGCACTGTAGCTCGTAAGCCTAAAGAAACCTGTAGAGAGAAAACAGTGAGAAGAACGTACAGTTTTTAGAGGTGGGAGGAAAACCCAAGAAGAATATTCTAGGGAAAACTCGCGAAGTCAGGCAGGGACTGAAAACCCAATCCATATATTGGCCCAGGCCGGATTCGAACCTGGGTCATAGGGGTGGAAGGCGAGGAAAGAACCCCTACGCCAACCTGACTCCCCACCGACTGTGATTACAGTTTCACATTCCACTTTTTTTGCAATTAAAGTCATTCAGGATTTTGTTCATTTGCAATACAGTGCATCTCAAAAAAATAATGCCAACAAAATATAACGGAATGCCACGCACAGAATATAATATAACCAACATAGATATTATAGGTATGGTTTGAAAGATACACATCTCCACTTTAAATAGAGACATCAAACGTCTAAATAAAAAATACAAATTGACAGAGTTAATAGTAATTTCCCAAGGGAGGTCAAATTGACCATGGGAAGTTTTCAATTTTGCCTATGTTTGGATAATTACCTGGGGCCAATTTCATAGAGCTGTTAAGCACAAAAATTTGCTTAGCACCCAAAAGTCGTGCTCATAAATAACGGGTTGCCAGCCAAAACTCCATGTGCATTTCATGCTAAGCAAAAACCCAACTGAATATAAGTCGGAAACAATATATGTTGCCTAAAAACTTGGTTTGTATCCTGTTTTTGACAAGGACAAATTTTCATGCTAAGCAAATTTTTCTGCTTAACAGCTCTATGAAATTGGCCACTGGTCTACTGTGCAAAAACTGTCTTTAGTGAGTAAACAAAATTCATGTTTGTAAAGATTTTTAGCATGAGAATGGGCAGTTTAGGAATTGGACACGTGCGTTTAGCTGCTAATCACCAACAACTCATCCACATTATGTGACCTGTCATCACAAAATGAGCGTAAAGTCGGCAAAATCAAAAATGGAGATATGGGTATTTCTAAATTCTGTGGAAACAGATCTTTCCAATGGTATATAACACTGGGAGGTTTGATACTCAATATCTTTTTTATTTTTATTTTTTAGTCTGGAGTCTATGAGAAAACGGGCATTTCTTGCGAGGAATTGTGTGAAAGGCATAGAAAGGCAAAGTCAAAATTGTCTCAAAAACTAATTTTGTTTTTATCTGATCGTCCTGAAAAATTGGGAATTGATTGTTGGGGATTTAGTCTTTAAAGGTAGTATACACCATTGGTAACTGCTTGAATTATCATGAATGGGTGGATTTAGGGGGTTATATTTCATAGTAAATGTCGTTTAACTGACATGTCCGAAGTTTTACAATCATGAATGCTGAGAAAAGCACGAAAAACGACTTTCGTTTTCAACCGGAATCAGGGCAGTTTTTCCTATGTTTTTTTTTTTTTTTGTAATCGCCGTCCGGCGATAATGAATTTTGGTTTATACAATTCAATTTGTTTGAACAATTACAGGATATCAAGGGCAATCGTTTTGCTGGATGCCTACAATCATTATTTACTTTCAAATAAGTAAGATATTTCTTAATAATTCGGTAGTAAATTTTTTCGATATCTGCAAATGGTGTATAATACCTTTAAAAAAAGACATAATCTCAAAATCGACCACCCCTTCAAATGTTGACTTTGACTGGCCGTACTGAGAAATCACTCTGTGCGACTTTACGCTCATTTTGTGATGACAGGTCACATATCGCAACACTTGCACATCCAAAAAAACCAAAAAAACTTGTCCCCATGGTCAATTTGACCTCTTTTGGGAAATTACTCATACCGCTAACTCTTTCAAAAAATTGTACGTTTGATGTCTCATTTAAAAGAGTGTGGTATTCCGTTAGATTTTGTTTGCATTTTGTTTGGGAGACACACTGTACATGTACAGGGTGATTCTAAAAAAATACTCTCGAAACACGTCGTCGTATAATTTCAAAAGTAATAGGAGTATGGTCTAGTTTTATATATCACAACAAAGGGCAGCCTTTCCTCTTTAAAACAAAACAAAAATCGACATCCTCTGCTAAAACAAACACGCACAACTTTTGATAATGAAACACCTTTTTCTTGTTGGTCGACAGCACTTTTAGTTTTTGTACCACAAATCAGTCAATAAAATGTCATTGGAAACTACCTACATTGCTTGATTTCTCTAAAATGACAGCACGTAATTAAGATGAAATAATATATGTGACCCACCAGGCCAAAACCAGGCGGAAGTCGGCAAATGCCATTTCGAGATATGGCATTGTACACAAAAAAATGTGTTGCCGGTCGATTTTTTTCCTTTTTTTCATAAATCGTTAGTTAAAACTCTAATTTATTGGCTGTTCATGTTTAAACCTTTTAAAAATCCCCGAAAGTGATAATATCGGCCTTCTCTTGATTTTTGTTGTCGTTGCTATTACTCAAATTGAGCAAACTTGTTGCCGCGAACTTCAACAAAATGTCACTTTTTGAAGCGTCGTTACTTTTCATTCCATAGCGGTACTGGTGCATGTGATGTATCATTTTAAAGCTTAAAACGCTAGCAATCCAATGGTATAAAAATCTCTCATATGAAAAATTTCGACTTTAGCCTGGTTTTGGGGTGGTGGGTCACATATGGTGTTTAGTACCAGTGCTATCTTTAATCTAATTAAACTTTTTTAAATAATTGGGAAGGTTATTTTCAGTACACAAAATAATAAATCCTATTAGGCCTATACCTTTATTGGCAAAACATGCAGTAAGTTTGAACAACCTTATAAAAAAAGAATCCTAGCACTGCAGTCATTTTGACAAAATTAAAAATTAATTTTTGTTTTAAAGTCAACATTAAAAAAAGGAATCATGGAAGTTACTGCCAAAATCTGTTACAAAAATACTTGCATAACACTGGCTAATGGAGCTAGTTAGCAAAAAATATAGCTATAAAGCTTATTGATGTGCTAAGCAGGAATTAGTCGGAATCCTAGCACTGCAGTCATTTTGACAAAATAAAAAATGGTGTCTTCCCCTTTTTTTTATTTTTAAAGTCAACATTAAAAAAAGGAATCATGGAAGTTACTGCCAAAATCTGTTACAAAATACTTGCTAACCAGGCTAATGGATCTGGTTAGCAAAAAAATATAGCTATAAAGCTTATTGATGTGCTAAGCAGGAATTAGTCGGGATCCTAGCACTGCAGTCATTTTGACAAAATTAAAAATGGTGTCTTCACATTTGTTTTGTTTTAAAGTCAACATTAAAAAAAAAGGAATCATGGAAGTTACTGCCAAAATCTGTTACAAAATACTTGCATAACACTAGCTAATGGAGCTGGTTAGCAAATATTATAGTTTTAAAGCTTATTGATGTGCTAAGCAGGAATCAGTCGGAATCCTAGCACTGCAGTCATTTTGACAAAATTTAAAACGGTGTCTTAAACATTTGTTTTTGTTTTAAAGTCAACATTAAAAAAAGGAACCATAGAAGTTACTGCCAAAATCTGTTACAAAATACTTGCATAACACTGGCTAATGGAGCTAGTTAGCAACAAATATAGCTATAAAGCTTATTGATGTGCTAAGCAGGAATCAGTCGGAATCCTAGCACTGCAGTCATTTTGACAAAATTTAAAATGGTGTCTTCATATTTTTGGTTTGTTTTAAAGTCAACATTAAAAAAAGGAATCATGGAAGTTACTGCCAAAATCTGTTACAAAATACTTGCATAACCAGGCTAATGGAGCTGGTTAGCAGATATTATAGCTATGAAGCTTATTGATGTGCTAAGCAGGAATCAGTCGGAATCCTAGCACTGCAGTCATTTTGACAAAATTAAAAATGGGGTCTTCACATTTGTTTTTGTTTTAAAGTCAACATTAAAAAAAGGAATAATGGAGTGAGTGAGTGAGTGAGTGAGTATTTAGGGTTTAACGCCGTACCAGCATCAATGGCCATATTCACGACGGGAACAAATTTCATTCAACAATTTTTATTTCATTCAACAATTAATGTGAAGAAGTTACAGTTTTAGAGGTGGGAGGAAAACCCCAGAAGAATATCCTGGGGAAAAACCCACGGAGTCGGGCAGGGACTGAAAACCCAATCCACATATTGGCCCAGGCCGGATTCGAACCCGGGTCATAGTGGTGGAAGGCGAGGAAAGAACCGCTACACCAACCCGACTCCCCAGGAATAATGGAAGTTACTGCCAAAATCTGTTACAAAATACTTGCATAACATTGGCTGTTGGAGCTAGTTAGCAAAAAATATAGCTTAGCTTATTAATGTGCTAAGCAGGAATCAGTCGGGAACCAGTTTCGAGCGATATTCATTTGATGACACTTTGGGCTGGTTAGTTATTTGCGGGATCGTATACGTTTGGTAATTACTTCAAAAAAGAATGGCAATAAAAAAGTACAGCAGCTTTGGATAGTATAATGCATTTTTAGAAACTGTTCACTTCGAAGTACTGCGGTTATTGAAAAAGATATCAATTTTTATCCCAACAAACTTGAATCTGAGAAGCGTTACTGCAGTGACATTTCTCAGAGTGTGTATTCCAATGCAGATTATTCTTCTTGCGTGGAAATAACCGCTCCAGATTTTCGGCAATATCTCAAAATCGCTACCACCTTTTGAAATAGAATCTTTACAGGTTAGTTTTATGGTATATATCTATATATGTGACCCGCTCTGCAAAAAATGAGTCTGATGTGTTAAAACTATATTTTTAAGTTTTACAGTTGGTCAGAAAGAGCAGGAAATAGGCTTTCATTTGACATATGGCACAACTCTGTAGTGTAATGCATTGTTCTTTTACGATTGTTTGAAATTTGCTTTTTCTCAGTTATATTTAAAAAGTCGTTGAACAGAAATGACGATTTATAATTTTAGTGCTTCATTAGATGCTATGGTTAGAGGATGACAAAAACCTTGATTAAATCTACTTTAGGAATCAAAACAACCTTTTCAAACAATCAGTCCCGACAAAATAGGTGTCGGAAAAACCAAAATTTCCTAAAACCAAAAAATTATTTGTTGAAAGAAAAATCACCTCTGAGACAAAAAGTAGTCTTTTACGTGAAAATGATTTATGCGACATCAGACTCATTTTTGCAGAGCGGGTCATAGATAGGATTGAAACAAACAATTAACAAACGTATACGATCCCTTTAGGTAATAAACAAAAACTAAAAATGGGCATTGCTTGACACTGCCGTTAGCTGTTTGGTAAACAAAACTAGCGGCCATTTGTTAAGGCGGATCTATGTACACGCGCATGCCGCAAGCATTCTTAAGGAAGAGCTAGGCGCGCTCACTTGGCAGGGTTTCCACCGTTTTCCTTGAGGAATTGTTAAATTTCTAGGATAATTATTTACAGAGGGATTGCCACACTGAAAAAAAAAACACCATAGCAATCATCAAGTTGATAAAATATAACAGACTGACCAATTGTGACCCGCTCCATCAAAATCAGGAATAAGTCGCAAAATGACTTTTTGAGATATGCACATGGTAAGAAAGGGGATTTCATAAGCTTTTTAATGATACCCAACACAAGTGTGTATCTGTTTAGGTTAACGAGTTATGGTCTTAAGAAGATGACAGGTGTATATTTATTTGTCGAATCCACATTCAGAGAAAAACAGCTTTGAAATAAACAAAATTGACCAAAATCATACGGACAGCGCACACAAATCCTCTTTATTTTCATCTTCATTGATCGTTTTTACATACAAGACACTAATGACAATAATCTGTTATAAATACACTACCTAAAAATGAATTCCTAAAAATGTTAAAAAAATCGACTTGGTCATGATTTTCACCCTTGCGTTCACTTCAACGGCCGATTGAGTAAAACGGCCTCAGCGACTTATTCCTGATTACGATGGAGCGGGTCACAATTTTTCCCTTTGGGCCAATCAAATTCCCTGACTTTTCTCTGATTGGTGAAGCTAGGGAGCCCGGGCCGGACTGCGTGCATAATCACATCACCTTAATTCGTGCCAGCCTGATCTCGCCTGTTACCAAATTAGTCTACTGACCCAAGTTGTCTGTCGTCTACCAGTCCTGCGTCGGAGCATCGCAACGTCAGAGGAACGTGTTACTGCCTTCCTCTCCCGTGTCGGTGTAAGGACCCAGGTAGTCGGCCGGCACGTGGCCCCGTTTGCCGAGGAAATCCGCGTACCACCATGTTGGGTCGTCCCTGTTCAGAATGGTCAGAATGTCCCCCGTCTTTATGGTCATTTCCTCCGCACCCTGGAGAGAAAGAGAGGAAGAGAGGGAGACAGATTGAAACTAATGACGTTGTTAATATGTGACCCACTCCACAATAATGGGTATTATGTCACAAAATAGTGAAATTTAGTTATATACATGGTTGGAAAGCCCACAGCGTAAGCTTCCAGTTGGTATATAATAATGCGTATGGACCGAAGTCCGGATTGACAGCTTTAGTTCGAGAGGTCTTTTTTCTCTTAGCCGGATCACCACGAGAAGGTAGCTGTCTTGATCCTCCAGAAACACCGGGGCAAACCCCTTCTCTTAGCGATAAGTTTTTCTGGGTTCTTTTAAGTGCATTACACAACACACGGGACCTCCAGCTTTACGTCCCATCCGAAGGACGAAGCAATAGTGGTTTAATTGCCTTGCTTAAGGACACACGTGTCGACACCGGGACTCGAACTCACGCTCTGCGGAACAGAAAACCGGGTTCTTAACCGCCCGGCCACGACACTCCAAGTTGGTATATAATAGAGCTCTATATCTACTCCCGCTCTGGAGATATGACAGGTTTGCTTTTGATTACTTCCTTGGAGTTCAAATTATACAACTGAGAAAACAGGCTTTGAAAAAGCCGGCTTTGTTGTAGAACCACAGAACGATGAACACAAAATGGGCGTGTTTTCCACTTTAATCATCAAAATCTACATTTCTTTGAATGAAACCTGAAAATATTGGTGTTAAAGATGTCATTAATGGCAAATTTTTTGAGGTCTTGTCTCGGTCTTGGTCTCGTCTAAGCAAAGTCTCGGTTCTCGGTGGGCCGGTCTTCGTCTCGAATGTGCGTGGCATCTCGGTCTCGAATGCCACGGTCGCGAGTTTTTGCACCACAAAAATCTAGTCTTCATTCCGAACATAAACGATGCATGTACAACACTACGAAGAGAGAAAGAGTGTGTCAAGTTTTGTGAATTAACTCAAATCTGTTGGTAATGACTTAAACACAATACATTTTTTATTTATTTTTGATCTTGGTCTGGGTCTCGGTTTTGGAAGTTGTGGTCACGGTCTCGGCCTGCAAAAGTCTTGGTCTCGAAAGTGTTGGTCTCGGTCTCGAAAGCCTTGGTCTCGGTCTCAGTCTCAAATGCCTTGGATCTCGAACCTAAGCATCTTGACTACAACATTGCTCTACAGACTTAAAAGAGAAAAAGGGTACTGCGGTTAGAGTTCAATTGGCTAAACGTACCTGTGCTTCATAGTCAAACTTGGCCATGTACTTGTTGGATTGTTTAGAACCGAATTCCCCGATGATCCCCGTCGAATATTCGGCCATCGAAGAATAAATCCCGGCTGGAAAAAACAACAAGTGAACAAAATAATCAGTTCTAATGGTAGCGGTAAAGGGGCTGATTTCACGAAACGCTAAGATGCGTCTTAGGAAAAGTAGCTCTACCTAAACTCGGGACTCGTGCTAGGATCAATTTCACCAAAGTTAAGACGGGTTCAACACGTCCTAACTTCCATAGCAACCCGGCTGTACTCGTCTTAACTCAAGATTGGTTCAAGGGTCGTCTTATCTTATTAATACATGCGTTAATCTGTTTAGCGTCTGGAAATCATTGCATTACCTTCTCGTTAAAGACAAAAAGTCGGCCTAGAGTTATAGTTCGAAGAAGACAGATTTGAAAAGATTTTCGATATGTGTGTATAGTTTTAAAAACAGTTTTATTTATACGCCAAACACCAGTCAACTCTGTCGTTTATAGATTGTACAGAACTATTTCATGATTTTCACCTTGGTTTTTTACATTAAAATATGCTGAATTAAATCAGATTTAGTGAGAAAAAACGGTTTTGTATTCTATTGCATACATCTCCTAATGGGAACTAATTTTGTTAATGCATGATTTCTCATGAATGGGGTTTTTAGATTTCGCAAAATCATCAAAATTAAAATCGGTGTATCACAAGAACGGAACATGCTACAGACCTCCAACATATATCAAATTAAAGAGGACAGTGCACTCTTTCTAACTCTGTTTTTCAAATTTTCGACATCTGACTCATTTTTACAGAGCAGGTCACATTTCGACACCTGAAAAGGATGACTTTTTGAGTTTGGATACGTGAACTCGTTTACAACTTACCATTTGTAGGTGACATGGGTGGGGGTGCTGGCAGGGCCCGCTGTTGATCCACCTTGACCCCAGGTATCGGGGGCAGTGTCTGTCTACCTCGACCGTTGGAGATTCCAGGCTTGGCAATAATGTTGTCTTTGTAATAACACTCGTAAACGATAGGTGCTGAAAGGGAGTTGGGGGGGGGGGGGGGGGGGGGGAGGGAGGGAAGGTGAAATTTAATTTGCATTGTTGTAGGGCTGTTCATTTTCAAATAATTTAGTATTCAATTATTCAAAAATACACTTGACCAAATATTTTTAATAAATACCTAGGAGAGTTGATGGCTTCTGATAGGTCGAGACTCGATCACGTGGAGTGGATTATCAGGTAGTAATATCATGGGCTTTTAAGAAGAAGCGAATAAAATGTCCCCTGAACCAGCATTAATCAAGCATCATGTAAGCTAATGATTGGCCGAATGCAACAGTTCTACGGTAACTTGTAACAAGGACGCATTAAATCTTGATACTGCGCGCTATAAATGTACGCGTAGAACGTTTGTATCTATCGCGCGGCATTTTTCAAAATGCGCGTGTCGTCTGTTAACGCTAGCGCGGTGCTAAGCACGGTGGGCATCAGTGGTCAGCTAGTCTGGTCTCAAAAATTAGGTAATAATAACAACACATTTTGAAGAGACAGGGTACCATGCATAAGCTAAAACATGGCCCCTAAACATGAACACAAAACGCTGGAAATATCGCCGACAGAAAAGTCACAAAATTTGGAGCATTTTCACAACTTTTCTCACAACTTCGGCTCGATCCATTACCAGCGGTCATCCCCCAACCCGGTCATTATCACGCAGTAATAACCGGGTCCTCGCACTGATTTATTACCTAAGTAACTCACCAGTCCAGTTTTAGTACAGCAGATAGGTGATGGGATTGTGTGCCTTTGATGATCCAAGCATGAAATCTGGCACACAAAGTTCAAGTATGTCATGAGAAAGATAGGGCCATCGTAAATGTATATAATAACAAGCAATTTTTTTCAATTTTCAAAATGGCTGCCACTGCAAGTTATTCTACCAGGACAAATCTGTGATGGCCCTATAGCCAGATATCGTGCTCATGCCATACTCTGACAGTGTATCATCAAAAGCACAATTCGCCCAAATGTGAGGTGTTCTGGCAAAATGAGACGGAACTGGGCATTGGGAATAGTAGAGAAAACTGCAAAAAAGTGAATAATTGGCTTTTTTCTTTCTTTTTTTGCATTTTATTTTAAATTGTATTTTATTTTAAATTTGTAATCTTTGTTATTTCTACTTCCATATTTTGTTAATAAATAGTATGAAAGTAAGTAGAATGAAAGTGTTTTTATGAAAAAAACAATCATGTCACTTGTGATTCTACAATGTACCTTCTTCAAAGAACAAATCTGCGATGGCCCTACATAACCAAATATCGTTATCATGACATACTCCAAACATTGTCACCTATCTGCCGCACTGTAAGACGAAGCTAAAACTGTGAAACATTTACTAAATTACGGCTCTGCATTGGGCAGGTTGCCACGGTTACCTGGTCGGCTGCTTCCTGTGCTTTTATGTGCAACAAAGAGCTGGATATCTTTATCCTCATTGCATTCTGATAGAGCTGTCCTCATGTCATCGGAATTCTGGCCAAAAAAAGAAAGAAAAAAGAATGGTTCTATTTTACAACTCGACCTCAAATAACTTTTGACCTCAAATAACTTTTGACCTCAAATAACTTTTGACCTCAAATAACTTTTGACCTCAAATAACTTTTGACCTCAAATAACCTTTGACCTCAAATAACCTTTGACCTCAGTATGCGACCTTTAATATCATCATCACATGCAAGTTTCCATATTGGAAGTTTCCATATTGGAAGTTTCCATATTGGAAGTTTCCATATTGGAAGTTTCCATATTGGAAGTTTCCATATTGGAAGTTTCCATATTGGAAGTTTCCATATTGGAAGTTTCCATATTGGAAGTTTCCATATTGCAAGTTTCCATATTGCAAGTTTCCATATTGCAAGTTTCCATGTTTTCATATTGCAATTTAAAAATGGCACCAATTTTACAATTCCAGCCACTTTTACAACTTGACCTCATATGTGACCTGTTCCAACGAAACCCGGACAAAGTCGCACAATGTGTTTTGTCACAATGTACTCCTGAAGTCATTTCGGGATGATTTTACCATTTTGAGGTTTTAGGTTTTCCTAAGTCACTCACTATTAATCTACAATCTCCTCAAATTTGAACAAAGTCCGTCTACCAGAAGTGTGTTTTTTTGTCAATTTTGTGAAACATTTGTGTATAGAAATAATACGCTTTTCTGAACTTCAAAGCTGTTTATCTCATAATTAGGTTGTCAGGGTTTTATCACTAAATCCAGACCCCAGGGAAGATAGGCTGGGGGTACATATGTAAATGATACATCATTTTAAAGCTGAGAACCTAGAGAAATTGAAAAAAGCAAAATCTGAAAAACTAAAAAGTCGACTTTGTCCGGTTTTCGTTGGAACAGGTCACATATGACCTTTAACCTCAGTTTTTGACATTTGACAAGACCATCTGAGGGCCTTTTCGAAACTTTTGCTTCGGCTTCGCCTCCGACTTCTGAATCACTAAGAAGTGAATAGAAACGGAAGCAAATGGAAATAGTCTAACTTTTTTGTTCATATCTGAACTTTTTTGTTCGTTTCTGAAGCAAAACAGGCACCAGAATGTGGCTGGAAATCTCGCAGTTGAGAATCTAAAATTGCCTGAAGCCAAAGTTGATGACGAAGCCAGAAATTCGAAAAGGCCCTAAAGGTTACAATACGACCAAAATTTGATTGGAATTGGACTTAAACTTTGCATATTACTACCAATATTTCAAAACTTTAATCAAAAATACAAATACATACGGAAGTTGGACGATCGGATTTTACAGACGTCCAAATTTCATGTGACATCGTAAAAAAAAGTTGAAAACAGGCCCCGGTGTTTTATCCTCCGTTTAATACCAGCCACGTAATGGGCTCTCAAACCAATGGGAATGGGTAAACTGTCTACAGTATTTATGAATACATGTTTGTAACAAACACAAGACAGACTCAAAGGCATTCATATATTCATTTTGAAGGAACTACACTGGCTTCCTGTCTCCCAAAGGATTGTTTTCAAACTCATGCTTCTGGTCCACAAAGCTCTAAACAACAAGGTTCCCTACTACATTAAAAGTAGGATACACCATTGGTAATTGCTTGAATCGTCATGAATGGGTCGATTTGGGGGGTTGTATTTTATAGTAAATATCGTTTAACTGACCTGTTTGAAGTTTTACAACCATGGATGGCGAGAAAAGCACGAAAAACAGCGTTCGTTTTCAACCGGCGTCGAGCAGTTATTCTTATGTTATTTGTGTGTTTTTTCGCGATCGCCGTCCGGCGATCGCAAATTTTTCTTTATAAAATTATATTTTTCAGGATTAATTAAAGGATATCTAGCGCAATCATTTTGCTGGATGCCTAGATTCATTATTTACTTTCAGATGAGTAATTGTTTTTGTAATAATTCGGTAGTCAATTTTTTCGATATCTGCAAATGGTGTATCCTACCTTTAAGGAACTACTACATGAATATTCTCCTGCAAGAACTCTTAGATCAAGTAACCAGCAACTTCTCAAGGAACCAATTGCTAAACGAACATGGGGCGCCATATCTTTTTCTGTTGCAGCTCCTCGACTTTGGAATTCATTGCCACTTGAACTTAGATCATGCCATTGTACAACTAGGTTCAAATCGCTTCTTAAGACTTACTTGATGTCGCAAATTTTCAAGAATTAATTACTTGTTGTTGTCTACAGCGCCTTGAGCACCCTGCAGGGTGGATATGTGCGCTTTACAAATCTCATTATTATTATTATTATTATTATTATTATATATACATGGGTAGCCTTACTCAGACTCTATGACATCTGAATGACATTTTCAAGTCACAAGTACTTCCTAGACGGATGCTTACCAAATCGTCACTGCAGCACTGTAAGGATACAATGTTAGCAAAGACCCACATTGCGTTCCGCAAGAAGCGAATTCTCTCCGCTTCTAGCTCCTGAAAGATCTGTAACAAACCACCAAATAAACCCACAATAATGCACTAGATACATGTAGATTATGGCCAAATTTCACACTAAGAGCTTTGGCACAGAATACTGATCATAAGCACAGAATTTATTTGCTTAGCAGAGCCGTGACATTTATATGGAATAGATATGGAAAAGTCTTCCAGGCGGTGAGGTTAAATTTTGTTTTCAATAATACTTTGTTTTTTACAATGTTTTACGAAGATCAGAACCGTAAAAGGCCATGAATATGGAAGTTTGACCTGAGTGAAAATCCCTGTACAGCATCCTGGTCCCAATGTTAATGTATATACAATTATATGCAACGGCTGCCTTATACTGCATATTGTCTACACTTTAGAAAGACTAGTGCAGAAACAAGAATGTTGTTGTGAACGAGATGTTGTTCACATTTTTGAAATTGAAATATATTGTTTTTTATCTATCTTTCAGTAAAAAGAACAGCGTTCAAACAAACTACATGCATGTCAAAGCTTTACGCGCAAAGCTTCTATTCGAGGAGTTGGGTTTCTTGTAAAGTCTTGTACATTGTACGTTCTCGGGGTCAACTTGCACGCTCTATTAATACGCATAGAATCGATATACCAACACATGCAACTGTTGCCACACTACATTAAAAGTATCGGAGACCATTTGCCCAAACCAATTTAAGGAACAGCAATACAATAATGGACTTGACGGCAACACTGAGTGCTTAAAACCAGTTTGCGCCTGTTTTTATTTACAGGACCCAGGCGGGCCCAGGCCAGCAGTCCGTGGGCAGCACACCCACGCATGCCAGCTGCGAGCCGGTCGCTGACAGATATTTCCAGCCTCGCTTGCTTGTGACATGTTTATCAGTCATCCGTTTAAATTTTTGAAGAAAAATATTGCGTGTGTACACTTCGTCCGGCGCGAACTGGTTTTTAACAAAATATAAATGTAGGATTCTACACCATACCACACAAAGCTGTGTCATCTGCTCTTCCCACTGCTGCCGCGTCTGTTCTAACGTTGCTACGTCTTTCTGGAACTGTGCGTCTGAAAGAAAAACAACCTTGATTAGATCTCGGAAGCTGTAGGTCACAAACTTGAACAAATTATGTGTGCACACTTTAAACAACACCATCTTTATTAAGATCGAAATATTAGGCCTACTTAACTTCCATAATTTGGTCTTTATCAGGTTTTTTTCAACGGATAATAGATTTTTGATGTGAGGCAATATCAACAGCCGTGTGATATGTACGTCCTTTTATGAAAAATATTGGGTTTTTTTGGCTAAAAAAAAGAAGCAAAATAGAGTTAAAATGCCTGAAAAATTGCTTTCGCAGAGAGATGATAGAAATTATGCCTACAAACTGGCAGTGATGGAGGTCTCGAGACTTGGTCGCAGTCTGGAGACTTTAGTCGCAGTCTCGAGACTTTGTCAATTTTAAAAAAAATTCAAAAAGGCTGACATTTCATGTATTTATTTTACCTATATTATTTTCAAAGGTCAAATCTGCGATGGCTCTATACCCAAATATCTTTTTCATGACCTTCACTGTATTATGACTGTGTGCCAAATTTCATGTTTTTATCATCATTATTATTATGTGACCCACTCCTGACACACTACAGGAATGGTAATATAAGTCGCACAAAATGAAAATTGAGTTATGTACAATGTATGTACATGGTTGGAAAGTCCAGGGTATAAGCTTTCCTTTGGTATATACCTACAGCTCAATAGCCCCTTCTGTTCCGGTGATCTGGTGTTGTGATCTGATGATGTGATATAATACCTTCATAAAATTCAAATTACACAACTGAGAAAACTGGCTTCAAAACACAACAAAACTAAGACAATACATTTTGTACCCTTTCTTCAGATACGTGTCCACAGCAACCAAATGTTTTCGGAACCTTCCGCCATTTTTACATATGGCTGCTGTACATGTATGTGTGGCTCAGAATACGACCAGTATTTGAGCCACACTTACATGTACATGTACATGTATATGAGGCTAGGATGAATCAAGAATTTCAAGAAATAAAAAAAGGAAAACTGAAATATTCTCTCTAAAAAAATCTCTCTGAGAAGTCTTACCAGAACTTCCGACTGCTTGTTTGGCTTTATCCTTCTTTGCTAACATCTAAACAAAAAAGGAGAGAAAAAAGGAAAATACTAAACAAAACCGCAAACAATTCAAACTAGTTCAATCCTCCAAAAGCATTCCTTATTTTTTGAAATTGTTCCCTGAGAGAAGGTGACCATTGCCTCGATCTGATGACATTTTAGAAGCAGTTCAGATGATATCGAGCGTACACAGGTATAATGCAGGGGTTAATTTATACGCATGGCTGAGTATAAATGATGCAGGGTACCGGCATATTTCCAAGATTTTCCAAAGGGGGGGGGGGGGGGGGGGGGGGGGGGGTTTGAAATGTAGGTGAAGGCAAGTTGCAGCGCCTACACCGAAGGTGTGCCTGTCTGTCGGGCCTGCTAGAGGGATCTGCATGTATGTGCATTTCCCTGTAATCTACGGTATGTGTTTTGTCTTTTTGAGTCTATCGCTCTATCTTGCTTTTCCTGCACCCCCCCGGATCCAATCCCGAGTAGAGCCTACAAGTAATAATAATAATAATAATTAATAATAATAATAATAATAATTACCTTGGACAGGTCATTTAGTAGGAGACATCTCTATATAGACGCTTGCGCAAACATTTTCAAACTTTACCGTAACCTACATGTAACCCGTTTTACCTAGAGATTTTCCCACAAAATTTGGTATTTTATACATTTTGGACCCTACTCTGTCGATCTAGACTGTTAAAAAAGTTAACCTTTTTCTCCTTCATGGAGTTAGAACCTTAGGGAGACATTGAAACGTCTCCCTAATGTCAATGTCCCCTCAGTACCGTAAAACTTATACTAAACGTCTCCTTAAAGGTACATTTAGCAATACAATCGTGCTTATATAGCGCTTTACATCGTATCATTGATCTCAAAGCGCTTTACAATTATTACCCCATTCAGCAGACCCCGTACCACTCGGCAGCCATTTATAGGCGCTCAATCGGCCTCGACCCTCACAGGTACCCATTTATACTCCTGGGTGGAGAGAGGCAATTGTAGTTAAGTGTCTTGCCCAAGGGCACAAACACCATGTTCCTAGCAGGGTTCGAACTCACGCACCATCGTACATGTAGCGAAAACCGTAACCACTAAGCCATGGTATTAAAAGTACAAACTAAAAAAAGAACGTATTCTCCAAAACCGTCGAAAGGGTTTTGGAGGATTGTGGCAGGTTATAATATCATATGATACATAGGATCCAATCCAGACATGACACTTCCTTTTATATTGCTATTAATAGCAAATCACATTTAAAGGTAGGATACACCATTGGTTATTTCTTGAATTAACATGAATGGCTGGGTGTCAAGGTATGATACACCATTGGTAATTGCTTGAATTATCACGAATGGGTTGATTTGGGGGGGTTGTATTTTATAGTAAATATCGTTTAACTGACCTGTCCAAAGATTTACAATCATGGATGCTGAGAAAAGCAAGTAAAAAAGGCGTTTGTTTTCAACCGGCATCTGGCAGTGGTTCTTATGTTGTACTTTTTTTTTTTTCGCGATCGCCATCCGGCAATCGTGAATTATTTTTTTTCAATTCAATTTTTCGAAACAATTACAGGATATCTAGCGCAATCATTTTGTTGGTTGCTTAGAATCATTATTTACTTTCAAATAAGTAAAATATTTCTTAATACTTCGAAATTAGAATTTTTTGATATAGATCTGCAAATGGTGTATCCTACCTTTAAAGGTAGGATACACAATTTGCAGATATCAAAAAAAATTACTACCGATTTATTAAGAAATATCTTACTCATCTAAAAGTAAATAATGATTCTAGGCATCCAGCAAAATGATTGCGCTAGATATCCTGTAATTATTCTGAAAAATAGAATTTTATATAGAAAAATGTGCGATCGTCGGACGTCGATAGCGAAAAACACACAAATAACATAAGAATAACTGCTCGACAGCGGTTGAAAACAGACGCTGTTTTTCGTGCTTTTCTCGCCATCCATGATTGTAAAACTTCGGACAGGTCAGTTAAACGATATTACTATAAAATACAACCCCCCAAATCCACCCATTCATGATAATTCAAGCAATTACCAATGGTGTATCCTACCTTTAAACATGATATGTAACGTTATAACCACCACCAACGGATTTAGAACCTAAACCAATTCATGTTTACATACTGCACAGTTTCAGTTGACAGACCAAACGAACTTTGAACAATCAGAGTATCACATTCTATTCAAATCTCACTGCTCGCTGCTGGGCAAAAATAAAGAGCACATATCTAAAAATAAAAGCTGGGCTTCATTTTTTTAAGGCATTTCCTTGTTTTATAAAAAACTTACATGTATGAACAACAGGACTATTTTATGCAAGCACAATGCGTAGACAGTTAATGCATGCGTAAACTGATGTGTGTTTTGAAAACGCAATCAAAACTTGGATTGAAAGACAAAACTTGGATTGAAAGACAAATGTATGGCTATTTGATCAGTATGTTTAATGTTTATTTAAAAAGAGAAATCTAACAAATTTGTTTCCCTTTACTTTAACAAATACATATGAGCTAGAGCAAAGCAATTTTTGTTTACGAGTAAGTATCATTTTAAAAACGCTATGGGGTATAGTTGCGTCAACTAGCCCAAACCAATCAAAAATATCATAAATATGCGACCGGCTCCACAAAATAGATTATTAAAGGTAGGATACACCATTGGTAATTGCTCGAATTATCATGAATAAGTAGATTTGGGGAGTTGTTTTTTTTAGTAAATATCGTTTAACTGACCTGTCCGAAGTTTTACAATCATGGATGCCGAGAAAAACATGAAAAACAGCGTTTGTTTTCAACCGGCGTCGAGCAGTTATTCTTATGTTATTTTTGTTTTTTTCGCGATCGCCGTCCGGCGATCCCGAATTTTTCTTTATAAAATGATACTTTCAGAAATAATTACAGGATATCTAGCGCAATCATTTTGCTAAATGCCTAGAATCATTATTTACTTTCAAATGAGCAAGATATTTCTTAATAATTCGGTAGTAAGTATTGTCGACATCTGCAAATGGTGTATACTACCTTTAAGTCGCACTGTGCTTTATCACGTACGTAATGGGTCACTCAATGTTGAGACAGTGAACATTTTGTTAAAATGTGCTTCTCATTTTTTGTCATGAATGACATCTTTAATATCTACAGTTTCAGGTTTTGTATTCACAGAATTGTAATTTTGATGAATAAAGTGAGAAAAAAAATACCATTTTGTGTGCATCGTTTTGTTGTACTGGAGCCGGCTATTTCAAAGCCTGTTTTTTTCAGGTGTGTAATTTAAACTCCAATGAAGCAATTATTATATGATCATGTCATATCTCCAGAACAGGAGGGGCTATGAAACTGTATTATATACCGAATGAAAGGTTAAGGTTACACAATACCAATTTTTGTGGAGTGGTTAACAAAAAAAATTACGAATCTGCACCGAAACCGATCTAAACTCTACTCTACTCTACAACTCAACCCGTCCCGACCTGACAAACATTTAGGGAAAGACCGACCGAAACCAACCTAAACCAAACCAACCCTCCTGTACACATGTACCAGCATACAACATGCTTTATATACATGTACATGTATTCTTTTGGTACATAGCGTTATGGTGACAACCCATAGGGTTTGTGTGTAAACTGAAATCTCTCTAATCTCAAACTCAGAACACTCTAAAATTCTAAAATTTTCAGGATCACCCTAATTTGTCCTCTTCTTCATTTTCTTTCATTATACCCTAACCCGATTTTACCTTGTTTTACCTTTACTGAACACCCAACGCGCTATGGGGACTCGAAAATGTCCCCACTACTCGGCCTGTCTTTTCCAAACAAAAGAGCCTGTCCCCCTAACGCGGTGAGTGCCTACCCATGTACACGCACGTTTGTTTATGGTGTAAATCAAGGAGTTTCCTTTGTTCCTCTCGAAAATTTCCTTTGTTTGTACTCTAACTTTTTCCGACGGCTCTCATTGGTTTTGTACACGAATCTCAATCGAGGTCGTCCTCGATTCTAACCCTAACCCCAATTCACCTTCGTGTCGCCAGGTATGTGTCCTCCATTTACACCATAAACAAACACAACATGCTTCCCATTGCCAGATGTCTAAGTAAAACTACATACACATGTATGTGACCTGTTCCAACGAAACCTGGACAAAGTCGCACAATGTGTTTTATTACAATGTACTCGTGAAGTAATTTGGGGTGGATTTTACCATTTGAAGTTTTAGGTTTTCCTAAATCACAAACTATTAATCCACAATCTCCCTAAATTTGAACATAATTCGTCATCAAGAAGTGGGTTTTCTTGGTCGATTTTGTGAAACAAATGTGTGTAGAAATAATACGTTTTTCTGAACTTCAAAGCTGTTTATCTCATAATTAGGTTGTCAGGGTTTTATCATTAAATCCTTTCTCCAAGGCAAGTTAGAGCGGGAGTACATATGTAAACGATACATCATTTTAAAGCTGAGAATCTAGAGAATTTGAAAAAAGGAAAATCAAAAACAAAAATGGCCGACTTTGTCCAGGTTTCGTTGGAGCAGGTCACATAATAAATCAATAACAAACCTTATCAGTTTCCTTCTGGGGCAATGTAAATCGTCCTTTCATGTAGGTATCCTCTGCTAAGTCCAGCTCTTTACATCTGTTTTCGTAGCTTCGTTTGCTCTAGAAAAAAATTAAAGACAAACAAAATATTCTTTGTTCCATTTATTTGAAAAAAAATTACAATTTTTGGTGTTCCAACTGCACAAATTAAGTGAATATAAACAGGATGGTTTCAAACAAGTATGTTTAACACTGGCTAATGGGCCCGGACGCGTTAATGCCCGAGCTGAAGGTGAGGGCATTAACCAGTTCGAACCAGGATTATTTTAACATCACTGAGCCGAGGCGCGGGGTTATTTTTAACGAAACTCGATTCGAGGCTGGTTCAGGCCGATGGTACCGGGAAGCACACCCACGCATTTCCGGCCTTGCTTGCTGCTGACAGACATTTCCGGCATTGATCGTGACGTGTTTATGCGTCATCCGTGTTAAATTTGGTGAAACTTTGCGTGTATATAATCCTCCGGCACGAACTGGTTAACAAATACTCACAAACAAGTCATATTACAACATATTCTTACTGTTTTCCTGTGTGCTTGACCTAATGCGTGGCACGGGCTTATAGGTCTCGAGCATAAGACGAAAGTCAATTTTATGGTGCTCTACACATAAAGTGCATTTTTAAACAAAAATGCTTGGCAGTGGAAGTGCAAGAAATGTTGTCTGTCCGTTTGTTTAGACTTGTGCGCATTGGGTGTCGGAGACAGATATGTTGCGTGGTACAAATGTATAATTATTATTAGACTAGCCTGAATAAAAGAAGTCAGTTCAAGAAAAAAAGTTATTATAAGTTCAAATCAATTGCAACTCTAGAAAATATATTTCATATTAGGTTCAATCTTAATATGAAATTTCCTCATTTCAATCCATATATTTTTTCTGATCATTACTAAAATAACAAATTGCTTCCTGAAATAATTTCCTTTTTTTAAAAAGAAATCATTTCTTTTGCTTTATTTATGTTTCATATTCTGACTTATGGAGGCAAAATTCCTTGAATAACTTCCTTATTTAATCACGGCCACCAGTTTCTCGTTTGTCTGAGTGTTGCCAAGTAACCACAAGGTTATCAAATGATGGGCATGATGGCTGTTCACACAATGTTGTGTAAATATGACACACTGTAAATTTAAAGTACTTGGTAACTTCCCCATAGAAAAAGTGACTGGGATGAAAACGGGATCCCACTGGGATAGGTCCATTTGGGTATCATCATCCTGGTGGGATGCAAAGCGGGATAGAAGTGGGATTGCAGTGGGGTCCCAGTTTAGGTGGGATCCCAGTTGTCACCTGCATTGGATCCCAGTTGTCAGGTGGGATCCCAGTTGTCAGGTGGGATCCCAGTAAATTGTCAGGTGGGATCCCAGTAATTGTCAGGTGGGATCCCAGTAATTGTCAGGTGGGATCCCAGTAATTGTCAGGTGGGATCCCAGTTGTCAGGTGGGATAACAGTTGTCACGTGGGTCTTTTTATCCCGTACCCTGCATCTCACCGGGATGTGGGAAATAACTGGGGAATCTCGCCGCGATACATGTTATCCCGCTCCCATATACATGTATCCTGACAAAAATTACCGGTGGGATCACACCATATACTTGTTTATCCCGGTGGGATCCATGATAAAATTGGCCTCTCCCAGATCTTACGTGCACGACTTTGTTGTACTGATCCTTCTTGGCGGTGATGAGCTTCTTGATGGACTCTTCGTGTTTCCGCCGTCTCTCCTTCTGTGTCTCTCGGAAGTCCTCCACCTTCTTAGCTTCTTCTATTAACCTGACCGAGATGTCGATGTGAGACTGGCCACAGTTCTCCGTCTGCGTAATCACCTCGGTCCAAGCTACCTTCAAGGTTCTGGAAAGGAGCCAGAAATGTCTTTCTCACAAAAAGGCAAATCACATGGACACACGTTCACCAAACAATTACAATTTCAAATATTGATAAAATAAAAACCTAAACATAACAACAACAACAAAACAAAAATGAGGTTGTAAAACTTAGGACCGGTCAGTTAAAGGTTAGATACACCATTTGCAGATATCAAAAAGAATTTTACTACCGAATTATTACGAAATATCTTACTTATTTGAAAGTAAATAATGATTCTAGGCATCCAGCAAAATGATTGTGCTAGATATCCTGTAAATGTTCCAAAAAATTGAATTTTATAAATAAAAAAATTGATTGGCGGATGGCGATCGCGAAAAAACAATTACAATTAAGAAGAACAACGGCCCGACGCCAGTTGAAAACGGTAGTGCTGGGATTTAAAACCGATTATTTTAATATTCGGTTATAATTCCACTATTTGGTTTCGATTTAGAAAACCGAATATTTGAAACCAACCCAAAAAAGTTTAGTCTTCCATTTCTGTGTGACACAGGCTGAAGAAGACAATTGTAACATCTTCCAATTTGCTCCATGGTCTCTGATTGTACTATTGGTTTGACTTATTTGTGAGTTCCCATTTATTTTTTTCCCACATTACATGTACATCATCCGATTCTTACAGACTGCATGATCTGATAGATACACCGTGAAGCTGACCTACATATTTCCTACCGTACTTCCCATAGCCCAACCATTTCTATTTCCTTGTTCCGGGAAGAAAAGGGGGGGGGGGGGGGGGGGCTTCACCTTACTTCCAAAACAAAGATGATCATGGAATCGTTTGGCCGTCTGACCTTGCACCAGGATTGTATGACAAACCAAAGGAAACAAGTCCTAAGTTTAAACAAATATTGAACACACTAGAGGTTATTCTGTCATCATCCATTTTGAATCTGGGGAAAACTACTACTGGCTTTGCAAATGAAAAATAAATGTTTGTTCAAGGTCATATACACCAGTTAAAATATATTACTTATTTGAAAGTAAATAATGATTATAACCAGTATATATAACCAGGACATATATACAAGTTTTTTCCTAGATTCAAAACGGATGACGCATAAACACGTCACGAGCGAGGCCGGAAATGACTGTCAGCAGCGTGCAAGGCCGGAAATGCATGGGTGTGCTTCCTGGTACCATCGGCCTAAACCCGACAAAGATCGAGTTTCGTTAAAAATAATCCCTGCTCGCCTAGGTGACCCACTAATCCCGGCCCGAACTGGTTAATGTTTGTCACACTGAAGACTTCCAATTGTTGACGTTTCAGTGTGACAAATGCAAAAGTGATTTTACTAGTGCCTGCCAGCCTAGCTCGTCGACAATCAACTCGGTGTGGCTAGCTAGTCCAGGCATAACAGTGTTACGTTGTGTAACACTAACAATATTACGTAGTGTTACAGTACGGTAGTGTGATCAGTGGATAAATGTAGAGAAACAGGGTCAGCTGACACCTATAAACCAATAATGCAGCTTAGTGCACATTTATGCTCAAAATGATGTCACAGTCAACTCCGAATTGGTTGGCTCACAATGTCGCATAAATTAATATACTCATACATGTATCAGACGTTGGTACAGAGATAGCTCCGTTATTCAACGTATGATACTTGTACAACCGTACAGGGTATATCTTTTAATATTGTTTGACTTTTTGTCTAAGACGAAGGCAAGATTTCGCTTGTCCTTCGGCTCGATCCATTACCAGCGGTCATCCCCCAACCCGGTCATTATCACGCAGTAATAACCGGGTCCTCGCACTGTTATTACCTAATTGAAAACCTACCCAATCTCATCCTTTCCACCAGATGACTTTGAGATCTTAAGAAGAGTTCTACCAAACGATTCCTCCGCTTTAGCCCTGTTACAAATAGAATATGAAATAAACACAACAGAACAAGACATTATTAAGGGAACAAGACATTAATGAGTGTGTGGTTGGGAGTTATTTAAGGCTGGTTGGAGTCTGGAGGCTGGTTGGAGTCTGGATGCTGATAATGACCAGAACCGAATTAGTGTTTAATACCTTTTTGAACGTGAAAAAAATAATTCAAAACTTTTTAATCTAAAACAAGTAAACAAATTACAATTTCATGTTACAATTTCGTGTTACAATTTTACTTCATATTTTTCGAATAATGAAGTGCCCGGTAGTGGTGGGCGAGTCCAGCATTTTAGAAATCGATTTCGATTCTGTCCAGGAAGCATATTCCACTAGAAATCGATTCCATTTTTATCACTGGCAAAAATAACATAAAAAATGCCATGTTGGGAGGTTACATGTATGTGCCAAGTAGTTTAATCGCCAAGACGTGTAATCATTATGTTTAATGTGATTGATTTTATTATGTTAAAATAATCCCGGCGCGAACTGGTTAATCAATAGGAATGGTTAAAATGTCCTAAAGTATTTATGAATTTAAGTAAATATACAAAATATTTTAAAACAGGAAATGAAAATCTAACATGTACAGTACGGCGGTCCCTAAACAATTACATACACTGAGTGACCATAATTGGCCATGTTCAAAGAATTCAATTGATATTTACTCAAGTGCTTTAGAATATTTACAAATATGTACACAAAAACTGGTAAACTTCAGGGGAGAAACCAGGTACATGTAGTTCTTTCTTGGCTTAGGGCATTCATTTTAATTTCTATGGTTCTTATATTTTTTGGGGAAGTCACTATAAACTACTGTATCTACATGTACCGGTAGTGTAGTAGTTCTTGTTGTATTTTTCAAGGCACTTAGATATTACCCAACCCAGTTTTTTTCAGCTTTGCTCTATGTGGTTAAAATAATCCAAAAGAAAATTTGAAGAAAAAAAAGAAGATAATTGTTATCGATAGCCGGATTCGAACCACAGACCTTTCGATACGTAGCTCACCTCTGTACCAACTACCGGTAGAATAGGCTATTGGTGAGTTGGTTGAGGACAGCCGTTTTTTACAGTTCTTTAATGTAGCTGAGTTGCCATTGTTCTTTCACATGATGTACAATTCAAGCACAACCCAGTTGCTGAAAAAATAAATTGCGAATCGCTACACCGGTTATTGTGTCTTCCATTCCTAACCAGTTCGCGCCGGGATTATTTTAACATCACCGAGCCGAGGGGCGGGATTATTTTAAACGAAACTCGATCCGAAGCGGGTTCAGGCCGATAGTGCCGAGAAGCACACCCACGCATTTTTTGCCTTGCTCGCTGCTGGCAGACATTTCCGGCCTTGCTCGTGGCGTGTTTATGCGTCATCCGTTTTGAATCTGGGGAAAACTTTGCGTTTATATACGTCATCCGGCGCGAACTGGTTGGTCGGAATTAGTTTTTTTCTAAAGGTCAACAATTCCACCTGAATTCCACCTAGAGTGCCTGGCTTATTTAGGTCACCCATCCTCCTCCATTTTTCTAATTTTGGGCTTTCCGGTACTGCAAAATGTCTGGCCACCGGCTCTAAGTTTCTTGAAGCACATGAAGTTTTCACTTCAGTCTGGTTTCTAAATAATCTGTACAACTGACAGGAACTTTTCAAGTTCAATGCAAGTGCTGAATGAGGAATTAACCAAATAGACCATAACACTTTAATCATAACACTGTAATTTAAAGTTTGTTTTAATTGTGCGCATACAGTTGTCCCATGACAACAAAGCAGACACCTGTTTTTTCCTGTAAATGTACATGATAATGATAATGATAATAATTATAATATTGTTTACCTATCGATCTACCGGTAGACTGTTCCGACAATAAAAATGTTTCTCCTTCTAGAAGTTAAGACACTAGGGAGACATCGAAATATCTCCCTAATGGGGTGGGAGATGACAACCTTTACGCGGTCCACCCTGTTTCCACTAATGTCATCAAACCGATGTATGCAGTAACACGTTAAACTGCTCATCATCATACGAAAGAAGAAGAAGAAGTCTCCCTAATATCACTTGTCCCCTGTAAAACTTACGCTAAACTGTCTCCCCAACCCTAACCCCCATCGCCAACCATCCTCAATCCTCCAAAATCCTTGGATTGTCCTACTCAAAAAAATGCATTCATCCTCAATCCTTATTACCGTACATGGTACATGGATTTGTTTACACAACATTAAGTGCCTTCTGCAACTGTCCAGGAACTTTGAGCTATTAACCCCTTGGCTCCGGTATTATACGCATGACTGCACAGTAGCAGTTTGTCTAGTAGCTGCACTACACAATGGACCCGAGCGTGCAACTGTGACACAGGCCGTGTTCTAGGTTGAGCAGTACAGCTGGCAACAGCATTCTGGACGGATTAGAGTGCCGCGGCCATAGCCGCTCCCCGATGTCAAAGGGTTAAAATGTATTATTTGTACAAATTCTCAGTGAGTGGCAAGGAAATTAGATTTAATAGCGACAATGTTTGTCCAAACTATAAAACTAAATCCGGATCTTACAGGATGACTTAAAACAAAACTGAAACATTAGTTAGATTTGTACCATACATTTCTAAGAAAAAAAATTACCCCTGAATAACCTTTTATTTCCGCACACTATTACGCACACAAAATTGTTTAAATTCTTTTTTTACAAACTTCATGTACAGATAACAGTTTCATTCACTTTTTTGTTAAAAACTTAAAGAGAATTGGGCGCAAGCCCCATCCAATTAACTCCCCCTCTCCCCCTCCTCCCCCACAAAAAAATAATAAAAATAATAATATAAAAAAATTGTGAAAATTGTTTTGCAAATTTTGTAAGAGTACTTGGAATAGAAGTGGTTTTTTAAGAAATTAAAAACAAATTTTATATCGCTGTCACTTGTCAATGGATTGTCCAATTGAAGCGCAACAAACAGTATGTAAGAAGGACTTTCCTAATAGCCGCAAACCCATGTCATTCCACTTCTGCCCAGTTCCGCCTTATTTTTCCAAAATGCTTTATATGTTTTTAGCCTTTGTGTTTGAGCTTTTGTGTTTGAGCCCTTGATCACCAGTACTGGTGGTCATATAATTTGCACGTTCAGAAATCATTTTATATTTGCTTAAAACACTAGTACTAGTAGGCCAAGAGTTTTAGTTATAACCTGGAAATAGCCCTTAACAAGCTAAAATTTTCAAGATACATGTGGGTCCAGGAATATCAGTACATTAGAGGTAGGATACACCATTAGTAATTGCTTGAATTATCATGAATGGGTGGATTTGGGTGTTGTATTTTATAGTAAATATTGTTTAACCATGCCTGTCCGAAGTTTTGCAATCATTGGTGCTAAGAAGAGCAAGAATTGCAGCGTTAGTTTTCAACAATGCAAAGTTTTATGCTTGTATAACGAAAGGCACAATTTTCCAAAATATTTCCCCCGTCTGCCCCACTAACCCTTTTGAACACTTTTATTTTCCAATGTAGCCGGGTTTCATTTTGAAAATTCCCAACAAATGACATTCAAAACCTTTCGCTTTCATTGTCTGAAATGTTTCTATGCAGTTTGTATAGTTGGCTACGAGTACTCGATTCCCAATCTGGAATCGGTTCCTGACATCAACGGTCGGGTACTTAGGAGCCCGGTTCTGTAGGACAGCCCTACTCGGGGCCAATTCCATAGAGCTGCTTAGCATGACAATTCGTCCTTGGCAAAAAAAAAGGTTATAGACCAAATTTTCACGTGATATTTATTGTTTTGGATTGATAATCAGCTGTTTTTTTGCTCAGCATGAAAAATACGTATAAATTTGGCTGGTAACAAGTTTTAATGATCGAGACTTTTTTGTGCTAAGCAAATTTCTGTGCTTAGCAGCTCTATGAAATTGGCCCCAGGAACCAGTCTGGACCCACCACAATTGAAAAGGTTCCAGGGAGTGCATTTTGACAGTTCAAGTGACCATATAAATTATGTGGAAATTACCACCCTCTATTTTGAAACTTTCCACAAGTTTAGCTGTATAGTCGGCAAAATGTGACCTGTCATCACAAATGAGCGTAAAGTCGGCAAAATCAAAAATTGAGATATGAGTATTTCTAAATTATGTGGAAACAGAGCTTTCCAATGGTATATAACACTTAGAGGTTTGATAATCAATTTTTTTATTTTTTTTATTTCTTAGTCTGGAGTCTTAATACAAAGATAATGAGAAAACGGGCATTTCTTGCGAGAAATTGTTTGAACGCGCAAAGAAAGGCATAGTCAAAATTGTCTCGAATTTTTTTTCTTTTCTGAACGTCCTGAAAAATTGGGAATTGATTGTTGGGGATTTAGTCTTTAAAAAAAAACATATCTCAAAATCGACCACCCCTTCAAATTTTGACTTTGACTGGCCGTACTGGGAAATCACTCCGTGCGACTTTACGCTCATTTTGTGATGACAGGTCACATGTGCTACATGTGTACGGTACCACTTACCTCTGTTTCAAGAACTCTTCGTAATCCTTACACATTTCCCTGCCATCCTTCATTCTTTTTAGTATCACTTCATAGCCATTAGTGCTGTTGAAGTCGGTGTCCTAATAACAATCACATGCAAAAAAATGGATATTGGTACACGTATACATGTTCGCTAATTTTTTTCTTCAAAACTGTGGAGATTGTTTCCAAAACACGACAAATACCTTTTGGTTACATTTAAAAGGTATAGGAGACACCAGGGTTCCAGCCACGGTGGGCGGCGCCGGGCGTACCGTCCGGCACTGCAAGTTTCCGCCCGGCACTTGGGTTCAAATTGGCTGTGCCGCCCGGCCCATTTTCTTTTCTTTCTTTTTTGGTTTTTTATATTTTTTTTAATCAAATTATGGGCACAAAAGAAAGAGAGGAGATACAAAGTCACGTTAATCATGTTCATGTAGTAATTTATTTTATTAACTTAGCTAGACTTTTACAGAAACATGCAAAAATAAACTGGACCCCCGGCCGTGAGGCGCGAGAGCTCCGCTTGCTGCGCTCGTAACACTTCGCAATCTGATAATTTACCCGGCACTAAAAAGGTCCTAGCTAGAACCCTGGGATACACCATTGGTAATTGCTTGATTTATCTGGAATGGGTGGATTTTGGGGGTTGTATTTTATAGTAAATATCGTTGAACTGACCTGTCCTTAGTTAATAGTTTTACAATCATGGATGCCGGAAACAAAGCAAGAAGAACGGCGTTCGTTTTCAACTATCGTCAGGCAGTGGTTCTTATGTTGCTATTTTTTTTTGTTATTGTTTTTTGTTCACGAAAGATGCATAATTTTGCGTTGCATTTTCAAAAAGTTTGATTTCTGACAAAATAAGATCCCGTCATTTGATTGGAGGAGTGTAGGTCACGCAGCATTCATTATAGTCAAACCATTGCATAGCCAAGGTCATGATAGTTTATTTTGGGTACCATTTATCGTGCATGTCAGTCCCATCCCCTTTGATCTATTGCTTGCAAGACCGGAGATGCACACGTTTTGTACACAGCAGTACAAAACGCCCTTCGTAGTACAATATTTTGTAAATTTGGTTCATTCTTAAATAGTTTCATCCTCCAATCAAATGACAAAGATCTACTTTATAGGTGTTATATAAAACAAATAATTAATGTTTTGCATTCGTGCAATGGTGAGAATATTTTTTTTTCGGTGAAAGATAAAATGATCCATTCAACCCAGCAAACATTTCATCTTTCGACGAATACAAATATTCTCACCATTGCACACACAAACATCCATTAATTGTGTGATGATCAATAACAAACAATTAACTCATTGGAAAGAAGAAGAAAAATAGATCAATTTGAAGGAACATTATTATTGAGGGGTACAGAATAAAAAAACAAACATGTCAGTCGAATTTGAAATGTATGTGAATGATACTTAGGGAATAACAGTGCGAGGACTCGGTCATTACTGCGTTATAATTGACCGTGTTGGGGGATGACCGCTGGTAATGGATCAAGCCGATAGATACAAACGTTCTACGCAAAAATTTATAGCGCACAGTATCAAGATTTGACGCGTCCTTGTTACAAGTTACCGTAGGACTGTTGCGTTCGGCCAATCATTGGGTTACATCATGCTTGATTAATGCTGGTTCAGGGGATATTTATTTGCTTCTTCTTAAAAGCCGGGGACATTACTACAAAATAATGCCCTCGGGTCTCGACCAATCAGAAGCCATCAACTCTCCTAGGTATTTATTAAAGTTCACATAAAATGATGTCGGAACAAGTGATAAGGATCACATTGTGCTGCTATTAATATACCCAGCACGATATGAGAAAGATAGGGGACTTCCCCTTGAGACCCCCATATCTATACAATCTCTAGACTATTGTTACCTAACGTACCTAAAGCACCCCCCCCCCCCTCCTTAAAGGTAGTATACCATTGGTCATTGCTTGAATTATCATGAATGAGTAGATTTGGGGGGTTTGTATAGTAAATATCGTTTAACTGAGCTGTCCGAAGTTTTAGAATCATGGATGCCGAGAAAAGCACGAAAAACAACGAGTTTTTTCAACCAGCGTCGAGCAGTTATTCTTATGTTATCTTTGTTTTTTCGCGATCGCCGTCCATTATAAAATTCTATTTTTCGGAATAATTACAGAATATCTAGCGCAATCATTTTGCTGGATGCCAAGAATCAACATTTACTTTCAGATGAGTAAGATATTTCTTAATAATTCGGTAGTAAATATTTTCGATATCTGCAAATGGTGTATATTACCTTTAAAACCAGCTCCAAATGTACATTAATTACACAAACTATACATATATTTGACCATCCACGACAAAAGGGCTGTAAAGTCACCAGAGTTTATTTTGAGAAAAGGACCATTAAAATGTGAAAAACAATATAAAAAACAAAGAATGTTCATATTCAGTGTGTTCTTGTTGTAGCTACAAATGTAAACTACGGTATGTCTTCTAATACATCTTTTTAAAGCTTATTTCTTGTAGATTTAATTTCTCTAAATACAGTCAAACCTGCCATTGCGGCCACCTTGATACAGCGGCCACCTGGCTTAACTGGCCACCTTTGCTTGGTCCCAGTTTGATTCTTGCATAAACATACCATAACCATTTCTGCTAATGCGGCCACTGCGTAACGCGGCCAGTGGCCAACCCATAATAGCCAACAGCAAATAAAATGTGTACAATTACATTGCCGTGAAACCTGTGTACTCCGGCCGCAGAAATGAAGTGCGCCCTCTGTTGACTTTGAAATTTCCCCTGTTGTTTGGTTCCTGGACTTCATACATGTACATGTATGGGTGTGTGTACATGTGTACGTCTTGCTATAGTGGCCACTTGCGTATAGTGGCCACGAAAACCGGCACCGTCGATGGCCGCTATATATCAAGGTTTGACTGTATCTCAAAACGTCAAGATGCCTACTTTACTGCCCTTTTGTCGTGGACGGTCACATATGGGTAGTTACACAGTGCCTCTATTGTCCAACCTTACAACATTTACATGTACTTCTCTTTTATTTTTCTTTGTACGTATAGAAATCTCACAATAGCTTTATGGGCCCCTAGATTTCTAAAGTTGAACTTGCAGGGAAGCATTCTTCCTATTGTTATCCTACAGTTATTCATTTCCCCTCGTCTATGCCCCATGGATCACCTCGGGAGGCTCTATAGTTTTACTACACCACTCCAAGCATTTAATATTTGTATACTACAATGTACGGTACTTGTGGGAAACACCTTTGTTATCCTCCTTCTGTTATCATTATATCTCAAATGATATACCAGGGTATATTATACAAATATTGACTGCTTTGAGTGGTATAGTAAAACTAGCCTCCCTCGGTGATCCATGGAGCATTCTATTTTCCCGAGGCGAAGCCGAGGGAAAATAGAATGCTCCATGGATCACCGAGGGAGGCTAGTTTTACTATACCGCGAAATAAAGCAGTCAATATTTGTTTTATAACACCTCACTCACAGATTCTGCACAATTTAAGCTTCCTGAAAGTATAGTAATGACAAAAAATCTCTGAATTATACGTCTCTCGATCATACGTGTACTTTGTTGCCTTGATGAACGGGTGCGAAGGTGATAGAGCAATGTTTACGCAATGCACCGAAACACACGTCTGGGTTTCAGTCACGCTTTCGTTGCTATGCGCATAGTTTGTGTGTTGCTATGCGCATAGTCCTTTTTGCGTGGTATAGTCTTTTTGGATAGCGCAAGTAAAAAATAGTAAAAATAGCAAGTGACACGTGCCGCGCTCTCGGCCAATCAAGACACAGAATCTGTGAGTGAGGTGTTATAAAGATAGATAGATTTCTAAAGTTTTTCGCGGTGGGAAAGTTACATTGTGAGCCTATTGCTCTACCAGTGTTACATGGTATTACATACTACGAGACGAGGATCGAGATGCAAAAGAGAACAAAATGAACAAAGAATCCCGGGAAAACAGTTTCTCTGTCAAAAATGGTCCTCGGTCGTTAAAGTGTACGATAAGTCTATGGGGATAGGTTATAGTACAGGAACAAAGGGTAACACAATAGGGGATCCTCGGTCGTTATGGTAAAATAATATCTTGCTTCATATGGGACTGTGGACTTGCACATGTCCACAGTCCATCCCCCCCCCCCCCCCCCCCCCCCCCCCCTCTGAATAGAGGGGGAAAATGGGGTTAGGATAAATCAGCAGAAAATAAAGGGGAACACCTGAGGGGCCTAGAATAAAAAATTGGGGTTAAAACAATTTTGTGGAAGCGAGACAAATGAGTATTTAGCCAACATTTGTGACCCAGCAGGAGTAAATGAGACATTTTGATTTCATCATTTAAAGCTAAACAAGCTTTAAATGATGAAATCAAAATCTCAATTTTCATTTTTGCCTCAAAGTGTCTCATTTACTCGTGCTGGGTCACATTTTCTTAACAACACGAATACAAAGGAATGCCCACAGTACGTATTGAAAGTACGATCGACTGTGCGTGCACCCACATTTGTTATACATGTACGTTGTAAATCAATTTTTTGTTTTGTTTTTCTCAACAATTTCCTTTGTTTGTAGTGAGTCTCAATGTTTGCAGGACGTCCTCTGTGTACAAAAAAAAAATGTGTGTAAATTGTAAAGATTCATCATTGGATGTGGTTTTCAAAACCATAAAAGCAAACATCCGCAATAGTCTGGAAAACTGCTTGCGATTTGTAATGTCAAAGGGGAAGTCACATGACTTAATGTAGTCTAGGTTTCCGCAATGAGGAAATTATTCCATCTATACATGATAATTACATCTGAATGTACCGGTATTGAAGTATTAAAGTATTGAACATCTTGTACTGTACACGTACTGCAGGGAACACAGTGTTAAGCAGTACAGTGTACCAATAATTTGTTATGATTTTGTTTTTATTTGTTATGATTTTTCTTTTTTTATTACGTGCTTGGGGCTTAGAGGTTGTTGTCTTTTTTATTTTGATGGTTAATGCGGCACTTTCAGAGTTTGACTGTGTGGCTATCTGCTGCATGGTAGCATATTAGACCCAAGCATGTATCTGTACATTGTACATCATTTGTATTGCTTAAAAGTGCAATAATTCTTCTTAAATGCTTCAACCGGTTTAAACCCTTGTGTTTCTTAACCCATCAATTTTTAACTAGGCCCTAATATTTCAAATTGTTTAAAATAGTTTATTTATGAAATGGTACAGTGATCAGTAATTCTTATAATTAGAGGGCTCCTTTGGAAAGCAGTTTGTTAACTGAAAAGGACTACCCTCTTTAAGATCACCGAAGCCCATAAAGTTGATCTTGGACACACAAGGCCAAATAAACAAAAACCTGTTTATCGTCATGCCTTTTAAAAAAAAGGAAGGAGGCCCTTTAAAAAAAATATTTCTTCAAAATGGCCGCCCGACACATTATTCGAGTCATGTAGTGAACATGTCACACCCTATCTTCCAATTTAAAATTAAAACATGGTTCACTTCACCCACGATTAAAAATCAAAATTCATGTGGGTCGATCATGTATGCACCATACATGTACACGACTACACGTCACACCCTAGCCTTCCTATTAGACAAAATATATTTCCAGAGCATGTACACAGTGATGCTAAAGTCTAAAATACGATTTTAAAATTTTATTATCTTTAAAAAAATAAATAATTTTTTTACCAAAATGGTCAAATTTATCATTTTTTTCAAAAAAAGAAAAAAAAGAAAAGGAAGCGGGCGGTGACGCTAAACATGTTTTTTTTTTTTTATTTGGCCTACGTAATTGAAGGCGATTTAGAAGTATTTTGTTAAGTATTGTCATGGTTTGGGCGACTTTTTTGAGCTGCATGTACATTACATGTAAGACATTTTGAATATTGTTTATTGTTTTTCGTGGGGCTCTAGTACGACAAGCTAAATCCAAAATTAAAAAAAGAGGAGTTCTTATAATGGCCCCAGTTATTGGGTCTAACTTAGTTTGTTCCATGTTTGGCTGCTTTATAATTATAGCTCAATGGTAGACCCCCTGCAGGATTTTGCAGAATTCAGGCAGTGGTCACCAGTAGTCCGAGTAACTTGACTCTAGTTATAGCTTTTTTAACATTTGGACATCATCTGGCGCTAGTAGCGCTGTCCAAATGTTAAAAAAGCGATAACTAAACTAGAGTCAAGAAACTCGGACTGTATGTAGGTCACCAGTAATATATAGCAGGATTCAGGTTACATGGAGTTTTAACACTTTGGAATGGCAGAATTTTGCAGGATTTAAGTTACTTTTGTAAAGTGTAATAAAAATGGAGTAGGTATGGGGTTAATTTAAGGCCTAATATTATTAAAATGAAAAAAAAACTCACCCAAAAGCTGTCCACAAAGCGGCTCATTGTGTGTTCCTTCCTCTCAAAATACGGCCGACTTTGTCACGAACTACAAAGCATATAGGCCTTCCTTCTGAAGTTCTGTAAGACTTTGACAGTACGTACAGTCGCTGTCACACTGTTTGGCACCAGAACCCCTTCACTTCAGTACACGTACATCGAGACAAATTTACGCATACAAAAAGTTGGTTTTCCAATCTTGAAATTAGTACATTAGTTTTTATAGTAGGCTAGTAAAAACAGTCGAGACAAATAACGCGATATAAAAGCTTTAAATTCATCATAGTGTACAATCTTAGAATTCTCATGAAATTAAATCTTCACCCTGGTGGTCAATCGTGGAAGTGAAGTACAGGGCCCAATTTCACGGCGCTGCTTAACAGTTAGCGGAAAAGTTGTGCTTACTTAAGCAGAAAAATTTGCTAACCTTAAGCGCTATTTCACGGCTTTTTTGTGCTAACGTTGGCGCGCGCATGGAGATTCTATTGTTACGTCACTGATTTAAGCAAATTTTCCCGCTAAGTTAAGCGTGCCTTTTGCTGTGCTTACTGCTATACGGTCTCCGTGAAATAGACGGAGGCTCGGTTAGCAGAAAATCGTGTGCTTAGCAGCGCCGTGAAATTGGGCCCAGGTGGTTATACCCGGAAGTAACCTTCAGAACAACCTCGTTACTATAGCTACGATTATAATGGCGCTTTTAAAATAGACGCGAATACGTATTCTTCATTGCCAGGGGTCAGTGAAAGAACGCAAAAGCGCACATGGTGGCGAGGTACCATACACTAGAACATGTACACACCACTGACCTCTATATAGAGGTCAGTGGTACACACACATCCTCGTAATCACAATCCCGACGACTGTTTTAGGAAATACATGTAATTTTCATCGCATGGGGGCGCTAGACTCCGATCCTCATGTGATCATTAGCCTCTGTCATGACCTTTCTAAAAGGTCAACGCGAGGAAAATTGTCAAAATGGCGGCGCTTACCAACAGCAACACGTGTGTCGTCGATGTCAGAACTTTATGGCTTACGACGGAGCTCTAAAGGCTGTGGTTATTTCGAAAGGATAAACCGTAGGCTAAATGTCATCCAAAACCGTAAAATTACGAAAGAGAAAGAAACAGCGACTGAAAAAATGGTCAGTTTGTGAAAGCGTGCTGCGCTATATACGTACGTGCGTAGCTAGCGGATGTCAGACAAGTCGACCGTTGAGACA
This sequence comes from Crossaster papposus, assembly GCA_037893245.1. NCBI lineage: Eukaryota > Metazoa > Echinodermata > Asteroidea > Velatida > Solasteridae > Crossaster > Crossaster papposus. The sequence continues at coordinate 188,757 of JBAIAA010000918.1, read as the reverse complement.
ACTCGACTCGGGACAAGTCGACCGTTGAGACAACTCGCCCGTTGAGACAACTCGCCCGTTGAGACAACTCGACCTTTGGGAGAGCTATAGCTGTACTTCGACGTTTACATTGTTTATAAACAGTTAATGTTGGGCCGACTTTCCTCATGCAATGTTGCCATACTTCTTTGTTGACAAACTGCAAATTCATTGTACCTTTACAATGTTAATGTTATTAATGCTTGCTATTTACCCTCTGTTAACAATTTAGGTGTAAGCTTAGTCCGAAAAAAAAACCAATGAAACGGTGGCGTCCAGAAATTGTGCACACAATCGACCGAGTGCTCCCTAATTGGTCGTGGCGCAATTGAATAATTCTTGAAAAATCCAAGTTTAATATTTACGAACTTCTTTTAATGTCAGGTTTCAGTCAATAAAAGGGTAAAATATTACTAGATTTCACAGGCGTCTGTACATTTAATGTGACAGTATTTAAAACTGGTTTTTAAATTAACATTGCAGGATCAGGAATGTTGAGGTTTAACGTCCATGTGAACCAAGTGCTTGTGTGTAAAGCCCCAAATTTATATTTGATGTCAAAAAATAATAAAAAATACAAAAATAATATTGCTTGTACATGTATCAAGTTGTATGAATTGGCCCCAGAATTTGTTTACTGTATGGCATTCAAATATGGCTTTCAAATAAAGCTTCAGTTCAGTGCCACTGAATTTTTTGTTTTGTTTAAATGTTAATTGGGCCTAACCGGTTTTCTAAGGAGCATAAATACACGGCGGGTCTTTTCAAGTGCAGGAAAGAAAATCTAGTTTTATGATTGGCCATTTTTTATTAAGTATTTCCCCGCAATTCACTAACTATCTGTTGTTTTTTCTCCATGGTATAGATACTTACGTTAGTCTTACGCGCGAGCTCGGAAGCCATATTGACAAATTTCCGCAAAACGCCCTCTTCGGTTGATTTTCGTCATTTCATGACAGAGGCTAATGAGCTCTAGTCACTGACCTCTATACATGGACAGATCATCATTGTTTCATTTTGAAGTCGGCATGCGGAGAAGTGCAACATGGCGGACCCACGACGTGACTCTGTGAGCCAATGAAATGTCCAGGTGTTGGTACGATACGTATTACGTAATGTTTATAAATACAAAATGTACAGAATAAATCCGCTGACCTCCACACGTGGACATTTCATTGGCTCACAGCAGTGACGTCTCGGGTCCGCCATGTTGCACTTCCAGTTCGCGCCGACTTCAAGTGTTAGCACAGCAGAATATGGACAATGGTCCGTCCAGGTGTAGAGGTCAGTGGCTCTAGTCCTATCGCCCCCTGCAAACTATTATTGTATTTGATTACAATAAAGATTGCACTATTCTATGCATAGTGGTGGGATTTAGACAAATACAATGTCAAATGTTTTATAACGTGCTAACTTTCGTGGCTCCACCCATTTATTTTATTTTACAAAAATGCTCTCTACATAACTATATGTATCGCCGGGAAGCGATGATTTGTTTCTGCAGGTAGGTTGGTACATTAGCCAATCAGAACACAGATGGTGTTGACGTCATCGATGATGTTAGAGTTGTTATTATTATTATTATTATTATTGTATTCATGGGACAACCCTAAACCTAACCCCTAACCCTAACCCTAACCCTAAACCCCTAACCCTAGTCAGATCCCAGACAACTCTTAACATCATCGATGACGTCAACACCATCTTTGTTCTGATTGGCTAATAAATGTACACTATGTACCAACCTACCTGCAGACCGCCGGGAACGCATTTATATATCAACAAATTCAAGATTGGACTTTATAATATTTGAACATGTAATCTTCCTTCCGATTGTTTAAGAACCTAAAATACTCTTCAATCAATTCCATTCAACTATTTGTTTCGTCCTGAACGCGAAAGGAAAAGTGATTTTAAAATGTCTGACATCATGTTTCAATCGAGTTTCAAATTTTCCCGCGCATAATTATAACAACACGACAAAAGGTGTAATAAATTGTTGAACTACATTTGAGTGGATAAAGAAATGCGGTATTTGGAATTAGTGTAAAGTGCATGATCTTTCCTCCTACCTTGCATTGCCGGATGACCTCCATAGGATTTTTACACGATTGGAATCGTGGACTTTTTGTCAGTCCGTCACCGGCACCACGAAGTGTCTTCGTGGACCCATTGTTTGCCCCCAAATTATTTTGTCCGACGTCCACGATTGCCGGTGTTTACACACTCACACACAATGTAAACTCCAATTGACCCACACACACACACAGCTTTACCTTACATACGTACTGTGGACAATCCTTTGTCTTCGTGTAGTTAAAAAACTTTGACTAAATACTCATTTTTCTCGCTTCCCCAAAACAAATTTACCCTCAAATTTAGATTCTGGGCCTCTCAGCTGTCCCTTCTATCTTTTCTATATATAACCCTAACCCGTTTTTTCTATAGCGCTCTTTTTCGGAAACTGAAAAACGGATTGTGGACCTGGGCAAGTCCACAAACCGTAACCTCTTCCCGCATCGTGTGGACCTCATATTGTTCGGAGGTCCACAGTGCGTATGCAAGACTAACTCATATCAACCGATCCACACACGCCTCTCTGTGGAGACATTTAATTGTTCCCGCGTACAACATGATTGTGTTGACTGTCAACAATTATCTTTAAAATGCTCCTATATTAACCACTATTAATTTCCTGGGTTGAAATTTTGACCAAAATGTTATATTTTAAATACCTATAACCAAAAACCTTACCCAAACAATAACCCTAGTTCTGAGTAAAATCCATGAATCTATTTCGTAAAAACTTTGTGAAGAACTATTCATCTATAGAAATAAATCTTGTGAAGACCTTTTCACTTCCATTGTCTCAATTGTGTTAAAACAAATTTTAAACACTAACTTCCAGAATTAAAAAACGTGCGCAAACACACACAATTTTTTGACCGGCTTTTTAAAATGCTGCCCCTCTTCTCACGGCATACAAAAATTCACAAAACTTTCATCATTCCAACTCTAAAATCTAGTACCCATAAAATATACTTGGCCGGGTGATTAGATAATTTTGGTAAATTTTAACCTGAATTAATTGCGTAGGACAAAAGAGTACCCTTATCAATTTTATAAAACAATTAAACATACCGTTCGTAATTTAAACACAATGAGAAGTGTTCTGCATTTAAAGTTATTCCGTACGTGTTTTGCGAAAATCTAGGAAACGATCGACATTTTTATTAAAACAAATTTTGGCTCCATGCAGTATTGCTCAATTTGCCGGTATCATGTGAAAAATGAGTTGACAAAATAAGAGCAGCCAGAATAGGACTAGATATAGACGACGTGCCCTCTGACGTCACGTGTTTACATCTTTATTAAAAATGTGCCCGGCAGTATGCGCACACATCGGTCAGATTGCCTTTGAATAATTATGTGACCTCTGATGGCATCGCTTAACCAAATTTATGTATAACATGATGCGTGCGCATACTGCCCGGTACATTTGAATACAGATGTAAACAGAGGGCACATCGTCTGTAGCGCCCACTGACCTCTATACATGGACAGATCATCCATTGTTTCATTTTGAAGTCGGCATGCAGAGAAGTGCAACATGGCGGACCCACGAAGTCACTCTGTGAGCCAATGAAATGTCCAGGTGTAGAGTTCAGTTGGTTGGTAAATCCACTGACCTCTACAACTGGACATTTCATTGGCTCACAGCAGTGACGCCATGTTGCACTTCCAGTTCGCGCCGACTTCAAGTGTTAGCACAGCAGAATATGGACAATGATCCGTCCAGGTGTTGAGGTCAGTGGTAGCGCCCTATAGAGCGCCGGTGTGACATGAATTTCAGACTCTATGAAATACGGACTCATTTATTATTAGTATATAATGCGCATGCCTAGTGAAGATAATTAGGAGAGTGATCGGTCACGTGAGAGGTTTTAACCAATAATAGGGAAAAGGATTCCGATTTTCACAGGAGTCCGATTTTCATATGACACCGGTACTGTTTTCCCAGGGGTTCCAAAATTCCAACCAGCTTCATAATACAACAATTCTGAAGAGTATTGTGTGCGTGCACGAAAATACATGCGCGTGCGACGTTGCGTGTATATTTCGTGACGTAACATACATAATCGCTGACTCATTGGTCAAGTTTCTGTTACGTCACGTAATTATGCACAGAGCGCGCGTCACATGTACGCGCATGCAAATGCGACACAGTTCTGCTCGAAATTTTTTGAGCGATTATGTAAGTTAGCCAAGACGTCCTATTCGAAAGTCACGGCGTGGTCTATGGCGTATGTTAGAGGGCGCCGCATCGGCAGCCTATACGCGCGCTGCATACCGCGATTAGGACGCCTTGCTACCATTACTAGTACAGTGCATACAATCAAAGGCTTAACAAGTAGTAGTGGTCTTTAGCTTTTCAGCTTGTGTTCAACGGTCGAAGCTCAGCATTGCCAGGGCATAACAAAATAAAATAATGAGAATGGAGTTTAAAGGGATCGTATACGTTTGGTAATTACTCCAAAAATTAATGGCAATAAAAACTTACTTTGTAAGAAGTATATACAGCAGCTTTGGATAGTATAATGCATTTTTAGAAACTTTTCACTTCGAAGTACTGCGGTTATGGAAAAAGATATCACTTTTTATCCCCAACAATTTGAATCTGAGAAGCGTTTACTGCAGTGACTTTTCTCAGATTGTGTATTCCAATGAAGATTATTCTTCCTGCGTGGAAATAACTGCTCCAGATTTTCGGCAATATCTCAAAATCGCTACACCTTTTAAAATGAATTGTTTACAGGTTAGTTTTATGGTATATATCTATACAACTATATAGGATTGAAACAAACAATGGGTTCCAATTACCAAACGTATACGACCTCTTTAAGAATGAAACTCCAAACTTCATAGAAAAGTGAACATTAAAACTGCTGCAAACTGCTTACTGGCTGGAAAAGTGTAATACAATAATACTTCCTGGCCAGTATGTAAATTGGGGTGCTTCGATAAAAAAAACATTATTTTCCAATCCTCCTTTTCATTTAGTCATGATAGAAAATCACATATTGCGAAGTCCTCGTCATATCAAAGGCTACGGATACCAATAAATAAAGTGAAAATTCCCGATTCACAATTTCTCTGGTCACGCAAAGAAATATGCGAACACAATCCTGCTGCAACAATTCAAGTGCATGTGCAGTTTTAATATCGGGAGAATATAAGCTGTCGGTATATTCAGTAGCGGCATTTGGCGTAGAATATTTATTTCTTTATCTTACGATTTCATTACTCAGTCATGAAGACGGTTCAATATTATCTCGGCTGGACTTTTCATTCGCTACAAATTCATCGTATTTGTCGCAGAAATCGGTGCCCGCGATCTCATTGGGACCTCATTAACGATTTAGCTTCATTTCCTCAATCGTTTTGCCCAACTTTTCTGAGATGCGTGCGTTGCTCGTCCCCGTCTTATTGCAGAGTCCCTTTAAGCTCATCAGGTCCGAGCCTCGGCAACGGCCGACCCGGGCGTCTCGCTGATAGAGGGCGCCACCCTCACGCGCGCCTTCGAGTGTTTGAACTGGCGCACGATGTCCTTCACCTCCGTGACCAATGGCACGACGATGATGAAAATGGCGGCCGCGAAGGCCCACGTGTCGGTCAGGTTGATCCAGTTCCGGAACTGGGCCTTGTCCAGGGTGAAGAGAGCCGCCATGATGATCGGCCAGAGAAGAACCATGAGAACGGTGATTCCCAGACCGATGCTAAGGGTGGTGTACCTGGCGCGTTTGAACTCTTGCAGCATTTGGTCCAGGGATGGTCGGTTGTAGACCAGCTTCATATCCGTGATGTCGAATTCCCTGTTGAAACGAAAACATAACATGCTCATTTTAAAGTGATTATGTTCAATGTTGTCTTGCAAGATCTTTTTTTTCACCTGGTCTAATTTGTTTTCAACTCGCACCAGCGGGGAGATGCGTGCAGTAACTTGGACGTGAGTGACGTACATGTATTTCAAAGATTCCCGATTCTTTATTTCGTTGCTTACTGTGTTCCCAAGATTAAGCTCCGGTATAAGGTAAGTCAGATGGAAACCCGGTATCCACTTACAATTAGGTGAGACAAGCTGGTTGTATAAAGAGAAAGCCGACAATTTACAACCCGTTTTACCTTTAAAACGGGAAAATTCCTTTAACAGTGATTTTCGGGGAACTCTCGCGTGGATAGCCTACTTGTGAATGGTTGTAAACATTATTACAAAATTATGTGTCGCATGATTTTGTACGATTATGGGTGTTATTATCCAAAGCCAAATGAAGCCACTAAATGCGATTCGTGAGCTAGTAAGAAAATTTGAGCCAAGCCAAGCAGTCGACCAGCAATTCAAAAACCGAATTAACAAAAAAAACCACCACGATTTTCAGACCCTTTTCAGTCGGGCCTCACAAGCCCACAAGCTTACTATGGGCCTTTTCGAATCCCTGGCTTCGTCTTCGTCTTTGGCTTAAGGCGATTTTAGATTCCCAACTGCGAGATCCCCTGCAACATTTTGATGCCTTTGTACCTCAGAAACATTCAATCTACTGATATGAACCCAAAAGTTAGACTAGGGGCCTATTTATATTTGCTTTAATATCTATTTGCTTCTCAATAATACATAATTCAGAGGCGAAGCCAAAGCCGAAGACGAAGCAAAGGTTTCGAAACGGCCCTATCAATTTACCTGACGTATAACTCTGTCCAAGGTGACAGCGGGTTGTCTATATCTCGCGTCTTCTCCCAAATCTCTTCCCTCTCCTGCTGCGAGAGGGGGTGCTTTGTGAAGTAGGTCACGCCCACTGCGATAAGACCTCCGGATAAAAGTGATGTGCAGTTACCGATCAGCATGCTCAACTCAAAGTTGTTATCTGTGGGGGAAAAAGGTCCATCGCCGTATAGTCAGGAAATAAGTGAATGCGGTTTCATTGTAGATGTGGCTTAACAAGTAGTAGTGGTCTTTAGCTTTTCAGCTTGTGTTCAACGGTCGAAACTCAGCAATTCCCGCCATAAAAAAAATATTAATGAGAATGGAGTTTAAAGGGTTCGTATACGTTTGGTAATTACTCCAAAAATTTATGGCAATAAAAATTTACTTTGTAAGAAGTACAGCAGCTTTAGATAGTATATTGCATTTTTAGAAACTGTTCACTTCGAACTACTGTGGTTATGGAAACAGATATCACTTTTTATCCCTAAAAATTTGAATCTGAGAAGCGTTACTATACAGTGACGTTTTTAAGACTGTGTATTCCAAAGCAGATTATTCTTCCTTGTGTGGACATAACCGCTCCAGATTTTCGGCAATATCTCAAAATCGCTACCACCTTTTAAAAGGAAATTTGTACAGTTTAGTTATATTGTATATATCTATAACTATATAGGATTGAAACAAACAGTGGGTTCCAATTACCAAACGTATACGATCCCTTCAATACGTGTGTGTGTCATTTCTACTTGCATGTAATTGTCGGCTGTACATTTTCCTATTCGGACACATTTATGTGTGATTCTGATGTTTTCAGAACCACACATTTTAAAGAGTATTGCCGTGGTGTTACCGCCAACTACTTATCTTAAAGACAATTCATAACAACAATAATTTGACATACTCATTGAGTGTGTTTTACAAAGGTAACTTCATCTTGTTTTTTTGCGATACAGTTTAGCAACAGATTGAACTAAACCGCACTATAAAATCGAACGAAAACTGATTGAATTTTTTGTTATTGGTAATCGGTAAAAAAAAAAAGTGTTTAATACAATACCAATTCTATAATCTGATGTTAGAACACAAAGAAATCGGAATAGCAGCTTTTGTATTGCAAACTAAAAAAAAAAATCTATTGTAAAAAAAAAAAGACGATTTTTTTTGTACAGTTCATCTGTAAGGAGCCATCGTTATGGCGGTTTTGCTGCAATTCACCTTTTTCATTCGTCAGAAATGCCGATAGATCAAACTTTTGATACAAAAGCGAGGCCGACACCAACCAGGCCGTGATGCCAAGAAACATGCCGATGATAGCGCCACTGGCCATAGCCTTGCTAGTCAGGCGCGTCCAAAAGGTCCCCAGGACGAGTGGAACGACGGCGGAGCCAATGAACACACCCATGGCGGAATACACACCGCTTAGAGTTACCTGATGAGAGAGAGGGGGGAAAACATGCCGGTAAAATAGGCCAAGACTGCGCAGATACGGTTTGGGCCAGGCAGTGTCGGTTTGGACTGGACAGAACTGGCTCGGTGACCGAGGTGATGGTGACCGGCAATGGTGTTATACGTTAATGTCGGCCGAGACGGTGGCAATTTTTGGGGCGCGGAGGCAAATCCTTTTCTTATCATTGACAGTTCGGTGCAATAGAGCCGGTTTAGGCGAGGCACGTACACTTAGTTTAGTTGAGATTGTGGCGGTTTCGATGAAAAAGTGGCGGCTTAGACGAAACTTAACTGCGTAGGTTTAGAACTTTGGGTCAGGATCGACCGTGCCGGTTCGGACGATCGAGACGGTGTCGGTATACACGAGAGAGGGTCGGTTTGGACCAAACAGTAAGGGTTTAGATTAGACATGACCGATGTAGTGTGAATTTCAGACTATTTAATACAGTCTCAATGGTAGTTTGCACATGCTTTAAGTAAAGATATGGGGAGTGGTCGGTCACGTGAGAGGGTTTAACCAATAATATAAATCTGATTTGCATATTACACCGGTGCCAGTTTGGTCGGGACAGTGCCGGTTTGGCCCCAACAAATTAACAGATATTTTGGAAATGTCTTTAGCTTTAGAATTGAATACATAAATATAAACCTAACTAGCTTTGTTGCAGTTAAAAAGCCAATTTAAATTAACCGTCAGTGTAAATGCATTCTGAGTGAACGTGAAAACGTCACAGAATCCATCCAAATTTACCTGCTAATGTTAAAAACCACTTGAGCGTTAAAGTGATTTACGGCTAACAGTCCAAAATCTATTGAACAAAGTGCGAGTATTGAGCGAGGATTGTTCACGGTTGGAGGATTGCCTTATGGTTGAAACCTTAATTTTATAGAGGGATACATCTTGTAAAAGGGCTTACAGCAGTTTGATAGTTGCATCCAACTAATAGCTCAAATATTTGTTTCTGATAAAAGAACACAAAAAGAACGCGCTAGCAATTAATGCATGGATGAAGAATCTGCAAGAACGAATCAGAAGTACTTTGGAGAGGATTCCTCTTGCATTACATAATAGATTGAAATGCCTCAATCGATCTTTTGTTTTGGTAGGGTCAATTTGCCTCTTAGTCTTAGAAGCAGTTTGTCACAAAAGTGATCACACACCTCACTTACTAAAAAAGTGCATTTCCCTGTTTGCGAAATTGTTTTTTAAGTGTGGCGTATTGTCATTAGAGAGCTTTAATTATATCTGTTCTGTCAAATCTCAAATGAATTACGTTGATTCATTGGTTTTTCACCAAACGTGGTACAAACTGAATGCGGTCTATGTGTTGAACTGTATGATGTTCAACATATGAAGTATGAACTGTAGTACAGTACATGTACTCTTAGTCTTAGTATTCAAGGATCGACGCGTGCGAACATTTCGGTTTGATCAAACAGAATAGTGGCAAACGTATGTAACCACTTTTCAATAGTGCACAACTTTTTGTTGCGTTAAGAAAAAATACTTAAAGGGATCGTATACGTTTGGTAATTGGAACCCACTGTTTGTTTCAATCCTATAATAGTTATTATACCATAGAACTAACCTGTACAAATTTCATTTTAGTCAAAAGGTGCAGCGATTTTGAGATATTGCCAAAAATATGGGGCGGTTATGTCCACGCAGGAAGAATAATCTGCATTTGAATACACAATCTGAGAAACGTCACTGCAGTAAGGCTTCTCAGATTCAAATTTGTTGGGATAAAAAGTGATATCTTTTTCCATAACCCGCAGTACTTCGAAGTGAAAAGTTTCTAAAAATGCATTATACTATCCAAAGCTGCTGTACTTCTTACCAAGTAAGTTTTTATTGCCATTAATTTTTGGAGAAATTACCAAACGTATACGATCCCTATAATAAGCGTAGGGGTATGATAGATGTGTAGCCTTGGCCAAGGCCATCGTCGTTTATTTCTCCGAAATCCACCCGCGCGCTGCAGTTTAATAGTTTAGCATGCACAGTGCAAAAATACATCGCGAACAGCGACCTCACGCGGCCACTATACATATCAACTGGGGCCGTCAGATGTATAGTGGCTGCGCGCGTGAGGTCGCTTTTCGCGATGTAGCGCGCGGGCCGATTTCAGACAAATAAACGACAATGGCCTTAGCCAAGGCTGATAGTTGTGGCGCCTTATCGTCCAATTTCACTGTAAAGTGATCCATTTTAGCGCTGAAATTGTATCATTATAACCCACAAGCAAAAGCGTCTATCCTCAGGGGTGTCCTTTCCGAAGGACGCTCTTTCAAGAGCCGCCCAAATCTACATGCAAACGGCTTATTTTATAGGTACCGGCGGGAATATTCGGAATGTTAGAGCTCGGCTCGATATCCTTCCTACATTCCCCCTGGTAATTTGTTTGATCATCGTTATATTTATAGTCTTCTTATAGATGTCTCACTTCCTGGGTGTAATCTAAATATGTATGCTGATCACAAGATATTATTTTTTTCAGCGAAACGTCATTCAAAGACATGGATATTGGCCATCAGCAGGTGGCAACATGGTTAAGGGACGACAAACTTGAATACGCTGAATGTTAAATACATTTATTGTTCATAATCTTTGGAACGCGTTCTCGACTTTTCGTATTTAAAGGTAGTAGGCATATACACCGTTTGCAGATATCGAAAATATTTACTACCGAATTATTAACAAATATCTTACTCACTTGAAAGTAAATAATGATTCTAGGCATCCAGCAAAATGATTGCTCTAGATATCCTGTAATTATTCTGAAAAATTGAATTTTATAAAGAAGAATTCGCGATCGCCCGACGGCGATCGTGAAAAAACAAAGATAACATAAGAATAACTGCCAAACGCCTGGTTGAAAACAAACGCTGTTTTTCGCGCTATTCTCGGCATCCATGATTGTAAAACTTCGGACAGGTCAGTTAAACGATATTTACTATGAAATACAACCCCCCAAATCTACCCATTAATGATAATTAAAGCAATTACCAATGATGTATCCTACCTTTAATGATGTTCAAAATGTTTAAAGGAATGGCCCTTGAACGCGTTAAAGTATACAAGAATTTAGGGATAATGATGAACGAACATCTATCAATGGACTTACCATATTGACTATACAGCTAAGAAGGTTTCTAAGAACGTCTAACGCTCTGCCATTATATTTAATTGTCTTAATTAATTGTTTTTAAATAAGTACGTTTTTTGTAATACCTTTAATGATATAGATATACTCTGCCTTATTTCTCTTCGTTTGAATTTTATTTGCACCAGTTTTAATACGTCTATAATTTACGTTGTTTGTGTTTTAATATGTATTTTAAAGGTAGGATACACTATTGGTAATTGCTTGAATTATCATAAATGGGTTGATTTTTGGGGGCCGGGGTTGTATTTATAGTGAATATTGTTTAACTGACATGTCCGATGTTTAACAACCATGGATGCTGAGAAACGCTTAGAAAAGCGCTCGTCTTCAACCGGCGTCGCCGCGTCGGGCAGTGGTGCGGTTCTTATGTTGTTCTTGTGTTTTTTTTCGCAATCGTCGTCCGGCGATTGTGATTTTGTGATTTTGTATAGAAAATTCAACTTTTTAGAACAATTACAGGATATCTTGTGCAATAATTTTGCTGAATGTCTACAATCTTTATTTACTTTCAAATAAGTAAGATATTTCTTAATAATTCGGTAGTACAATAATTGTTTCGATATCTGCAAATGGTGTATCCTACCTTTAATCAGATCTAGTCGCTCTTTTGATTTTAATTGTATGGCTTATTAGCAAATTTGGTATACTCATGTTTGTGTGTATTGTTTGTTTTATTAGTTGCTTATTTTTTAAAATTAATTCAATAGCCTTATTTTGTTAATAAAATCTTACACGTTCTTTTATTGTATTTGTTTGGTCTATACTTTCGTGTGTTTAGTTAATTAAATGGATCGTATACGTTTGGTAATTGGAGTCCACTGTTTGTTTCGATCGTATATACAGTTATAGATATATACCATAAAACCAACCTGTAGAAATTTCATTTCAAAAGGTGGTTGCGATTTTGAGATATTGCCGAAAATCTGGAGCGGTTATGTCCACGCAGGAAGAATAATCTGCATTGGAATACACAATCTGAGAAACGTCACTGCATGCAGTAACGCTTCTCAGATTCAATTTTTTTGGGATAAAAAGTGATATCTTTTTCCATAACCGCAGTACTTCAAAGTGAACAGTTTCTAAAAATGCAATATACTATCCAAAGCTGCTCTACTTCTTACCAAGTAAGTTTTTATTGCCAATTAATTTGTGGAGTAATTACCAAACGTATACGATCCCTTTAACCAGGATTGTTAAACTGACTTTTACTCTTTCTTGTTTTACTTGTGTGTGTGTGTGAAGATATTGTTCATTGTATCGTTTTCTTAATTAGTTTTTATCTCACAGGGCCCTTAATGGTAGCAATTTCCTGACTGATAAGCTACCCTGTTTGAATAAAACCGCAAAATAATATAATACATCAAATAATAAATATTACTGACTGCGGAATGGCAGGAAGAAGCGAATATTTGCAAAGCTTTCAGTTCCTACGTTTGACCTAGATTTCACCCAGTCGTCCTTGTATTTGTTTGCCTGTATAGTGCTTGTGATGCTCGGTCCGCCGAAATCAATTGAAATAATGTCCTATAGTCACTTATCGGACTACGTATTAAGCACACGCGTCGATTTGAAGCCGTACAAACTGTACTGACCCAGATAATTAAAAACGCTAACGCTCCGTGGTCAAGTCACAAGTCACAAGTCACAAAACACAAAATTAACGAAGAACCGTGTATTTCTGTTTTGACCAGTACTAATTAAATTACTAATTTAATATTTGCAGCAAATAGGAAAAGGAAAAATCAAAGAAAGGCCGTGTCCGAATTGCTGGCTTTGGTTGTGACTTCGGCCGTTGCTATGCTGTTGCCAAGGGCGGACAATGATCGCCAATAGCAACAGCATAGCAACGACCAAATATGGCCATAATTATAACTTCATGGTAGTCCTTGGGCGTCCGTATTGTGTAAAATTTCAAGAAAAAGTCAATCCATTATAATGGACAAGACTCAAATAATTATTATAATGCACATTAGTTTATTGTAATGTAAACGAAAACAAAAGACACGTTCTAATGTATGCAAATCCGACGGAAAGTCCACAATTTCAGACAATTTCAATCGCAAATGGGCTGTCCTTTCATTATTACCATCAAGGATTTATTGGATAATTATATTTTTAAAAAGTGGATTCTATTTGATTTTAGTTGATTGTGTTTTTGTTAATGGTTAATGCTTGTTTCTCCGTCGGAACTGAAAGGAAATTATAGAACACAAACTTCAAACAGCCGTCGTTCTTGGTTGTTTAAATTTGCCATACTTTTTGCGGACATTAAAGGGGTATTAGTACTGTGTCCTAATACCCCCCCCAAAAAAAAGAAAAAAGAAGAAGAAGTATATATCATATTTTGGATCGTTTATTTATCCTATTTCAAACACATCGTTGAAAGAAAACCTACCTAATGTCTTATCGTTTCTTATTTTTTCCTGTCGTTTTCATTCAATGTTCGATACACGTTGTGTGTTTCCCATGAATTGCACACGAGCAGCAAAGCAATAATAAAAGCAAAAAATAATTCGGTACGTTATATCCCCCATCTACCCAGAAATCGACGACTATTGGACGCCTATGGGACGCCTATGGGACGCCTTTGGGACGCCTATGGGACGCCCGTGAGACGCCTATGGGACGCCTATGAGACGCCTATGGGACGCCTATGCGGACTACATACCTGTAAGACATTGAAGAGTAAAGTCAAGGGAATGATAGCCATCGACACCCACAGTATCGCCCAGTCGCGCTTGTCCTTCAGCAGTTCCAGATAGGTGCGGTAGGCGCCGTGCATCTTGCACCTGTAGGTCGGCTTGAGAACGCGCTTACACTCATTACGGGATCTGCGTTGATTGAATATAAACACAAATGTCACTACGAGTTCCTGAATGGTCGAAATCCAGTTTCACCCTTAAATCACCGTGAAATCTCCGTAAAATTTCACGGCGTTTTTAAGGATATAGGTCCGATATAAGTGGATAGGTCCGACACCGAGCTCCACGCAACATGCAGCGACACTTTCGAGCCGACCGGTTTTGAGGCAAATTTTGAAATGTACAGGTCGTTTGGCATGAACACCAAAAGGTTGTTAGAACCATGTTCCTGGGTACTCAAAAAGGCAACCACCTGCCAAAAAACGAAGAGGAGCTTTCAAAAAACAAGAAAGAAAAAGATTGCCTCCCTGTTTTCACAACCACCTTTACGTGAGTATTATACGCACGGAGATCGGCGTGTGATGACATGAGGCTAGGGCCGCGTACGCGTGCAGTTTGTACATGCACCATGCTTTTCTTCCTCCATGCATACACGTAGGTGTACATGTACATGTACGTGTACATGTACAGTGCAAGGTCCACACATGTACGTACTTGTACCACCGTGCCCGCCGTCCATACGTATAGTGCTGTCTATTTTGTCGGGTTCCCAAACCTACGTCACGAACAGCGCCACCACTTGTCAGTGTTTGGACAGGTTAATTAAATTGTTGCTGATTAACACCAATTAATGTCATTTTATATCATTGTATCACCCCTTGTCATGTTACTTACACACCAAGGCACATTTTAAACTATTAAACAGCAATTCTTCCAGAAAGGTCTGCATGAACCCTTTAATTAAACTGTCTCAGGTATTTATGAATAATGTGTTATTAAAGAGAAACTGACCTGTTATCCGCTGTACAGGACTTGCAATTACCCATGCTGCAACAGGAACACATATCTCTCTTGTTGGCCATCCGTCCCCTGGATTTGCCGCACAGCAGACAGCTATTGATATCGGCCGAGCTACGATAGGGCTTCAAGTGTATCTGGTACAGGTCATAGACGATGATTGACGTGATGGCAATGACCTCGGCTGACCCCGTGGAGGTCACGGCCATCAGGATAAGTAAGACCATCAGGACCCCGCCCGTCGAGCCCATCAGTTCCTTAGCGACAATGGGTGGTACCAATCCTTAAAAAGTAACATAATAATATAGGTCATGCTTGAGAGAACAAAGGGCGCTACAAACAGACGTGAATGTTGCTCGAAAAAAATAGTAGCCCATGCAGGTCAAAGGTTATTCGGGATAAAATCGCTGAAGAATATGTTAACATGTACATGAAACTTGTATCGGTTCAACGTATTCTTAATTTACTGCAGATTAGAATCGGGGACTAATTTCATAAAACATGTAAGCACACAATTTTGCCGCTCAAGCACAAAACAAATCTTGCTCAGTAAGGTTTACCAACCAAAACTTAATGTGCTTTTTACGTTAGGCAAAAACCAGCTGAATACCAGTCACAATAGACATCACCTGATCATTTGATTTGTAACCCTGTTTGGTTTTTTTGCCAAAGAAAATGTTAATGCCCTGAGCAAATTTTTGAGCTAATTACATGTTTTATGAAATTGGCCCCTGATTTGCAACTATAGCTTTGGTTTTAGATCAAAAATCGTCAAATCTCGATCTCCTGTACGCGCGCACAGCTTAGACGACCGAAAGGAAAGCCGTGTCTGAATCACTTGGTTACGGCTTGAAATTATACACACGTCTGTATAAAGTGGTACAGCCGCTACCATAGACTTGTGCGTAATTTCAAGCTGAAGTCAAGGAACTCGGACACGGCCGAAGACTATAAACTTGGTTTACCTTGGTTGACAAAATCTTCTGTGAGGAGGGGTTGGCCTTTATGCGTGCTGAGCGCCGTGTAGGCAAGGCCCATGGTTGTTGAGAAAGTGAAGGGGATAGCGAACCACACCATGCCGCCGACCAGAAACCCCCACATCCCCTGGCGAGGCTTGGCGGCCACGCTGCTCTGCCAGTACGACTGGTCTATAAACACCGTGCCGAAATTGCCTGAAATAACAAGATTGAATTTTGTATTAATACTGATTCCATAACATAAGGCCAAATAATTGTTTACAAATAGTTTCCTAGCTGTCTTCAAAAAAATAATGTGATGGAGTCTAATTATTATCATATGACGCGGCTCTATACAATTTTTTTTTTTTTTTTTAATTACAAAATTTAAAAAAAAAAAAAAAATAAAAAAAAAAATAATAATAATATAATAATACAATTTAAAAAAATATATACAAAAATTAATAAATAAAATAAATTAATATAATAAACTAAAAATAAACATTAATTTGCTCGAGTCAGTGATGGTCAGAAGTTTTAACCAATAATTATTTTAATAATAATGTGCCACATGTCTCCACGAACACAGACTATTCACTAATTGGTTAATTCCTCTCACGTGACCTGTCACTAGTTTAATTAGCTTCGTTACACGCATTTGCAATAGTCCGCATTCATCGTCTGAAATTCATGCTAATCGGGTAATTTCCCAAAATGATATACCCCGATTCACACATCATTGTTTTGTCGAAAGGTACTCTGCTGATTTCTTCGACCTTGTAAACGCACGAATTGAAAGTGCCCCTAAAATACCACCATGACCAGGAAGTAATGCCTATGACGATTTGAAGGCCTTCTAAGACATTGTTACAAGAAAACCCTATAAAAATTGACCCAAAAAATAAATCACCGGAAAGCTCGACCCCTGTACATTTTCCATTTCACTTTTTGGCTCAACGCACATTATCAATTATTTAGTGAAAAAGCTTGTGATATTTTGGGGTCCTAATCATGCTTAATAATGTTGTCTCAATGTCCGTGGTGCGAATCAATTATATGACGTAATTCTTTTTAAAAAAAGGGATGGGGCCTAATGTAATTAGAACGCTAGGCACTTCTCGTATTAAACTTCATGACCCAAAAGATTTCTGAAATTATGTCATTGGATTGTACGTCTGCACAGTAATTGTTTTGGCAATATCGCAGCAATGCGCCGAAAGGATCTTCCAAGTCGGTTTCCCCGGAAATAAACAAGACCAAACAAAAAATTATAAAGAGGAGGAATTAGTCATAAGCGCAGTAACAACTACAACTAATGCCGCTGCCCTATTGCTTATAACGGCCGAAATAATCCAATTACAATCTGGTTCTTGAGTGGTTTTTTATTCACTTAATCCATGAGTCCTATATTATTGACCGAGAGATTCCTTTAACGTCATTCATTACCGGTAGGGCATTCAATTCTTATCGAGTATACTTGACACACAAAGTCCTCTCACGATCCTCCCACGAATATTAAATTTACCTTGAATAGACGGCACTCTCTTAAAGGTAGGATACGCCATTGGTAATTGCTTGAATGATGGGTGGATTTGATTTGGGAAGTTGTATTTTATAGATATCGTTTAACTGACATGTCGGAAGTTTTACAATCATGGATGCTGAGAGAGGCAAGAAAAACGGCGTTCGTTTGCAACCGGCGTCAGGCAGTTGTGCTTATGTTGTTCTTGGTTTTTTCTTCGCGATCGCCGTCCGGCGATCGTAATTGTTTTTAATTATAAAAACACAATTTTCGGAACAATTGAAGGATATCTAGCGCAATCCTTTTGCTATGTGCCTACCATCATTATCTACTTTAAAATAAATTAGCTATTTCCTACTAATTTGGTAGTATTTTTTCCCGATATATCTGTAAATGATGTATATCCTACCTTTATTAATATGCGCTATGAGACACGAATGATAAACACTGTGACGTGGTTTGATCGGTATTCATAAGCGGAATTAAGAGTCGCAGACCCTTTTTTTCTCAAATGCAACAACATTTTTATATTTAGTTATTTCGCATTTCCTCTGTTTGATTACACATCTGTGAAGGGGTATACAAATCAGCTCGATTGGTTTTCTGACATTACAAATCCCCGACGTTTCATTAAATTCCTCTGTTCCGTCCGTCTAATGTCTTGCTTCATATGTGCGCGCCGACAGACATGCTCGATGCGAGTCGGCATTATTGGTTGCGTTCGATTAGTTCCTCCGATATTACACGGAGTTACACCAGAGGGGAGCCGCGAAATAAGCCTAATCGAACGCTTCCGTGTATTCGCCGATTTTATTTTTAACTGAAAACTAAAATCAGAACTTGTTTTGGGGCGGGACTTTAAATTGTAAATACACTGGGCAAACTGACGTCTGCCTCACTTGAATCAATAAAATCTGGAGGATATGCTCTATGAAATATCGAAAATTAGCCATCCAGTTGAAAACCGTTTTATAATTACATGTAGCAATAAGTAGGTGCTATAAACCTGTTCATCATACTCATTTTGTATCAAATTTTCCGTAATTGTTTAATTTTCGACCCTGTCAACGAAGTTGTCTTGGTAACATAATTACACCCCTCCCCCAGACATCAGCTCGTGAAATGGGGGCAGTTGTGGCTAACACCAGGGCAGACAAGAGGATCACGTGATGGATAACCGAACGGTCTCGTGTAATATTTGCATACACGTGTGAGCTAAACGAACGCGCCTATAGTAAGACTTACCCACAATGTTGACGATGCCAAACATGATACCGGGTGGTGATATAAACGTCAGGTAGCTCTTCTGCCAGTTGTCGACCGGCCCTTCGGAGCAAAACAGCAAATCGAAGACTCGCTCTGCAGATCCTAAACGATGGTACAGAAAGAACAGTTGGAATGAATCGTAAACAAAAAATAATCTTCACCGCTCGATGGGTGGCCGGCTAGCAAAATTTTTATTTTCCCAAACGACATCGCCATAGAATTGCTTTTTAGCGCACCTGATTGGTTGTCTAAGATCTACGTCATCCATTCATTCACGTGTCGCATTGCATGACGTGTTATACTAGGGTAAAGAAAGCCCAGAGTCCTAGGGTCAAAAAGAGTTAGGGCCAATAAGTTGAGAGTCCTAGGGTCAATAAAACCCAGAGTCATATGGTCAATAAGTTGAGAATCCTGGGGTCAATAAATTGAGAGTAAAATGTACTACCATGACGTAACAGATAGCCAATCAGATGCGCTAAAAACCAGTTCTATAGCGATGTCGTTTGGGGAAAAAATCGCGCCACTATCGTTGGAAAAACCCGACTATTATTTGTCAATTACTGTCACTATCAAATTTTAAGTATATGCTTTGCAATTGGTTGCACATCCGTGAAACATAATGAAGCACGATATGTGGCAGAGAAACCCCCCCCCCCCCCCCCCCTCTTTTGTGTTGACCATTGTGTTCCCGGAATCTCAGGAATTCCTTTTAGGTTTCAAGGGGGGATGGGTTAGGTTACAATAGTGTTGAGTGCGTATAAAGTATAGGGATAAGAGGGGGGTACCCCTCTGCCACATATCGTGCTGGGTATACCGTGAATGGGTGCAAGCTAACTAGTCTGGTTCCTTAACCTGATAATTACCCGACGTCTATAAATTTGCCCTGTTCTGTCTGTAGTATATAGGGTCAAGTGAGTACAACAATTTGCTGTAAAATAATTTGCGGCGTCATAAAAGTGACAACAATAGTATTTTTAAGACGGTTTTCGGGCGGGTCAGGCGCTTTTTGCCCTCACGCTACTGGTTGTAAACATGAACATTGAAATGATATCCTAAAATGATCAGACAACAGGTGGTCAAAAAATGCGTTTTTGAGACGCATCTTTGGAAATTACCTTTTATTATCATCTTTAAAATGACAGCATGCGAGAAGGAAATGATTTGACAGGGAGTTTAGTGTCATCAAGTGGGCCTAATCTTTTTAACAGTATTTTATGGTATGCTGCATCGGCGAAGGCTAACGTCAGTATAGGCTTAACTTGCCGAAGACTGAATGAGGACGGGGTTTGATGCATGACCGACTGTGTTATTATTATTTTTTCTGGTAATGAAACCAAAGATCCCTCAAAAGCACTCTAGGCACTGTAGCTCACAAGCCTGAAGAAACCTATAGAGAGAAGACAATGAGTAGAAGGTACAGTTTTAGAGATGGGAGGAAAAACCCAGAAAAAAAATATCCTGGGGGGGAAATCCACGGATTCAGGTAGGGACTGAAAACCAAACCCACAATATTGGCATTTGAGAAGAGAGGTTTTCAAGGGTATGTTTCGCGGGCACAGGATGGATTGCTGAGGCGAGGATGCCTAAGAAACTCGTCGTGGGAAAGAAAGTGGACCCCGTTGCGTACAAGAGGGAAAGGAAGGAGGAAAGACTCAGAGATTGGAAAGGAAAGCCACTTCATGGGAAATTTATATGAGAGACACGGAAGAGGTCGCAGGGAACAAGACCTGGAGATGGTTAAGAAGAGGTGACTTGTAGAAGGAGATGGCGGGTTTGATAACTGCTGCACGGAACCAAGCACTACGGACGAACGTGATGAAGGCAAAGATAGATTTGATCATTTTCCAATCGTGATCATCAAAGATGATTTTACAATCAAAGATGCTGAGTAAAGCAAGAAAAACGGCGTTCGTTTTCAACCAGCGTCGAGCAGTGGTTCATATGTTGTCCTTGTTTTATTTCGCGATCGCCGTCCGTGTTTTGTGTGTGTGTTAATTATTTTTTTTCGGAACATTCACAGGATAACTAGCGCAATCATTTTGCTGGATGCCTGCAATCATTATTTACTTTCAAATAAGTAAGATATTTCCTAATAATTCCGTGGTGCAAAATGTGGATATCTGCAAATGGTGTATCCTATCTTAAAAATAGCATTTTTCCTTTATTTCCCTCATATTTCCCCCTAAATATCAAAATAACATGGTCCTCTTCCCGCCGCCTCTGTTTACGCGGAACAGATTCATTCATAATTTTCCTGATAGTTTCATTAGTTTTCCATTCCACCGAGGGAACAAACACCCAAAATGCACAAACTCACGACACCAACATTTAAACTTGCTCTGTTCAAGCCACTAATTATGCGATATTAATTATTCCAATTCACTGTGATACTCATCAATACAATTTTAAGTCAAGCATGGATTGTTGGATGCCCCCTTCACCAATAATACCTCGTGTTTATATAGCACACAGGGAAGCAGAAGCGTGTATAGCCTACTCGACTCCCTGGCGAGATATTGAATTGCCAATCTTGATTAATTTCGCCTGTGGAGATCTTTTGGCGCGCAAAATGCTAAAGTTGGATTGTCAGTCGCGTCCCAAGAGGGCGGTATGCTCGTTGGTGTTTTTACACCTCCCTGCAGCTGGGAGGTGTAAACAGGGCCCTGTTTTTTTAACGCGGTAAACTCCGCAATCTGCCTTCGCCGAATTTTATAAGTTGTTCGTCTTCCACCTTCATATCGGTATAAAGCCTCAATTTTGTTTTCGATTCCCTCCCATTTTTTATTCAAACCGTTTACGCTATATGCTTTTGCTGTAATTTTCGAAAATGGATAGGTTAGGGGATTGATATTTTATTGTAAATCTTGTGGAACAGTTTTTAAGTTACTTTTGCGTTCATACATGCTGGGGGAAAAAACAAGAGAAATGCTGTTCTTGTAGTCTGGTTCCCTGACTTCCTTCAGACTATAAACATAGCAATTTATAGATGCCAGTGAATTATCATGTTAGGAAACCAGAATTGTTCACTCTAAGAAATAAAGGTTCAAATTTGCTCCCTAATTGATACAATATCAGCACCCCTCAAATAAAGTAAATATTTGAACCTCAAAAAGATTTAAGGGGGCAAATTTGGCCCTCTAAGGGTACAATGTGTTATGGGTGCAAGCAACCATATAGTTGATACAATAACAGCACCCCTAAGGGTGCAAAACAGAACCTATTAGGGTTAAAGGTAGTATACACCATTTGCAGATATCAATACATCATTGGTATTTGCTTGAATTATCATGAATGGGTAGATTTGGGGGGTTGTATTTTATAGTAAATATCGTTTTACTGACCTGTCCGAAGTTTTACAAGCGTGGATGCCGAGAAAATCACGAAAAACAGCCTGTTTTCAACCGGCGTTGGGCAGTTATTCTTATGTTACTATCTTTGTTTTTTCGCGATCGCCGCCCGGTCGGTAATCGTTGGATTTCGATGCTTATTGTTATTCACTTACAGTCAAGTATTATATTATTATAATAATTTAGTTTATTTGTTGATGATTGCAAATGGTGATACCTTTAGGTACGAAACGAGAAGGTTAAGGGTTGCTTTCTGATGACAAGTTGCCGATCGCAAAACCCCGAACATCTCACAACATTCTAACTCTTGACTCAATCAAGCAAAACGATAGTAAAAAAATTGAAACAGCGCATGTACTCTCAAATTTGTATCCTAGTGGAGACATCTCTTTGTTCTCGTGTACAAACTGCTTAAAAAGTCGGGCACCTTTTTTCAAAATGCTCCTATTTCAACCACAATTAATTTCCTGGGTTGAAATTTCGACCCAATATACCCTATATTATACCCTAACCCAAACACTAACCCTAACCCACATGCTAAACCTAGTTTTTGAGTAATTTGAGTACACTCCAAAAATCTAATTCGTGAAAATCCCAGTGGAGACCTATTCATCTATAGAAATGTACCCTCCGGAGACCTTTTGTCTCCATTATACACATTGTGTTCAGGTCTCTAGAGGGTACCGAATTTCAGATCAATGCGATGACAATAAAACTAGATGGCCTTCATTGTCCATCACAAACTGCCAATCACACCGTTAACAATTATGGGGTCAGTGGTTATTATAAACAAAATATATAAATATATTTTGTTGCTCCACGAAGCAATTATGGAGGGCGATGTCTTCGCTTTTCACGTGGCAGATAGTAGGCATTGTGTTCACCTTGACATAATTTCATCTCAATGATTCGTATTAGAAGAATTTCTTTGGCGATGCTGTTTTCTGTTGTAATGGGTTACGTATTAACGTCAAATTGGTTTTATTTCACGCATGCGCACATTGCGTATAGCGTTGATGACGTTCGCGTTGATGACGTTCGCCCTTTTCTCGGCCAATCCGGGAGGGGCTATAGCTCTTGACAACTTTAGCGTGAAATCACCGCAATTAATAACGCCACTTTCCGTGCGTATTGCGATACACAATTTACCGTGCGGCCAACGCATTTGGCTCCACTTATTTGACTTTTGCGATCAAAACGAAGTCGAGTTTTAAACGTCAGCTCTTTGTCGTAATAATACTACACATGTACTAATAATAAAATAATGATAACAACTGTACCTCCAAATGGGTGAATATGGAGACTTTCCCATAGAGACGTGCACAACATTGGTTCTCTCCTTTCTGCCACCTAACCCGTTTTTCCCTAGTGCTTTTTGTCAACGAAATTTGTGTTAATGAGGCCCGTGAGGCGGAAGTGAATTGCCGCCCCATTACAAATGTACTTGGGTCCAATCACTCGGGTCATTTTCTATCAATTTGTCCATTATTTCTCGCTTTTTTTCTTCTTAACATTTTGTAATGGTTATTTTGTACAATCACTCCTTTCAAACATGATATTTCGACGTCGCGTTATTTAGCAAGGTTTTATAATACATGTACGTACCTCTGTCGCCCGTCTACAACGTAAGATACAGGGTTTTTTGGGGGGCGAAAAAAATGAGGCTTCTAGAATCTATAATTATGATACAGGTATTGTTCAGTCTTGAAAAAAACAAAATGGTCGTACGTGGACGTTCAAGAACGCGCACGTACCGTTAACTGTGCGCGAAGTGTTCCTGTGCATGGACGCGCTCTGATCTTCAGCACTTAACGATCAATGCTATTAAGTCAAGTGAACAAAATGTATGTATTTTTCACACACGCACAACCACTGTAAAAGCAATTACCAAATTGAGAACTTTCTTCAGAAGAAAAACGTTAATGTACGAATAACGGTATAATAGATGCAGTAAAGCGGCATTATATGACGCTTATTTAAAAACATGTAACCCTGTTCATGTGACTAATGGCAGCGCCCAGGAAAAATGCAGGTACCATACGCGCTTCCGATCTAGTTAATCTTCTGATATCTATGCTTTAAACAAAAATTAAATGCATAACTTAGTCAGGTTCATAATGTACATATTGAAAGTTTCGTTCACTTCTTTTGTAGATTTGCTAAACTATACATTTTTGGAAACGTTAGGATATACTCAACATGAAAACCAATGTTTACATTTGTTTTTAAGTTATTTTGAAAAAAATATTAACCTTTAATGTGACGTGACACATGAAAAGTCATTGGGTGTCACATTAAAGGTCAATTTTTTTTCAATGCCCTATATCTCTAGAAGTATAAGTCCGATTGGGTTCAAACTTGGTATGCAGGTATGGCGGGGTGTGTTTTAGATATACATTGAAGTGACATCATGATGACGTCATCGTGTGATTTTTTATGATTTTGTTTCATTTTTGGACTTTTAAGCCATATCCCATCAACAGAACATAATAAATTAAAAAAAAAATTGTAATATGTTTATATAAAAAACCTTAAAGCAAATGTAAACATTGGTTTTCATGTTAAGTATATCCTAACGTTTTCAAAAATGTATAGTTTAGCAAATCTGCACAAAAAGTGAACGAAATAACATAAGAAACCTGACTAACTGACAAAATATGGTCTAACTGTTTAATAAAACCAACGAAATGCCATCATTTTGTGTTTGGATAACGTTATAACGTGGTACTTGACTGGCTTCAAGTCCTTGTATTTTCCTTTGGTGTGGGGAGGTCAGAATAGCGCTCATTTAGTTAATGGATATTGACAACGCTCGGCTCTTCACGAGGCATTAATATGTGGAATTGCACGATCTATACGTATTAAAACAATTGACGAGATCTTGTTCGTCTCGTCCTTGGCGCCAAAACGAGTGGCAATCAATTGGCAAACTGAACCAGACTTAAACGGTGAAACACACTAGCCTATTGGAAACGTACTCATTATTTTAAAGATGGACTACAACGAAAACTCACACATTAAATTTATTATCGGACCTTGTTTATGTTGTGTTCAGGTAACACTTTATTGTTACGGTCATGTTTTTCTCTAAATAATTTTGTTGCAATTTGACCGAAAAAATTAGACCTCGATTCTTCGATTTTGAAATTTCCCGCCCTGTACAGCGGACTTGTAAACCAGCGAAAAGTGATGACGTACTACCCATGAAAACGCATACATGGTGGCCCTGAAGGGACTCCGCAGATCGCGAATATCGACGTCAAATTTGACGTCAATATTCACGACTTTCCAAAAAAGTCGCGAATATTGACGTCAAATTTGACGTCGATATTCACGACTTTCCCCAAAAGTCGCGAATATTGACGTCAAATTTGACGTCAATATTCGCGATCTGCGGAGTCCCTTCTGGGCCACCATATGTATGCGTTTTCATGGGTAGTACGTCACACACAAAGTATGAATTATTCATGAGTTAAGGGCTTTTGCTGAAACTGAGTTTTTCTGGGTCGTATATAGAACGCCGATCAATTTTGTTGTTTTTTGCATGAAGGAACAAGATTTATTGAATACTAATGATATTATTAGTAATCATTATACATTTCTCGAACAAAAAACAGCAACACAGCCTTTATCATTATTCCGTTGTAGTCCATCTTTAAAGATGTTTATATCCATATGATAATTTATATGCACTTAGTACACTTTGGAGAGGTTTTTGATTAAAAAACACTTGGATTGAAGAGCGTTTGAACAATACAAAATGTCGTTGAATCGATTGCTATTTCAGTCGATCCACGCGAGATTCCAGTTGAAAATGCGTCACTGGTTCAAAAGGAATGGGACCATTTAGATTCATCCTAGAAGTAACCACATGGTGTTTTTTTTGGTTTTTTTTGGGGGGGGGTATTTTCGTTCACTTTTTGTGTAGATTTGCTAAACTATACATTTTTGAAAAACGTTAGGATATACTTAACATGAAAACTAATGTTTACATTCGTTTTCAGGTTCAATGTATTGATGTCAAGATGATGTCACTTCAATGTAAATGTATATCTATAACACATCCCGCCATACCTTCATACCAAGTTTGAACCCAATCGGACTTATACTTCCAGAGATATAGGGCATTGAACAAAAATGGACCTTCAATGTGACACCTAATGACTTTCCATGTGTCACGTCACATTAAAGGTCATTTTTTTTCTCAAAATAACCTAAAAACAAATGTAAACATTGGTTTTCATGTTGAGTATATCCTAACGTTTCAAAAAATGTATAGTTTAGCAAATCTACACAAAAAAAGTGAACGAAACTTTCAAAATGTACATTTATGAACCAATGTAGGGATTAAAGGAAAAGTGTACCTTTTGCAACTATCCATAAAACCAACTAAATTATTGTTCAAAAGCTTACTTAGTGTAAACAAATTAATGACTCTAAACTCCCGGCCAAATTAAATCCTTCCAGCACGCTGTAATTTTGAAGAAAATAGAAAGAAGTCCAACAATGCGTTTTGGAAAAGCATTTTTTTAAATTTCTATAGTTTGATTTAAAAATTAAAATCTTCGGATAATATTTTTTCGGAATATACAGCATTCACATCGTCAAGGTTACAATTGTCAAGCATCGTCTTAGATGTTTAGAATGCACAATGGATGGTATAACTTTCGTATTGATACTGACGCCCCGACAAGAAACCCACTCAATCTGGCTTACTGCAGTGTCACAAATAATTCTTCTTTCTGTTTTCGAGTGGTGCACGAACAAACGAATACAATGCCAATGATCCATGCCTTTGAGGACATATGAAGCGCGATATGTGGCAGAGAAACCCCCCCCCCCCCCTCTTTTGTGTTGACCATTGTGTTCCCGGAATCTCAGGAATTCCTTTTAGGTTTCAAGGGGGGGGGGGGGGGTTAGGTTACATTGGGAGCGTTCGTTTAGCTCACCCGGGGCGCCCCGGGTAAGCCCCGCGCCGTTCTTTTAGCTCTGACGTGTACTCGTGGCTAGGCACGGGTCAGCCACCAGAAACCCTGCTCCCGTAGCAGGGTCTCTGGTGGAATGACGTCACACTCATGCGTAGTCAAGTCGACGACGTCTAGGGCGGCGTAAAGATGGCGGAAAGGTAAATATTTTGTTGCAAAATATTCCCCTTTTTTATTTATTTTGTAGGTTTTTTGTTGTTGTAGAATTGTATTTGAAATGCATGCAACTAAAAAATACAACCATGCAGAACATTTAGTGCGAAAACACGAGTGCGTTCGATTAGCTTCCCCTCGTGCCATCCCCCGAGTGTTAACCCTAATCCCGCGGGTAAGCTAATCAAACGCACCCAATAGTGTTGAGTGCGTATAAAATATAGGGATAAGAGGGGGGTACCCCTCTGCCACATATCGTGCTGGGTATAATTCAGGATGAGTTCTTTGGGTGAACTGTAGTTTTGATGAACTGTCCTCCACGAAAATAATAAATATTAAAGACAATATCCCCTTGCAACTATACCCTCTGTTATCCTGGGTGGGCGTGTATGTTGTTTAGTTGTATCATTACGTAGACCCAAGGGCGCCCTTGGAACTTCAGCTAGCCTTGGTTAATATATTATTGTTGTAATAAAGAGTGACAGTTCACGTGAATGGGTTTAAATAAGCAATAATAGTTTGTTACTGGTTTGTCATGAATTCGAATGTGTTTAGTGGAAGAGGGGGGGGGGGGGGGGGGGTGCGTTAGGTAACAATAGTCTAGAAAGTGTTTATGTATAGGGAACGAAAAGGGAAGAAAGAGAGAGGGGGGGGGGGTTCTCACGGTCTCATATCTCGCTGGGTATGCGGGGGGGGGGGGGGGTTCTTAGCTGTCATACAGGGTTTTCTAAAATAAATGCAACAAAATACAACGGAATACCACACGTAGAATGGACAAATAACATCGATAATATAGATATGTTTTCAAAGATACTGGTTTTCCCTTTAAAATGAGACCCCAAACGCCCAAATCTGACAATGTTTGACAGAGTTATGAATAATTTTCCAAGAGGGGTCAAATTGACCATGAAACCAAGTTTTTTCGATTTTGTTTAGACACTTTATGCAAGTGTAGACTAGAAATCAAGTCGTTAGACACTGCCGTCTTTGTCCATGCAGGTGGCTCAGCACTGATAAATCTCGGTGGCGCCTGCACAGACAAAAAAGACAATGTCTAACGACTTGATTTCAAGTCTACATTTGCACAGTGTCCAAACAAAAATCTGAAAACTTGGTCCCGTGGTCAATTTGACCCCTCTTGGAAAATGATATATAACTCTGTCAAACATTGTCAGATTCAGACGTTTGATGTCTCATTTTAAAGTGGAAACCAGTATCTTTGAAACCATATTTATATTATCGATGTTAGTTATACATTCTACGTGTGGTGTTTTGTTATATATTGGTGCATTTTTTGTAGACACCCTGTATGCTTTATAATATAGTGCGCGCGAACCCTATACGTGCCACCATACCTGCCATGCGAATCAGCGAGGTACAGCACAGCGAAGGCCTATTTCCTTTTGTCACTAGTCATTTATTATCACACAATCTGCCTGATAGATAACGGCTCTCAAGTACCTGAACACTATACCCATAATGGAAAGAGAATTGTAATTATTTATTTCCATTTGGGTCTTCCAGTCTGTGGGTCAAGCTGTAGACGAACATTGATTCTCTAGTATGGCTATACTCTTTCCAACGACTGGTAACATCATAAACGCCGATAATGCACATTGTACTTCAGACACCACAATGTTGCCCTGCGTCCCCACGGCCGGTGTGCTATGAAAATCTAGTCTGGTTCCCAGACCAAATGCTTTTTGGACGTATGCTTTTCCGTTTTAGTGTGAGCCCCCATGTATAAGGTAACTGAACGCACATGCGTCAGTACACACACTGAAATAGGAAGTCGGTCTTACCAAGTGGGTTGTCCGGACTTCCGGTAGGATCGTGGTAAACCTTGACGAGGAATATTAGAAGAATCACGAAGATGACGGAAGTGTTGAAGTAGGACACGTAGAACGTGGCGCCCAGCCCACCAATGAACGTGTAGGCTCCGATCACAGCAGCCAATGACATCGCGGCTAGCTCCAGACTCAGGCCGTCCACCAGGGTCGTTAAAACGGCACAACCACCTTGAAACGAGACCACAAGTCGAAAAGAGACAGTAAAATGGAGGAATATTAAACACATTCGGCATCCCAGCAATGCTCGGCTATTAAACGGTACTTGAGAGTTTCTGTTTAAAGGTATTATACACCATTGATAATTGCTTGAATTATCATGAATAGGTGGATTTAGGGGTTGTATTTTATAGTAAATATAGTTTAGCTAACCTGTCTGAGGTTAAAAGCACGAAAAACAGCGTTTGTTTTCAACCGGCGTCGAGCAGTTATTCTTATGTTATGTGTGTTTTTTATAATTATAATTAAAGGATATCTAGCGCAATCATTTTGCTAGAATCATTATTTACTTTCAGATGAGTAAGATATTTCTTAATTATTCAGTAGTAAATTTTGAGGATATCTGCAAATGGTGTATCAACCTTTAATCCTCAAAAGCGAACACTGGGATTCTTAAATCATGTCGTTGTCCGTTCGAAATTCAGATACAGAACGGTCAATACCAATTTACATTCTGTTTGTCAAGGGCACAACGGCTATTCGCCCCACTTAAATTCTGATGT
This sequence comes from Crossaster papposus, assembly GCA_037893245.1. NCBI lineage: Eukaryota > Metazoa > Echinodermata > Asteroidea > Velatida > Solasteridae > Crossaster > Crossaster papposus. The sequence continues at coordinate 158,906 of JBAIAA010000918.1, read as the reverse complement.
TGTTCAATATTAATTTTATTAACTGCCCTAACGGCACTTTTCGTTTCTTTGTTTCAATCATGACTGTACTCATTTAATAATCTTTAAAATGGAAAGTTTTCACTATTCATTTGGAGAATTTTTGGCAGATGTAAATCTAATATTTGGATATTGCCCTTCACCGGCGTTGTTTCAGGCTTGCGCAAACAAATAAAAAGCAAGAACCCTTTTTTCTCTCGCAAGTCCAATATACCAAGACTAAGTAAACAGCGTCTATAAAAAAGCCTTGCTGAAGAGCAAAATCTAATTATTTAAATGGAAACTCGTTCACTCGTTCACAATCACTTCAAACGCTGCTCGGTAAAGGCATATAAACAAAACGGTCATGGGCCGTTCATTCACAAACATATTAGTCCAAACATTGTGTCTCAAAGACGGTTTTTTTGAAAATGTTCCTTTAGTATAGGTTTTCCCGGCCAATTTCATCACAAATTATTTCACTTTCATTAACACACATTCAAATTCAAGCACTTCCCCTTAATTCATTCAAACTATAGGGTTTCTCTTTAGCTACTATTGCATTCATTTTTGTGTTTGTGCACACATGTATGATTTCGTTCTTTTCATTCAGGTTCGCCTTCGTCAACCTATTTCATTTATAGGCATTCAAGGCTACAATTTCACCGTTCTTCAGTTGAATTTCTGCTACATATCTACAATTGATGAAATCAAATTAAGACGCATCGAAGCGCATATAAATTTGTTGCTATAGGGTTTCTTTTCTTTTTCGTTTATAGGCAACGAACTTCAACGTCTGTGCGTTCAAATTAAACATGAGTTGTGGCTTGTTTATTCGAGCTGTATGGCAATATACTGGCATTTGAGTATTTCTTGTTAGATGCGTTTCCATGTTTCATTTACGTTATGTGTTTTGTACACATAACACGGCTCCTCTAACAATTGTCTGTTTACATTTAGAGAGTACCCCGTCCCACCCTACCTCCCCACCCACCCCACCCACCTACCAACCGCCTTTAATCAATCAAACAAGCAGCAACCTTGTCATCGACGCGGGTAATAATAGCTGCCTGTTCCCTCACCTAGCATGAGCATGGCCGTCACAATGACGTTGGTCAGTAGAGCGAAGAAGCAGTAGACCAGATGAGTCCTGGGCCCAAATCTGGCCATGATGACCTGCAGGAACGTCTTAGCTCCGGGAGCTCGTGTCTTCATCTGAGCCGACAGGGTAGCGAAGAGTAGGAGGGGGATGGTGGCCCCTGTGGCGTACCAGAAGGGACCGCTGATACCCGTCTGATGCGAAACAAAAGATTCCATTCTAGGATGTAAATGATACTTGTCTTGAAGCAACCTGTAGCGAGTTAGAGCATCAACTTTTGTTTCAATTGACGCCGAGCGTGCAGCTGTCACACAGGCCGTGTTCTACGGCTATAATGGGATACTGCCAGCGATATTCTAGGATGCACTACACTATATAACTCCCTAGGGGGTTTGGCCTATGGTGTGTGCAAAATCATATTGATTTTTGGAGGATTTGGAAGGGTCAGGGTTAATTGGTACGATAATTTCTGCTCGAGCTCATTAGTATGAAAATTGCACCCATAATTGTTTTTGAAGACGGAGTGACCGTTTGGCTTTAAAAAAAAGGTGGGATTGTGTAAATATAGCCGAGGATCAACTCCCCGGTTTGGGGCTTTCATCTAAGGGCAAACCTGATAAAATTACAATCGAAACATGGGTCATATTTGCCAGAGAAAGTGGAAGGATGCCATTAGTAAAATGGCTGCAAACGGGTTTGGGAAGTATCACTTTCCGGGAGATGAGTTTGTTTATGTGTTAATAATTACATAAGAAAAAGATATAGTATTTTGTGTAGCGTCAGTATTTTACCACCCCCCCCCCCCCCCCCCCCCCCCCCAATTCCGTCGGAGGTCCGCACGCCCCCCCCCCCCCCCCCCCCCCCTCCCCTTTGAAAATTGCACACAAACAAAATATTGCTAATCAGTGCCCCTTTGAAAAAATGGTGCACCCAACCCTATTAGACCGCTGTGTAGCGATTATACTACTATTTTTTACAACCAAACAATACTAATATTTATAATACACGTATAAACTGCCATCATTTTGTACAGTGTTGGACCTTCCATAATAATTTGCAGAATATACCCAGCACGATATGTGGCAGAGGGGTACCCCCCCCCCCCCCCCTCTTATCCCTATACCCTATACGCAGTCCACACTATTGTTACCTAACACCACCCCCCCCTCGAAACCTAAAAGGAATTCCTAAGATACCGGGAACACAATGGTCAACACAAAAGAGGGGGGGGGGGGGGGGGGGGGGGGGGGGGGGAGGGGGGGTTCTCTGCCACGTATCGCGCTTCATATGTTGCAGAAGGTGGTTCGCATTTCTAGCTATACTCACGACACGCACGCTTTGTCAACGCATTTGTCATTATTTGGTTTATGCCTGAGGCAGCTAGCACTGACCCTGCGTATCTTTTAACAAAACAAGGCTATCTAAATTCAACCATGCTGCCCCAGATACTAATTCTATAAACAGTCTAACCAGTTCAAAAAGTTCACAAGTTTCGAATAGAGTTATTGGCTTTTCCGCAACAAAAGAAATATAATTCTGTCTCATCTTGTTTAGTAGGTCATGTTCATGCACAAAGAATTGAAAATATATGGTTTCCCCGGTCAACCACTGCGCCATTTTATTTCGCGCGAATTCGACTGACTAATATAAAATAAGTGCAGATACGAAACAGATGTCTAGCACAATTTTGTTAACCGTTTGTTCGAATTTCTTTGTCGTACTTCTTTGAATACTCATTCAGCGAAATTAATTGCCTCTTTACGAAATTGAAAAAAAATCAATTAGCAAAAATCCCCATTTTTCACGGGTGTGCATTTCTTATTTATTGCTATTGGGTTATTAACTCGCGGCCTATTAGGTATTAGGGAGTATAGAGACGAATAAGACGGTAAGCCGCGCGAAAACATAGATCCGCGCGTGCGCGAAAACGAAAATGTCTCGTCCTGTTGAGATTTGGGACCCAACAAGTTCATGCTTCTGTATGACGTCATTGCACCGAGTAATCCTGATTTACAGTATGAAAATGACGGCTATTGATTTGTAATTATTTTTCGCCAGCAACATGGATGTTTTCCATGTAAATTCATATAAGTAGAGCTTTTAGGATTTCCAAAACTGCTTTCCTATCACTTCTAGGTCTTAGAAAACACCTGAGACTGTTGTTTGAAATAGGCTAAAGTAAAATCCTGGAAACCCCTAAAAGGGGCATGGCCATTACAAATATTGTGATTTGTTTGTTCTATATGGGAAGCCCATATGGGCAGCCCATTATGGGCTATACCTATATGGGCTATACCTATATGGGCTATACCTATATGGGCTATACCTATATGGGCTATACCTATATGGGCTATACCTATATGGGCTATACCTATATGGGCTATACCTATATGGGCTATACCATATGGGCTGCCCATATGGGCTATACCATATGGGTTGCCCATATGGGCTATATTATGGGCTGCCCATGTGGGCTATATTATGGGCTGCCCATGTGGGCTCATATGGGCTATATGGGCTATATTATATTATGGGCTATATTATGGGCTATATTATGGGTTGCTAACCCTGTCAATATCTACGACTGTGACTTACCCTGTCATTATCTACGACTGTGACTTACCCTGTCAATATCTACGACTGTGACTTACCCTGTCAATATCCACGGCTGTGACTTACCCTGTCAATATCCACGGCTGTGACTTACCCTGCCAATATCTACGACTGTGACTAACCCTGTCAATAACCCTGTCAATGGGTTGCCCATATGGGTTGCCCATATGGGTTGCCCATATGGGTTGCCCATATGGGTTGCCCATATGGGTTGCCCATATGGGTTGCCCATATGGGTTGCCCATATGGGTTGCCCATATGGGTTGCCCATATGGGTTGCCCATATGGGTTGCCCATATGGGTTGCCCATATGGGTTGCCCATATGGGTTGCCCATATGGGTTGCCCATATGGGTTGCCCATATGGGTTGCCCATATGGGTTGCCCATATGGGTTGCCCATATGGGTTGCCCATATGGGTTGCCCATATGGGTTGCCCATATGGGTTGCCGCCATGGGTTGCCCATATGGGTTGCCCATATGGGTTGCCCATATGGGTTGCCCATATGGGTTGCCCATATGGGTTGCCCATATGGGTTGCCCATATGGGTTGCCCATATGGGTTGCCCATATGGGTTGCCCATATGGGTTGCCCATATGGGTTGCCCATATGGGTTGCCCATATGGGTTGCCCATATGGGTTGCCCATATGGGTTGCCCATATGGGTTGCCCATATGGGTTGCCCATATTATATTATGGGCTATATTATGGGATGCCCATATGGGTTGCCCATATGGAGAATCGTTCCCAAACTCAACAGGACGGAGACATGTTCGGTTTCGCGCATGCGCAGATCAATGTTTTCGCTCGGCTTACCATCCTCTTTTATTGTTTCCCGTCCCGAATCGAAAGGTCGCTATTATATATAGCTTACCGTTGTGGCTACTGTGGAGGACTGGAGGAGGGTTGCTGCCCACGTCCACTGTGAGACCACGGTGGTCGCCGTCAGACCCATAGACACCTGGCCACCGGCGTCAAAATCCGTGTCAAGACTGGCCTTTGAGAATAGATAAAACACAGTCACAGTATGTTTAAACGTGTATAATTCCATTACATTATGTAAGACAAGAAATTGATTCAGCTAGAATTATGAGCTTCTGAAGTTTGACCACACACTCTACCAAAGTCAATTGGTAACAGTCTATTATCACTGTTATCACTTACATGAGTATGACTTACATTAGTGGCCACCTTTTGAAAGTGTTGAATCCGGCATTTTAAATGTTAAATCCAAAACTGTTAATTCAACATTTTTAATGTTGATTTAATGTTAACAACGTTGATTACACTTTCAATGTTAACAAGTTGACAAAATATTGTTGTATTAACATCACGTTGTTGTACGCCTATTGACATTACAAATGCTGGATTCAATACATGCTAGATTAAACACTTTCATAAAACTCATGTGAGTGTTATATTCAACACTTTGGTTTATAGCTGGTTTTCCAATCCATTTAAGAGTACTAGCAGACCGGTACGCAGGAGGGAGGGAGGGGGGGGGGGGGGGGGGGGGGGGGTGGGTACGCATTGATCAAATAAATGGCTAATTTTGACCGCAAGATCGTAAGGGTGTCGCCACATTTTATTCTCATTCATAAATACCATTTCCGTCAAAAAATCTAACCTTTCGGTCCAAAAGTAAAAGATTAGGTCATAAATTAAAACTTTCCAATGATTTTGTTTAACAATTTTTTGTTTATGATTTATTGTTTATGATATTGTGGACATATTAAATGCTATATTAAATTACTAGAGCTCTTCATTCTTACGCGCGGAGATATTTTGAATTCATCTGCGTTTTGTAGAACATAATAAAAATAGATGGATTTAATTTTAAAAGTGTACTCTAAATGCAACGCGCGTGCGAGTAGAACAGAAGCAAACAACTTCACGCGCGTCATGTCAGTTTAACAAAAAGTCACGGCAAATACTGCTGCGCGCGGATACGCACGCGCATTTGCGTTGTTTGCGCTCATTTTGCTGATCATACGTTTAGGTTTTGGGCGTATCGGCTTCGGTAACGCACTGTATAGAATACAAACGCAGATTATAGCCGCAGATAAAAACGGCAAATAGCCGTACAAAAGTCGTACACAATGTTGAGGTTTCTGTAAGTTTGTGCACAAACATGGATGCGCCCAGCTCGCATCACTTTGTACATCGAGCCAGCTCTCTAGTATTTTAATATAGCCTTATGCCTATACCTTATACACACTCCACACTATTGTTACCTAATATATCCCCCCTTGAAACCTAAAAAAAAGGCCTAAGATTTTAGAATCACGATGGTCAACACACAAGCGTTTCGCGCTTTGTTATGGTTAGTCAACCAGATAATTATGTCAATTACATTATCTCTCCACAACCACCAGTGCAGGGACCTAACTGTCCTATACGGACGGTAGGTTATTAATTGTCAATTAAGCGACGACCTGTCCAGCTATTCACTGATTTATATGGCCATGAGAGTTTAAAGAAAGCAGTCGGCCACTAGCACGAAGTCTTCGGCAGGTATCAATAAAATTGGTTTCACAGTGTCGTTTACAATTATAAAATGAAAACCTGTTAAACCTGTCACTGATGGGCAATTAACTGTTGATACTTCGACGTTGCTTGATGGGCACTTAATACCGTTTAAGTATTTTAAACCGAGGACAAGTCGGTTTATTATAATAATAATCACGATAATAATAATTAATTTATAAAGCTCATTACTTCAGATTTTTTTTTTTTTTTTTATTTCTTTTATTTATTTATCTATTAATTTAAAAAAAAATATTTGGAGGGAGGGGGGGAGGGGGTGTTACAATTACAATCATGACGAGGGGTTTGCCTGTTTTTCATATTTTGAGCCTGGATAAATGTAGATAATGACCGTAATAAACAAATGATAGGCTTTCTGGTGATCGCACGCGTCACAATTTGCTTTGGAATAATAATGTTCAACGTATAAACGTGGAATCATTTTATATCTCCAACGCGCGCATCATGACGTACGCACTATACCTGTCCACTATACAGAAGGCCTCAGATTACGTTTAAAAGAGTCCAACACGGGTCAGGTTTGCCGACAATTGCCGAATTCATTATACCCTTGACAGTTCAATTAAAAAAGCTGCCCGGGCGGCGATAATTTTTTTATGCAGGTAGGTTGGTACATAGTGTACATTTATTAGCCAATAAGAACACAGATGGTGTTGACGTCATCGATGATGTTAGAGTTGTCTGGGATCTGACTAGGGTTAGGGGTTAGGGGTTAGGGTTAGGGTTAGGGGTTAGGGTTGTCCGAGACAACTCTAACATCATCGATGACGTCAACACCATCTGTGTTCTGATTGGCTAATGTACCAACCTAACCGCAGAAAAAAATATTGCGCCCGGGCGAATGTAAGCGAAAGTCCAATATTGAAGTTGGTGATTGAATTGCTTGTTAAAATGAACGGTGTAAACGCGAACTGCGCGTATATTAAAAGGTACGGTATCTCTCGCTATCTTTGGTACAGAGCGAGAAGCTTAAACGGAATCAACTCAGTAACCATGGGGTGGAGATTGCAATCGGAGGAGAGGGAGGCACGTCAATGGTGGTCAGATTTAGTCAGAGGCACGTTCCAATATTCGGATGGTCAAATTTGGAATGATATACTTAAACAGTCTCCATCCTTTACGACCTTCAAACTAAACCTCAAAAAATATATTGTAGCTTGATTATATTCGTGTAGTTTATTTGCATTTGTCATGATCTTTTTGTATTCCATGCTTGGGGCTTGGAGGTTGTTGTGTTTTGTTTTTGATGGTTAATGCGGCACTATATCTGCTGCATGGTAGCATGATTAGACCCAAGCATGTATCTGTACATTGTACATCATTTGTATTGCTTAAAAGTGCAATAATTCTTCTTATGCTTCAACCGGTTTAAACTCTTTACATGTTTGTATCCATTCTTTCTGTTTCTTAACCCATCAATTTTTATTTAGGCCCTGATAGATCAAATTGTTTAAAATATTTGTTTTATGAAATGATATAGTGATCAGTAATTCTCATAATTAGAGGGCTCCTTTGGAAAGCAGTTTGTTAACTGAAAAGGACTTCCCTCTTTAAAGATTAGGCCTACATTAAATAATTACAACATAAATAGCTTCTCCGTTTTAATAATGCCCTTCTTGTGACTTGGGCAAGATGGAAATTTATTTAAAACGCAGGTATCGTATAAATATGTGACTCGGTATTAAGTGGAAGAGCAGGCACATTACTACGACACAGCATGCAATGGCACGGGGCGAGATACATAAAGAGGCGCTATTCATACATCAAAGAATGAGTTTCTATTAACCCACAAAGGAATCGCTACAAATTGTCAACCGAAATAGAAGTCTTTCTGGCTTTAAAATTAAATTTGTTTCCAGACAGAAGCCCAGCCTGTGCGTGCTTGTCTGGATGTTTGTCTTATCAGAAAATCTTAATTGAATCATGAATTTCACTTTGTCGTTCATTTTCCACTTTGATATTCATGCACAATCATATCCTGGTCCGGGGACTTTAGAGAGTATTTCCAATGTAGCATTCGGCATTACAAGAACCTATCTTGTTAATACAAAAATGACGAGATCCGTTTGTCACACTGGCAAGATTGTTCTTATGTATGACAAGAACCTATCTTGTTAATACAAAAATGACGAGATCCGTTTGTCACACAGATTGTTTTTATGTATGACAAGAACCTATCTTGTTAATACAAAAATGACAATATCCGCAGACTGTGGACGGAGCCAACGTTGTATGCACTTCCTGGAACTACCCTTTTAAAAAAGAGATTGGTTTAAAATTGATTGGTAGTGTCCAACCAATGTATTGGTAAATTGTTTCCAAAATATGGGTAATTTTGACCAATATTTTCGGCGAAATTACTATTATCGTTGGTTATTTTAAACAATATTTTGGTTAAAATTGACCAATATCATTAGTTGGACAAAATATATCTACCAATTAATTGGTTATTTCAATCTGTTTTAGTGTGTAGGTAGAGTATTTTGTAAGAGCATAATTGCATTGGGCTAGAAGGATTCAAACTGTTAAATTACAAAGCTGCAAGACATACGGCCTGTGACTAGTGGTCACACAAATATCGAATGTATAGTAGCCATTACAAAGTACAGGGGCCAATTTCATAAAACATGTAAGCACACAAATTTGCTTAGCATAAACATTCTTCCTTTGGAAAAAACAAGGTTACAAATATAATATTCACGTGATGTTTTTCGTTTGTGACTGATATTCAGCTGGTTTTTGCTTAGCATGAAAAGCACATGGAGTCTTTGATGGTAACCTGTTTTTACTGAGCAAAACTATTTTTGTGTTAAGCACATTTTTGTGCTTACATGTTTTATGAAATTGGCCCCTGATAAGAGCTTGACAATATATAACGACCAGAAAGTGAGAAGGTAGGAACTATACGTGTATAAAAACGAAATATCGACGGGATCATAAACAAAACACTGTTAAGATTGAAGGTAGGATACACCATTTGCATATATCGATAATGTTTACTACCGAATTATTAAGAAATATCTTACTTATTTGAAAGTAAATAATGATTGTAGGTATCCAACAAAATGATTGCGCTAGATATCCTACAAGTGTTCCCAAGTGTATACAATCAAAATTCACGATCAAAAAACAACAACACCCCAAGAACAACGTATAAGAACCACTGCCCGACGCTGTGTATTAAGAAAGAACGCCGTTTTCTTGCTTTCCTCGGTATCATGATTGTAAAGCTTCGAACAGGTCAGTCAAACGATATTTACTATAAAACACAACCCCAACAATGCATCCATTCATTATAATTTAATCAATTACCAATGGTGTATAGTACCTTTAACACAAGATAATGACCCAAAACATTGACCAGATTAAAACTTGTCGGTTTGACAAGTGATTTCCTGCCAGTATAACGGACACTCGGGCAAAACAAGGTTTATCTTGTCAACATGACCAGTTTCTGTTTTCAGTGTATAGATAGGGCTTGCTGGTAACATAGTCACACGCTTACAAAGAAAATCTCTTAGACTTATGGCCCAGTCACAATGTCGGCGATCTGTCGGGGATTAGTTTTGGCCGGGGGTCGTCGTAGAAAATAAAGAATCCTTGAACAATCCTAGCAATAATCCTAATAAAAGTGGAGCAGTCACATTGTCTGAGATTTTGTCAAGGATTTTGACCCGGTTTTGTCGAAAAATCGTGGGATTAGCCTCCGATCGCCTCCGATTGCATCGGAGGCGCCCTTATATACACGGCGATTTACTACGATTCCACCGTACGATTCGTCGGAGACGATCACAGAAAGCGTACGAATCGTCGCAGGGCGCCTCCGATTCAGTCGGAGGGCGCCGGAGACCACTCGCAGACATTGAATCTCAACCTGAATTTCCAATCCCACACAGAATCTTGCGACTAGTCTCAGATTATTCGGAGGACGCCTCCGATTAATCGGAGGGCATCGTAGGTCATCGGAGATTGTGTCTGGGATGCCCAAAATGGGTGAAAAATCTTGCGAGCAATCTTAAAATTTTAAGTTCAAAGTTGGGGACCGCGACGGGTGTGGCGATGCCAAAAAAATCTGCGACAAGCCGCAGGCGTCCGGAGAGCGCCTCCGACGGGTGCAAAATCGTGAGATCTGTCTCAAGATTTTGTTCAAATTTCCCGGTTTTACCCATCGCCGACGCATCGCAACTGATTTGTGACTGGCCCATCAACAGTTTCAGAAGAGCGAAATCGCGGCAGTCAGCGTCTCAGCGATGACAACTGTTTTCAGCATGTACGATTCGGAATGTCTGACATCCGTGAATGGTCGTCTGTAGCGAATTGAGAATAGCTAATTCGTCTGGAGAACGTACGTGCCCACCACACCAATTCACGTGAATTACTACGCGCGAGCTCATTAATAATTTGTGATCCCTCAGATAGTTTTAAATAAGAGGTCTCTGTAGCCTATAAATGGGACTGATTGTAGAAAGGTTTGTGGAGATCAAGTATTTGTGACTTGTGTCTTCCAACTGGAGGAATTATATTTACCAAAAAGACCAACATGTGGGTCTATTTGGCATAGAGCTAGAGGCGGGCCCAGAGATTGACGACCCTTTTCGGGGTGTTTTGGGGGAGGAAAAATAAAATAAAAAACGAGTAGGTTGACCCTAGAAAATTGCTCTAGGGGGTTTAATCTTTAATTTCCAGTGAAAAATACATTGCCACCCTACCCCTGATCGTTGCGAGGCGGCGCTGTTTCTATCTGACTTTGCGTTGCATCCTACGGGCGTTTTTGGTGTAGTGCACCCGTACGAGACTTAACGACAAACCGAACTTCCATGAACATCGAGTAGGAGCTTCAACGTGTCAAATAGTTTTTTGGAAATAATTTGATTTTACGTTGTTCTTTTAACTGAAAGGTAGATACAAACTTTTAGAATTTTTTTTTTTTTTTCAGTTTACAAAAGCCTAGGGGAACAATATATCACATTCTGGAAAAAGAAAACGAACAAGTCTAAAGTTACGTCATACGTACGTCATTCAGTTGTTCTGTCGTTCACGCGCTAGTCTTTCTAAATCGTATAGACCACCTGTAGTAGAAGGCGGTTTTCGCCATTTTATGTAAATATACGTTCTTCTACGTCCGCATACGTCAGCGCCACTTCGTGCACCACGGGGATTTTTGGTGCATGCCGGGCTTTCTCTTTCCGGCAATGAGCCAATCACGTTGCAACCTAGGGCCAATTTCATAGAGCTGCTAAGCACACACATTTGCTTAGCACCAAAAAGACTTGCTCCAAAATAACGGGTTGCCAGCCAAAACTCCATGTGCATTTCATTCTAAGCAAAAACCAACTGAATATAAGTCAGAAACAATATATGTTACCTAGAAATTTGGTTTGTAACCCTGTTTTTTACAAGGAAGAATTGTCATGCTAAGCAAATCTTTGTGCTTAGCAGCTCTATGAAATTGGCCTCTGTACGCTCAGGTCAAGGATTTTTCCTGATTTTCCCCCAATAAATGTACACAGCATGATGCATGTTTTCATATATTGAATTTTTTTAATTTATTACCCATATATAATAAATATGGCCGTTACATGGTTCTGAACTTCATAAAAACAAAGTATTATAGAAAACCAACCACCTGTACAAGTCCTATAGCCAGCGGCTCGGATGTGCCCGGAAGTTTAGTCGTTAATACCTTTATGCCCCGAGACCTACACGGTCCATACTATAAGCCTTCCATGTTTCCCGATGTTTTTTTTTCACATGGTAACATGAAGAGTCGTCAGTTCTAAGAATATTTTACTGATGATTTTTACAACTAGCAGGTGGTCTAGTCAGATATGATTACTTCCAGCGACTCGAATAAGTGACGGGATCTGTGTGAAATTCAGCCCGAGTGTTCATAATATTCGACATCCGCTGCCGAGCAGTTCACCTGCATCATACCAATGCACCCCGATGACATGTCGTTGTACAGAAAAAACAATAACTGATCTTAATGTAATACTTTTTTCTCAGCATAATGTAACTGAATAAATGGCCGAACTCATGCAACAGAAATTGACTGAGAGTGTAGTATACAAATACAGCATGGTTTGAGGTAACTTGGGGCCTTTTCGAAACCTTTGCTTCGTCTTCGGCTTTGGATTTGCCTCCGAATTCCGAATTACTGAGAAGCAAATAGAGATAGAAGAAAATGGAAATAGTTTTTGGGTTCACATCAATCTAATAAATGTTTCTGACGCACAACAGGCATCAGAATGTGGCTGGAGATCTCGCAGTTGGGAATCTAAAATCGCCTTAAGCCAAAGACAAAGACAAAGCCAGGGATCATCGAAAAGACCCTTTGTGTGAATTACTGGTCCCGAAGTGTAGGTCAGCTCGACTACCTCCGAACGCGAAGCCTCCGGACCAGTAATTCCCACTATTTTCTAGAAATAAACCATGCTGTATTTGTTTTACTACATCTCATAAATATTCACTGACTTGTCGATAACAGCCTTCGTATAATTTGCATCTTTATTCAGCACAATATATTCAAGTTCTTCGTCAGTCAAAGACTAAAATCTAGTAGACGTTACTGAGACTGGTTCCGTAAAGATTATATGCCACAAAATACATGTCTACGAGGCGGGTTCTAGAGGAATTTTTTTTGGTGCTATTTTTCTGTGATGACACAGGGAAACTATATGTGACGTGTTCATGTGGCAAAGTCCTTTCTTGGAGTGCAACAATGCTGGGACAACGGGCAGTGTATTGTGTAATTACGGTATCTCGTTTGGATATACATTTTGATTAAAACAAATTATTCGATTACCAAATAAACCCCAATATATCTTGATGAAATCTTGAAGTTACTAAAAACCAACAATTTATTGCAGCGATGTTTTAATCAGTAACCTGCAGACAAACAAGTTTTTAGGTAATAAGGAGACAGTGGCACTTAGGGAGACATTTCAGTGTCTCCCTCCCTGTCTAGCTACCCTAAAAAACAATATTTGGGATTTATTCCTAGAACGACAGATTTTGGTCTAATCTCGAAGATCTTAGAGAAAAGGGTTAGGGTAAACAAGTTAGGACTGTTTTAAGTTTGTGTACATCTCTATGGGATTGTCTCCCCAAGTGCCTATTTGGAGGTAATTATTATTACTATTATTATTTGGAGGTTAATTATCTTGGAATAAGTACCCTTTAGAAGACCAATTTGCGTAAGTTTAACAGCATCAAGGAGACCATGGTCATTAGGGAGACATTTCGAGGTCTCCCTAACGTTCCAACTACAAGATGGATATACATTTTTAAACATTCAACAGTCCAGATCGATAGAGTAGGGACCAAAATGCATAAATATGAAATTTCGTGGAAAAAGCTCTAGGTAAAAACGAGTTAGGTTACAAATAAAGAAAGACAAATTTTGTGCACGTCATTATGGAGATGTCTCCCAAATGTACCAAAATCGATTACTTAGATAATGGAGCGAGTAGTTCTATCAAATTACAAGATACCTCCATGCCTTCTGACGGAGCCGGAGTCGATAGGCTCATTACGCGGCATATGAATGTTTCACAGAGATAAATGAACCATTCGAATCTAATGTGGAGTTTGGATGCTCGCATGGGGGAGTCAGTCTAAAAGAATTAGGTTTTTTTCTCAATAATTGTTGTTTAATATATTTATTAGTATTTATAGTTTCCTGCAAAAGTTTCGTTTTTAATCTTCGGACATTGTTGCTTGTAGGTTGATTTTTTTAGCGAGCGACTACCTTTCTTTATCCTGCGATTTAAAAAAAAATTAAGGAGGGGGGCTGAAAATGGCCTATTTTCATGCTTACAAAAAAAGTCTGGATATATTAATTTAACAACACCTTGAACTTTGAAAAGACACGACTGCCAAGAACGAATTATTTTAAATTCGACCGATTTAAAATGGGCACCTCGAAATGAACCTATGTAGAGTTAGGATGGAAAGTTCCCCAAAGACCCCGCCCCCCTTTATGGGCTAGAATAAAGTACACTGATGAAAAAAACCGTTGTGTTATTTATTTTGATGCATTTTTGTATATTTTTACTGGATATCTCGTATGATTATCAGCCGATGTCGTGAGCTAGTGCGACACGTGTTAAGTCGCTCATAGTGTTCGACGCTGCCATCCATCCTAATATGAACTACCAGTTGTGATCGGGAGCTTGAGAATATTCATCACGCGTGTCTGGCCGGGGTGTTCTTGTTTCCGGCATTTCGATGCCGATCTCACGCGCAGCTACCACGATTGTTTACACCTATTCGCAATAACTCCATGTTAGCATTTTATGTTAGCATTTAACCAGTTCGCGCCGGAGGACGTATAATACACGCAAAGTTTTCCCCAGATTCAAAACTGATGACGCATAAACACGTCACGAGCAAGGCCGGAAAGGTCTGTCAGCAGCGAGCAAGGCCAGAAATGCGTGGGTGTGCTTTCCGGTACCATCGGCCTAAGCCCGCCTCGGATCGAGTTTGGTTAAAAATAATCCCGCGCCTCGGCTTGATGATGTTAAAATAATCCCGGCGCGAACTGGTTAAGAAAAGAAGTTCTTATAATTATTGCTATCTTATTTCAGCAGTGTGAAAACTTGTCAAGACGACTTAGAATGAGGTTCAATCAATCGAACACATTCCTTCGAAACTATTAAACTGCAAAATCGTATGTGAAAGTACACACAACCACAACATTTTGCTTTTTACTTGAACTAAAAAGCATTACGACCCATGCGCACTTTTTGGTCAACAGCAAAGATGCCAGAATTTAATGGAACGCATCAAGCTTCATTCTTGAAGATTGTTAAGATTTAGGATATTTTTTGGGAACACTTTCCCCACGCTGCTCAAATTTACATTGGCAGTCTCCTATTTGCGTTTCCAATTTGATTTACCCGTGTAGGATACAGCCCTGACCGTAACAACACGAACTATAGGAAGACGGCACACATCCTTCCCATTTAACAAGAAACCTTCGTCTAATGTAAACTGCAAACAGAAATAATAGGCGCAAGTGGCCGAGTGTCAGGTTTAATTCAGGGATGGAGTGTTTAGCAACTAGCGATGGACAGTTTCCAAGAGTCTTGATAAATTAATGGTGTTTGTAGGACTATATACTTTCTCTATTACCCATGCTGGCTGCCGCTAATTCAAACTTTACACACGGATATATACACGTCTGTATGATCAGGACAGCGAATTTCCACCAAAACTACATCCGAATACTTGTGTACGCTATCGTGTTCCGCACCACTGTCTATTTTGGCAGTTTTCCCTCTTTTCCTGAAATTAGGAATGCATTTCGACATTTTAAGGTTCGACCTTAAATACTTAATACAAGCAGGAATGCTTAATAAACCCTATACTCTACTGTTAGACATGTTTGTATAACAGAAATTGTTGTTTTCAATAGCAATCATCACAGATAGTCGGTTATTGTAATGTTAATAGTGTGAGTGTGCGTGCGTTTGTTTATGATGTAAATGGAGGACATGCACATACCTGGCGACACGAAGGTGAATTGGGGTTAGGGTTAGAATCGAGGACGGACGACCTCGATTGAGATTCGTGTGCAAAACCAATGAGAGCCGTCGGAAAAGTTAGACAAACAAAGGAAATTATCGAGAGGAACAATATAGGTCCACACGATGCGGGAAGAGGTTACGGTTTGTGGACTTGCACACGTCCACAATCCGTTTTTCAGTTTCCGAAAAAGAGCGCTAGAGGAAAAACGGGTTAGGGTTATATATAGAAAAGATAGAAGGGACAGCTGAGAGGCCCATAATCCAAATTTGAGGGTAAATTTGTTTTGGGGAAGCGAGAAAAATGAGTATTTAGTCAAAGTTTGTTAACTACACGAAGACAAAGGAATGTCCACAGTCCGTATGTAAGGTAAAGCGTGCTGTGCGTGTTCGTTTGTGTGTGTGTCTAATTTGTATTAATTTATTTATAACTTGTTTTATTAAACTTGTATGCATTTATATATCGGTAGTGTACATAAGATATCTTATGTACGGGCTAGTCATTTTGACTGACCGCTTTCCACACGTAGAGGACAGGTGAGCTGAACACCTGACAATATAGGTATAGCGGTATGGTGTGTATAATTCATACTGAGCATACATACGCGCTACACACATGCAGGAATCGTGATGTATTAAGTGTCAACACTAATCTACGAAGCTGTCTGAGGGACACGGTGAAAATAATTATTTTCTCTCAATTCAGCTAACTCGTATGTACGACTTATATGTCGTACGTACGACTTATATGTCGTACGTACGACTTATATGTCGTGCGTACGACTTATATGTCGTGTGTACGACTTATATGTCGTGCGTACGACTTATTAAATGTAACTCGTACGTACGAGTTATATGTCGTACGTACGAATTAAATGTCAGACTTATGTCGTACGTACGACTTAAATGTCAGACTTATGTCGTACGTACGACTTAAATTTAAGACTTATGTCGTACGTACGACTTAAATGTCAGACTTATGTCGTACGTACGACATAAGTAGGCCTACGCCGCGCGCACCTCATTCGGTAGGGCGACCGTGGAGCTACTCCAATGCTACTAATTACTGGTAGCGTTGGAGTAGCTACACGGTCGCCCTACCGAATGAGGTGCGCGCGGCGTAGGCCTACTTATGTCGTACGTACGACATAGGTCTGACATTTAAGTCGTACGTACGACATAATGCATAGGCCTACTTATGTCGTACGTACGACATAAATCTGACATTTAAGTCGTACGTACGACATATACGTAGGCCTACTTATGTCGTACGTACGACATAAGTCTGACATTTAAGTCGTACCTACGACATACGTAGGCCTACTTTTGTCGTACGTACGACATAAGTCTGACATTTAAGTCGTACGTACGACATACGTAGGCCTACTTATGTCGTACGTACGACATAAGTCTGACATTTAAGTCGTACGTACGACATACTTATGTCGTACGTACGACATAAGTCTGACATTTAACTCGTACGTACGACATATAACTCGTACGTACGACATATAACTCGTATGTACGACATATAACTCGTACGTACGACATATAAGTCGTACGTACGAGTTAGCTGAAGTGAGAGAAAATTATTATTTTCACCGTGTCCCTCAGACAGCTTCGTACTAATCCAATGACGTTAGCAGAACAGCACGAAACCGCATAATAAATTATTAAGTACGACCAACTCTTTAAAAACCAGTTCGCGCCGGGATTATTTTAATTAACAGCACCGAGCCGACGCGCGGGATTGTTTTTAACGAAACTCGATTCGAAGCAGGTTCAGGCCGCCAGTGCCGGGAAGCACACCCACGCATATCCGGCCTTGCTCGCTGCTGACAGACTTTTCCGGCCTTGCTCGTGGCGTGTCTATGCGTCATCCGTTTTGAATCTGGGGAACACTTTGCGTTTATATTCGTCATCCGGCGCGAACTTTAACCAGTTTGTGTCGGCGGACGTGTCTACTACAGTTTGTTTCCGGAGTATAAAACGGATGAGGGATAAACACGTCACGAGAAAGGCCGGATATACATGTCAGCGACGGGCTTGCAGCAAGCAAGCAAGCCTGGAAATATCAGGGTGCGCTACCCACATACACCAGCCTGAACCCGTCTCCAATCGAGGTTTATTTTATTTGTTTATTCCTTCAAATATGGTTTTATTTAATAATAATTTTTTCTCCATGTATGTTGCTTGTTTGTTTGTTTATTTATTTTATTTATGTTGCCAATCATCTAATTTGTTTATGTTTGTACTTTGTTCAATATATATTTGTTATAGGTTTTCTTAATCTTATGTTATTTTTCATCCCGTGTTTATTGTTTTTCTTATCAGTTTGTTAGTCTAGGCATCTCCATAAAAGCCCGATGGCTTCGGAAGACGCCTCCATAGTTGCCATGTCACTCATTGTTTTATCATTTTTATTTGTGAACCTTACTTTTCCTCTTAACATTAATGGTATTATTTAATCTTTCTCAGTAATATTAATTGTATTGTTCATTATTTTTCTAATTGTACATATAATTGTGTATTTCCTATATTATTTTGGCACTATGGGAATAAATGTTAATTATATTGAAATTGAAGTGAGGTTTGTGAAAAAAAAAATTGTATCTTGAAATTTCGTATAGAATATAAACAAATTATCTTTCTGCTGTGTAAAAACAAAGTAAACCAGCCATTCTCTTTTTATATTATATGTAAATACACATGTATAGATGATGTGCCTCTGTTTACATCTATATTCAAATGTGCCCATCAATATGCGCACGCATCGTGTTTTACATAAATTTGGTTAAGAGATGACATCAGAGGTCACATAATTCAAAGGCGATCTGACCTGCGACGTCACTCTTTAAGCAAATTTGATGTAAAACACGATGGGTGCGCATCACTGCCGGGTACATTTGAATACAGATGTAAACACGTGACGTCAGAGGGCACATCGTCTATAGTGTAGTCTCTTATTACGAATACCACCAATTAATGTATTCAGCTTATTATGCCGTAAGCCTAACCTAATTAAATATTAATTGACAACAAAACCTTCATGTAAAAAAACACCCCAAACTGTTCGTGTATTATTGATGAGATTTCTTGTTACCGGTAAGTGCGCGTTATACAAAGATTCCTTGGAAACAGTAAACTGGTAGTCTCAAATTTTGACACTGAACACGAAACACAACCCATGCAACGATCGATACAAAATAAGTAATAAAGACAGACATGCGCACTGTGTGTCATGGTGTGGTGAAATAAGAGCACGGGATGTACTCACAACAGTCAAACGAATACCCGAAATTCAACCACGATGTACATTCAAGATGACAGAATCACACACAAAAAACGTTGATATTAAACGTAATTAGCAGTATATATGTATTTTATGTAATTTTGGCAGCCATTTTAGATTTTGGCGGCCATCTTGGATTTGAGGCCAAATTCTGGGTGGCTCTGGATATAAATTCAATGGGTGTACATTCAAGATGACAGAATCCCTAAAAAAACCCGTTGATATTAAACGTAATTAGCAGTATATATGTAATTTATGTAATTTTAGCGGCCATTTTGGATTTTGGCGGCCATTTTGAATTAGGGGCAAACATCAGGGTGGCCCCCAAGCTAATATCAAATGGTTGAGGTTCAGGATGATGAAACCGTTGAGAAAACCTCGACAGGAAAAACCCTTAGTTTGTCCTGGTCTGGGCCCTGTCTATTACGGGCATTCTGTATGTATTTACTCAGCCGTCTGTTTTCTCCTTGCCGTCGGGGTGGGTAAGGGGTGGGTTGGGGGGGGGGGGGGGGGGGGGTAATATCCAAAAAGTTGGCGACGGTCTGTGCGTTACCTCACCTGCGTAAACTAAGTCACATCCCATACAACATGACAGTTTCAATATATTCAACAACATGTTGGTGAAGGGCATAGCCCAATGTTGAATTTACATCACCCCAACGCTAATTAAATATTATGAATAGTTCAATATATTGACCATCTCATACAGCAGACACGGCGTAAGCTCAGAGCACGAAACACTCTCAAATTAAACACAGGCAGACAAATCAAGACAGCTGGATATTTCGTGGCTGTGGCTTTTTGTTTAGGCCATCGGCTTTGGTAAATATGTAGACATAGGCATACAACATTGCCTAATAAAATGTGCATGCCTGACTTTTCCAATCGAATCAGCACCGTTCTACACTGTTTGTTTGTTTTTTGAGCTGTACCTCATATACAGAACTAATACAGTTTCAAAGTTTTAGGGCCAAATTCATAAACGGTGATGATCACCGGATTATTGTAGTCACGTACAACTATTGTACGGTGGCTAAAACAGAGAAGTGCGCGTGTGGATAAACTCCTGAGATCATCGCAATTCAGTAAGAAAATAATCGGCTGTTTATCCAGCCGTGTTCCTGCTTAGCCGATGTTTAGTGGTATAGCCGTACATCATTCTATTCCTAAACGATCGGTAACTTGTACACGAGATAAACAAGCCCCTTGGGACGACTAAAATAAGTTAGTCGTCCTTAAACGTATGTCACTAACCATGTACGTTTGATAAACAGCGACTGATCTAATCACTCTTTTTATGAATTTGGGCCTAGATTTGTACGTTCGATCATCAACTGTGTATACACAGTTTAGCCTAGTTAATCATAATCAAGGGGAAAACACCGTTTATGAATTTGGCCCTTAAAGTTTATAAGTCTTCGCAATGAGTAACCGGTTAATATGTTACCCAAATGTGTCAGGATTTGTCCGAGCTGAATGTTCCAGAGACATTCGTCAGCTGAAATGGATCGGAAAGCCTACGGACGTGTTTAATGTCATGTCCGTAGCGTGCGACGGCCGATGTACTACATGCAGCGAACGGCCATGACACAGAAAATCAGACTCCTGTTATATATAAGGCTCCAGTTAAGTAGCTACTTAAAGGTGTTTATTTCCTGATAACATCTTTCTTGGCGGCTGCAACCAAAGTGCAAAGTCTCAGAGGACCACTCTGAAGGACAGGGTGGCCGCAAGGGTAACAAGCTTCCCTGGCAACGGTCGCAGTTGTCATGGTGACGAGTACTTCACATAATAGTTGTCTGGGTTTTGCCAAAGCGCAGTTTCGAGAGTTGAACTGTGCCAATCGTACTAGGCAAAGCTGGGACGTCTGACGTTTGGTTTCTTGTAAGGAATTATTGATCACTGATTTAATTGAGGAAATCTCGTTCGTTAATCTGTTTCCCCTTGGTTAGGGATAACACTAGGAATTAAGGGAATGATGTGATTCTACATTAAATGAAAGAGGACACGGTTCTTATAAGCAGGATGTGATTTCTAAAATTACATCCAAATGCTCCAAATTCACATCCTCGGTCTAAATTCACATTATGGGTTAAGTCGTTAAGATTCAAATTTACATCCACTCAACCGAGGAATTGTGTACCCATTTCCAACGATTGTCAACAGGCAATTGTTAAAACAAATCTGAATATTTGTCAACACTGCCCATAATGTATTAAAATAAGTAAGTCCCCATTTTAGTTTGCAATACGATTATACAGTGGTTGCAAGCCAACTAGTCTGGTTTCCTAACCTGATATGTCCCTGACGTATATAAATTGATCTGTTTTGTCTGAAGGAAGTCAAGAAACCATACTACAAGAACAATTTTTTCCGTGGTTTTTCCAGCATCTATAAACACAAAACTGTAAACTGTGAACCCCCTAGGTTCTAACCTTTCCAGTTTCAAACAGAAAAAGCAAAATGGTATAATTTTGCAGATATCGAAAATCTTGACTACCGAATTATTAAGAAATGTCTTTCTTATTTGAAAGTAAATAATGATTGTAGGTATCCAGCAAAATGATTGCACTAGATATCCTGTAATGGTTCCGACAAATTGAATTACGATCGCCGGACGGCGACATAAGAACCGCGACATAAGAACCACTGCCCGACGCCGGTTGAAAACGATCGCCGTTTTTCTTGCTTTTCTCAGCATCTATGGTTGTTAAACGTCGGACAGGTCAGTCAAACGATATTTACTATAAAACACAACCCCCTAAATCCACCCATTCCTGATAATTCAAGCGATTTCCAATAGTGTACCCTATACCTTTAAAGGGTCCTTCGTAACCAACGGATAATGTATCACTAAACCGATAATGTCACACAACTTGACTAACAGATATACTAATACTAACAACAAATTGACTGACAGTGTAGTAAAATGTATATTACTATAACATCGATCAATAACTGTTATGCATTATCGGTCCTAACCGATAATGTAACACTGGGAAACTGACCGAGAGTTTATAGTAAAAGTTACTATCGGTCATAGTTATATTATTGGTAATAGTGATACAGTATCGGTCCATTTGTGACAGTATCGGTGGGTGGTACATTATCCGTTGCGGTTACTATATTTTCAGTTGTAACAGGCCTCCGTGATGCCTGAATTAGTCTATGCAGACAGTCAAATAAATATATGTCTGTCGAGCAGGTGGTATGACACGGCTGATCGTACGTAGGAGAAAGCTTAGAGGAAGACAGATGTCGGCCTGGATTTAATTGCTCCTGTTAGCTCTTGTCTCACTATCCACCACTGTCCTTTATCCAACCAGAAGCAACAAGGAAACCACGGCAACGGCACAACATCAATGATGTCCGTCGATTAGCGAGAGAGAGATGTTTGCTAAGAACCAGGTGCACGTTCCAAACCGCCCATGGACGTACGCACGCCAGCTATAGTTATAGCTCCAGCCAGGTCGCAGCAGCGTACTCGATCTTTCGATTCGGGACGGGAGACAGAGAGGATGGTAAAGCTGAGCGAAAACATCGATCTGCGCATGCCCAAAATCGAACATGCATCCGTCCTGTTGAGTTGTTTTTGGGTTCCCAAACTCTACGGGACGGAGACATGTTCGGTTTTGCGCATGCGCAGATCAATGTTTTCGCTCGGCTTACATTCTTCTTTGTCTTCTTCTTTGAACAGCAACGTTTTATTTGCAGTGAATTGACGGTCTCGCAGCAACGAGATTTGACGAGGATATGTGAGCATGGTGGTGTGCCCCGCAGAAATGGGCCATCTCAAGTCCGCAGCAGTGTTGGGCCAACATGGGGTGTTTAAGTGAACATTAATTAATTTCTGTGTCGAATAATAGTATTTTCTATTTTTTTCGTTGTGAGGGCTATTTACGAGGCCTGTAAAATGAGATATGAAAATACATTTTCTTTAGAATATCACTACGTTTTGGATGACCCTGACTGTTACGGGATGTTTTGGGACAACATTTCTAATTTGCTACAAACTTGAAGAGTTAAGCATTCGACACGTACCGTTCCCATATCTGCCGGTCCCACGGGCGATTTATATTTTGATGCAAACATTTACGAGAATTGTAAACCTTTGCACGCGGAAATGCCTGTTCCAATGACGTCATTCTCGTGAATGTATACATGCGTTTGTTTATGGTGTAAATGGAGGACATATACATGGCGACACGAAGGTGAATTGGGGTTAGGGTTAGAATCGAGGACGTCCTCGATTGAGATTCGTGTACAAAACCAATGAGAGCCGTCGGAAAAAGTTAGAGTACAAACAAAGGAAATTTTCGAGAGGAACAAAGGAAACTCCTCGATTTACACCATAAACAAACGTGTGTGTACGTGGGGGTGTATTGAACTCCTTTTATATAATGAGATCAACGGTATGACACGCTTTGTGCATGTACGAAGGATTCGCATCTACGAATATTTAGTAAAGTGTGGATTCGGAACTATAAATCCACACTTTTTAAACTGCCTTGAAAATAACGTACTGCAAAATAGGTGCATGTTTGATCACAGGAAATCTCGACCAGACAGATCGATAATGCTTTACTGGTTGTACAAATGTAACGATACACATTCTTTATTCAAATTTTCTTTACACAAGTAAAGTTAGGAATTCGCGGTTTTCACCTTAACACTAACCCAGAGCTTGATTACGTAAGATCCTCGAGAAACCCTGTATATAAATTACGCGTCTATAATACATGGCACATTTTTAATGATTATTTCAGATTTATAGTTATTAGTCAGCCTTGTGACATGAGGTATACATTTGGAATATTTTCTAAGCCGGTTCTGCAGGAGATCTTTTATTTTGATGCGAAATACGGCAAAACTGAACAAGTCTGAAATACACGTGTTTATGTCTTCGTTTATGTATCGCGGGAACAGCTGACAGCCTTATTGTGCTACAGTGTCGAAATACGTGATTGGGCAGGATGCGAGCTGGTTTTAGAGGGTTGATCAATGAGGAATGTACACTCGTGCGATAACGTTCTTTCACAACTTCCTCCAAAACCTTCGGAATGCTCGTGAATGTCGAATGACCCCGACTGTTTCGGATCATAAAGTGAATAATAGCATAGAGAAAGGACCACAGAAGGAGTTACAACTTCCCGGGCTTCAAAGCGCCTCGCGTTCGTCGCCGCACTGATAAAGATCTGCGGTTTTACGACCGCAATTAGGCTAGTGTAAACATTGTCGGTCACTCAGCGAGTGCTGCACTCAAAGTTGCTTTGTTTACAGTAGGAATGGTCATGCTGATTTGCATGGGCGGCCAAAAGGGCCAAAATCTAAAATATGTTCACAAAGGACAAAACAACAGACAAAGAACAAAATGGCAAGAGGACAAATTTACAGAAGGAAAAAATTCAAATCAAACAAAGGACAAAGATGCAAGAGGACAAATTTGCAAAAATACAAACTCCAAATCAAAAAAAGGACAAAACGGGAAAAGGACAACATTACAGAAATACTTGAATAACAAGCAAACAAAAGACAAATCGACAAAAGGAAAAATTTCGACAAAAGTCTAAATCAAACAAAGAACAAACGGCCAAAAGACATTCAAACATGTCAAAAGGACGTTTTCACGAAAGGACAAACTTGTCTTTACTTAACTATTGTCGAACGCTGGGGGCGCTTCCTGAGACGTCCGCTGTGCGCTGGATTGGATAGTTACGCAACCACACTGCTGGCATACCAGCACACAATAAATCATGCAGATTTATCTCTGTAGACCAGCCACTACCTAAAATCCAATGATACCTTACGCAGCAGAACTGCTTCAGCATCTCCAAAAAAAATAACGAAAACGATGAGAAAAAGTTCTGACTTGTGAAAACTCCAATAAAACACCCTCTTCTTCCCACATAAAATGAGTTCTGATTCACTGCAGCTAACTCTGGAATTGATAATAAATAAATAAAAAAAATTAACTGATCATTCCTTGAAGTAGGGGCCTATGCCTGCATAAACCGGTTTCTCTGTGCTATACCTTCTTGCAAAAGCACTCCATTAGAATTTAAAAACCTAATAGCCTCACAGAAAAAGAAAGAAAATTCCACAAAACCCAGTATTACACGTCTTTCACGTTAATGTCCTTCCCAGGTGACCGAGAATCGCTCTAAAAATTAAAAAACCTTGAGTGACATGTAGGCCCTATGATTACGCTGCTTCCCAATAAACACGATTTTGGCCCTTTTGGCCGCCCATATATTTGTGCCTTGTTTACAAATAAAATCGTTAAAACTTAAAATATTCTCGATTTTCAAGTTTTTTGTTTACAGTTGGGTAACACTGGGGAACGTAATGGCATACATCACAAGAAAGCCCATTTCATGACAAAGAACATGCACTATTTCGTTAGCATGCAGGGTCATGCATTTTCATGAAAATATCATATTTAATAACCTATCCCCTAGGATTGATTTTTTTCATAAATGGACCATTATTTACTGAAAACTTGGCCGATTTTCGCCGAACAAACGTTGAAATATACTGCTTCGAATATAGAAACTGCACATCGGTACTTCACGTGGTATGAGTCACCAATAAACACTGTGCATGCGTTAAAGCTTCGCTTGTTCACATTTTTTTCTCTCCAGAAAGTGGGAAATCGCTGCAGTGAAGTGACGTCAGCGTTGAGTTTTTCACCGTACAACGCATAGGAGGTTACCGATTACCAGCTAAAATGTCGGCGACGAACGTATCGCGTCAAAGGAGGCTTGCGGTCAGTGGTCCAGCTTGCGGTCGTAGTGCTTTAGCAATGGGCATACCAGGGGATCTGATAACAGTAATTGGCTTAGATTTTATCGCCCGGGAAGTTGTAACTCCTTCTGTGGTCCTTTCTCTATGATAATAGTTATACGAAGATAAGCTCATCTAATAACCAAACTAATCACAGAATTGTGAATGTGGTCTGCCGTTTTTGTGTTTTATATCGACATTTTTTATTTTTCGCCGACCGTAAATTTGCGACATTGACAGCACTGTTTTAACCCATATTTTTCTCGAAATAATATTTTTTTTAAATCTTGTTTAACAATAAGGCTAGACCCTTTTCTATTTCAATTGTGAATACATTTTTGTTTTAAACATCGAGGACAAAGAAACCGTCCTTCAATGATTCTTTGTTCTCTTTGTTAATGTTGTTGAGTTTCGATCCTCGGTTGTAACGTAGTGCAGTGTAAGAGCACTATCTAATTGACACATATTGGTTATAAACGTAAATGTAAATGTAAATGCACACAAATGAAGTTTACATCAAACAAAAGATACAGTATTCGAATCGATAAATCCGTGATAAAGGATATATCCAGACAGTTATACAAAATATAATTTTCTTCGTTTCCACGTCGTCCAAATTCATGACATAAATAATGCATGGGTTTGATTTATTTTGGTGGTAATTTCAAGGCGATGTGCTTTCTATAGGCATATCATTTATTTTCCGAGAAAAACAATTTTGAGCTTTATAAACTCATTTCTCAACATCGGATGAGAAGGCACCAAAACCGTTGACATTATTTTCCACAAAACCTTCTGCAATTTCGCTTAGATAATTCAGTTTTGTTTCTCACCACCTCTGTCGCTCAAGGTGTCATTTTGTTGCCGTGACTGGAAACAGGTAACCACGGCAACGGCACAACAGCATTAACGTCCGTCGATTTGCGAGAGAGATGTTCGCCGAAAACCAGATGCACGTTCCATAACCGCTTATTAGGAACGTATACGCACACCAGCTAGCTCCGACAGACTATAGCTCTGTTGAGAAGTTGCTTAATCGAGTGAGATAATTCCGATTTTCCCGCCTCGTCGATTATGAATCGCCGAGCGACCCTGTAAATCGGTCGAAAATTTCCTACGCGAACCATGATCATGATTTGCTCAAATTCTTAGCTATTATTAGAGCATTTTGTAAACCATGAATTTGAAACTGTATTTTGCAATGGAGCAGAGGCGCCATTTTTTTTCTCAAGATGGCGATGGGTAACAGGACTTCATTTAGGGGTGATCATCTTTGGATGGAAATTTTTCCAAAATGATATAGATGCATCCTGTCTCGAAATACCCGTTCCCGCCTCATTGCGCGCCCCTGATTTATGTCCATTTGCGCCAACAGCATTAACACAGCCATCTCCAAGTAGCTCTCTTTACGAAATGAGCAGAATTTATGTTCAAAAAGCCAAGGCACATGGACTTATAAAGACACCCCGAGAGTTCGTAAAATTGTACGACCGCTCTGCGGGCGGTCAGTGCAGTTTGGCTATGGGGCAGCTTGACCGATGCCGATACAGTTTTTATTGCGCGGGTAGTTCAAAATTCTTCTGTTCCTTTCTCTATGCTTGAGATACGTAGCTTGGAGAAACTCACCTAAGTAACGTACGGCCCAGAGACCTACACTTGATATACGTTAATAGGAAATCTTGTTAGAAGGAAAATGATACATTATGTTACCATGACTCCAGATTCGGTTCAGTAGTTTGGATTCCAGCGCCATTTTTGTGAATCAAGGTCAGGGGCTCATTATCGCCGCTCAGTTAACATACAAGACCAAATAACCCTTGACCCTGGTTCACAAACATGGTTAAACAGTACGACATTACAGAGCGCTGATATAGACGATGTGCCCTCTGTCGTCACGTGTTTACTTCTGTATTCAAATGTACCCGGCAGTATTATGCGCACACATCGTGTTTTACATAAAATTTGCTTAAAGAGTGACGTCGCAGGTCAGATCGCCTTTATATTATGTGACCTCTGATGTCATCTCTTAACCAAATTTATGTAAAGCATGATGCGTGCGCATACTGACGGGCACGTTTGAATACAGATGTAAACAGAGGGTACATCGTCTGTACAATTGGGGGTTATTTTTGAGGCAATCAAGTTTGTGATTTTGTTTAGAGTAGAGTATTTCGAGACTATAATAGCCGCTAAATGATAGCGTATGTGATATGGTCTCGGCCTCGCGATTTTGCCCATTCGGCGGGCACCTTCTATCGCGTATCGTTGTGTTACAAAAACACTTTTTGTCCTGTTTTTGCGTAAAATTGTATATCTAGTGCATGTGGTAAAATATTTATCGGTTATATATTATGGCCGATATCAATCTGAAAGATTGCATCAAAACAAATGTAGCGATTATACGATTAACGCAAAGAAGTGTTTGCATATTACAAGAAATTCCTTCACACATCGAAGTTATTCTGAAGGCACATAAGTCCGTGCTTTCTAAGGCGAGGCGTCAATAAGATGACATGGCGTCCCTGCGTCGGAACAGAAGAAACGCGGCTATTGTTGTTTAAGTACCCTGTCCTTACGCGAGCACGCTCGTTCCATGCGTGCTTGACAGCAATACAATAGAGTCACGCGTGTTTGAACGCATTGTGTCAATCGCGGCGGATGGGGTAAACGACAATACACAACCAGTAGCTGATGTATTAATAGCTTCCAAGAAGAAGCGAATACATGTCCTCTGAGCCAGCATTAATCAAGCATCGTGTAAGCTAATGATTGGCCGAATGCTACAGTGACCATAAACATCGAAAGCGGACAAACAAAATTCATGACAACATCAATGATTACTCGCCACGGTGTGAAACTAACTGAAAACAAGCCAGTACATGTACATGTATACCACACAAAATCCTTGTAGAGGTTTGGACCGATTCTGGATCGATCCTATAAAACATATCTCGGGCTAATCATTTGTGGTTTTCTTTACGCCCGGCTTCCGTTTATTTTTCACCTTTTCAGATCGTTTTGCCGCTGCTAATAACCTTCCCGTAGCCTGCGGAACGCAACATTTACATATAAACAGGTCAAAAGAAATAAGCCCCCCCCCCCTGGGAAATGTGCATTTTTTTGGCAAACAGTTAGGCTCCTTAACCTGTTACAAAATGTAAAATGTAGTCTGAAATGTTACACATTTATTGTGCAATAAAGTTTCACCCAACAGTTAACATTCGCCTTGAAATGCTGCCATTTATTAAATGTGATGACCAATAAAAATGACACTTTCTTGCATAGGGATTGGACAAATGGAGAAAATCATGTTTTTTACATAATTTTGTAATCTTCTTTTCTCACTTCAATTAATTTTCCTGAAGTGTACAAATGTAAACATGCATTTAATGTTTTTGTTTTTGTTTTTAAATTTCTAAAGTACAGTAAATTAGAGTCGCCCAAGCAAAACAATTTTTTTTAAACAGAAAAGTGTTGCTTGGGTGACTCTAATTTACTGTACTTCCGAAATTTAGAAAATTCCGACGCGGGAGAACGGGCCCATTGTTGTTTTTATTGATTCCTGTGCAAGAACGCCAAGGAACGCGAGCGCTCGCAGGGGAATGGCGTGTCATCTTAATGACGCCTCGCCTAAATTGCCGTGCGCACACTTGAAGACACTTACCGCGCCAGTCGCCAGTAATTGCGGCGCTCTTTTCTCTAACATCCAATATGGAACGGGATTTGAGTTCATCAAACGCTGTGGCCACGAACCAATTTTGAAGATGTTTGTCTCTGCCGCACGGAAGACGCTCACTTCGGGTTTTCATACTTCAGAGGTGGCGAGTTTCCTTAAAGATAAAAGGAAGCGTGGATACGGTGCAAAAATGTGGCGATGAGCAAATGGAAATTTAGCCCTTTGCCAAGGCCATTGTGACTAATTAGCTGACGTGGCGACTCTGTAAAGTGCGTAGCGACGGGGGTCGGAGGCCATAGCGCTTAGATTTTCAAATCTGGGTTAGGTGTTAGAACAAGTGCAAACAAGTTGCAACCAATAAGATACCGGAACTCCCTCGATATACACGTAGGGCAACCATTCCAATTTTGTTTGGTTGTGTATTTTATTACATCACATACATTCTTATGAATGAACTCATGAAAATTGAAAAGCTCCTAATGTCAGTAGTCATCGGTAATTTCCGGTTTTTGATCGTCCATCTGTCGCGGGTCACCACTGCATTTTATTTAAATCTGTTTTGAAAATGGCACATGCGCTTTACACAATGGCCGAATGGATGAATATTTTACTATCTATCACGCGTCTATTTTCACATCGTGCGTAAGGCACATAGCTGGAGTGGTGTTCCTCAAAACGCGAGGTAAAATTGTAAATGTTTTTGACTTGTTTTGACTTTTTGACCGATGTTTTTTTAACGATTTTGTTACCTTGATTTGCCGGTAATAAGCAAGTACACTGTAGGCCTATATAATTTAAAACCGGCTCATGCCTGAACATTATTGATGCCCTCGCGTTTGACTCGAGAATTAACGCGTCCAGGCCAAACTGGCCAACCACATTTTAATTATATTAATCCGCCTTGTGCAAGGCGTTCGTCGTTATCCTACCAAAATCCACGATGAGCGCTGCAGTAAAAGCAGGGCAAAAATACAGCGCAAACAGCGACCCCAAGCGGCCACTAATGCAAATCAACTGAAGTCGACCGAACGCCTTGTACCAACCATCTATGAAATCTTATGTTTTTCCTTATTTTTCGCTAGATTTCTAGCGCACGACCTCGAATGCGAATACAAATAGGTATAGGTGGGGCTAAGATGTAAAGTGCCCTCCCACTTACGTCATCAAATTGTATCAGTTGCATTGCATGCATATACATGTACGACATAATGGCGGACTCGGAGAATCAGCGTACAATAGTCTGTCGTGTTGTGTGAATTCTGCAGCGGATAAATTATTCTTTAAAGATTTTAGACGCACGCATCGGAAGGCCTTTTTGTGATCACGATGTTTATCGTGCATTTACTAACAGGTTGTGGGCCCCATTTTGCTCAAACGGTCAGGCTCAAAACCAATAACGTTAATCAAGTTATATAGTACAACTACAATGTTATGTAGTTTTGTCCTCTATTGTTATACGTCTCCTATTTCAATCAAAAACAAACTCAAACAGTCGTGAACCACATAACGACCGAGGATCCCCTATTGTGTTTTCCTTTATCCCTGTACTATAACCCTAACCTCATTACCTAGCGCTTACCCGAACGATCGAGGTCCGAATTCGGACAAGGAAACCGTCCTTCGAGGATTCTTTGTTCCCTTTGTTCTCTTTTGTGTTTCGATCCTTGATCGTAATACGATACAATAGCACTCGTGTATAACACTACTCATGTGCGTGCAGATCGAGTTATGACCTTTCACCGCTGCTCTGAATATGCATTTTCTACGCGACGATCGACCAATAAGAAAACAACTTTAAAGATCATCTTAGGTTATTAGCATAATGAGCACCACCTCCAAAACCTTACATGAATGATTGGACCAATGCGTTCGTCCGTCTTCAGTTGATTTGCATATAAATAGTGACTGCGTAAGGTTGCTGTTTGCTCTGTATTTGTTGCACTGTTAGCCAGCGAGCGGCGTGGATTGAATATACGGAGTCGGACGGATACTTGTATAATTACAAACGCCTTCGCCAAGGATATAGTTAATCATGTTATTTCATCAAGGACGGTCAACTCGCAGATATTAGATTCCAACAAAGCCCGACTGCGATATAATTTCGAGGACTTTTCTAGAATGGTAAAACCCAAGGTCTACGTGAAATCAACTTATATAAAGATAACAATATTATATACATATACATGTACATAATATAGTCTTTCTTTATTCTTTTCGAAAAGAGTTTACCACGGCGGAAACGAAATACATTATGTCATGGAATCGCCCAATTGGGCGCCTTTTGAACCATGTTTGAACTAAATGATGTTCATCGGAAAGATTATTTAAAAGTAAGATATAAACATTCACGCAACCATCCTTTAAAATCTGGGAGTTTTTGTCAAGTTATCGGATCTTGTGTAGAACGAGTTTCTGTGGTCAAAAAGTAACCCAAAAAATTCGAGCTGTGTGTGTAGTCTGATTTCAGCCGGAAAGTGTTCGCTATTTGCGGACGTGTAAGAAACCATGATGTGCATTGGTGCTGTTTGCAAATTTTTGAGAGACACAGAACGTGTATCGTACATAAACGACAGGAAAAACGTATGCATAAACGCCATGTCCGATGTAAACAACTGTGTTTTTCGTCTTTTCTCGGGAACGGTAAGACATTAGGTTGTTTTTCTTTCAAACAGATGTTTGAAAACAAATAAGTAAACAATCAAAAACATGATTTTGTTGGGAGATTGTAGGGTATAGTACCCCTTTAATGATTATGTAAAAGCGGTATAATAACAAAACATCTTTTTACAAATTATTTCAATAGCATTTTAAAGGTAGGGTATACACCATTTGAAGATATCGCAAATTTGTACTACCGAATTATTAGGAAATATCTTACTTATATGAAAGTAAAGCATGATTCTAGGCATCCAGCAAAATGGTTTCTCTAGATAATCTGTAATTGTACTGATACAAAAATTATTGAATTTCATAAAACAAATTCACGATCGCCAGACGGCTATCGCGAAAAAAACAACCAATAACAACTACAAGAACAACTGCCCGACGCCGGTTGAAAACAAACGTCGTTTCTCTTGTTTTCTCGTCAATCCATGATTATTAAAACCTCGGACAGGTTGGTTAAACGATATTTAATATAAAATACAACCCCCCCCCCCCCCCCCCCCCCCCGATTCCACCCATTCCTGATAAGTCAAGCAATTACTAATGGTGTATCCTACCTTTAATCTGTGGAAGTGAAATTCGTTGAAATACTAATCAACGTTTACTCTTTTTGTCCGCTTGCTAAGACTGGTAAATTCGGAGTACACTGACGGCATATGTTTCACGTCTGGTGTTAGTCTTCATTACAAAGCGTCGAAACCTGCAAGCGGTCACGTAGCACGTGTTATTAGATCAGGACACGCTGTCTCCGCACATAATTTCGTTTCCAAGATTGCAATTTCTTTTTTAAAAACTAACGGTTTGCTAAATCCTCATCAATATCTGTCCGATATCGAGTGTTGACTCAATTCCAATAATGAAAATTATACCGACTGTAACGTTTGTTCTTTTTTCTTTTTTTTGGAAAATAATTATCCCGCTGTATATAGATGTTAGCGTCGAAACGAATCACCATTAAAATATTTTCGTCCATGCATATTTTTGTTTACGAATTCTGTGTTTCCCCAAATTATACGCGTCGGGTCACTCGGTTGCTCCACACCGTATGCGACCTAATCCTTCAAAATGAGTCTTAGGGTGCACCACCCTAATTGAAAGGAGAATTTCTACGCGAGGTCATCTGCATGAAATGTGCCCCCACAATTTCTTTTGAAAAAGGATGCCGTTTGGTGAAAGAAATGGTGGGATTGTGTAAATATAGCATAGGATCAACTCCCTGGTTTTTTGAGCTTCAATCTGAGGGCAGACTTGACAAAATTACGGTTGAAAAATGGGTCCTAATTGCCCTAAAACGTGGAGGGATGCCATTTGTAAAATGGCTGCTTGCAGGCTCGGGAAGTATCACTTTTCGGGAGGTGAGTTTCTTTTGGTGTAAATATTAAAAAATGTAATTGGCTAACCTACTAAAAATTGAAAGGAAATGGAAAGATAAAGACCAAGACAATAATCTGATTGTTGTTTGAGAAACCCCAGTGATGTCGGTGTGCATGAAACTTGGTCGTGAACATTGTTGATTTTACACTGTTTTCAATGGGACTTGAATTAGGGTGGTGCACCCTATAAGGACAAGTTTTCAGGTATTTGGTTTTCACATAGGGGGGCCTACAGTAGAAAGCACATCGTTTGCTTTTTGGTTTTGACATCTGCATTATGTTATTTGGGCGAAAACGTTGATGCTTCCTTTGCACCCCTTTACCCCCTTGGTCTGTCTTTGATTCTACCCACTCCGACCTCATCTTTTTCTTCCTTGGCCTAACTCTCCTTTTATTGATTGTTCCACTCCACTCCGTTATTTCTCTTTTGTGTTTCTTCTCCCAACCATATGCATCATGCTTGTATGTCCCCCTTTATATGTTTGTTTCATACACATCCATTTCGGCCTCTGAAGAAGGTCTTGTTAAGAAACATTAGGCCCTTTATCTTAACTTATTTAATTTGTATTTTTCAAATCATTCCAGCCAGTAAGCAGTTTGCAGCAGTTTTAATCTTATTTGTGACACGATTTGTTGGGTGGGGTCAAATTATGAAACAGCATTGTTTTTGTACATAAATATAAATATAAATATAATAGAAAGTATAAAATCATATCGCCCAGCTTCGCCTCTAGCTAAAAATGTAACCGAATTATACTGAGAAATATGGCAAATTTAACAACGCCATTCCCTACGTCCCATTGAAACACAGGCTCCTAATGTTATAAGGGCATTTCTTGTTATTTCTGTGGTTCCTATTTCCGACCGACCAAGACATTTTGTATTGTTGTTATTGCCGTAGACCCTATCTTGAACCCTATTCACAATAGAAATTAGTTTGTAGAATACTAAAGAAATACTAACAAAAATAGCTCTTGCGATTGTGACACGTTTTGTTGGGTAGGGTCAAATTATGGAACAGCATTTGTTTTTCATGAATATAAATATAATAGAAAGTATAAGTTAATATCGCCCAGCTTTGCCTCTAGCTAAAAATGTAACCGAATTATACCAAGAAAAGCGGCAAATTTAACAACGCCATTCCCTACGTCCCAATGAAACACAGGCTCTTAATTTTATATGGGCATTTCTTTTTATTTCTGTGGTTGTCATTTCCGACCGACCAACCAAGGAAAAAAACCACCTTTTTATTACCGTAGACCCTTGAACCCTATTCACAGAAAAATAAATTAGCAATTACAAAAAAGAACAGCGTTGCTTGATTTCAATCGCGATTGAAAAAAAGAAGAAGAAAAAAAGAAAGGGACCCTCTGCATTATGTCTTGCTTCATTGACCAGTATGTATTCATTAGTATTGCGCATGCCTAAGTGAAGATAGAATGGGGAAAAAAGAAGTCCGATTTTCAAAGGAGTCCGAGATTCATACGACACCGGCCCAACTTCAGAGATAATACACAATATTATGGCCCTACCTTTGCGTATATCAAGTACTTATGAGTTCCTTATTAAAAAATTTCAATACGCAGCCGTACGCTCAAAATTTCAAAAAGTTTCGATTACTTTGACTTATATGCGACGCACACCTAGCGTATAAGTAACGAATTCAGCGCATCCATGGCGTATGAGGTGCGTATGAGTTGCGTATGCAGTGCGCAACACTATTTTACTGCTGCGAATAGCTGCGTATGCAGTGCGCATGCCGAGCGTATTCCAGACGCACCCGGGGTGGGGGGGGGGGGGGGGGGGGGGGGGCGGAAGGGGTGTTGCGCAATAATTTGCAATCGCAGTTTGGGTACACTCCATTTAAAAAAAAAGGTAATGACCATTAAACATAAATAAATAATCCATGTATACTGTTAACATTTTCTCTTTAACAGCACTGAAAACATAATAGTTTATATTGAAAGAGTATTTTTAATTGTTGAGGTGCTTAGTTTTAAATAAAATGCGTACAAATATTACCGAC
Source organism: Crossaster papposus (assembly GCA_037893245.1). Taxonomy (NCBI): domain Eukaryota; kingdom Metazoa; phylum Echinodermata; class Asteroidea; order Velatida; family Solasteridae; genus Crossaster; species Crossaster papposus. Next base: position 123,309 of record JBAIAA010000918.1, on the reverse strand, counting down.
AATTTTCCGTTGGTTTATTGCAGCAGCTAACGTTTATGAATGGGTCCAGGTGGGAATTTCGTTACAAAACGTCTCCCCTAAAATGGCTACAAATATCGACATAATGTGAAAACAATTATCGTTCATCCTCTGATTTGTTTCCACTAACGTAATAATTAGGAATAGATCTTTCATTCCTGAAAGTTAAATAAAAATCCCTCGGTACATCCTCTGGATATTTGATCTTTTTTTTTAAATTTGTTTTTGAAAATGGTTTCTGCCAATTCTCAATCGCGAAAGTTTACGCCTGCCTGTACTGTACGAATCTGGCTTTGCGGACGTTATATGAATCACTGAATTCGGGGAGCGAGCGCGGAGCAAATTTGTACGTGTTTCAATGGTGTGCTTCGAGGTAGCGATCTATACGTGTTTACTGTATGAGTGAGATGTTCGACTCGTGAGCGTGGAAGAATGAATGAGATACATTTCAACGTTGGTGGCGCACTTTTTTGGGACCCCTTCCGCCCCCCCCCCCCCCCCCCCCCCGCCCTGAGACGCACCCTACTTATCCCGACCGCATGCCTGACGCACTTCCGACGAATGCCGAGCGTATTTCCGTCGCATGTCCGCCGCTCACCACGCGTTATAAAAAGGCGGCGGCTTCCCGCTGTTGTCAGTACCAGTGCAGATTCCATAGCGTGAACATCAGCGTATTACCGCGTATAAACCGCTTATCCCACACGAACACATAGCGTATACTTGTACCGCGCTCGACCGATGCGGGACCGATGCGCTGCGTATTTATAACTTATGACCTGCGTAATGGCCCTGTCACACCAGAACGTTTTAGGCCAACGCGTGAGTAGCGCGTTAAAAATAGTTGATACGCTGACAAACGCTGAACTTCCACAGAAAAAGTCAAGTGGAACCGTGATTTCAGCGTGTCCATAACGCGTTGATAACGGGTTCATAGCGTTCGCCAGCGCGTGAATAACGCGTTAGTAACGCGCTCGACGACTGATGAACGACTGCCCAGCGCGTGAGTAGCGCGGTCCAACGCGCGCCAGCGCACGGCAACGACCACATGATTAGTTGTACAAAAAGATGACGCGCTACTACAGTAATGGCCCTGTCACACCAGAACGTTTTAGGCCAACGTGTTGGAATTTCGGCAACACGCGGGTAAGCGTTGACCAACGCTAGGCCAGCGTTCGCAACGCGCTGAGCGCGTTACCCACACGCTGGAACACGCTGTCACACGCTGAGGCAAAAATACATTTTTCAACATACCTAAAAATCTTCAGCGTTTGCCAGCGTGTGACTGCACACGCTGGCGGCGCGCAGGAAGGCCGTTACTCACGCGTCGAACGCGCTAGACGATCGTTACCAACCCACTACTCTCACGCTGGCGACCCGCTGTCGTATTTTTACTATAAATCAGTGATGCGTTCCTTACACGCTGAGCGCGTTCCTCACACGCTACTCACGCGCTGGCATACGCTATGAACCCCTTATCAACCTGCATGGACACGCTGAAATCATGGTTCCACTTCACTTTTTTCTGTGAAAGTTCAGCAATTGCCAGCGTATCAACTATTTTTAACGCGCTACTCATGCATTGGCCTAAAACGTTCTGGTGTGGCAGGGCCATAGCCAGCGTGTCGCAAGCGTACGCCAGCGTACGCCATCGTGTGAGTAGCGGGTTGATCACGATCGTCTAGCGTGTTCGACGCGTGAGTAACGAACCTCCAACGCGCCGCCAGCGTGTGCAGTCACACGCTGGCAAACGCTGGAAATTGTAGTTATGTTGAAAAAAATCTTTTTTCCTCAGCGTGTGACAGCGTGTCCCAGCGTGTGAGTAACGCGCTCAGCGTGTTGCTAACGCTGGCCTAGCGTTGGTCAGCGTTTGCCAGCGTGTTGCCAAAATTACAACACGCTACTCACGCGTTGGCCTAAAATGTTCTGGTGTGACAGGGCCATTACAGCGTACGCTGCGTAGTTTTGTGCTTGCCCAAAACTATCCGGCGTACTGGGCCGTACTGTGCGCATGCCTACGTACATAAAACTTACACAAAACGATTGAGATGCATATGAGGTGCATATTGTGCATATGAAACAAATGTCAATGCGCAACTCGTAAGGAATTAGGATACGCAAAAGTGTGACAGGGCCTTTAAAGAGAACCATGGAAATAAAAAGGGACACCCTATAACATATGAAGCACGATATGTGGCAGATACCCCCCCACCCCCCACCCCCCCCCCCCCCCCCCCCCCCCCCCCACCCCTCTTTTGTGTTGACCATTGTGTTTCCGGAACCTCAGGAATTCCTTTAGGTTTCAAGGGGGGATGTGTTAGGTAACAATAGTGTTAAGTGTGTATAAAGTATAGGGATAAGAGGGGGGTACCCCTCTGCCACATATCGTGCTGGGTATACCCTAGTATAAGCCATTGTATGCATAGCCTTGGTCAAGGCGAGTTCGTCGTTATCCGTCCGTCGTTATCCGTCCAGAAATACACTGTACGCGCGCCCCGCATATGCTGCATGCGCGAACAGCGACCTCATACGGCCACTATTTATGCAAATCTACTGGGGCTACTTTTTCGCCTTGGATCATTGGGTTTTTGAAATCTTATGTTTTCCCTATATTTTGCGCCACGTTTGTGGCGCATGACCTCGTATGCGAATACAGATAAGTATAGGCGGGGCTAAGATGTGAAGTGTCCAATCACAACGCGGTTGAATCCCGACGTCATCAAATTTGATGCAGCTTGACATTTAAGACAAAATGACAGATATTCAGCGTCGTCTGCCGTCCGAAGATCTGTCATGTTGTTTGAATTTTGCAGCGAAAATATTATCCCTCGAAGATTTTAGACCCGAGCAGCGAAAGGCCATTAGAATCCTTTCTTCGTGGTCACGGTGTTTTTGTGGATTTGCCGACAGGTTATGGGAAATCCGTCATTTTTCAGGCAGCCTGAGCCCCATTTTGCTTGGAGCTCGCACGTACGGCCAGGTACTCAGCGTCAGTTTTCAGCGTGTTCGTCCAGTTTCTTATCGCCGCATAATCGGCATTAACCCAGGCATGCTGGTCTGTGCGTTAACGCCACATTGTATGGTCCAAGCATGGTCCAACGCTGTGGGGAGGGGGCATGTTTACGGCTGCAGGACCAACCTTCAAAGTGTTCGCAATATCGTAATTTAAACAGGGACAGGTGTCTTATATCCTCAATAACTTCTCAGATTATTTTCTTGGCAAAATTCAGCCGGCAAGGCATATAATTATCAGAGTTCCGCGTTTTACCGAGCCACGGTTTTCAGATCAGCTGGATTAGATGCGTGTGATATAATGTAGGGCCGAGTTTGACACGTTTCAATAGAGTCGCGGCCTTCTCTAGACACCGCGGTTGAAAACTCAAAACTAAGCAGCTAAACACAACTAGTTTTGACCATAACATTGTCAACATTCAAGAAAATACCAAGTAAAACGAGCAAAATAACTGCGACCCTCACCAATCAAGCAAGACAGTTCAAATCTTCATGTGTAATTCCTACAAGCCTTCGTAAAAATCACTCAACTTTCTCCGATAAAATATTATGTCAACGATGGCGGTGTTCGTAAACACTCGCGAGCTAGTAGCTATGACCTTTCACCGCTAGCTCAAATTATGCAGTTTCTACGCAGCGATCGACCAATAAGAAAACGACTATAAAGGTCAGCTTAATCTATTAGCATAATGAGCAACGCCCCCACAATCTCAAATTAACCAATGATCCAAGGCGTTCGAGTATCCTCAGTTAGTTTGCATATAATAGTGGCCGCGCGAGGTCGTTGTTTGAGCTCAGATTACCGCTGCGCTGTACGTACGTACGGACGGGTAACGATGAACGCCTTGACCAAGGCTATTGTATGCACCGAAGACTTATGGCAGCATATTGGACCGAGCACTTTCCCCTTATTCCCTGTTCTTAAAGGTAGGATACATCATTCGCAAATATCGAAACAAATTACTACCAAATTATTAAGAAATATCTTACTCATCTGAAAGTAAATAATGATTCTAGGCTATTGTTACCTAACGCACCCCCCTAAAAACCTCCAAAGAAACCACAACATACCGCAAGCACAATGATCATTATAAAGGGGGGCGGGGGGGGGGGGGGGGGAGGGGGGGTTCTCCCCGTCTTATATATTGCATCATATGGAAGACTTTGTCTGTTGTTAACCCTCCCAACATCGTGCACATGGCAGGGGCGGATGCAGGAATTTATGAATGTGGGGCCCCATATTTTTTTTACAGTAGAAGCTCTGAGGTGCATTCTGGGACATTATGAGCCTATTTTTCTTATATATTTTGATGTTTTTATCTATTGGGAATCTTTTACAGAAAGCACCACGCTGCTATTTTGCTCTGATATTAAAAATACATTTAAAAAAAAAAAAAAAAAAAAAAAAAAAAAAAGGATCCAGTCAAAAAATGTGGAGTCCGGACCCCAGGACCCCTCCCCTGGAAGCGCACCTGCATGGGACCGCAGTTTTGGTACCATTCAGTTCGAAACTCCCCTTTTCGACGACAGTAGACAACGGTGACATAATAATCGTTCCCTGTTTCGCTTCCCACAATTCCAGATAACGTCTGTCTCACTTTGTAAAAAGACGTTTTCTTTTTAATTATCCCACCACCTTCAACAAAACCCCTCAATTATCTTTCAGACCAAAGGAATTGCCATCAAAAGATTGATTACATTTAATTTAAATGTTAATGGCAGGATCACGTCGGGATCAGTTCCTATTAAGCGGACGTTAATAAGATTGGAGCGGTCTCAAAGGGTCTCAAAGGGTCTCAAAGGGTCTCAATGTCGGCAAAACCGTCTCCCTCAGCGAAATCCAAATAAACCCGCAAAGAAAATAGCACGGAGCGCAATTAACTTCGTAGATTAACGGTTTCCTGAGAGATCCCAGCAAGATGCAGTGTGTGCGTTCTATTTCAGTGGAAATTAAATGTATACAATTTCCCGCACGGTTGGAAACGCATCCCTAGCTCTCCCGGTTTGTGTTAGGGTGGTTGTTTTTTTTGTTTTTTTTTGGGGGGGGGGGATCTATGTGTTCTTAAAGGTAAGATACATCATTCGCAAATATCGAAAAAATTACTACCAAATTATTAAGAAATATCTTACTCATCTGAAAGTAAATAATGATTCTAGGCATCCAGCAAAGTGATTGCGATTGATATCCTGTATTTATTTTGAAAAATAGAATTTTATAAAGAAAAATTCGCGATCGCCGAAAAAACACAAATAACATAAGAATAACTGCTCGACGCGGGTTGAAAACAGACGCTGTTTTTCGTGCTTTTCTCGGCATCCATGATTGTAAAACTTCGGAGAGGTCAGTTAAACGATATTTACTATGAAATACAACCCCCAAAATCTACCTATTCATGATAATTCAAGCAATTACCAATGGTGTATCCTACCTTTAAGAGAGTGAATATACATCATTTGTTTTTTTCGGTAATGTTCAGAAATGGATGGGTTTAGGAGGTTAGTTTTGTATAGCAAAATATTGTTACACTGACTTATTTGACGTTTTGAGTTCGTAGATGCTGGAAAGATAAAACAAAATTAAACAACCGTGTTCTTGTAGTCCGTATGTATACCCTGACTCCGACATAAAATGAAATGAAGCAACGTGTAGACGTTGTGGAATTGTAAGGTCAGAGAATCAATTGTACCACTTCACAAAATGTGACCCACCACCCCAAAACCAGGCTAAAGTCGAAATTTTTCATATGAGAGATTTTTATACCATTGGATTGCTAGCGTTTTAAGCTTTAAAATGATACATCACATGCACCAGTACCGCTATGGAATGAAAAGTAACGACGCTTCAAAAAGTGACATTTTGTTGCCGTTCGCGGCAACAAGTTTGCTCAATTTGAGTAATAGCAACGACAACAAAAATCAGGAGAAGGCCGATATTATCACTTTCGGGGATTTTTAAAAACGTTTAAACATGAACAGCCTATAAATTAGAGTTTTAACTAACGATTTATATAAAAACAAAACAATCGACCGGCAACACATTTTGTGTGTGTACAATGCCATATCTCGAAATGGCATTTGCCGACTTCCGCCTGGTTTTGGCCTGGTGGGTCACAAATGTTTAATCGATTGCAGATGGAAATGGGGAATAACTAAATATAAAATAATTATAGATTCAGTATTTAAAAAAACCAAAAACATACATATACCTACAAATATACCACTTTACTTGAAAATGTCAGCACACCAGGAGCCATTATTTTACAGGATGCTTCAGATAGGATGCCATTCCCTAACAGTCCAGTAAAATATTTCGTGACAATTTGGTCATTTATTTCTTGGATGTGTGCACATGTTGTAGCCTATTATTCCCTTTAAAGGTAGGATACACTATGTGCAGATATATGTTTTGTTAGTACCGCATTCAGCAAAATGACTGCGCTAGATATCTTGTATAATTGTTCCGTAGAATTGAATTTTCCAAACAAAAAAGCCTCTTCGTCCCATTATCGCTTCATATTTAAGGCAAGGGCATTAACAACGACTAATGTAGACTTCTGATGACCAATTTCAATAATTTATATTTAAAAAATCATCCTGGATGTCTATACGCCATCCAGAACACTCAAAATATTGCCATTAACCAGTTCGCGCCGGATGACTTATATAAACGCAAAAATTTCCCCAAATTCAAAACGGATGACGCATAAACACGCCAAGTTCAAGTTCGGAAATGTATGTCAGCAGCGCGCAAGGCCGGAAATGCGTGGGTGTGCTTTCCGGCACTATCAGCCTGAACCCGCTTCGGATCGAGTTTCGTTAAAAATAATCCCGCCTGTCGGCTCGGCGCTGTTAAAATAATCCCGGCGCGAACTGGTTAACTATGAGCGATAAGAGCTAATGGACTTGCTGAAGCTTGGCTATTATTACATTAGGCCTAGGTTTATCTTGTTTTCCCTTCATGGCCTTTAATTGTGATATTTGATAATACAACGGACACGTGATCGTTCTAGACCAATACAAATACAGTATCCAAGACAGACCAACCGATAATGTCACACAAATTGATGCTGTATCCCTAACCGATAATGTAACAATACATTTACTGACTAGTATAATTAATGTACACTATCGGTCAAGTGTTTTTACACTATCGGTCTTAACCGATAATGTAACAACAAATGATCGATAATAAACGTTTACTACACATCGGTCAATTTATGTTACATTACCGGTTAGTGATACAGCATCAGTCAATTTCTGTTACGTTACCGGTTGGTGATAGATTATCCGTTGGTTACATTATCAGTTGTAACAAGGCCGTTGCCTTACCGAAACATTACGTTACAATAGTGTTTCGTGCGTATAAAGTATATATCGTGCTGGGTATATAAATTGAGGCAGTGTTTGAAAATAGTCAGGTTTTTAAAACGATTGACAGTCGGCAATCCTTTAAAATGGATACAAAATTCCACTTTTTTTGAAAAACATCACACTGCCGTGATTTTACAGGGTGCTTGAGACTGTTATTCACTTACAGTCAAGTAAGGTGCCAATGATGTATATTACCTGGAAAAAAAAAAAAAATGTCGGACCCTGTTGGATTGCCCCTTTAAGATAAAGGCCTGTGACCGACTCAAGGGCTTAAAGTTGTTCCCACGGTTTGAGATGGTCGTTCCACATTCCTCTCCGGCCCGGCACCTGTTTTTCCCCGGACATGGTCAAGATAAGTAAATTTGGTCGTAAATTCTCTGACCACATCCTTGGTACTTTAGTACCTGACTCTAAGAAGATGGCTTTTCCTGATTGGCCCTTCTTAATCGAAATATGAGAGCATCTGCCTAGTTTTAAGGAAACTAGCCAATGAGCTCGGTCCACCAAAATCTTGGCGAGCACATGATCAAATAGATATATCCCCAGAGCGCCCTGGCCTCCTCAGAAGCGATCTGGAGACCTGATGAGAAGGTTGTTTCTCAAGTGCTGTCTGCACTTCACCGTTTTAAGTTATAGTGAAACATATTTCCTCCTTCTCATCACTGGCTTGGTATATCTGTGGTACAGGTAAGATTTACACCTTCTATTGTTTTGCTATACAAGTTACTGCTTGATCGACCTGGCTTTGTATTTTTTGTTTATACTCACACCATTTAGTTTTGAACAACCACGATATAGTTTCTTACAAGTCCAGCGTGGCTTGAGACAGTGGTCACTTTGATTGTCTGAATCAACATTCGCTCTAATTTTGTATATACTGTGTATTCATGACATTACCGATTCTTATATCTCGGTGAAGTTCCTTTGTTGTGATATTGCTCATCACATTCTTGATGTTATCATTCAGTAGATGTTTGGTGCTATTACTAATTCGGCTATTTTCCTGACTATATGGAATCTTTGCTGAATGGTTGCTTATATTGTTTTAATTTTACTGTATCGATTGCGTCTTTATAAATGACTTGTTCGACGATCGCAGTTTGATCGCGCATAATGCTGAGAATAATTGTTCTCGTTCTGAATTTAGCCACAACTTATAGACCGTCTCGGGTTATGGATCCAGAAGTATCATTTCTGTGAGACATTCCTGACAAAGTCTTTTGTACATTTTATCATCGTAATGTTCATGCTCCTATCAACATTCGCTGATGTCATTTTACTGAGTGTGCTAAGAGTTTTCTGAAGTTTGTCATTATCGTGTAGTCTAGTTTATTGCTCCATGGTTCATTCTTGTTGCACGCACCATGTGGTCTCTGGCCACGTGTCGTTGCCATAGGCACGGGAGTGAGTGCCCTTGGTTTACTTTAGAGTAAGGGATATCCCGAGGTGACCTTGAGTATGGTCAGTTACCATCACTCACTTGTTTTTTATGTTCCTGCTGTGAACCATGGAGGATGTGTGAACTATCTTTTGTCACGAGAACAGGATTCTCGTTAAACGATTTGCCCACAATTTTAACCTCGCTATATCTATTGCGTTTTGTAACTTCCCAATAATCTCAGTTGAAACGTGCATATTCCTAAACATGGATTTTCCTCGTTCTAAGTTTACAATTTTAGTCCGAATAGATAAATAGATTTTAGTCCGTTAGACATTCACGGCCGAGTGTTGTTGCGTACATTTTCTCACCGATGTATAGTGCTCATAATAATTCCCTTCTTCGTTGTTATCATTTATATACTATCGCGTATGGGCACATACAACTTTTGTACATATTAGTTCAATTATGTCTAGTAACATACATATGGTTTCTGACCACGTGTCGTTGCCATGGGCACGGGAGCGAGTGTCCTGGTGTATTCCACCCCAAACCGACCTTGAGTTGTTTTTGTAACTTGAGCGAACTGTTTTCTGATCACTTAGATATTTTCTGGTTGGAAATCCAGTGATACTATTCAATTTGTAATCTCTTAATTTAGATGTTCTGGGTGAACATATCAATTAGCTTTTTGTTGTTTGATCACAGTCTAGAAGTTTAAATACCGCTGTCTTAAGTTATATCTAGTTAGTTGTTTATTTTCGTTATCTAGTTAGGATTTTAATTATTCCGTGTATTATATACAATTGCTGATCCTCCATAAGTTAAGAAGCGATCTGGAGACCTGATGAGAAGGTTGTTTCTCAAGTGCTGTCTGCACTTCACCGTTTTAAGTTATAGTGAAACATATTTCCTCCTTCTCATCACTGGCTTGGTATATCTGTGGTACAGAGTACCGTTCAATAGGTTTATCGCTTTGGGGAGCCGACCCGGTTCGTCTCTCCGCAATGCACTTCCCTTCTTCGTTCCACTTACTGGACTGGATTGCCTGAGACGGCAAGGACCACCGGAGCCCATCCGCGTGGAAAGCCAAGCCGAGTCGGATCACGCCAAGTCCCTGGACTGGATTGTCAGACGACGAGGACCACCGAAGCCCATTCGCGTGGAATTGAGCCAAGTCGAGTCGGACCACGCCAAGTTCAAGCCAAGCCAAGATCACGCCAAGTTCACGCCAAGCCAAGATCACGTCAAGTTCAAGTCAAGCTAAGTTTAGGCCAAGTCAAGTCAAGCCACACCGTTTCCGCGAGATGAACCCAAAAAGCAGCTATGTTAATTTTATTAGTTTGAGAATTCTGTTATGTTATTGACCACATTTCCCCAGATTGTGTAGGCCCTATATTCTCTTGTATTGCCAAGCTTACCAATTCTCTCTGTGTCATCCTACTGAACCCCTGTCATATTGTTATACCATTGATATCTGTGTCATTATAGGAATTTAACCTGTTGTTCACTCATTGGTTTAAATTCTATACTGCCATCTTTTTTTTGAATAAATCACTGTAATTACCTATTGGAGGAGGATCAACGAAAACCTAGCTCTCCGTGTGGATTCCCTTTCGAGCAGAGTCTGTTATTTAAATTAACACGAACCGCGGCGGGTATTTTCAACGATATATAAAACGTATCGAAATACCTGTGACACAAAGAAAAAAAACAATTGGAATATTTCTGCCAGAAATCATAAAACTGTTATATTATGAATTTGTTTTAAGTTTCTCTTTTCTTTAATTTATCCCTTTCCCCATTCAATTAATACCTCGTAGAGTTATTATAATTGTTGTCGACTCAGTATAATAATAATAATAATATCTTGGATTTATATAGCGCTTTTCACACCCGAAGGGCATCTCAAAGCGCTTCCAACATTATTACCCCTGGTCACTGGGTCATTTTCAATCCTTAAACCATCTCAGCTCCCTTGGGAGTACACTATCGGTCAAGTGTTTTTTTCTTTTTCTTTTTGGGTTTGTCTAGTATAGGTACTGCACCATACTGTCAATTCATCAGTTACATTTTATGTCAAGAGGTCGCGGAGGAAAGCATGATACTGGGAACTATATGCATCGCAACCTTGACTTTGTCCTCTTTCAGATCTCAAGATACATAGGACTGCATTCTCTGGCATCGGTGTAATCGATGTTTATCAAATTTACCGGGGCGGGGGAGTTTTTCACAAAAATAGTCTTTCCTGTAGCGATCTGCATACTATTGATCTGCATTTCCCGTGCTTTGTGTCTTCTCAACATCAGCTTGTGCATTCACCTTGACAAAAACTGTTTTCTTTTCTGTTGTATAGTTGTTTGCAAAGAAATCTAACCCATCCCCCCTTGAAACCTAAAAGGAATTCCTGAGATTCCTGGAACACAATGGTCAACACAAAAGAGGGGGGGGGGGGGGGGGGGGGTTGTTTCTCTGCCATATATCGTGCTTCATATGCCAATTTATTGAATTCGTCCGAGTGATGTCAAGGGTTTTTCACTTTCTTTGAACACAAAAACTTTAAACAAATCAGCGTCACAATATTTACTATAAAATACGAATCCCCTAACCCATCCGTTTTCAAAAATTACACCATTACAGCAAATGGTGTTTATTACCGATACCCTTTTAATAAAAGGTAGGATACATCATTTGCAGATATCACAAATAATTTAGTGCCGAATTATTAAGGAATATCTCACTTATTTGAAAGTAAATAAAAATTGTGGGCATCCAGCAAAATGATTGCGCTAGATATCCTGTGATTGTTCTGAAAATTATAATTTTAGAAAAACTAATTACGATCGCCGGACGGCGAACGCGAAAAAAATAAGAACAACATAAGAACCACTGCCCGACGCCAGTTGAAAACAAACGCCGTTTTTTTGCTTTTCCCAGTATCCATGATTGTAAAAATTCGGACAGGTCAGTTAAAGGGTATTTACTATAACATACAACCCCCAAATTCACCTATTCATGATGATTGAAGCAATTACCAAATGGCGTATCCTTTAATAGGCACATGAATTCGATGATGTCGACGACAAAAAAGGTACTATACCGTAACTGTTACCATCAAGATGATACTAATGGCGCAAATGCCAGTGATCTATACTCTTTGTTGTCACGATTTGATCTTTTCAGAATTCATGTCATATGAATTGTATATCTGGGAACGGTTTTGTGTGTGTGCGCGAGTCATATTAATATGTCTCCCGGGCTTTGAACGAAATAATTATTTATGACGATTTCTGTCGCTCTGACTAAAAAGTGCACGATCTGAACGCTGACCGATATACCGTGTTATTACCCCATGCGACAGGACCTCACAAAATATTCATGCATTGGCTAACGAGTTTAATTTCTTATTGTATCGTAAGGCCGAAGCAGTTTATTGCCAGGTTGATCTCAAAACATATTATTATTTCCAACTAGCAGTATATTACAATAGTATATTACATAGTATATAAGTTTGCTTCCGATCGGTGCGCGAGTATCGCTATCATGTTTTAGTTATTTACCCAAATAACATAAAACCCAATAATAGCGATGCCAACATTATCATTTCACCGCACTTTACGAAAACCCAATAATATTGCCAGACTACCAGCGCACCGATCGCGACATTAAACGTATCACTATCATGTTTTAGTTATTTACCAAAATAACCTAAAACCCAATAATAGCGATGCCAACATTATCATGTCTCCGTTTTTTACGAAAACCCAATAAAAATGCCAGACTGCCTGCCAGTGCACCGATCGCTATCATGTTTTAATTATTTACCAAAATTAATCAGCATAACACGTTCAATTTTCCTGGACAACAAAACAACAATAAAAACCTCAAAAAAAACCAGCAGTTGTAATAAAATCCTTCTGGAAATCGGATTTTGGTGACGTGTTCGAATATATAATTGCATGAAGTACATGAACATGTAAGTAAACATCCTTGGATTCTGGCTGGGAGATATGAAAGTAATTATAAATAAAAAACTAAAAAACAGATTTCGTATCTTTTCATCGTTACAAAGTAAATGAGTACATCTATAAACTAAACATGTACTCGTCGTGTTTTACTAGAAAGTAAAGCTAAACAGGAATAGATAAATACTGAACACATTTGTGACCCACCACCCCAAAACCAGGCTAAAGTCGAAATTGTTCATGAGAGATTTTTATACCATTGGATTGTTAGCGTTTTAAGCTTTAAAATGATACATCACATGCACCAGTACCGCTATATGGAATGAAAATTAACGACGCTTCAAAAAGTGACATTTTGTTGCCATTCGCGGCAACAAGTTTGCTCAATTTGAGTAATAGCAACGACAACAAAAATCAGGAGAAGGCCGATATTATCACTTTCGGGGATTTTTAAAAAGGTTTAAACATGAACAGCCTATAAATTAGAGTTTTAACTAACGATTTATGAAGAGAAAAAAAACAATCGACCGGCAACACATTTTTTTGTGTACAATGCCATATCGCGAAATGGCATTTGCCGACTTCCGCCTGGTTTTGGCCTGGTGGGTCACATTTTTGGCATCAAAAACTGTCATCAAAAATGATTTAAATAATATTGAAGAGTTTACACAACGATGGGAATAAGTTGATGCACATTGGAGAAAGATTGTAGTATCTTGACGCCACTGGGGTTGTGTACAAGTCTATGGAGAGCCGAGACGAGTATTTTCTATCAAAATTGGAAATGTTTCTCAGTCCCAGATTCATGTCTTTAACAAAAATTCATTGGTTGACTTCCATTTAGATTGCAACATTCTTTCCTAAATGAGGTCAGAATTCCTGTTCTAGCGTGCAGCTTGTATGTGATACCTCAACTCTCAATAAAGTAAATTCGTTAGGAGTTAATAATGAACATCTGATTATTAGTATTACCTCCAAGTCAAGACTTGTACTAAGACTAACTGCTACAAAGCATAATTATCGCAACGAATTCTTTACGAACTTCTTTGCACTTGTTAATTTCTTTTACAAACTCTCCCGTTGTCTAAAACACATTGTCACAAAACGCCCCAAACTCCATGTTTCTAAATACAATGTATACACGCTTCACCACTCTCGGGTATAAACTCTGGAAGTAAATATCTTGTTGATTTTGCTTCAGAAAATATTAAAACTTACCTGGTCTTCGTAGACATGTTTCCGTATCCAGTTAAAACCGTGAGCCATGGAGATACAGAAGAGTCCAAACACCGTAGTCATGATTAAAGCTTGGGTTAGGGTCAGCTTGGACACCGAAAATTCGGACTCCGAGGTGAGATTAGCGACCGCGACGGTGCGGTCGTAATATTCCTGGCATTCGGGTGATACTGTCGTGCTCGACACGGTACTCGTCGATTCACCGGTTACTGGTTTTGTCGTGAGGCAGTATCCGACTCGTAAGGCAGTCAGAATGACCAATAATGCCCCATTAAGCCCAAACATTTTGATTAAGAGTAGTGGTATATATCTTAGTAATAATCCTCGCTTATGCGTCAGATGTTCTGGACTGACAGGTCACCCTTGTCGGTGGACTGTGCTGACTGCCACGTTTGTGTCCGTGGCTGGGTAGCGTTGGTTTTGTGGCGCTGTGACTGTAATTCGATGAGGATGTGAAATTATAATTATTTTCTCAACGTGGCCCTCGAAGAGCACGAAGGTGCTGCTAAGTGCAAGACAGCGGAAAACGCATCCCCGTCACGAACTGTCACTCGACAAGCCAAGTCTTTTAGTTGAACAAGTCACTACGACAAACAAATAAACCTCACACATCGATGATTTCCCTCTCGTGATTTCCCTCTCGCCTCTGCCGCTTAAAGCCGACACGCAGACGAATCGGGCAGCCTAGTCGTCGTCACACGAGCGAGAATATAATAAGGAAACTAAAATCAGAAGGTAAACAAGAACGCTGCACTGGGTCGTGGCGAAGACGATTTGTTTGGGGCGCGCTCTTACACATTACTATAGAAGTACATGTAACAGGAATCCGCGAAACGGAAAGCAGCACGGTTTTAGATTATACACACGCTCCTCTGAATGCGTCTCTCTCGATGTGTGAAGTGCCGGTGTCAGTCAGGGTTAATAATGCACTTGGCTCGGCTAGCTCGAACTCGGCTAGCTCGGGCTCGATACGTTGGACCAATGATCATATCATGTCCTCTGTCGGTCCTGATGAGCCCTCTCTGTGAGCTTTTAATATACATGTTGTGAGTCGCGTTATCAGAATGATCAGCGTTAGGGGGCTATGGATCATCAGAGTTAAGTGGCTTCCAGTGGCGGTGATGGCGCAGGGAGGCGTGGTCTGTAATCGTGCTCGGTCGTGATTGGTTGCTTCGTGTCTTAACTGTCTAGAGCTAGCATTAAAAAAAAAAAAAAACCTTTTGTGTCATTAGTATAACCATGTGCAATAATGACTTAAGGATCGTATACGTTTGGTAATTGGAACCTACTGTTTGTTTCAATCCTATATAGTTATAGATATATACCATAAAACTAACCTGTAAAAATTTCATTTCAAAAGGTGGTAGCGATTTTGAGATATTGCCGAAAATCTGGAGCGGTTATGTCCACGCAGGAAGAATAATCTGCATTGGAATACACAGTCTGAGAAACGTCACTGCAGTAACGCTTTCTCAGATTCAAATGTTTGGGGATAAAAAGTGATATATTTTTCCATAACCGCAGTACTTCCAAGTGAACAGTTTTAAAAAATGTATTATACTATCCAAAGCTGCTGTACTTCTTACCAAGTAAGTTTTTATTGCCATACATTTTTGGAGTAATTACCAAACGTATACGATCCCTTTAAAAGGAACTGTGCACTCATAACAGTGCACCAATATGACTTATTATGACTTCCCTCAATAATTAGAGGGAAACTTGGGCGAACAAAATCAACGAACCAAATTAGAAAATAGGCTTTCATTATTTTCGATTTTACGAACAAGCATTATTGTTGTCGCAACTGGATAGTACTATAACGGCACTCTCGTTGAAAGAACTTCAACTCTTATGGGGTCATTTTCATAAATAAATAAAACCACACAAATGTGCTTTTGGTTGGTTACTTTTTGAATAACCTATTGAATGAATGTACATGTAGTTGCAAAAGGTAAACCATCCCTTTATGATTGCAAAACTGCAGCTGACGCAAATTCGAGATGCGTCCGTCGACATGCATAGTAACTTTCAACAGCGCTCTCTGGCGTTGCAATGCGGCGAGTCCATAGAGCTATTATTAAATCTAATTGAAAAGTGGCTCGTTGCAGCACGCAGCCAATGTTGGATGCTTATTACTGATTTGAATGCACGGTTGCGAATTCAAACAAGACTAAGCAGTGTTGGTCTTTGGCCTTTTTAGCGATTTTTGCCATAAGCTGGATTTGACACGTAGGCTTACTTTTATTTTCTAAATGATTTCAGCGTTGCTAGCCATTCCAAGCCTCAAATCAACTTAGAAATGACGGAAAAGAACAATAAGCAAACACCGACAATCAAATAAATGTATCAGCTTTCTGACTTCTTTGCATACGTTGTTGCATATGATTATAGTAATTGTAACACATCTAAATAAGCAATTTTGTTTATGCAAATCGCCCATCACAAGGCCAACGGCCACTTGAGGTGTGGGCTACTAGAGGAAAGTGTGGAAGAGCCAGCCCCAGCCCCCCCCCCCCCCCCCCACCGAAACAACCTAAGACAATCTGATCTTTTCACAACACGAATAGGGTTGGGATGGGTAACTAGTCCACAGCAAGGCATTAACAATGCCTCTACCCATATTATGTGTTGACGTGTCCTAGCCCAGGCCATGCTTGAACCCCCAACCTGCAGAACTACCCGCAGACTACAAATGCAATGCTTCAGACAACTACCTCACGGCGTTCCCACAGCAATGTGCTGCTACGTTTTAAATTAATGCAAATCCGAAGCCAATTTAAACACCGACCGCTTCTAGGCCTATTTTGTATTTTCCGGTAACCTATACTCAAAATCAAGACATAATAGAGTCACCATCGATTATTAGAATGATCCCTTACCCCGTGCGGTAAGTGGGGTGCCTTAATTGGAGATACATGATGGATGGTTTAATTGGTAGGAGGCATTACCATCAACGCTTCGCATCGCGAAACCGAACTGTTACGTGTATAAACCACTGACCTCTATACATGGACAGATCATCATTGTTTCATTTTGAAGTCGGCATGCGGAGAAGTGCAACATGGCGGACCCACGACGTGACTCTGTGAGCCAATGAAATGTCCAGGTGTTGGTACGATACGTATTACGTAATGTTTATAAATACAAAATGTACAGAATAAATCCGCTGACCTCCACACCTGGACATTTCATTGGCTCACAGCAGTGACGTCTCGGGTCCGCCATGTTGCACTTCCAGTTCGCGCCGACTTCAAGTGTTAGCACAGCAGAATATGGACAATGGTCCGTCCAGGTGTAGAGGTCAGTGGTATAAACCCCAAGCCATTTGAAGCTCGGGATGTCACACACACGGCAGCAAGGAAATGAAAATAAATGGAAGGAACCAACGAGCAAAAGAAGAGGAACATTAAACAACCAGCAATAAGGCAGGAAACTATGCTTGTAATTTATTAGAAATTAATGTGCATGCATTTAATTATATTCCAATCAAAAATACAAAGTGGAATGAAGAAAATTATTTAAGATAATACAAAATTATACAATTGCAAAGGAAAAGATTGGCCAATCCTTACGAGAAATAAAGACCCGGTGAAAATAGGACGGAGTAAAGAGGAGGTCGGGTGCTTTGTTAGCCGGAAACGGGTTGCAGCTAGTCGATGGGATTTACGGTCCGGTCTGACGAGGGGCGTACACTGGGAAGGTCGCAGGCTTGGCTGATGACGAAGCTACGTGATACACGGGTAAGGTGGTATACCCGTGAAGAGTATCGAGCCTTGGATCTTGAGCTTTAAGCCTTGGGTCTCGAGTCTGAAGCCGTGAAGACTGAGCGGCCACGCCTAAGTACACTCCCGTCAAGATGGCTTGACCAACCGGACAGTAAGCGGCCCGCCTGCCCGCGTGGTGGTAAATAGGACTAACAGAGGGTTCGGTACGGCAATGTCTACCCATGTTATTGTAGGTTGGTACACATACCTATACTATTCAGTGAGTCATTATACTATTTACAATGTGTGACATATTTTAGGGGATTCGGACCCCGAGGATTAAGAAGATAATCCTCTACTGGGCAGAAATCGGCGCAGAAAATGTGCGATAAAATCTGCAATATCGCAGAAATCGGCGCAGAAATGTGCGATAAAATGTGCAATATTGCAGAAATCGGCGCAGAAATGTGCGATAAAATCTGCAATATCGCTTAAATCTGCGCAGAAATGTGCGATAAAATCTGCGACATCGCAGAAATCTGCGCAGAAATGTGCGATGTGCGATGTCCCTTCAGAGCCACTATAGTAACCCGACCTGGAAATGTGAAATTTAAATTCCCGACTGTAACAGAACAAATCTTCTACCAATCCGCGGGATTCCGTTTCATAAAAGTACAGGGATTGGACCCGGACCTTTTCTGAGCTTCCGAAACAATCTGTTGAGTCTCGCCAGTTCACGTTCACTTTTTATGCGAGTGTCTTGGTACCAAACACTGACTAGTCTAGTCACAGACTCCCGTGTTTATCTGCGTATTCGATTGAACGGAAGTTGAGGTCAACAAATTACATTTTACAATAGTCATAAATTCGCAGTGTTTTCAATATGTTGGAAAATAGAATGCTTTATTTTCTTTCAAAATACCCATTTATTGGCCTTGATCGGATGGGCCCAATCATAATTATTTTGATGCAAACAAAAAATTGAAACGAAATAGGATATTTGACATATTGCCCGGATGTGGTGTATTCTCGTAAAATCTCGCACGATTCTGAGGTCAATTTGTAACATCTTCAATGGTTGTCTTCTTGGGAAGATAGGATGCATGCATGTTAAAATTATTCATTCATATTCTGTTTTGTCATGGAGCTAATACTAAAAGTAAAAATTACTTAGTTAAAAAAATTACTTTAATTTAATTACTTGATTTTAATTACTTAACAAAATTACTACTTAACAAAAAAACATTTGAAGCTAATATTTTGTTCCATTAAAAAATTCCATTATAAAATTCCTTAAATTGTTGGGCTTCAAAACTGAAAGTAAATGTTTAACCACTTAACAAAAGTCAAATTTAAGTCAATTTCTGTCGTATGGTTAATGGCTTCAGTGTAGCAACTACACAATATAAATCACGTTAACGGCATCATGCAGCATACATTGTAATTTAATTTGGCTGTCAAATAAAAGTATAGTGCTGGCGGTATATAGGCTTTGTCCAGTCGACATGGTGCTTTCATGTGAATTCAAAAAGATACCAAACTATCAAATTCAATGAGCTATAATTACTTGAAATTATACACTTTTAAATTTGATTGGGAATCCATAAAGCACTTTGCCTCCTTAAGTCCGAATTTAATTCAATTATAGTGGAATTATAATCAAATAAGAAGGGTCAATATCGTCTGATGTCAAGGTTGTATATGGTGCCTCAAAATGTTTGGCAAGTTATAGAATGTTATATTTTAAATACTCAATATACATTTTGTGTAAGTTATTGAAAGGGTTTATTATTGAAATCAGTAAAACCAACTATATGCTGTTCAGTAATTATATTAGTGACCTTCCTGGTGATGTAGAAATTAATAATGTTATCATTAACAAGACCGACTGTTGTAAATTCCTGGGACTGTTGATTGATTCTGGATTAACATGGAAATTTCATATTAACAATGTGTGTAAAATTGTTGCCAGGAATATTGGTGTGATAAATAGGATCAAACATTTTTTTCCTGAACCAGTTCTTGAATCTCTGTATAATACTTTAATTTTATCATATCTTAATTATGGAATTCTTGCATGGGGGAATAGTTCTGTCACAAATTTAAACAGGCTACTCCTTTTACAGAAACGGGCTTTACGTTCAATTAATTATGTAGATTTTTGTACGCACTCGGACCCTCTTTTTGTTAAACATAGGATTTTAAAATGCAAAGATGTATATAACCATCAGCTTGGGTCCCTTATGTATCAATCCACCTGTAATACTTTACCATTAACAATTCAGAGTATATTTACTCGGAATCGTGAAATTCATACTCATTTTACTCGTCAAGCTTCCAACTTTCACATCCCATTTACTCGCACTTCTTTTGCTCATAAAACTATTAAATATGAGGGACCCAGACTTTGGAACTCATTTGATGAACAACTTAAAACATCTAAAAATCTCTCCATTTTTAAACGTGGGTTTAAATCTGTCTTGCTGAAATCCTACTGTTGAATCTAATTGTTGAATCATTGTAATTAAACGTCAAATCCCTATAATGTAGTAGATGTACATTGCTATAACCTCTTGCTGACCTGTTAGTCTGTCCAGTCCTTGTCTATTGTTATTGTCCGAGTGTACGTGTATTATGTACCTTATTGTACATGTACATGCCATGCATTGAGTCCTATTTACAGTAGTTTTGCAGTTTTGTTCTATTAACGTTCCTCCCTTAGGCCTCAATGCATGTGTATGCTAGGGGCCATGCTTATAAGCTTTGCTTCATAATGAGCCCCTCCACAATATTACTATACGTTTGATTTAATTACATTTTATAAATTAAGACTCTTTTCTGTGTTCTTGATAATATTTGATATTGTGGAAATAAAATGAACTATGAACTATGAACTATGAAATGAATCGCAAACTACAATGTAACTATAGTCTTGGTGCAAGACGTTTTTAGCGGGGTAATTCATGTGAGATGGTATACAGCCTTATAATGTATGCTGCATATTTTCCCGGTATAGAGGGCGTACTGTTCACATCCGCGAACCTGACTTGGGGCATGTTCAGATGGTGGCGTAAGTTAATCTAATCCAAAAATACTAAGTTATTCCGTTTTTAATCCAAAACATGCTTGCGTTCAAACGAGAAAGTTACGCCATTTCCCAGGCGGAAAAGTTGGTCAAGTTACGCCATCGTGGTTACGCAACGCAAACACCACTTTCTCAGCCTTCCGGTTAAAGCGCGCGCGCGGGAAACAAGGACAGTGTTGTACAGTATAGTATACAGTATACATGTAGCCTACATTAGAGCGCAAACGTACTGCCGTTTTCCAAACTCCAGCCTCTTCGCAATATCGGCTTTGTTTATGTAGTTTGCCTATAATAATGGAGCGCAGTGACCGACTGGCCTAAGCTAGGGTTTGTAAAACGGTCTGGTGAATAAACCGTGTACATGTACAATGTACACACACACGCATACATGTTCATGTAATTGCACGTGTGCGACAGGCCATGAGTTATCAAAATGGCGCCGATGATGATCAATGCTAAAGTTTTTCTCGTGTTTTTGCTTGCCTGTATTCGGGATAAAAGGGAACGATCGTCGGATTCCGAGCCCGGAGAGTTGAATACTAAATCGTGTGCTGAAGAGGCTCAGAAGACTGAAAAACAACCGATTGCGTCAACAAGACCACGCAACCCGTTGGCGTTTTTGGCAGTTTGTCAAACGAAGGCAACGGGCAATCGGATGTATTATCGGCGCGGTGGCCATCATTGCGAAGGGTTCACAAATATATCGCCTTGTCCGTGCCCGGCTAATGAGCACGGCCTGGACCTGTTACGAAAAAGGTCAATGTGAATAAACTAACACCGGAAGTGGCAGGTCAGTTGCGTTCCAACGGCACTTCATGGCTCATCGCCGCGGGGGGAGATCGTTATCTTTCGCTCAACTTAATCTAATCGGCCACTTTTGGGAAGTGTAAGTTACGCCATTTTGGTCGCGTAACTTACGCCGCGCGGGTGGATTAGAGCGTTCCAACGGACAGATTAACTTAGTATTTTTGGATTAGATTAACTTACGCCACCGTCTGAACGTACCCTTAGTTGAATTCAGTCGGCCCCAAATCATCCTGAGCCACGCAGTTTATATAACGGGCTCTTCTTGAATTATCGCCCTCAAACCTAGACTTGACCCAAGTCGGGATTCTGTGTCAACATTGCTCATGGGTGCACTTCCCTAATTGAAGGGAGAATTTCTCCGCCAGCTCATTAGCATGAAATGTGCCCCCCCCCCCCCCCCCACAGTTTCTTTTGAAAAAGGATGCCGTTTGGTGAAAGAAATGGTGGGATTGTGTAAATATAGCATAGGATCAACTCCCTGGTTTTTGAGCTTCAATCTGAGGGCAGACTTGACAAAATTACGGTTGAAAAATGAGTCCTAATTGCCCTAGAATGTGGAGGGATGCCATTTGTAAAATGGCTGCTTGCAGGCTCGGGAAGTATCACTTTTCGGGAGGTGAGTTTCTTTTGGTGTGAATATTAAAAAAAATTAATCGGCTAACCTAGGCCTACTAAAAATTGAAAAGAAATGGAAATATAAAGACCAAGACAATAATCTGATTGTTGTTTGAGAAACCCCAGTGATGTCGGTGTGCATGGAGCTTGGTCCTGAACATTGTTGATTTTACACTCTTTTCAATGGGACATGAATTAGGCCAATGCACCCTCATGGTCATCCACATCGTGCGCGCGCCACGCGTCACGTCCACTCAAATACATATAAACCTGTGTTTATATGTGTCTGTGCGTCCACGCCACAGACATAAATAACCTATAGACGGACAGCAGGGGGCGCCAGAGTGAAATTTCATGAACGCCGCCATTTTTAAAAAATCGTGGGCAAATTGTTTGGTAGGCATCATCACACAGTCGTTAGTCGACGGTCCGGTGGCGAGTTCCTCGAAGAAAAATAACACAGAGAAGGGTAATATGCAGCATTATTTTGTTTCTTTTATATATTAAAACAAACCTGATGAAGTTTATGCATGAACTTTAAACTTTAAACTTTAAACTTTAAAATTAATTTTTTTAATAATTATGAGATTGGTAAACAAACAAGGGAGTAAAAAAACAAAATAACTTGTAGAAGCTGTTGACAGGACTGCGAGCTTAAATAGATGAAACGGCCTTAAACTAGTTTTGCAATGGATCAAAGCATAGGGATCTTTTGTATTTGTTCAAGACAGTTCTTTAAGATTATCTTTGGATGGAAAATTCTCTCAAAAGTCATCAGAATGAAATAAACTTTAATTTGATGCGTGTCTCAAACACCTTGGATAGTTTGTTCTTTTCTTCAGAAGTGGTGCTTTTATCACTGGAGTCTTTGGGAGTTTATTTACTAGTCTACAACTTTAAACGTTGGCGTGTGTGCAAACGGTGCCCGCTTTAGTGACTCGACAACGTCTTGGCAATACATGTACATTGTGTAGGTGTACGCGACGACGTATTGTTTTTATTAGAAGAACACTGCATGCACTGAGTACTAAACGCTTTAATAATGGGGGGGGGGGGGGGGGGGGTGAAAACTCCCCCCCCCCAAAAAAAAAAAAAACAAACACCCCCAACAAAAAAGTCCGCCCCCAAACCCCCCCCCCAAAAAAAACCAAAAAAAAAACCCCCTTTACGGGCATGCTCATTGCGTCCCTAGTGCGTTCTGAACGTAATTGCAATCGCGTCCTGGCCCGACGGCTATAGATACCCAGCGCGTTTTTGCCAGTCCTCATTCGCGTTTGCCGCTTCAACCTGTACAGATCAACAGTTTCGATTTCGGAAATCTTCGAATTGTGGATCTGTACCGGTTGAAGCGGCAAACGCAAATGAGGACTGGCAAAAACGCGCTGGGTATTTATAGCCGTCGGGCCAGGACGCGATTGCAATTACGTTCAGAACGCACTAGGGACAAGATGAGGACGTGGCGAGAACGAGGTGAACTGTCTGGAAACGAAGTGGTCTTGTTAATAAATAGTTAGCATGAGTTTGGACGTATTAGGAACGAGGTAGAACAAGTTCAGAACGGGTTTAAACTGACTACAGACGGGCTTGGACTGCTTGGAAACGTTGTCCGCACGAGGTGAACGGGCAATTTTACCCGATCTGAACTGGATATCAACTACTGCGGACGGGTTAACCAGTTCGCGCCGGATGACGTATATAAACGCAAAGTTGTCCCCAAATTCACAACGGATGACGCATAAACAGCGAGCAAGGCCGGAAATGCGTGGGTGTGCTTCCCGGCACTATCGCCGGCCCGAACCCGCTTCGGATCGAGTTTCGGTAAAAATATCCCGCCCCTCGGCTCGGTGATGTTAAAATAGTCCCGGCGCGAACTAGACGAGATGGATATATTGAGGACTGTTTCTGAACGAAGTAGCATTGTATTTATGACATTATTTGGCCAAAGTTACACGTTCTACCCCCAGCACAGCCCGTTTTACAATTTTTTTAGGACGGGGCAGGACGTTTTGAGAACTAATTTGGTGTGACGGAGGCATTACGAGCATCATGCCTCAAAAGAGGAGTGAATTGGGAAGACGGGCCGTGGGAAAGCAGCCAGTACTACTACCTGAAGAGCCCGAAGCCCCGTCCCTATAGTGGATCGAAGTACGGCAATTCCGTTTGTAGTACGTCCATCTCGTTTTAAGTGCGTTGTCACTCCGTCTAATTGCAGAACGGGATGGCCGCCCGAAAATGTTGAGTAGGCTCGAAGTTCTAGAGCACCCTTCCCGTCTGAGCCCGTCCATCAAGTTCGTAAAAAGACCGTAAACAGTTGCTATACCGTTATTCCCGCCATGTACATGTACGTCGTATCCCATTGTACCCATAACAATAGAAGCGGGGAGTCATTACAAACTGTACACATCTGGCGTTTCTGTCACGAGCTGGAGGAGGCGTGTATACTACTTATGTTAGAATAATCATGTAGATCGTATGCCAGGCCTTATATTATGAATAACAATAAGCTAAGGTACAGTCTTTATTTAAAAATGTGTTTAATAAAATAATGCTATGAAAACTAGACACACAATCACTACAAATTATCGAACACAAGGTTGAGTACTCACCGGAGCAGTTGTAGTCTCATACACCCATGCCTCACTTAATATAATGGACGACAATGTATCGTCAACGCCACGGCAAAGCTGGCAATATTATTATAAACTTCAAGAGAAGCAATAAGATGCAAGGTGTGGTTGCATGAACGCCAAGCAGTCAAGTACTCTACCCATGCTTGCTTACTCTCCAAGAAGACTATTATATAATGTAAGGAATGCGAGTCCAAGCAGCGTGTTTGTGCAAAAAAGTAAAGCTGTCAAATTAGTGGAACCCACATACAATGCAAATGCCAATGATGTAATGCGATATCGCGATACAAAGTGAAGAACACAAGAGGGCGCTCGCATACGGTTCCACAAACTATACGGATAATATTTGCAAGTGCATGATTTATTTTTAGAAAATAACACAGACTATATATACACACGATACTTATACGGGGCCTGGCAGCATAATTCAGTAACAATTAAGTCTGGCTGGTCACAGTACTTTGCTCTACTAGTCTATGGTACATACATTTCGCTCCAGACGTCGACCCGGGGCCTGTACACACATACCTACATGTACACGCTTAAAACTAAATTGTTGAATCCACATTATATATTAGTACAGTGTGCGGTCAGTGACTACTCTTTAAAAGTTGGGATTTCAACCATTAAACTGATGAATTCAACACATTGAGTGTTGAATTAGTCAGTTTTATGTAAGGAATTCCAACTTTTAAAGAGTAGTCACTGACCGCACACTTATAAGATTGATTCAACACTTTAGTTTTAAGCGTGTAGATTGGCCGTGCTAGTAACAGGATTAAGCCAGGTGTTTCTCCTGTATGTTTTCTAACGTTGGGTCGGGCTGTTGTGCTGTCTTCGTCTTTCATTCATCAGTTGTCTTCAACACTTGAAGACCTGTACAGGGAGAAGGATGGTTACACAAATATACAGAGTGATGGTAGCCCTGGTGTTGACGCTGGCGAGTTTTGTCATCGCGTACATTTATTTCTACGATTCAGCCATGGTCCCTTTACAATGTAAGTCTTTGCCGTGTTTTTTTGTTTGGCATTTCAGTGAAACAGCTTTATCTTCAGTTACTATTATTATTGTTCGCTTTCACGCATAGTTGTTCGCTTTTTGTATAGCCTAACCTAGTCCGAGTAAGTCAGTAACGTTACTTATGTTAACGTTACTTACTTGAGTTAACGTAATTATATCCTCTACCTAGTCATGCTATATTCGGGCCATGGAGCTCCATGTTACGCACTACGCCTAAACAATATTTTTGGAATTAACCAGTCCTAAAATAATCGTGTATAGATCCGTGTGACCATGTACATGTACATTTATGTAGATCCGTATGATTAAGGTTTTATTTTTAAAGGTGTAACTTCTATACATGCTTTCATAGATTTTGATGCAGAAACTTCAAGTTGGATGCAGTGACCCTTGGGTGGGAACTGAGGTCAAAGGTCATGTAGGGGTCATTTAAGATCGGCATTTTAACATGCACAAAATCTGACCTAAAGCCTCTTTACACAGGATGACGACCTTTGTGCCTCCCTTGTGCGACCATAACACTTGCAAGGTCGCCATTGGAGGCTCAAAGCAGTCGCACAAAGGTCGCCGAGGAATTGGTTGCTCAGGGGTGGCTTAAAGGAGGCAGAAGAGAGGTTCAAGCATTGCCGTGGTTGCAGAGTGGAGGCATAGTGGTCGCCCAGTGTAGTCCATGAGCCAGCTAAATTGTCGGTACCATTTTGAGGGAATAATTCTAATATGATTTTTGCAATGGAGAGAAATAGGAAAAGTACAAAAAATATGATGGACCTTCTAAAACGGTAGCTTATGAGCCGGGCTCCGTCGAGACATCGTCACTCGCCGCCCAGACAACGTCCAATTTTGGTCGCTAGACTCCGTTCCCTGCCGCGGCCATTCGTCCCTTGCCGTCGTGTTGTCGCTGAAGGTCGTTCCCACCCGCCAGCGAATCTTGGTTTTCCTATTTTGCCGTCGCTTTGCCGCCAAAATTTTGTGCTTTTCACGTCCGTCGCCTTTCGCGGGGTCTTTGCCGCTTCTATGTGAGCCAGCCTTTAGCGGCGCGGTGAGTGTTGTTTAGCGGCGCGGTGAGTGTTGGTTAAACTTTTTAGGAGGTTTCACTCGTTTATTAATCCTTGGGTATTCAATTTCGCAGTGGGTATTGTTACGGCAGTCGACCATGTGGTTCTAATGTGGTTCCCATCTGGTTCAGTGCAACCAGACTATCGGTGGATAGTCTGGTTCCACGAGCCAAAGATCCCGATGATTATTTTCAAGTCAGGGAACCACACTGTTGACTGCGGTAACGATACCGATTACGTTTCAAATGTTATTGAAATATCATTTCAAGAAAGGGAAGAACCACTGGGTTGAAATAGTTTCAAGGCTGAGCCACAGATCCTGATATTGGATAGGCCTACTGCCAGGTCGAGGAACCAGATGGTCGACTTCTCATATAGACAGCGTTCAAATTTCCCAAACAGCCTCAGGGAACAGGCCTAATACTTAGCGTTACCTGGACAGATTCAGCAGAATAAACCTTATCGACATTCTCAATCCATCATTGGATTGGATGGTAAACACTCACCGCGCCGTTTTAGTGACCTAAAGACCTACTTCAACGGTTTTCAAAAGTTCTTATATTGAAGTCCTATTCAGAAGAGCTATGTCTAATGAAACATGAATATGTCAATATCTGAGGAGATATCTGTGCACGTTCTGAGGAGAAAAATTAAAAGTATATATAGCTATATAGTCATATAGCATATAGTTGTTATGCTGAGGATGTCACAGCTTTACCACAAATAATGCTTAAATTTCTGAAGTTGAATAACACTGTTCAGGAATAGGAAAACTCAGTTTGTCCTTGACACTACTTCCTTTCTGTCGTAGACCATAGGGTTTGTACACATGAACTTGGATGATGTTCGGTTATGGAATTCTTTACCAAATATACTTTTTAACTAATAATATTAGTAAAAGTGAGTTTTTAATTCATAATTATATATGTGCATAAATCGGTATGGCGGCAAACAAAAAAAACACCCGAAAGCAGTCGATTGAAATGTGCACACATTCTCTCACCGTGTTCTCTCAATTTGTTTCTCTTTAGAAATAATGACTAACGTATCTGCTGCAGTCTTAATGACCTCGCAATTTAAGGTCATTAAGACTGCAGCAGATACGTTCGTATCTGCTGCAGATACGTTCGTATCTGCTGCAGATACTCTTCGTAATTTACAAAACTATATTTAATATAGTTTTGTAATGCACATTAATGCTATGCGTTTTCTTAAAAGCAAAGCAAAGGCGATTTTAATTTCTTGAAAAGAAAGAAACTCTAAGTAACTCACATCGTATAAATATTTGTAGATTTAAATGTAGAAGCAGCAAACTACCAATTGTTATACTGAGAAATATACGGGGAATTGTTTTGTGTTTGCTGACGTTGCAGTATTATCCAGTGCTTATAATGTTATTATTTTTACTTTCAAAGACCTGATCTCCAACAAAGACCTGGCCACCAACAAAGACCTGATCACCAACAACGATACTCGGATACGTCCCGACAAAGACCCAATCACCAATATCAATACTCCGATGCATCCCAACAACCAGAACGAGAAAACGTTCGACATCGTCATCATCGGGTCGGGGCCCACTGCGCTGGGAGCGGCCCAGCGACTCCACGAACTTCGCCATCACTACCCCAAAACCACGGTAACTATTATAGAGCAACAGGACAAACCAGGTGGCCTTGCTTCATCAGAACGGGACGACAAGGGTTTTCTTTGGGATATGGGAGGCCACGTCGTCTTCTCTCATTACGATTACTTCGACAAAACGCTGGACCGCGCAGTAGCTGATTGGAATCATCTGGTCCGGGCCGCAAACGCCTTCATGATGGGATCCGACCGTAAAAGAAGATTCATTCCCTACCCAGTTCAAAACAATTTAGAGGTCATGGACAAGGTGGACCAACAGAAATGCCTTGCGGGCCTCGAGAAGATCACTGCCAACTCTAGCAAGGAAAAGCCCGCGAATTTTGACCAGTGGCTACTGCAGAATTTCGGAATTGGTCTGTGCGAAGTGTTTATGCGTAAGTATAACAAGAAAGTGTGGACCGTTGAGACGACTGAGATGAACGCCGTGTGGGTTGGGGAACGCGTTGCCGTCCCGGACAAAAACAAAATCAAAGCAAAGATCAAAGCGTATGACAACGGGACTAGGGTGCAGGATTCGGGGTGGGGACCAAATCGGTTCTTCCGATTTCCCAGATATAATGGCACCGGTGGTATATGGCAAGGTGTAGCCAACCTTCTCCCCCGGGAGTGGTTTCAATTCCGCACAAAGGTGACGGGGGTAGATTTAGATTCGAAGCGATTGTTCCTTGCCAAAGGAGAATCGAGATACGAACTGTCTTACAAAAAACTGATATCTACCCAACCGTTGGATCTATTTGTAAACATGTTGGTTGGTAAGACTAAGAATGACAAATTGGGTCAAATGAAAGAACTTGTATCCGGACTTGTATACTCGCATACTCATGTCATAGGCATCGGGCTTTTGGGTCAACCACCCAGGACACTGTCGGACAAGACCTGGATGTATTTTCCCGACTCCGATTCGCCGTTCTACCGTGTTACAGTCTTCTCAAACTATTCGGATGATCACGTGCCAAAGGCAGGTGCTTATTGGTCACTTATGTGCGAGGCGGCAGAGCCCAAGAATGCGACAAATCCAAAAGATTGGACAGAGGAGAACGTTGTTGCAGCCACGGTGAAGGCACTGATAACATACGGATTCATCACTCAAGAGATGATAGTCTCGAAATACTACCGACGTCTAGATCACGGCTATCCAGTCCCTCACCTAAAACGAGAAAAGATTCTTGACATTGTTCAGCCGTGGCTGGCGACGCACGACATCTACTCCCGTGGTCGTTTTGGTGGTTGGCGGTACGAGGTCGCAAACCAAGACCATTCTTTCATGCAAGGCGTTGAGGTTGTTGACCAGATTCTGAGGGGGATACCGGAAGAAACCTACCCAAATCCGAATCTAGTGAACTCGCGCAAGAACAGGGGCCGCTTCCTGGACCAGCCCTTGGAGTACGAGTTTGTCATTGCGCATTACAACGAGAATCTGGATTGGTTGAAGCCTATCGCAAACCGCAGTCACGTTTACCACAAAGGACCAAACATGCAGCCGCCTTTTGCAGTCAGCAAATGGGAGACGCTGCCCAACTGGGGCCGGGAATCGCATACCTATCTGCATCATATCATACATAATTACGACAACTTGAAGAATATTACTGTATTTCTCCAGGGGCACGGCCCGCGGCGTGATAGAGGCTTTTGCTTTCCACAGCCCATAGATTTCGTGAATAACGCCTTAAAACAAATATTTTGCAAACCAAGTGGTATAACGAAGGATTGGAATGGGCTGAGATACATGGGCAGGATGCGAGAGTTAATTAAATCTGGGGCACTGCGTAAGTCTAACATAACCCTGGGGGACTTGTACACTGCCATGTTTAACAACCCACACCCCCCTTCCCTGCCAATATGTTTGAAGGGTTGTTTTTCGGGAACTAGGAATAATATCCGGAAGCGCCCAAAACGTTTTTACCAGAAACTAATAAGATATGTTGACTTTCATCCAGACCCCGAAGAAGGTCATTACATAGAGAGACTATGGTCCGCCATAGTTAAAGGCTAGCCTATTGTTACATTGTACATGTACAAACAATGTACATGTACGTATAAAAAGCTGTTTAGTTGGTACATTTACTGCTAGGTTTATTCACTGAAGTTGTTGCTCTCATGTTTGGTCGTGAGTTTAACTACCATCAGTGGCAGCGTCGAAAATTTTTCCTGTGCACGCATTTTCAGCTCAAAAAATCAGGGGAAAGTGGACAGGGAATGCCTCAGATTGCACCACAGAGCATCTAGAATCCAAAACTTCCCGGAGCCCTTCAGCGGGCCCCGGCCCGGACCACACACCGTAATAAGAGCTCCGCGCTCGTAGTGTCTGCCCCCCTATTTGTTGTCTTCCTCAAATTGCCACTCTAACTTTGAAAGTCTCGTGCTGCCGCTGATCGGCATTCAAATAGTGGACGTAGAACAATATACGGCTATAAAGCTCAGGATTGATAAAAAAGTCAACGATTAAAAATCGTGTACAAAACTTATGGGAGGCGTGCGTTCCAAAAATGCATGGGAGGAATAACAGGGGGCTCACAATGGAAGGTGTTTGTTACAAGCTAGGTGCATCAAAACGCGTTGTTGCAATAGCTGAATGAGAATAAAAGATGGACTACAACGGAATAATGATAAAGGCTGTGTTGCTGTTTTTTGTTCGAGAAATGTATAATGATTACTAATATATCATTAGTATTCAATAAATCTTGTTCCTTCATGCAAAAAAACAACAAAATTGATCGGCGTTCTACGACCCAGAAAAACTCAGTTTCAGCAAAAGCCCTTAACTCATGAATAATTCATACTTTGTGTGTGACGTACTACCCATGAAAACGCATATTATGGTGGCCCTGAAGGGACTCCGCAGATCGTGAATATCGACGTCAAATTTGACGTCAATATTCGCGACTTTTTTGGAAAGTCGTGAATATTGACGTCAAATTTGACGTCGATATTCGCGATCTGCGAACACAACATAAACAAGGTCCGATAATAAATTTAATGTGTAAGTTTTCGTTGTAGTCCATCTTTAAGCATCCCCGCCAAGGTTGATTCTTGGCGCAATTAAAAATGTGAACAGAAATTAAGATGACAGAATATTGTTATTCTAGAATATAATTAAAACGGCAGGTTAGTTGTCGAGTGCCTCTATAAGATTTTGAGAATATTTTGTGCTTTAAATGAAAACAAAACTGGACAAATGACAAAAGTAATGGTCTATTACCCTACCTTTTAATACGAAGACTTGTACAATGTGCAAATATTTGGAATAATCTGTCCAAATAATTGCGAACATTGGACTCATTAAGCACATTTAAATCGAAGCTCCGACATGTCACCCGTGAAATATTATGCCAATTGCGCTGATCTACGGAGTTATAACTTGGTTGCCACTATAGTGTGGAGCCGGATAGGAATTTTCCTCTTCTCTTTTTTCCCCCAAACATTTTTTTTTTGGCGGGTTTTTCGCTTATCTCGTAAATCAGAATTAGTATCAATATTTTGGATTCCTGTAAATATCCTTGTACGTCTGTAAATATTATGTTTGTAACTTTCTGTGAATGTTGTTGTATTTATATGTAGGCCTACTGTTATTTTATTTAATAGTGTATGCAGGGCCCCAGTGAAGACCAGTTTTAAACTGTTTGGGCACACCCTGGGTAAAGAAATGGAAAAAATAAATAAATAAATGTGTCCATAACGTTAAAACATGAACTTTTGTTCAGTCTAGTTACAAATCCTAACCTTTCAAATTTAGTGAGAAGGTTCTTGGTGAAAGTAATAATGTGTGGCTTGCAAATAACAAACTTTGATGGGTTTTGCGTTTTGGGACTATATCTTGTAATATTTATCTGCAATTTGTACAGTTTTCTTTTACGGAATTATATGTATGGTGTTTTTTGGAATCGAAATTGTATCCTCTAGTCTTATGGACTTGTAACTAGGCCTAAGTGTTTTTTCAGCTGTCTTTTAAAAATTACAGAATTAGCAATTATCTTGAATTACTTAAAGGGATCGTATACGCTTGGTAATTGGAACCCACTGTTAACGTTAAAACATGAACTTTTGTTCAGTCTAGTTACAAATCCTAACCTTTCAAATTTAGTGAGAAGGTTCTTGGTGAAAGTAATAATGTGTGGCTTGCAAATAACAAACTTTGATGGGTTTTGCGTTTTGGGACTATATCTTGTAATATTTATCTGCAATTTGTACAGTTTTCTTTTACGGAATTATATGTATGGTGTTTTTTGGAATCGAAATTGTATCCTCTAGTCTTATGGACTTGTAACTAGGCCTAAGTGTTTTTTCAGCTGTCTTTTAAAAATTACAGAATTAGCAATTATCTTGAATTACTTAAAGGGATCGTATACGCTTGGTAATTGGAACCCACTGTTAACGTTAAAACATGAACTTTTGTTCAGTCTAGTTACAAATCCTAACCTTTCAAATTTAGTGAGAAGGTTCTTGGTGAAAGTAATAATGTGTGGCTTGCAAATAACAAACTTTGATGGGTTTTGCGTTTTGGGACTATATCTTGTAATATTTATCTGCAATTTGTACAGTTTTCTTTTACGGAATTATATGTATGGTGTTTTTTGGAATCGAAATTGTATCCTCTAGTCTTATGGACTTGTAACTAGGCCTAAGTGTTTTTTCAGCTGTCTTTTAAAAATTACAGAATTAGCAATTATCTTGAATTACTTAAAGGGATCGTATACGTTTGGTAATTGGAACCTACTGTTTGTTTCAATCCTATATAGTTTTAGATATATACCATAAAACTAACCTGTACTAATTCAAAAAGTGGTAGCGATTTTTGCGATATTGCCAAAAATCTGGAGCGGTTATGTTCACGCAGGAAGAATAATCTGCATTGGAATACACAATCTGAGAAACGTCACTGCAGTGTACGCTTCTCATAATCAAAATTGTTGGGGATAAAAGTTATATATTTTTCCATAACTGCAGTACTTCCAAGTGAAAAGTTTCTAAAAATGCATTATACTATCAAAAGCTGCTGTACTTCTTACCAAGTAAGTTTTTATTGCCATTAATTTTTGGAGTAATTACCAAACGTATAAGATCCCTTTAAACATGTCGTGCATAATCTTCAAGCGTATTCTCGTATAAACAGGTCAAAAGAAATAAGTCCCCCCTGGGAAATTTGCTTTTTTCTGGAAGACAGTTAGTCTCCTTAACCTTTTACAAAAATGTAGTCTGAAATGTTACACATTTATTGTGCAATAAAGTTTCACCCATTGCAACAGTTAACCTTCGCCTTGAAATGCTGCCATTTATTAAAATGTGATGACCAATAAAAAATGACACTTTCATGCATAGCGGTGGACAAATTGTTTGTGCACAATCAATATGGCCATGTTTGAATTGCTGGCTTTGGCTGTGACTTCGGCCGTTGCTAAAGCTGTTGCTAAGGCCGGACAATGACCGCTCATAGCAACAGCATAGCAACGGCCAAAGTCACAGATTTGCCCTGGGAAACTAAATATAAGTAGAATAACAAGCAATGGAAGGCATTTTGAAAATTTCGAAAATTGCTTGTTATTCTAACTATTAAAAATGGTGGGTGGCATGGCTTGTGCGTAAAGCGCTCGCCTCTCATCAATGTGGCCCGGGTTCGATTCCCGGCCCAGACCATAATGTGAGTAGAGTTGTGCGTTGGTTCTCTCCTGTGCCACGAGGGTTTTGCTCCGGGTCCTCCGGTTTTCCTCCATCTGGACAAATCAAACACTTTCGATCTCAGGATGTGCTCCGTAGTCATATAATTATGAGTAGTCCAGGAAAAATAAGTTTTGACCTCAAACAAATTGCAACAAAATGTTTTTCACCACAGTGCACTTCTAAAAGGTTCCTAGAATGACATACTAAAAATCTACAAAAATCCAAGTGGTGGAAATATGTCTAATTTGCATAAATCGTTAATCCCTGCCATGTAATATGTTTATTCCCATATTTGGGTATATATTTTATTTTTATTTTTTGAAAAGTTTATTTTGGTGATTCTACTTACATATCCTTACTTGAATAACATTTGCTAAAGCATATAAGTGACTGAATAATTATGAGAACACAGTAATTATCCAAAATGACAACTTTGTGACCCTATAAATGTGCGCACATTACACTGTCTCCAGATATCATCAAGTAGTCAGTATTAGTGAGCTTCAAATTCACCAAGTTGCTTACTGGCACAGTTATCATATTAAAACCTTATGAAAAATCATATGAACAATAATAACATTGTGATATTTAGCCCAGAAAACAAAAACTGGGGGGAAATGGTGTGTCTATAAATTGGGCTTAAAAGTAGTTAAAGGGTTGCCTAACATGGAAGACTTGAACAAGTTCAAGGAAATCCCCAAAATACATTTTAACGTAGATATGATTATTGTAAGCAACAACAACAACAACTTGTTCAAGTCTCTCACCTTAGGCAACCCTTCACCTACTTGTTAGCCCAATTTAGGGACACATCATTTTTTCCAGGTTTTTGTTTGCTGGGCTAAATATCACAATGTTATCATTGTTCATATGATTTTCCATAAGGTTGTAATAGGATAACTGTGCCAGTAAGCAACTTGGTGAATTTGAAGCACTTCAATACTTACTACTTGATGATATCTGGAGACAAGGTAAATTGCGTGCAAATGATAGGGTATAATTGTAGTAATTTTGGACCATTACTATATTTTCATAATTATTTAGTCACTTACATGCTTTAGAAAATGTTATTGAAGTAAGGATGTTTAAGTATAATCGCCAAAATAAACTTTTCAAAATATAAAAATAAAAATAAAATTTATACCCAAATATGGGAATATAAACATATTACACGGCAGGGATTAACGATTTATGCAAATTAGACATATTTGCACCACTTGGATTTTTGTAGATTTTTAGTATGTCATTCTAGGGACCTTATAGAAGTGCACTGTGGTGAAAAAACATTTGTTGCAATTTGTTTGAGGTCAACAAAACAAAATTATGTATTTTGCCTGGACTAGAGGTCGATGTGGCCGACTGCCAGAGGCGCCTTTATAGTACGTGCCAGCGGCGCCCTTTGCAATTCAGCACACCAGCTGTGAGTAAGGAGGATTAGCCTCCCCCATTATTATATGTTTGTAAAGGTTTGGGAGCCCTATAGCAACATATCTTTCTCATGGCATACTAATTACTATATGATGATGATCATGATGATGATCATGATGATGATCATGATGATGATCATGATGATGATCATGATGATGATCATGATGATGATCATGATCATGCATTTGTAAAGCGCCATCTATCTAGCTGCCTATTCCGAGGCGCTGCCAGGAACACCGGGGCGAACCCCTTCTCTTAGCGAAGAGTGTTACTGGGTTCTTTTACGTGCATTACACAACGCACGGGACCTACAGCTTTACGTCCCATCCGCAGGACGAAGCAATAGTGGTTTAATTGCCTTGCTTAAGGACACACGTGTCGACACCGGCACTCGAACCCACGCTCTGCGGAACAGAAAAACGAGTTCTTAACCGCCCGACCACGACACTCCACACGTAATAATTGTGTACCAAATTCAATGCTTTTATCTATACCCAGCACGATATGTGGCAGAGGGGTATCCCCCTCTTATCCCTATTAGTCCGGGAGCCCAGCCAGGTTTAATCATAATTTTGAGTGCAAAAGGTTTGAAGCGTGGGATATGTAGGGGTGACTGGGACAACTGCAAAATGTGTTTTCTTAAGTTTGGCGAGTGGTGCGTTGGGAGGGGGGAGCCCCTGACAGACCCCCAAAAATTCGATTTAATCATAATCTTGAGTGCAAACATAATTTCTTCATAGGTCGAAAGTTTATCGTGTACTGAATAGGATTTGTATACTTAAG
Source organism: Crossaster papposus (assembly GCA_037893245.1). NCBI lineage: Eukaryota > Metazoa > Echinodermata > Asteroidea > Velatida > Solasteridae > Crossaster > Crossaster papposus. Next base: position 86,909 of record JBAIAA010000918.1, on the reverse strand, counting down.
AAAAATATAATTGGTGCTAAGTACATTTAAGAAGGTCTTTAATTAGTGCTAATTACACGTTTGATCATAATTTTGAGTGCAAGGATAAAACAAGTGTCAATGTGTAGCTGACACCTTGCTGGAGTAAAATCTGCCACTTAAGAAAGTTTCAAGTGGTGCCATCCCTAATTAAGAAAGGGTCAAAGGTCATCAAACACTAATAATTATAACGTTGAGTGCAACTAGCATTTATGTGTATATCAACAGATTATCATAGACCGATCACTGATCACAAGCTTAAGAACATGATATATAGTGCAGTCTAATTAAGAAGGTCTGTAATTAGTGCTAATTACACGTTTAATGTGTAGCTGACACCTTGCTGGAGCCAAATCCGCCACTTAAGAAAGTTTCAAGTGGTGCCATCCCTAATTAAGAAAGGGTCAAAGGTCATTAAAACTAAAAGTCAATAAACACCGATAATTATAATGTTGTGTGCAACTTGCATTTTTATGTGGATCAGCCGTTTATTATGGACCAATCACTGATTACACGGCGCAATGTCCGATCAAAATGTCTGATTAATAAATGATAATTAATAAATGATAATTGAAATCATAAAATGAGCGTCAACGTGTACATGTACTTTACCAAACACAGGAATAAAACCCACCACATAAGAAATATCACAAACAGTCATTAAGTTGATTGCAATTGCCTGTACCCCCTCAAAAACGAATGGGTGTAAATATGAAATACGTTAAAATTAGGGAATATGAGATCACCGGAGCTTATAATAATAGGAACATAACCTTTTAGTAGTTTTTTAGCTTTACAAGATTTGCATTAAAGTAGACAACAGTCAATATTGAGAACTTTATTGTAATGATATCATTAACATTGGCTGATGAGCTGCTTTGGAGTAAGTTACGTTACGTTGTGCTTAGTACAGTGGCTCGATAGCGAAATTCCTAAACTTATGCAGCAGCGTGATCGTGTACACAAAATTGCAAAGCGCACAGGCTCACAAATCCATTGGGATTCATACAAAGACCTGCGACACAATGTTAACTAATGCAATCAGCCATAGAAGAATTCAAAAGCAATTCACCTATGATGTGGAAAACTCTGCAGGAGGTACTCCCTAATGAGCAGACAACTGAACTGTACCAAATTCGATTACTTCCCCCAAATGGTGAAATATTGACGATTCCGCCGACATTGCTGATACATTAAATAAACACTTTTTAACAATCGGCAAGCGTACTGCTGGTAATTACTTTTTGCGTGAACTTGAAATAGTGAACTTGAAAAAATTACCCTTTGTGGGAACTTGAAATAGATGACAATACTACCTTTTAGTCAACATTGGATATTTTCTGCCTTGTACCAATAAGCATACATTTAGTTTTGGTGGCGTTTAATGCTATAGCTTGTTTCTTACGTACCAGTTGGGAAAACTATAACAGCTGTGTTTAAGCTGCTTTCTATTATATTAATGTTTGAGGATCTACACGTTAATGTGGAGTCATCAGCTTACATAAATAAGTTGCAGTTTGGGGATATACAAAATGGAAGATCACTAGTATAAACAATGAATAAAAGTGGACCGAGTATCGACCCCTGCGGAAAACCAGTGTTTACGGACAGGAAATTTGATATTTACAGACTGACTACGATCACTTAGGTATGACTTTAATAAACCAATTGATTACAGAAAATGACAGGTTCATCTTCTCGTGTCTCTAGTAATATGCCATGATTAACACAATCAAATATCTTACTGAGATCTATAAACACACTGCCTGTGCCTGTAATTTCTCTATTCTCCATGGCCTCAAAAGACTTGTTTATTAAGTCGTGTATGGTGCTTTCAGTTGAGTGCAGGGGTCTAAATTCTGATTGGCAACTAGGAATCAGAATGTTTTCATCAAGGTATATACCGATGTGTGCACCTATCTTTCAAAAATCTTAGAGATGATTAGCAGTATAGAAATAGGCCGATAGTTACCTGTACTACATTTATATCCTCCCTTGTTAATTGGTGTTACTAATGCATGTTTCCAATTTTTAGGGTATCGCTCACATCTTATAGACATGTTAAAAATACAAGTTGAATATTTAATGATATAAGGTGAAGCAATTTTGATCATTTTAACACTAATTTCATCCATAGATAGATGATATTTGCTTTTGAACAAACTCTTCCGTAACATTAGGTACAGTACTATGCATTCTTTATGAAGAGAATAATTGATAAAGGCGTCAGTATTGTCATCTATTTCAAGTTCACGCAAAAAGTAATTACTAGCAGTACGCTTACCGATTGTTAAAAAGTGTTTATATGTATCAGCAATGTCGGCGGAATCGTCAATATTTCACCATTTGGGGGAAGTAATCGAATTTGGTACAGTTCCGTTGTCTGCTCATTAGGGAGTACCTCCTGCAGAGTTTTCTACATCATAGGTGAATTTCTTTTGATTTCTTCTATGGTGGATGTGCGAATGTTCACTCTTTTTACTGCGGATTGCATTAGTTAACATTGTGCCGCAGGTCTTTGTATGAATCCCAATGGATTTGTGAGCCTGTGCGCTTTGCAATTTTGTGTACACGATCACGCTGCTGCATAAGTTTAGGAATTTCGCTATCGAGCCACTGTACTAAGCACAACGTAACGTAACTTACTCCAAAGCAGCACATCAGCCAATGTTAATGATATCATTACAATAAAGTTCTCAATATTGACTGTTGTCTACTTTAATGCAAATCTTGTAAAGCTAAACAACTACTAAAAGGTTATGTTCCTATTACTATAAGCTCCGGTGATCTCATATTCCCTAATTTTAACGTATTTCATATTTACACCCATTCGTTTTTGAGGGGGTACAGGCAATTGCAATCAACTTAATGACTGTTTGTGATATTTCTTATGTGGTGGGTTTTATTCCTGTGTTTGGTAAAGTACATGTACACGTTGACGCTCATTTTATGATTTCAATTATCATTTATTAATTATCATTTATTAATCAGACATTTTGATCGGACATTACGCCGTGTAATCAGTGATTGGTCCATAATAAACGGTTGATCCACATAGAAATGCAAGTATCGGTGTTTATTGACTTTTAGTTTTAATGACCTTTGACCCTTTCTTAATTAGGGATGGCACCACTTGAAACTTTCTTAAGTGGCGGATTTGGCTCCAGCAAGGTGTCAGCTACACATTAAACGTGTAATTAGCACTAATTACAGACCTTCTTAATTAGACTTTGCACTATATATCATGTTCTTAAGCTTGTGATCAGTGATCGGTCTATGATAATCTGTTGATATACACATAAATGCTAGTTGCACTCAACGTTATAATTATTAGTGTTTAATGACTTGTGATGACCTTTGACCCTTTCTTAATTAGGGATGGCACCACTTGAAACTTTCTTAAGTAGCGAATTTTACTCCAGCAAGGTGTCAGCTACACATTGACACTTGTTTTATCCTTGCACTCAAAATTATGATCAAACGTGTAATTAGCACTAATTAAAGACCTTCTTAAATGTACTTAGCACCAATTATATTTTTCTTAAGTATACAAATCTTATTCAGTACACGATAAAATTTCGACCTATGAAGAAATTATGTTTGCACTCAAGATTATGATTAAATCGAATTTTTGGGGGTCCGTCAGGGGCTCCCCCCTCCCAACGCACCACTCGCCAAACTTAAGAAAACACATTTTGCAGTTGTCCCAGTCACCCCTACATATCCCACGCTTCAAACCTTTTGCACTCAAAATTATGATTAAACCTGGCTGGGCTCCCGGACTATATACATTATGTAGGCCCGCCCCGCTCGGGGTGGGTTTCAATTCTGTTAGAAAGGATGAAATTACAGATGCATCATTAATTGTTTTGCAGAGCTGCTAGTAAAATTAGTTTATTTGGTTGTGCTTCTCATCCAAGAAAAGCTTAATCAATTATACAAGAGTTACTTAAAATAAAACAATGTTATAAAACAAACTTCGGATCTAATTTAATAGTCTAAATTGAAAAGTTGGATAATCAAATCTCTTTAAAATGTAAATACCAAAGCATCAGTCTGGGGCCTCCTTAATAATTATTCACAAGAAAAAAAGTGTCCTTGTTCCTATAGGTTTATAATCCAAAGTTCTTGGATCTTTGTAAGAGATAATAAAAGATCAAGTAATATCCTAGAAATGCATCTCAAATCTCTAACAGTACTGCTTCTTCTACGTTCTTCCATGGAGGAATAATCTGGTTTATTCCTCCATGGTTCTTCCTCATTTAGTTATAAAACGTACTACTACTTGCAATCACTTCTAACGAATGGCTAAACTTCTTTATCCTCTCTACCATCAGTGGTATCCTTTCTTAAAGTACTCATAATTCTTCACTTTTAGCTTAAAGATTTTACAGGAAATACAAATAGTTTCAAGTTTATAAATCAATACAATTATGTTTAAAATGTTGGAAAAAATGAAATGAACATACCTGTTAGAAAGAATGGCTTGAGACGCACACTGGGACCATGCTGGGACCATGGGGTGTGGAAGTTTCTGTGTGCCTAAACCAATCAGAGGAGAGTGACCATGGCAACTGGGTCACTGTCCAGCTGTACAGGCTATATAGGATGTGCCAACAGGAAAGATTAATTTTTTTAGGGGGGGTGGTATTTGTCTAGACCTTTCTAGGGGTGCACTATCCTAATTCAAGCCCCATTGAAAACAGTGTAAAATCAACAAAGTTTAGGGCCAAGTTTCATGCAAACCAACATCACCGGGGTTTATCAAACAACAATCAGATTATTGTCTTGGCCTTTATCTTTCCATTTCTTTTCAATTTTGGGTGGGTTAGCAGATTACATTTTTTAATATTCACACCAAAAGAAACTCACCTCCCAAAAAGTGATACTTTCCCAGCCTGCACGCAGCCAATTTACAAATGGCATCCCTCCACGTTCTAGGGCAGTTAGGACCCATTTTCGACCGTAATTTTGTCAAGTCTGCCCCCAGATTGAAGCTCAGAATCCAGGGAGTTGATCCCATGCTATATTTACACAATCCCACCATTTCTTTTACCAAACGGCCTCCTTTTTCAAACGAAATTGTGGGGGGGGGGGGGGGGGGCACATTTTATGCTAATGAGACCGCGGAGAAATTCTCCCTTCAATTAGGGTAGTGCACCCCTAGAGGGGCTCTACAATTATTATACACATCACTCAACACTATTTTTACCTAACACAGCCCCCCCCCCCCCCTTGAAACCTAAAAAGAATTCCTGAGATTCCGGGAACACAATGGTCAACACAAAAGAGGGGGGGGGGGGGTGGGGGGGGGGGGTGGGCGGGGGGGGGGGGGGGAGGGGTGGGGGGGGGGGGGGGGGGGGTTCTCTGCCACATATCGTGCTTCATACGCTTTTATCAATTGATTGAAAAAACAAAAAAATAACGATCTGCCCGACTAGCTAACAAATAATATTTACCAACATCCATGATCGGTTATGCAAATGTTCGAAGTGTATGGTATGGAACACCGGCTGTAAAAATAAAAAAGCAGACCATTGTTAATTCTGGTTTGCTATAGTATCCAATTATAATACGCACGGGACTGTAGTGGGGTAGACAGGGGAACTATTTGGAAGAATTATGCCTTTGATCATAAACAAGCATGAGAGTTGACACAGAATATGCAATGAGACGGATATTGGGCCATTGCAGATATGTTCTTTGAACAAAATATTGGCAGAATAGAAACAAGCAATTGAAGCCAATTTCAAAATTGCTTGCGATGGCCTATATATATATCTTTCTCACGACATACTCGGATTGTGTGTCTTGTATCATCAAAGTAAAAATCTGCCGGAAAACAAACACTACAAGAACCTTTGCAAGGTTTAGTTTTGGTTGCGTTTGGTTTGAGTTAGCTTAAAGATTGTACAGGAAATACAAATAGTTTCAAGTTTATAATATCCGCTTTGAGGGACCTCCTTTGGACTTAGACGTTTTTACGCAATCCCCTATCAATTTGCGTTGCGTGTGTGCTTGTTCCACCCCCGGCCCACCGCGTATCCGCGTATCCGCTTTTGGGGACCTCCTTTGGACTTAGCGAATTAGATAATAAAGGAAATAAAAGAAGGGAACAATAGCGAGTCACCGGGAGCATAGCTAGATCCAGCTGGGTGTGATAGGGGATTGCGATGACGTCATCATGACGAATTTCTTCAGGACCATCTGTGGGTGGTGGTCTAAGTCTGAAGTCTGTCAGATTTACCAAAGTGTACCCGGAGAAGACAAACGTGTACAAACCCTATAAAGAGAGTCAGGGAAAAGAGAGAGAAAAAAAACTAGAAATGTGTTTTAGTCCGGGAGCATCTCCACAGAAAAAAAGTCCCGTGGGATTTTTTGTATGAAAGGAAGCCACCCATCCAAATGTCCCAAGGGCATCCCAAAGAACAATAAAAAACATGTTGGCAGTCTGAAATCCCTAGCAGATAAAAATTGTGAAGGAAAAACGGAAAACAACAACATTTTACTTGGTAGACCTTTTTTATTTTTAGGGGTAGGTCCATGTTGGTATAGAGGGCACTTCAAAAAAATAATATTGTTGAGGTGATGAACAACTGAGTGAAGAACCAAGAACAAGCATGTAATGTTTATTATAGACCAAACTTTTTTTGGTCGAAATCGGTTCATAATATAAGAAAATATGAATAAATCCTAAAACATTTTTGGAAATTAACCATACATTTTTTAGGTCAAATAATTAAATTTACCAAACATCACATTCACTATGATTCAATCTTTTGATCAATTATGGTTGACAATTGAGGTGTCTTGAGGGCGCCTTCTTATGTTAACAACTGCTTTTTAATTAAAACAGCCCTGTTTCTTAGCCGTTTGTGAAATTTTCTACTTCTACCATTCAAACATAATTGAATTATAACTACTCGTTTTAACGATAACTGATAAGTTTTAGTTCCTACAATTATTTGACCCAAACTATAAACTATCGCTTTAACGATAAACCATTTCTAGATACATAATTATATACAGAGGATATTTTAACATATTTCAGCTATAATAATGTCATCATTATAATAACAAACCAACCAATGCAACTTTAAATAATTATTACCTTGTAATATTTGCAAGATAGTAGATTACTAAAATAATAAGTATGCGATGCCAAAGGTGTACAGAGGGGGGGTAGGGGGGGGGGGGGGGGGGGGGGGCGAGGGGGGGGGGGGGGGGGGGGGGAGGGGGGGGGGGGGGGTGGTGTTTGACACCCTCTTTTAGCGAACAATTACTTGTTATAGGTATTCAAACACACCCAAACTACCGGCCAGTGAATGAAGCTAAAACACCCCCGTTGAAACCTGGGTATGTTTATGTGCTATGTTTTGTTGAAGTTGTTGCAATGGTGTAGTTGTATGGTACCAGTAATAATATCTGGAATTGCCCGGGTTTATAAAGCAAAGCGACTTGGTTACAAATAAAATCATATATTTGTAGACTAGTCAACTGAAATTAACAATATCTTTGAAAAGTCCCGTGGGACTTTAGGTATATCTCAACTATCTTCAAAATATCTCAAGGGCGCCCCAATAACATACAGATACAGGATATGTTGACATATTTTACCTAGCCTTGCAGAGGAACTCTTCGAGACCATCATATAGCATTTCGGCCTTAGCATGGTTCCTAGAAAAGTAGCACATAAACATAAATTTGTTTCTTTCTGATATCCCGCAATTAGCAACAAACAATATTATTATGTTTGGAGTGGCAGTTCCTGACAGCACACTTGTCACTCCTTTTATTTGTCTTTTTAAACATTTCTCCAATACAGAAATCCGTAAGTCATTCTGATTGATACGGTAAGACCAACCATTTTTCATTATTAATAATTATACAACATAACACGCATGTAATCGGTCCAATATACCGGACACATCCGCTACCAATCCCGTAGCGGGCCTGTGTATCAAGTTCTAAAACATCAGCACGCACGAAACCCCTACGCTTGCCTATAGATAAAACAACCTGGCCCTGTGGGGGAAAAACAAACTACAAACAAAAAACAGACTTGTCTAGTCTGGGAGTAGGCATGACTCAAACTGCCAAGGTCACTCAAACTATTGCAATCCTACTACACATGTAACCTGTGAAGAATAATGTAAAGTAACCTCGGCGTGTGTCAGGAAGCCGAATAACAAACCGCAAGAATACAACACTTATATAACCTGCCTGAGCAACGCTTGGTTTCCCAGGCAGGTTATACCCCATTCTAATTGCTTACGAAGCGAAAGGAAAGTGTTTCTGTTCTAACAAAAGACCGAAAAGAAACACATTTCTATAATAAACATTACATGCTTGTTCTGGATTCTTCACTTAGTTGTTCATCACCTCACACAAATATTATTTTTTGAAGTGCCCTCTATACCAACATGGACCTACCCCTAAAAATAAAAAAGGTCTACCAAGTAAATGTTGTTGTTTTCCGTTTTTCCTTCACAATTTTTACCTGCCAGGGATTTCAGACTGCCAACATATTTGTTATTGTTCTTTGGGATGCCCTTGAGACATTTGGATGGGTGGCTTGCTTTCATACAAAAAATCCCACAGAAATGTTCAGGCTCCTTGACTATTTGTCGAGTTGACAAATACACGGAAAACAAACGCTATATACAAAAGCTTAAATCATTGCACCTTTGGTGCAAGGTTTGAATTTTGTTGCGTTTGGTTCGATTTTAAAAATGTTATGTTAATTATTGTTATAATCTGATATTTTATTACAAATTATATACCATTTGGATTTTGTGTTATAGTTTTTTACTAATAACTTAAATGACTTTTTAATATCATTTTCTTTTGTTAATTTGTCTTTGTCAATTTATATTATGTAATTGTCTAAAGCTTTTGTACCTCCGAGCATAGCGCTATTAACGTTTAATAGCTCCATGCTCCGAGCGATGCGAATAATATCTTTACTTTTATCATATACAGACCACCTGAATTTGGAAGTTGCTGGTTTTGTAATAATTATTTAGTTCAATCTCTATGTGTGAGGATATACAAAAGTCATGGTTTTAGAAACAAAAAGCATTTTCTCGGGTTTCTTTTGTTCACATTATACGTTTTGAATATATTTTCAGGTAACTAGATTCATGAACAGATGTTTGCTATAGAGTTGCTTAACTTTTGAAAGACCGCGTTTAAATATTTCAAAATCCCACCCCCCCAAAAAAAAAAAAAAATTATAATTAATTAAAAAAATAAATTAAATATGTTAATGAGCAAATAACACAATAATTCACATAAAGATATACCGTTAATATACTTTTTTTTTATTTATACGACATTGCAGCAAATGTTCCTATTTTTCGAAAGCTAATTCAATCAAGCGTTGGTTCCATCATTGAATTTACGCACATGGCATAAATTTATGTTCTTAAATAAGTAATTAATAATTAAAATCAAGGTAAAACAGAACCGAAACCTCTGAAGATTATCACCTGGTGTAGAAAAGTATTGACCCATTGTTGAATGACGTTCGATTATATATATATTTTTATTAAAAGTAGGTTAAATAAAAAAACCGACCTTAAACAAAAAAATAGGTTGAAACGTGGAACAACATGGAACGTGGAACAACCAGATGGAACAACACAACAGTTGGTTTAATAAAAAAATGGTAATTAATTGCCCAACGTTGAGTAAAATATATCCAACATTGGTGAAATTGAAAACAATTACACATTGTTGGTTAAAATTGTAACTAAACTTTTTTATCCAACAAAATGTCGGTTAAAATAATACATGTTTTGAGAGTGCCCGACGTGTAGGTATGTATAGCATACCATATCAAATAAACTCTATGTAAACGCACACACCTAGTAATAGCCACGCCACGTCTATTTGCACACGACTACATGTACTATAACAAACCCGTCGTTACAAATACAACGGTCGCAATTTAAAGGAATGCTTTTATCTGTCACGTGTTGATAAACACTGCTCTCTATATATACATGTATATGGAAAATGAAAGAACGTGGTACGGTAGCTAATTATAATGCGCGTGTACACAACTTCATAAACTTAATTCGGAAGTCACTAAAAACTAACCAGTGTAGCGGTTCTTGTTGTATTTTTGAAGAAACTTATGTAACCTAACCCGGTTTTCCCTTCAGCCTTGTTCTATGATTAAAATAACCTATAACAACATTTGTAGAAGAAAAAGACAAACGCTAACGACAGTCGGATTCGAACCACAAACCTTTCGATCTATAGCTCTCCTCTTTACCAACTATGCTATTGGCGAGTTGATTGAGGAAGCCGTTCTTTATAATTCTTTATAGTTCTTTAACGTATTATGAGTTGCCATTGCTCTTTTTCATGAATATACATTCACGCATCACCCAGCTCCTGAAAAATAATACGCGAACCGCTACACCGGTTAGTATAAATACATGTACATGTTTTTTTGTTCTGGTGGAAACATAAACGCTTGCGTGGGTGGTGGGATTGCCTTTCACAATTTGAGGCCAATAAGAGTTAGGTCAGGTGTGGTTTGTTTAGTCCATTGGCCATTTGTAGATGAAATGGTGGAAGTGGTAATATACATGTTACTACTAAAAAACTAACGGGCCAAACAAGTACAATAAAATAGCCATCACATTATCAGGTACCAAATACAGAACTACAACTTACAAGTATATAGGGCCTATATCAGATTAACAGAGGGTTACACGGGACATTTACTAACCACGTTATTGTGTACATGTACGATAAACAAAATTCAATACCAGGTACAAGCACAGCTGTATTCAATCGACTTATGCACTGTGTGTATGTGCGTGCATTGCAAGTATAGAAAACAATTTGATATTCGACGTGAGACAACTAAAAATGTCGTTTTGTGTGGAGTTCTGAACAATCATTGCGTCCATTTTCACTATCTGTGACTATCTTAAAGCTTTACTGAATTTGTTTTACATAGAAATACAAAATATAATTTTCATCTGCAAACTTAATAGGGGTGTGCATCAGAACCGGGTACCCGAAGTACCCGTCGCGGGTGATTTCAGAAACCGGTTCCAGATTATAGTTCGGATACCCGTAAGCAATTTGACAAATGAATACTCAGTACCAGTTCCCGCCGGGATTATTTTAACATCACCGAGCCGAGGAGCGGGATTATTTGTAACGAAACTCGATCCGAAGCGTGTTCAGGCCGATTAGTGCCGGGAACTAACACACCCATGCATTTTCGGCCTTGCTCGATGCTGACGGACATTTCCGGCTTTGCTCGTGGCGTGTTTATGCGTCATCCGTTTTGAATCTGGGGAAAACTTTGCGTTTATATACGTCATCCGGCGCAAACTGGTTACTAGCAAAAAGAAGGCGAATAAGTTTTGAATGCCATTTGTGGAGAATTATCAAAAAGGAAAACCCGGCTACACGATAAAGGCAAACAGATTGAACATTAATGTGTTTAATGTGCCACAGATGACAATGTAAAGCTATGACGTACATGTATATCTGCATCGAGAAACCATTGTGGTAGTGTTATCACGGTGTGCACATATTATGAACAATAACAGCAACTTCTAAAAAAAAATTGTCATTTTACGGCGCAGTCGTGAACCAAATAAAGATCGAGGCTCGATATTGTGTTTTCCTTTATTCCTACGTTATACCCAATCCCCATTGCTTTGCGCTTGCACCGTCGATCGAGGACCGAATTTTTCCATTCATACCGCCGACCGAGGGGCTTTTGTTTCCTTTGTTCTCCTTTGTGTCTCGCCCCTCGGTCGTTATGTGGTGCCGGAACACCTGTGTTTTCTTCAATAGGGTACCTTGTTCACACACTACCAATAAACGCACACTCTTACTATGCAAAGACGAGGTAAGGTTGCATCTTAGATCTCAGAATACAGGTTTTGTTTAGACTGACAGGACATACCCCATTTTTACATGTACATGTATGTGAAACACGCGCTGTGTCCAAGCAATGGCAAAATATTACCCATTATTAACACACACGTTTACGCAAGCCAATCAAAATTGGCAGTGGTGTATAACTACGGGGGAACGGCCCCCCCCCCCCCCCCACCCCCCCCCCTCCACTTTGCCTCCTCCCAATAGCACACAGACAAAATATAAATAGCTTTTAGTTTGCCTTCGGTGTCCGCATTGCAAAATTAGTGCACCCCAGTCAGGCATATTATGATAGAATTGCTCATTCGATGAGAAATGTTTGCTCCCAAATTTGGCCAGGACGCCCAAATGGTCGCCTAAACCCAGAAAATCCTGTTTCTATGTAACTGCTCCAGCGATACTTGTGCCTCCCTTGAACCGCCAAAAATGCAATTGTCTGCTATTTTCATGGCGATCTACGAGCGCGACCATTGGGCGACCACTGTGCCTCCGCTCTGCAACCACGGCAATGTTTTAACCTCTCTTCTGCCTCCTTTGATCCACCTTTGAGCAACCAATTCCTCGGCGACCTTTGGGCGACTGTTTTAAACATGTTCTTAATATTTACGGCAACCATGGCGTCCATGGCAACCATTCTGCCTCCTCTTAGCCTCCAACGACGACCTAGCAAATTTTATGGTCGCACAAGGGAGGTACAAAGTTCGTCATCCTGTGTAAAAGGGCTTAAGAGAGTAACACTGAGTGTTAAGCAATGAGATTTATATGTTATTGTCTGTTTAATGTGACCCCATGATAGGCTGGTTCTACTATACTTGGGACAATTCCATAGATCTGCTTAAATTTCTCAAGCAAAAATAAAATAAAAACCGAGCTAATCAGTCACAACTTGTGAGGTATGGTGTTTGTGATTGGTATTTGGCTGCTGTTAGCTTAGCATATTAACAATCACATGGAATTTTGGCTCCCAACCTAATTTTACTAGGCAAGAAGTTTTGTGGAGATCGAGATGCCCATGCTGAATTAGGAACATGTAGATGGGCGATCCTGATGCTTCAATAGTACACAATGCAAAGTACATCACACAAACTATGTGTACAGACACACAAAAATGCAGAGAAATCTGCGCACGCTGACGATGTTGCAGTAAAGCACTGTTTCTCTGAATGTTTTCTCCACAAGGCCGGGGGCACAGGGGAAACAGGGGTCATGGGTGAAGGGTCGTGGTGGGGGTCATCTGGTCTTCTTCTCTAGTTTTCGCATTTTCTTGTCTCTTCTAGCCTTCTCGCGTCCTCTGACACTTGTTGTAAGTCTGTAGACTACAAACCCTGAAATGGAAAGAACACAGATGTAATGCTACAAACAAAGAGTATGTGTTGTTTGGAAGACTTTATGACTACACCTCATAAATATTCATGAGCAAATTGGAGCGCGCCATTGGCCGATTCCGCTGCGCGTCCGGGAAGTAAAACTGATATGCTGCCATGTGACGTCATCCCACATCCAGCTCGCTGTCGTGCGGCATTATTTTATGGTACGGGTAGAACCAAAATATTCCCTCTGGAACTCGCCTCGTAAACATGTAGTCTGTGGCATATAATCTTTACGGAACCAGTCTCAGTAACGTCAATAAATTTCCGTCATAGACTGACGGAGAATTTGAATATCTTGTGCTGAATAAAGATGCTAAATCTACGAAGGCCGTTACGCGTTATCGACAAGTCAGTGAATATTTATGAGATGAAGTAAAACAAATACAGCATGGTTTATTTCTGGAAAATAGTGGGAATTACTGGTCCCTCGGTGTAGGTCAGCTCGACTACCTCTCCCCGCTTCGTGTCGGGGGGTAGTCGAGCTGGCCTACACCTCGGGACCAGTAATTCTCACTACTTCCCAATGAACCATGCTGTATTTGTATAATACAGTGTGAACACTATGCAATGATTATTATGTTTGTATTTTATGTCTTCTATGTCCTGTGTATCAATGCAGTTTTACAAAATAGTTCTCTTCATTTTAGATAAGGCCTTAGTCTTCCAAACATTTGGGACACTCAATACCGTGTACCAGAGCCACAAAATATGGTATTGAAAACACGCAACACAAGAAATAGACTGGCAATGAAACAACCAGTCCCAGCACGCCTTTAGTGCCGAGTCAGTCAACTGTGTCAAAATAACTATACAGTGTGTATGTGTTAACAGTGTCAGACCACTGAACAGATCAGTCTGGTCAAACAGAATAGACAAAATGATAGGGCCTTTTCGAATCCCTGGCTTCATCTTCAACTTTGACTTAAGGCGTTTTTAGATTCTCAACTGCGAGATATCCAGCCACATTGTGACGCCTGGTTGTGCTTTAAAAACATTCACTCGATTGATGTGAACCCGAATATTAGACTATTTCTATTTGCTTTGGTTTCTACTTGCTTCTCAGTGATTCGGAATTTGGAGACAAAGCCGAAGACTAGGCAAAGGTTTCGAAAAGGCCCATAGAGATGGACAGAATGAAAGACATGCACAAGTCTAGTCTTGATCTTCAAAACAAAACCATGTGGCTTTGCTCGCGGCGCGGCATGCTCTCAGGTGCAAAATGTGGAAGAAATCTCTCCTTTTTAAGAATTGATTTGGGACTTCAAACCTGGGTGGTGAAATACTGATGACCTCTTCTTTAGTCCCATGAAACGTTTGGGTAATGTTATCAGCTAAACAGTGAGTAAAGTTGGATTTAACTGTTTTTTCTTGATTTTTAGCACTTCTGGTCAATCTGATCTAGTCTATGGGATATCCGCTGGTTGGACGAGCGTGTATTATAATGTGAGCAGATTCGGTGATTAATTTTGCAAAACAAGACAGCATCTTGACCTAAAGATTTTGTCCATTAAAGTCCAGTCAATTTACGTCAAGACCTAGAACTGACCCCGACGTTCAGCACCAATAGTACATTGCTCACAATGGGTGAGAATGATACAAATACACCAGACCATTCCGGAGCTGGGGTTGCTAGCGTAAGGCTTGCTCCGAATCACGTGATATGGCAACAGTTTCTTTGGTCTGGAGAATACAAAGTTCAACGGTGCTAAGCTGTGTGAGCAAGTCAGTGTACCAGATGTTATTTAAATTTAACTCGGGGTCACGCGCAAATGGCTTATTAAGCAATATAAATCATTCAAGTGTCACAAAACTTATAATAAATAAACAAACAACATGTGAACAATGTTATGTTTTCTACTAAGTGGAAGGTTGCTTTTCCAAGCACTTTTTGAAGATTAAGGTTGCGTCCGAATCTCTTGTCTATGGCTATGTCTAGGTGTTCGCTCATTACACGCGTGAGCAGGCTGACAATAGACGTAGCCGTAGCTCTGGAAGCCCGTTTCGGACACAGCCTCACATTCAGGACTTGTTGCCCTCGAATTATATTAGCCTGGTGACTTGCTTCAATCGACATGCCTGTAGGTAACAATAGTAGAGTGTATGGATATGGGGGACTAAGGTAATCCTTCAGTCTCATATCGTGGGTATAACGGTAGCTCAAATACTGGACTCCATGCATATGCCTATACGGAGGAAGTCCGGGGCTATATGGAGCTAATTCAACGTCAAAGTCAACGTTAACTGAGGAACGCCGGAGTCACTCAGTCACAGTCATACGACCTTTTTACTAGGCTTAGTTCATCCATGGAGGAATAAGAGCAGCCCTCCATGGTTCATCTACAAACAAACAAACACCCCAACAAACAAACGAGATGGACGACGTGAATGCTGCTCCAATTTTATTTGAAAATCATAAACACCTGCAGGCTGCACGTACGTACATGACTTACATGACTTACCAATAAGGGATACGATAATAAATGCCGGTATAATAAACACACGGTTGTCGAATCCCTCCTGGACTGGTGAGTTTGGATCCTTGAACTCGACCATTGTGCTGAAATTATGGATGAAAGTAAATCCACATTAATAAAAGAAGTCAATCAGGACTAGCACAACACTAACACAGTTAGCACAAAGCAGTTATGATGACACACGTGTGCTTTGTGTACACAAGAGACCAGCGAAGCGTGGAGTCAAAACAAGCATGGTCGTTTGGTGGCGGGGGTACCAACTGTGGCTTTTCAGCTGCTGACGTGACCGGCGCAGCTGCGGGGGTTAATGTCATGGAGCTGCTTAGCATACACAAATATTTCTTGCAAAAAACAGGGTTTCAGAACCAAATTAAAGGTAGTATACACCATTTGCAGATATCGAAAATATTTTACTACTGAATTATTAAGAAATACCGTACTCAATTGAAAGTAAATAATGATTCTAGGCATTCAGCAAAAGGATTGCGCTAGATATCCTGTAATTATTCCCAAAAAAATGAATTTTATAAAGAAAAATTCGCTCTCGCCGGACGGCGAGAGCGAAAAAACAAAGATAACATAAGAATAACTGCCGACCCCGGTTGAAAACAAACGCTGTTTTTGTGCTTTTCTCGGCATCCATGATTGTAAAACTTCGGAAAAGTCAGTTAAACGATATGTACTATGAAATTACACCCCCCCAAATCTACCCATTCATGATAATTCAAGCAATTACCAATGGTGTATATTGCAGGTGATGTATAAAACTGTTATTCAGCTGTTTTTTTGCTTCAGTTAAAAAAACCACATGTAGTAGTTTTGGCCGGTAACCTCTTTTTACTAAGCAAGACTTTTTTGTTCTAAGCAAAATTTGTGTAGTGATGGTCAGAATACACCGGGGTGGGGGTGGGGGGTGGGGGGGGGGGGGGGGGGGGGGGGGGGGGGGACAAAAAGGAAACCTATAATTATTATTGTGCGTGCATGCCAGGTTTTGTTGGAGCATAGAGCAGTTCAGTATATTGCGAAAACTATTGCGAAAACTGTTTCTAATAGGAGAAACAGTCTACCCAGAGAGCCGATTATACCAGCGGATGAGGATTATGGGGGGTGCAGGGATGGACATACTAGTTGGGGGTGGGAGCGAGTGGCAATGGGAGCAGGGTGGGGTATTTTGGGTGGAGGTGGTGGTGGTGGTGATGGTGGTGGTGATGGTGGTGAAAGAGAAGGGGGGGGGGGGGTAAATAACTGCAATCACCTTGCACATGCTTTGGGCCAGGCCGGATTACGTATTTATAACCAGTTCGCGCCGGATGACGTATATAAACGCAAAAATTTCCCCAAATTCAAAACGGATGACGCATAAACACGCCAAGTTCAAGTTCGGAAATGTATGTCAGCAGCGCGCAAGGCCGGAAATGCGTGGGGTGTGCTACCCAACACTGTCGGCCTGAACACGCTTCGGATCGAGTTTCGTTAAAAATATTCCCGCCCGTCGGCTCGGCGATGTTAAAATAATCCCGGCGCGAACTGGTTAAACGCAAAGTTTTCTCTAGATTCAAAACGCATTACCAGCACGTTGTCGTGAAAGTTGGTACATGTACCTTAATATTTCTACACAATACCCCCGACACGGGGGGTTTTGTGTACAAACCTAACCAGCTTGATCAGACGGTTATTTACGATCCCCATGACAGCGGCCAAGCCGCAAGCCTGGGAGATGACCTTTTTCGGGCATGGACTGCTGACCGCAGTGCATGTACATGTACATGTACATGTACAATTTACATGCGGCTGTAGAAACTATGCACACATGCAAGATTGTACTTTGTCAAGCTTCAGGCATTGAGACTTCTCCCACCCGTGAAGTATACTGTTCATACAAGCATAATGCATTGTTTGTGTATACACTTTTAATCGTCCATCGATAAATGATGATTCGTGCAAACATAACAAACTGAGACAAGGGTGAAACGTAAAGTTTCAAATGTTCAAGAAACACATTTTGCTTTTTAAAATCCTTGTTAGAATTAATATAATATTATATAACAACCGTTTTTAGCGAGTAACACTTTTCTTGCTATCAGTTTGTAAACATGTTTAGAAGATATACGGCGCTCGTCTGTTTGTTGCCACTTCCTGACAAGGAAGTTAAGTACAATAAAGCACAAATAGTGAATAATGATATCGCACTGTCATGTACAGTGTACTGCAAGTACAACTCGCACTTCATTTTGAGAAAACTGTAAGTTATAGGTTCGTTGAACATACATTGCGTGAGCTTCTCGTCGCGGTTTACTGCATATGAACAACCCCTGAATCGGTGTGTAGCAAGGTTTATTCATGATTAACTCAATTGTTCAGACAAAAGAATAACAAGTGCATTCAGGTTGTTCAAACTGTGACGTATAAGTTGGCAAATCAGCATGTCTACCCGACTCGTCCCACGTAGGCTCTGTACGCTCTAAAAAGCAGTATTTTCAGAGTGTACTTGTACTTCATAGTCCAGGAAAAATTTAAATACAAGGAAGACAAATATACAGTATACAGGGACCCCCCCCCCCCCCCCACCTCTTTCTAACTATATATATATATATATATATATATATATATATATATATATATATATATCAAAATTTGGGATGCTGCGTAGCACTGAAGAGCATAGAAAATGTGAAAATATAAATATAACAGTGCTCACCGGAAATAAGACCGAGCTTTCGGTGCGAATGCACCTTCTTCAGGGAGAATTAATAATGTACCCAATAATGTACCCTGAAGAAGGTGCATTCGCACCGAAAGCTCGGTCTTATTTCCGGTGAGCACTGTTATATTTATATTTTCACATTTTCTATATATATATATATATATATAACGTGTAACAGAATAAATAAGCATTAGAGCGATCGGTCCACACAAACGTACGGTACATTGTTTTTTCTTATTTGTAACCTAACCCGTTTTTACCTAGAGCTTTTGCCACAAAATTAAAACTCTATTGGGTAATGTACCCAAATATATCGACATATTCAATACAAATTAAAAAAAAAAAAATTTATCGATTACTTGGGCGCTCGGACGACCGGCAAACGGTCGTCCTAACGACGGTGGTCGTCGTAATACTGTAAAATTACTGCGAATGGTCGCTCCTAAGCGCGCATAGTCTATAATATTTATAGTTAGAAAGAGGGGGGGGGGG
The DNA here is from genome assembly GCA_037893245.1 of Crossaster papposus. Classification (NCBI taxonomy): domain Eukaryota; kingdom Metazoa; phylum Echinodermata; class Asteroidea; order Velatida; family Solasteridae; genus Crossaster; species Crossaster papposus. Next base: position 67,932 of record JBAIAA010000918.1, on the reverse strand, counting down.
GGGTCTAGCTAGGCATTAAATAGCGTGCCGGGCCGACACGCTATCGAAAAGTTCCGACACGCTATAATTCCTCCGATACGCTATCGATACGCTTTACAAATATTAAAAATAAAAAAAAATAAAAAATAAAAAATAAAAAAATACAAAAAAAAAAAATTATAATAAAAAAAAAAAAAAGAGAGAAAAAAAAAAAAAAAAATTACAATAAAACCACTGATGACAAACTGAAAATGTTGTTGTTTATTTGTATTTATTTGCCTACAGATTTGTTATCACAAAAAAAATATTATGTGGACTAACTTATAATAAGGCAGTTTCTGCATTGGGTTTAAAATAATTCAGATGAATTTATAGGGTTACCAACTTTCTCTGAGTGGCCTAGATTGCACCAGAGAGCATCTACGGCTTCAAAATTTTCCACGCCGTAAAGGCTTCGCGCTTCGCGCTCGCAAATTCACGTTTCAGAAATGCCCCTACCCTATAATTTTTTCCTAGCTAGAACCCTGGGGGTCCCTGTATATTGACGATATCATGTTTTAAATAGGCATATTTGTCTTCCTTGTATTTAAATTGTTTTCGTTTCTTTTTCTGTATTTAATGTTGGGAGCCCAATGGAAATAAGCCTGTAAACATTGGTGTAGTTTATCACCAAAGAGACGGAATAATTGTGCCAGTATCAAAGCCCATAAGGGGGGTTGAGAATAATTATGTCCTTGAAGTACAAGTACACTGCTGATTCGCCAACTCACGTCACAGTTTGAACAACCTGAATGCACTTGTTATTCCTTTGTTTGATATGTCTGAACAATTGAGTTAATAATGAATACATCTTGCAAATCATGCACCCACCGATTCAGGGGGGTGTTCAGTAAACCGCGAAGAGAAACTCACGCAATGTCTGTTTATTTGTATCTAGTATGTTTGGTGAAGTGACACGACTTGCAGTACATGACAGTGCAATATCATATTCACTATTTGTGCTTGTACTTATTCAAAGACACCGGGCATTGATAGAGGACGGGAATGTGGGATGGGAAGTGGGGGGGGGGGGGGGGGGGGGGGGGGGGGGGGGGAGGTGGAGTGGGGGGGGGGGGGGGGGGGGGGGAGTGTGTTATTTTATGAGCACTAATATCTGATCGGCAACCTGTAACTAGTTCTTACGCAGATTTATTTATTTAATTATTAACCACACGCCTAAAAGTTGGAATTTCATACATTTGAAACATGAATTATTATTGTGCCGTGCATGCCAGGTTTGTTGGAGCATAGAGGCAGTTTAGTATATTGCGAAAACTATTGCGAAAACTGTTTCTAATAGGAGAAACAGTCTACCCAGAGAGCCGATTATACCAGCGGATGAGGATTATGGGGGTGCAGGGATGGACATACTAGTTGGGGTGGGAGCGAGTGGCAATGGGAGCAGGGTGGGGTATTTTGGGTGGAGGTGGTGGTGGTGGTGATGGTGGTGGTGATGGTGGTGAAAGAGAAGGGGGGGGGGGGGGGGGGGGGTAAATAACTGCAATCACCTTGCACATGCTTTGGGCCAGGCCGGATTACGTATTTATTTAAACGCAAAGTTTTCTCTAGATTCAAAACGCATTACCAGCACGTTGTCGTGAAAGTTGGTACATGTACCTTAATATTTCTACACAATACCCCCGACACGGGGGGTTTTGTGTACAAACCTAACCAGCTTGATCAGACGGTTATTTACGATCCCCATGACAGCGGCCAAGCCGCAAGCCTGGGAGATGACCTTTTTCGGGCATGGACTGCTGACCGCAGTGCATGTACATGTACATGTACATGTACAATTTACATGCGGCTGTAGAAACTATGCACACATGCAAGATTTTACTTTGTCAAGCTTCAGGCATTGAGACTTCTCCCACCCGTGAAGTATACTGTTCATACAAGCATAATGCATTGTTTGTGTATACACTTTTAATCATCCATCGATAAATGATGATTCGTGCAAACATAACAAACTGAGACAAGGTGAAACGTAAAGTTTCAAATGTTCAAGAAACACATTTTGCTTTTTAAAATCCTTGTTAGAATTAATATAATATTATATAACAACCGTTTTTAGCGAGTAACACTTTTCTTGCTATCAGTTTGTAAACATGTTTAGAAGATATACGGCGCTCGTCTGTTTGTTGCCACTTCCTGACAAGGAAGTTAAGTACAATAAAGCACAAATAGTGAATAATGATATCGCACTGTCATGTACAGTGTACTGCAAGTACAACTCGCACTTCATTTTGAGAAAACTGTAAGTTATAGGTTCGTTGAACATACATTGCGTGAGCTTCTCGTCGCGGTTTACTGCATATGAACAACCCCTGAATCGGTGTGTAGCAAGGTTTATTCATGATTAACTCAATTGTTCAGACAAAAGAATAACAAGTGCATTCAGGTTGTTCAAACTGTGACGTATAAGTTGGCAAATCAGCATGTCTACCCGACTCGTCCCACGTAGCTCTGTACGCTCTAAAAGCAGTATTTTCAGAGTGTACTTGTACTTCATAGTCCAGGAAAAATTTAAATACAAGGAAGACAAATATACAGTATACAGGGACCCCCCCCCCCCCCCCCACCCCCCCCCCCCCACCACCTCTTTCTAACTATATATATATATATATATATATATATATATATATATATAACGTGTAACAGAATAAATAAGCATTAGAGCGATCGGTCCACACAAACGTACGGTAAATTGTTTTTTCTTATTTGTAACCTAACCCGTTTTTACCTAGAGCTTTTGCCACAAAATTAAAACTCTATTGGGTAATGATCGACATATTCAATACAAATTTAAAAAAAAAAATTTTATCGATTACTTGGGCGCTCGGACGACCGGCAAACGGTCGTCCTAACGACGGTGGTCGTCGTAATACTGTAAAATTACTGCGAATGGTCGCTCCTAAGCGCGCATAGTCTATAATATTTATAGTTAGAAATTGGGGGGGGGGGGGGGGGGGGGGGGGTCTAGCTAGGCATTAAATAGCGTGCCGGGCCGACACGCTATCGAAAAGTTCCGACACGCTATAATTCCTCCGATACGCTATCGATACGCTTTACAAATATTAAAAATTAAAAAAAAAAATTAAAAAAATTAAAAAAAAAAAAAAAAAAAAATTATAATAAAAAAAAAAAAAAAAAAAAAAAAAATTACAATAAAACCACTGATGACAAACTGAAAATGTTGTTGTTTATTTGTATTTATTTGCCTACAGATTTGTTATCACAAAAAAATATTATGTGGACTAACTTATAATAAGGCAGTTTCTGCATTGGGTTTAAAATAATTCAGATGGAATTTATAGGGTTACCAACTTTCTCTGAGTGGCCTAGATTGCACCAGAGAGCATCTACGGCTTCAAAATTTTCCACGCCGTAAAGGCTTCGCGCTTCGCGCTCGCAAATTTCACGTTTCAGAAATGCCCCTACCCTATAATTTTTTCCTAGCTAGAACCCTGGGGGTCCCTGTATATTGACGATATCATGTTTTAAATAGGCATATTTGTCTTCCTTGTATTTAAATTGTTTTCGTTTCTTTTTCTGTATTTAATGTTGGGAGCCCAATGGAAATAAGCCTGTAAACATTGGTGTAGTTTATCACCAAAGAGACGGAATAATTGTGCCAGTATCAAAGCCCATAAGGGGGTTGAGAATAATTATGTCCTTGAAGTACAAGTACACTGCTGATTCGCCAACTCACGTCACAGTTTGAACAACCTGAATGCACTTGTTATTCCTTTGTTTGATATGTCTGAACAATTGAGTTAATAATGAATACATCTTGCAAATCATGCACCCAACCGATTCAGGGGGTGTTCAGTAAACCGCGAAGAGAAACTCACGCAATGTCTGTTTATTTGTATCTAGTATGTTTTGGTGAAGTGACACGACTTGCAGTACATGACAGTGCAATATCATATTCACTATTTGTGCTTGTACTTATTCAAAGACACCGGGCATTGATAGAGGACGGGAATGTGGGATGGGAAGTGGGGGGGGGGGGGGGGGGGGGGGGGGGTGGGGGGGGGGGGGGGGGGGGGGGGGGGGGGGGGGGGGGGGGGGGGGAGGTGGAGTGGGGGTGGGGGGGGGGGGGGGGGGGGGAGTGTGTTATTTTATGAGCACTAATATCTGATCGGCAACCTGACTAACTAGTTCTTACGCAGATTTATTTATTTAATTATTAACCACACGCCTAAAAGTTGGAATTTCATACATTTGAAACTTTACGTTTCACCTTGTCTCAGTTTGTTATGTTTGCACGAATCATCATTTATCGATGGATGATTAAAAGGTGTATACACAAACAATGCATTATGCTTGTATGAACAGTATACTTCACGGGTGGGAGAAGTCTCAATGGCCTGAAGCTTGACAAAGTAAAATCTTGCATGTGTGCATAGTTAATTCTACAGCCGCATGTAAATTGTACATGTACATGTACATGTACATGCACTGCGGTCAGCAGTCCATGCCCGAAAAGGTCATCTCCCAGGCTTGCGGCTTGGCCGCTGTCATGGGGATCTGTAAATAACCGTCTGATCAAGCAGGTAAGGGTTTGTACACAAAACCCCCCGTGTCGGGGGTATTAGGTACCAACTTTCACGACAACGTGCTGGTAATGATAATTAGGGGAGAGAGGCCTCGGTCTCATATCATGCTGGGTATACCAAAGGGTGATGGATCAAAGATTCCTGGTTCGAATTCTACGGTAGGTTTTTTAGTTTTTCTACTCAAATTGATCAGTGTTGTACCGTGTAGTTGTACAGTGATGTTTATTCATGAAAAAAACCGCTTCACCTACCAAAAAGAAGAAATATTGCACAGTGCGCCACACAGCGGCAAATTCAGGCCATGCCTTGTCTGCAACCCAGACTGTCCTTGTTCATTTGGTACGTTAGTTAATGGAGCACAGACTGTACACGTACATGATGTAGTGGTACGGTACGGACTACGATTACGAATGAATAACAAACCACTTCCTTGCTGAATGCTTGATATTCCCCTTTGTGCGCGGATCCAGACGTGGTGAGATGGAATTTATGCTTTAAGTTTAACATGTTGCTAACCAAACTGACTATAATTTTAGAGAAGGTAGCTAGGCTTGGGCCTTACCGTGGCTTGGACTGAGCTCGGACAACTCGACCGGTTGGAGAAGTCGAATCGGTAATCGCTCGCGGGACAACTCGACTCGCGGGACAACACGACGGGTGGGACAACTCGACCGGTACGTTGTGTATTACACGGATGTATACTGGAGCATTTGAAATTGTATGGGCAAACAAATTAAAACCACAATAATGAATGCCACACCACACCACACCACACCACGCCACGCCACTGTGGTCGGCTGTGCACCGTGCATAAACCGCTTTGCTAGTATTTTCAATGATTATGACAGTGGTGTGGATAGGTGGCTTGTGCATAAACCAATGTGGCCCGGGTTCGATTCCCGTCACGACCCACATGTGAGTAGAGTTGTGCGTTGGTTCTCTCCCGTGCCACGAGGGTTTTTCTCCAGGTCCTCCATTTTCATTTTCAATCTTGGGCTGTGCTCCGTAGTCATGAGTCAATGTGGCTGGCTCCCAGAGGTGCCTTTACGTGGCAAGGGCACGACCTCATTGTAGCCGCGTCCTTTGCAATTTGCCACTGCAGCTGCGAGTAAATATGACTAGCCTTTCAAATTATTAAATTACTATTGCATATTAATTATTGTTCGATATGCATGCAGTATCAATATACCGTCGACACAGCACGTTGGCATACTCTGTACAATCTTGCATAGAACAGTACTACAGAAACCACATTCAGTATACATGTACATAGTCATAATGGAGGATATTTTCCTAAACTTTATAGCCAACTCATCACATTGGGACTGAGACGAAATCAGCTTCCAAACTATAGTCTTGTGTATTTGTGTTACAGATTCGTCAGTGTAAAGGAGCAACCATGGCACAACCCAGGGCCTATCCAAAGATAGTCCAAGATATCACGGGTAATTAGGCAACATCTCAGACTAAAACCAAACACTGCCTGAAAATCCTCCTAGAGGTTTGGGAGTGCTTTATTTATCCCTAACCCTCCAGGGTATTTTGGCTAGAAACCCTGCCAGACGCAACAGATTGCATACCTTGTCACATTGACTTGTGTGCAGAGTCCAGCAAGGTCAAGCAGTCACCACAGATGCACTGTGCTGGATCTGGCAGGATTAGGGTTAATTAGAGGGGGGAAGAAGACCTCTGCTTAATTGCAGCTCGATTTCCTGGAGTTTGATACTCACTTGGATCCAAATTGCAACAGGGAAGTTTCCAAGAACAAAATTGATTACAGTGGACACATTCACGGAAAGAATGTAGTTTTTTGACGTTACTTTAGGTAGGATACACCATTTGCAGATATCGAAAATATTTACTACCGAATTATTAAGAAATATCTTACTCATTTGAAAGTAAATGATGATTCTAGGCATCCAGCAAAATGATTGCGCTAGATATCCTGTAATTATTCTGAAAAATTGAATCCCGTAAAGAAAAAATCGCAATAGCCGGACGGCAATTGCGAAAAAACACAAATAACATAAGAATAACTGCTCGACGCCGGTTGAAAACAAACACTGTTTTTCGTGCGTTTCTCAGCATCCATGATTGTAAAACTTCGGACAGGTCAGTTAAACGACATTTACTATAAGATACATCCCCCAAATCTACCCATTAATTATATTTCAAGCAATTACCAATGGTGTATCCTACCTTTAAGCGGTTGTGTACAAAGTCTATGGAGACTGGAAGTTTTTCGTCACAAAATTGAATATATTTCTCAGTCCCAGATTCATGTCTTTTCAACATTTTTGCACGGATGATATGAAGAAAAAAAATGTCAGGTTGCACTTTAACATTTAAAGGAAGAATACACTATTTGCAGATATCTAAAAAATTTACTACCAAATTATTAAGAAATATCTTACTTATTTGAAAGTAAATAATGATTCTAGGCATTCAGCAAAATGACTGCGCTAGATATTCAGTAATTGTTTTGAAAAATCGAATTGAAAGGAAAAACAAGAACAACATGAGAACTACTTCTGGCACCGGTTAAAAAACGAACGCCGTTTTTTTCTTGCTTTTCTTAGCATCCATTATTGTAAAATCCATGACAGGTCAGTTAAAGGTAGGATACATCATTTGCAAATATCGAAAATATTTACTACTGAATAAAGAAATATCTTACTCATTTGAAAGTAAATAATGATTCTAGGCATCCAGCAAAATGATTGCGCTAGATATCCTGTAATTATTCCAAAAAAATGAAGATAACATAAGAATAACTGCTCGACGCGGTTGAAAAAAACGCTGTTTTTCGTGCTTTTCTCGGCATCCATGATTGTAAAACTTCGGACAGGTAAAACGATACAATGTATTTACTATAAAATACAACCTCCCAAATCCACCCATTCATGATAATTCAAGCAATTACCAATGGTGTATCCTACCTTTAAATCGGATGCAACTTTTGTTGGTTTTGTATTCAACCATGGATGCAAAAATTGATTTAAAAATATATATTGGTCGTATTAGTAATTGTTTGTCATCTTTTCTGTAGGGTGTATTCAAGACTTGAAGAGAGACTACACAGACAGCAAGCAGCCAATCACCGATGATTCCGTGACGTTGCACAAGTTTTGCGCTAAGCTTGAATACTTGCTCCAAATTGACATGAAAGGTGTGTGCACAGTGCACAGTGCACAGGTATTTAAAGGGATCGTATACGTTTGGTAGTTGGGACCCACTGTTTGTTTTAATCCTATATAGTTATAGATATATACCATAAAACTAACCTGTACAAATTTCATTTCAAAAGGTGGTAGCGATTTTGAGAGATTGCTGAAAATCTGGAGCGGTTATGTCCACGCAGAAAGAATAATCTGCATTGGAATACACAATCTGAGAAACGTTACTGCAGAAACGCTTCTCAGATTTAAATTTTTGGTGATAAAAAGTGATATCGTTTTCCATAACCGCAGTACTTCGAAGTGAAAAGTTTCTAAAAATGCATTATATTATCCAAAGCTGCTGTACTTCTTACCAAGTAAGTTTTTATTGCCATTAATTTTTGGAGTAATTACCAAACGTATACGATCCCTTTAACCATAAGACCTCTCTCGGAACCCCCCCCCCTTATATTTTAGATTTAGTGAAAATTATATAAAGTTAATGGTGCAGACGCTATGTTTAGGACTATTAGCCCTAATTATAACCATCCAAAAATCCTCCTTGCAAATTGCAGGATTGAGGTCAAATAAGTTGATGCATCGGAGAAATTTGCAGGATTGAGGGCATTTGGGATTTTGTAACTGGGGGATAATGCAGGATCCAGGTCATAGGGCCTGTAAAGTACTGCTGGATGATTTTGCAGGATTGAGGTTACTTGGGTATTTATCTAAATGACGATTTTGGAGGATTAAGGTTATTTGTTACTATGTACTTTGGCACTGCTGATGCTCTATGCACATTCTTCATAGAGCTTTAGTCAAGGTGTAAGTTATGTGTCAAGGATAGGAAACGTTTGCCTACCAGTGGTCATGTGCGCAGACCCTTGCTGTAGAAGGGTACTTTAGCAGCAGTTATTTGTTCCATATTTGGCTGCTTTATAGCTCAATGGTAAACCCACTGCAGTATTTTACAGGATTCAGGCAGTGGTCACCATCAATAGATATTGCAGGATTCAGGTTACCTGTACATGGAGTTTTAACCAGGAATTATTTTAACATCACCAAGCGGCCGAGGCGCGTGATTATTTTTAACGAAACTCGATCCGAGGCGGGTTCAAGCCGATGGTACCGGGAAGCACACCCACCCATTTCCGGCCTCGCTCGCTTCTGACAGACATTTCCGGCCTTGCTCGTGACGTGTTTATGCGTCATCCGTTTTGAATCTGGGGAAAACTTTGCGTTCTCGAACCTCAAGTCTCGCCAACTATCGCGATTACCCTATTTTATAACTTGATCTCAAATTACATTTCAATATTGCATCTACGAACCAAGTTTGATTGCAACTGAACTTCAAGTTTTCCAATGAGGCCAATTTTACAATTCCAGCCTATTTTAGAACTTGACCTCAAATGACCTTTGATCTCAGTACTTGACCTTTTAATTAAAAAAACTCTGATATGAAGGTTACAAATATTGCATCCATGACCCAAGTTTGTTTGGAATTGGACTTCAACTTTGTTAACACCCTGGAATTGCAGGATTTTTTGCAGGATTCAGGTTTTCTGTAAGAAAAATAGGGTACAGTTTAATAAGGTTAACGATTAAACTAGTAGCACATATTATAATGTAGATTAAAAAAGTAAACTATAGTTTGGCATGTGACAATATTTTGTTAGATCCTACTGTATGTTATGCTGTGACTTAAAATTTAATGCTGAAAAAAACCATGCAAACAAAATTAGGTCAGTGCTAACCACGTTAGGAACAGAACTTTCTTTTACAAATGTTGGTCATTCAAACTACTGTTCGGGTCATCCAAAAGCAATTTTTCCCATTTCCTAATTAAAATTTTTACCAATTTAGCAGATGGACGGAAATAAATAGTCTGCGAGGTCCTGCACTTGAGTTCTAAATGTCTTTTCCTCTTTCTGCATTTTCATTCGTATGATGCAGGTCGTACCACTATCCTCGGCGGTCGTCGCGATTACTGGGAGTACTTCTATAAATGCCTGAGTAAAGTCAAAGGATTGAATGACGGTTTGCGATTCGTGCGAGCAATGGCAGAGGTGGGCTTTACAAAAAGTGTAGATCCATGAGAAACTTTAGCAGTACATGTACATGTGCTCTATACGCAGCCAACAGAGTTTGGATGTGTATCTGACCCAGGGGCCGATTTTACAGAAACACGTCTTACATGTACATGTATCTTGCGACTCATATTAGGACTGCAAAAGTGTACCCCAAATTTAAAAAAACCAAACAATATTTTATCACCAACACCACAAACTATAAGACCTGAGTGTGTATAAGTGGCACGGCATGTAATATTTGTTTTCACAAAGTAACACTTAAAGCGATTGTACACGTTTGGTAATTGGAACCCGTTGTTTGTTTCAATCTTATATAGTTATAGATATACACCATAAAACTAACCTGTAAAGATTTCATTTCAAAAGGTGGTAGCGATTTTGAGATATTGCCGAAAATCTGGAACGGTTATGTCCACGCAGGAAGAATAATCTGCATTGGAATACACAGTATGAGAAACGTCACTGCAGTAACGCTTCTCAGATTCAAATGTTTGGGGATAAAAAGTGATATCTTTTTCCATAACCGCAGTACTTCGAAGTGAAGAGTTATTAAAAATGCATTATACTATCCAAAGCTGCTGTACTTATTACCAAGTAAGTTATTATTGCGAATAATTTTTGGAGTAATTACCAAACGTTATACGATCCCTTTAAGTTTTCAATTTTTAACGAACTAGCACCGATCTTTATTTCACCAGTTTAAATGTTTTTTTCAAAGCATTTTTACCTGATTCGTATTTGTAAAAAATCCAAATTTAATCTACTGTGCGTCAGTGTCCGAAGTGCACATGCATAAACTGGCTGTTTTAGTTTGTGAAACTGAAATTGTTTATTGCACAGTTTTTTGCACATAGTAACACTGCACAATACTTGGGTGTTTTTGTTTCGTAGTATCGGTGATGATTTATTCCACCTACCGGTACATGTACATAGAAAGCTGCACGCTGTACTCATTTCTTTGCTGATACAGTCAAACCTGCCATTGCGGCCACCTTGATACAGCGGCCACCTGGCTTAACTGGCCACCTTTGCTTGGTCCCAGTTTGATTCTTGCATAAACATACCATAACCATTTCTGCTAATGCAGCCACTGCGTAACGCGGCCAGTGGCCAACCCATAATAGCCCACAGCAAATAAAATGTGTACAATTACATTGCCGTGAAACCTGTGTACTCCGGCCGCAGAAATGAAGTGCGCCCTCTGTTGACTTTGAAATCTCCCCTGTTGTTTGGTTTCTGGACTTCATACATGTATGGGTGTGTGTACATGTGTACGTCTTGCTATAGTGGCCAATTGCGTATAGTGGCCACGGAAACCGGCACCGTCGATGGCCGCTATATCAAGGTTTGACTGTATATAACCGGTTCCCCCATATCGCAGGTGAAGACCTCGCTTGGACGTGGACGGGCTTTCATTCGTTACAGTCTTGTTCACCACAGGTTAGGTGACAGCTTACAGCAGTGCGTCTCAAATGTGAAGGTTACCAGGTATGAGTAAAATCCAACAATCATTAATTGATTGTGGCTTACTTTTTTAACATTTTATATTGGAGTTGCCTTTTACTGATTTAATTGCCATTTGAAGTATTTCATAGACTGTTTGCACTGCAGCCATGTTTGAGGCATACAGCGCTTGTATTCTCGCAGGGATAGGCATGAGTAGACCGATATTGTGCATTTGCTGTTTAACCAGTTCGCGCCGGTTATTTTAATATCACCGAGCCGGGGCGCGGAATTATTTTTATCGAAACTCGATCCGAGGCGGGTTCAAGCCGATGCTACCGGGAAGCACACCCACGCATTTCCGGTCTTGCTTGCTGCTGACAGACATTTCTAGCCTTGCTCGTGACGTGTTTATGCGTCATCCGTTTTAAATCTGGGAAAAACTTTGCGTGTATATACGCCTCCGGCGCGAACTGGTTAAAGCCTAGGTCACAATTTTAACGACGACAGCCCACAATTCACCAAATCTGTTTGACTCGTGGACATACTTCTTAGCGGAATCTTGGTGAGTCCTGATGAATCTTGGCTAGTCGCCCAACTACCCCGACAGTTTTGAACTGTTGAAAACTTTTGTGGCAGTGCTAAACAATTTTCAAACTCAATACGGATATTTATGACTGTTCTACAGTGTTTTAAAGGTAGGATACACCATTGGTAATTGCTTGAATTATCATGAATAGGTAGATTTGGGGGGTTGTATTTCAAAAAAGCACGAAAAACAGCGTTTGTTTTCAACCGGCGTCGAGCAGTTATTCTTATGTTATTTGTGTTTTTTCGCGATTGCCGTCCGGTGATCACAAATTTTTCTTTATAAAATTCTATTTTTCAGAATAAATACAGGATATCTATCGCAATCATTTTGCTAGATGCCTAGAATCATTATTTACCTTTAGATGTGTAAGATATTTCTTAATAATTTGGTAATAAACTTTTTCGATATTTGCAAATGGTGTATCCTATCTTTAAGATGTTCTAAGATGTTCTACGATATTCCATGATTTTGCTTATCTTGGCGCAATCGTCTGTAATCGGCTTTAATCATAAAGAAGTCCTGACTAGTCCTGACGCTATCTTACTAGAACCGTAGTACACTGTAATACATGTACACTGCAGCAGGTCATGATGAATCGACTTCAGAATCATACAGACGTTGTCGATATATATGTAAATATATAGGTAGTCGATATGTGACCTGTCACCACAAAATTAGAGTAAAGTCGGAAATATTGAAAATTGAGATATTGGTATTTTCAAATTCTTCAGAAAGAGAGCTTTCCAATGGTACATAACACTTGGGGGTTTTGTGATAAATACTTTTTACAGCGCTCTAGAAAATCATGGGTTTCACAAAACGTGGGATACTTACAAGGACCTGATGTGCATATTTAATTACTGTGTTAATTAGACCTCTAATGGTCTTTAATCCAAACACTAACTATGCAAACACTACGCAAAATCGCGTAATTTAAGAGTTTTTCGATCATCTGATCTCACCCAAAACATGGGAATATGTAGAGGACTTGGGCTTTCCAAATTACGCAAAATCTCTAAATTGACCACACCTTCATATTTTGACTTTGGATGGCCATATCTCCAAATCACATCGTGCGACTTTACTCTCATTTTGTGGTGACAGGTCACATACTCGTAGTGTCCCCGTAGAAGTACCGTGAGTATTCATAGGAGGGTAAAGTCGGAGCACTTTTCCAATAAAGTGCCCCGCATGTTTGTTTTCCAATAAAAAAAATGTAATTTGGGCAAATTAAATGGAAACATTGTTGTCTGATTTACATTCTAGCGACTGGTATAGCCAAATGGCTGTTCTTCTCAACACTGTCCATAGCGCCACTGTCATCAATGCCCTGTATGAACTCAATGATATCCAGCTTGATCTCTCGCCGACCGGCTACGATCTCGACACCGCCTGGCCTACGTTTGCCCGCAAGAGCATCGGGGCAGCGGGTCTGTATCTCTGGCAACCTCCAAGTAGGTCTACGAGTACCAGCAGCATCAATTCTCAGGTATAGATGAAAAGAAAAGATTCAGAGTAGGGCCGTGATTGAATTACTTCGCTTGTGGCTTGAAATTACACACGAGTCTATAGTCCAGGGAAAATAAGTTTTGACCTCACACAAATTGCAATATTTTTAGGGAAACAAGTTCAAGAAAACCCCCCAAATTAAAGAATTTTGTTGCTTACAATAATCATATCTACGTTAAAATGTATTGTGGGGATTTTTTTGAACTTGTTCAAGTCTCCCATGTTAGGCAACCCTTTAACTATATTTTCGCCCAATTTATGGACACACCATTTTCCCCAGTTTTTGTTTGCTGGGCTAAATATCACAATGTTATCATTGTTCATATGATTTTCCATAAGGTTTTAATATGATAACTGTGCCAGTAAGCAACTTGGTGAATTTGAAGCTCACCAATACTGACTACTTGATGATATCTGGAGACAGTGTAATGTGCGCACATTTATGGGTTCACAAAGTTGTCATTTTGAATAATTACTATGTTCACATAATTATCCAGTCACTTATATGCTTTAGAAAATGTTATTGAAGTAAATTTATGTAAGTAGAATCACCAAAATAAACTTTTCAAAAAAATAAATAATAATAATATACCCCAATATAGGAATAAATATATTACGCGGCAAGGATTAACGATTTATGCAAATTAGTCATATTTCCACCACTTGGATTTTTTGAGATTTTTAGTATGTCATTCTAGGGACCTTATAGAAGAAAAATAATCTATTGCAATTTGTGTGAGGTCAACAAAACATGTGTATTTTATAGTAAATATCGTTTAGCTGACCTGTCCGAAGTTTTACAATCATGAATGCAGAGAAAAAAAGCCCCAAAAAAGCAGCGTTGGGCAGTTTTTTTTTGTTTTTTTTAGATCGCCCTGCGGCGATTGTTTTTAAAAATAAAACATTTGTTGGGGGGGGGGGGGACAATTACAAAATATCTAGCACATTATCTAGCATCATTGTGCTGGATGCCTAGAATCATTATTTACTTTCAAATAAGTAAGATATTTCTTAATAATTCGGTAGAAAAAGTTGCTGCTTTATATTTGCAAATGGTGTATCCTACCTATAACATACAATGTACACAGGCTTTTTAGTATTCCTACTTTACCGACTTTTTTCTATCTCGGGCCAAATCAGGGCAAATTAACAATTTCCACCAGTATTCAGCCCAATAATTGCCCACTCGGGTCCGAAATCTAAACAAGATTGGACAATTTCATTTTCACTGTCAAATTTGTCCTGAAAATTACTCTTTCCTTTATGACTGTATCTGAGTTTGAATTTTGCGCTTGTCATACCCATTTTGTTTGGTTTTGGTTTTTTATTACATCACGGATATTCTTATGAATAAACTCATAAAAAAAATTAGAAAAGCTCCTAATGTCAGTATTCATCGGTAAGTTCCTGTTATCACACAAAGAATGCAAGAGGAATGTATGGTTTATCTCCTACTTTTTAATGCTATAGACCACCTGATATGAATTCTACATTTTATTACAAATGTTAAGATGCACACTTGTTAAGCTTGACACTTTTCATACTCTCTTTTGCCAAAGTTAGATTACACTGCTGTTTAAGTGATCTGTTTGAATGATCCTGTATTTGCAGCAAAGTACAAGCGACTCGTACCCAAACAGTCCCATGTTGGAGTCACAACCGCCAATTCTAGAAGACCAGCTCACTCGCCTCCAAAGGGAATTTGAAGATTGTGAGCAGGTGAACAGGCATCTGCGTCAACGAGTTGACCAGCTGGAACAGGACAACGAAGAGCTTCACCATATGGCCCAGGAGACGGAAAACCGCATGACAGCCTTCAGGAGCAAAGCGGAGAGAGAGACGACTGAACTTCAGGATCAGATCGAGAGACACGAAGAAGGCCGGAACTCAAAGGAGGAGGAGTTTTTTGGCCTGGAGACCAAGTGGAAAGAGAAAGTCCAAGAAGCTGAGAAGACGGCATCAGATCTGTACGCTCGCATCGAGGTGCTGAACAAGCAGCATGAGAGCAGAGACAGGATGCTGACTGAGTCAGAGAAAGACCTTAGAGAGAAGCTTCAACTCTCTGAGAGCTCGGTGAGCGAGTTAAAACAGCAGTCAATTGCTCAGCAAGCTGACTTGGCGACCCAGGCTGCATCGGAGTCGAGCGCCAAAGATAAGGTCTTGGAGCTGGAGAGCAGACTTGCCGCTGCCGAAAACAGAAATCTAGAGCTAATCCAGAGGATGGACAGCATGGTTCAAAACAAAGAAAGGACAGTCTCAAGTCATTTCGAATCAGCCAGCAAGGTTCATGATCTTCTGACAAGACTGGAAGGGGCGGAGACGGAGAAACTGCAGCTTCAAGGAATCAGAGAGGAACTTATTCGTAAACTGGAGCTATTTGAGATGCAGCGAACATCTGAAAAGGAACCCAACGGTGAGAGAGTTTCAGAAAAGCAGTCCACTTGTGAAGGTTCAAAGGAAAGAACAAAACTTGAGGAATATCTTCAACAGATTAAAGAACTGGAAAGTGCAAAACAGAAACTGGAGTCTCGGAATTTAGAACTAAGTAAAAATGTTCACAGTCTCGAGGCAGCCATGCAGAAACGTTTGGCAGAAAAAAATTCATCTGAAAGACAAATGAATGAACTGAAGAGGACGTTGTCAAATTTGGAGGAAAGTGATTGGCTGTTGAGAGAAGAAAAGGAAGAATTGAAAAGAAGTCTCTCACTTCTTGAAAAAGAAAGGGAAGAAGCAGTTAAACAAGCAACTTTTTTTGAAGGTGAAAACCGGAAGCGTGTGGAGATCGAAAATCAGTTTAGGAAAAGTCAACAACAAGTGGTGTCTTTGAAATGTGAAAATTCAAAACTGTTGGAATTGGAATCAAGGCTCAACCAGCTGATGAAGGATTTTGAAAATCAGGATGAACCATCAGGATTGCCAGAGCCAACAACTGATCGACAAGTTTGCTCCGAGGCTTACCAAACGTCTGCCTCGTCGGACACCAGTGGTTCAACAGATTTAGCTGCGGATGGATCTCTTATTCATTCATTTCAACGTAAAATTCACAACATTCTGGCTGAAAAAGCAACAGGGTCAAGTAATCTTCAGGTTGCTCAGAAAAAAGTATTCGATTTGAAAGCTCAAAATGACGAGTTCCTCAAGCTGCTGGGAAACCTGAATGAAAAGCAGCAACAGGATGGTAAAGATGTTTCTGGCCTGCGTGAGACCATCACACGTCTCCAGGGCGAACTGGCTGATGCTGGGTTCAAATGTGAATCGCAGAAAAAAATGTTATCCGGAAAAGACACAGAACTGAAAAGCTGTACCGAACAGATGAGCAGCTCACAGCAGAGGGTTGCAGATCTCAAAGCGAGTGTCGTGCAAAAGTCCTTGGAACTAGAAACCCACAAGCAGAAACTCGACCGCGCAAGTAACCATATAACCTCTTTAAAAGCGTCACTCGATAAGACAAGGGATGTCAAAGGAGCTCTGGTCTCCAAGTTGAGTTCCACTGAGACTCATTTTGAAACTTTAAAGCACGAGCATGAGGCACTGCTTGGTGAAAAACAGGAACTGGACAAATGCAATCAAGAAAGCTCTGGAAACTTGGAGAGGCAAAAGCAGATCAGCAAAGACTTGGAGAACACGCTGGAAGACACGAGGAGATGTGTGGAAGAGAACATCTCACTGGAGCGAGTCTTCGAGGACCGGAAGCAGAAAATGATAAAAGAGCATGAGGATAAGGTTGAGTTTCTGACGCACCAGTTCAACATGATCCAAGAGGAGATGGAGAAGGCTAATGCAGAGAAGTCCAGATTTGAGGAGGAGCACCAGGCGATGTCGACAGAGTTGCAAGAGATGACAGAGAAGCTGGAACTGATGGAGACGGAGCGAAATGAGATCAAGAAGACAAACGACACATTGAATGCAGAAATAGCTCTGGTTAACGAAGCATCCCAGCTTGCCAACATTGAAAAGGAGGAGGTCTCACAGCAACTAGAGCAGCTGAGGTCGGAGATGTTTGAAGCCCTGGAAGCAAACACGAGTAGGATGCTGCGCTTGGAGAATGCGCTCCACGATGCCCAGGTGGAAAGAGACAAGGCAAAGGAACACGTCACTGTCCTTAAGACTGAGTTGACTGCAGCAGATGAGAATCTCTTGCAGACTAAGGAGAAGTAAGTATTGAAATTCTGCAATTTCTCAAGCAATTATTAGCAAGGATGGTGAAACCCTAGCAGGTGCCATATTTTAGGGGAGTTCACTGCAGTGGCAAGTTCAGAGTTGCAGTGGCACGTGTTGCAGATTTTTGTTAATGAATAGACTTGTTATCGCTTTGATTTGGATGACCTGTCCTGTTCTTCCATCTTAGATGCGAGGAGAGCTCCCAGCAGCTGAAGAGCTTGGAATGCATCATGCAACAGGAGGTTTCAGCTCTCAAGTTCCAGCTGAGTTCAGAGGCCATGGAGTACCAACAGGCCATTCAGGTACATGTAGGTTGCACCTAGCCGGGACCAGACTGTTGTATTTGGACAAAGGTGTGAGAACTTGATTGATTGATTTATTGATTGATTGATTATGGCCAAATTACATTTGTTACATTTTGTAAAAAAATACATAACGTTTTTTAACCATTGCATTATTTAAAATAAACATACATTTATACTCTGAGTTAAATCAGATCAGAGACTATGCAGTCACTTTTTGTCTACGTAGTCTGTCTGTCTGTCCATCTGAAGTCCGCCCAACCGTTGATATGTGTGTCATTTTGGTTAAAGTTTCGATAATTGGTCATATATACAAAGTCCAATTCCACACAAACTTGGGACATGGATGCAATATTTGTGACCTTCATAAGTTTTTTAAAATAAAAAGTCAAGTTCTTAGATCAAAGGTCATTTGAGGTCAAGTTCTAAAATAGGCTGGAATAGTAAAATTGGTCTCATTGGAAAACTTGAAGTTCAATTGCAATCAAACTTTGGTCGTAGATGCAATATTGAAATGTAATTTGAGGTCAAGTTATAAAATAGGGTAATCGCGATAGTTGGCGAGACTTAAGGTTCGAGAACGCAAAGTTTTCCCAAGATTCAAAACGGATGACGCATAAACACGTCACGAGCAAGGCAGGAAATGTCTGTCAGCAGCGAGCAAGGCTGGAAATGCGTGGGTGTGCTTCCCAGTGCTATCAGCCTGAACCCAGAGAAGCTGGGTTTGGGGTAGTAACGGTTGATGCATTTTTCCTGTGAGAGTGATAGTAACATTTGAACTCATCTTTGCTGATACGCCAGCCTTGTGTTACAAATACCAATTGCTGAGTTAGTTTTCAAGGCAGATTCAAGCTATATCTGAGGAATGAAACTTTTACCAACTTGTTAAAAATGTTCCAGAATGAAGAAAAATTCCAAATTGTTCAGACTTGTTTAATCAGTTCGCGCCGGGATTATTTTAACATCACCGAGCCGAGGGGCGGGATTATTTTTAACGAAACTCGATCCGAAGCGGGTTCAGGCCGATAGTGCCGGGAAGCACACCCACGCATTTCCGGCCTTGCTCGCTGCTGACAGACATTTCCGAACTTGAACTTGATGTGTTTATGCGTCATCCGTTTTGAATTTGGGGAAAACTTTGCGTTTATATACGTCATCCGGCGCAAACTTGTTAAAGACGCGAGGACCAAATTGTTCAGGCTCTTGCAGTCATCAACTTGTCGATTTTTGCAATTGATGAACTTGTCAGGGTTACAAGCAGAAGGAAGCTCATCTTCAGGGCCTGCAGGATCGATGCAACGAGCAAGAAGGGATTGTGGAGGGTCTGCAGGCGGAACTGAAGCTGGCAAGGGCACAGCTTGAACAGCAACAGAAACGGGTACGGGTTTTTATTCACGAGTCGGCCATATTGAATTGGAAGTGAGGTAAAATCTTCATTTTTGGTACTTGCGGATGTTTTTTTGTAATAAATGTTGCTTCCGAACACGACAAATCCTGTAAATTGGCTGGTACCCGCTATGCTTTTGCACGCATACGATGACAAATTGTCAAATCTTTATATGTGACGGGCTCTGCAAAAATGAGTCACTTGTCGCACAGCATATTTCCACATACAGGTTTGTTAACAGTTTATAAAGACATACATGTACATGTAATTGTATTTTTTTTAAAGAAGTGATAACTTTTGAAGCAACCATCGCATATGTTTCTAACATCTATCAAATTAAATGCTCTTTCCAGCCATGTATAAAACTCTGATCAAGATTTTACCCCCACGTGACTCATTTTCGCAGAGCCCGTCATGCACATGCGCAGTTGGAATACCAACAATTGGCTTATTCGATTGTCCCCCATGAGTGATTATATTTAAGCAAACTTTAACAAAAATAATAATAATAATTGTCAGAAGCCATTCTTCGCACAATTTCTCAGTTTTGTGCAGCTTTGAGCCCGATTCTTTGTTTGCTTGATGCAGACAGTTCCGTCTCATGTGACCTGCTCCAACGAAACCCGGACAAAGTTGACAATATTTGTTTGTTAGATTTTGCTCTTTTTTTTTAATTCTCTAGGTTCTCAGCTCTAAAATGATGTATCATTTTACATATGTACCACACCCTATTTCTCCTGGGGGAAGGATTTAGTGAACAAAAAACTGACAACCTGATTATGAGATAAACAGCCTTGAAGTTCAGAAAAGCGTATTATTTCTATACACAATTGTTTTGCAAAATCAACCAAAAACACACTTCTAGGTGACGGATTAAGTTCAAATTTATGGAGATTGTAGATCAATAGTTTGGGATTCGGAAAACCCCCAAACCCTTAAAATGGTAAAATCCACCGCGAAATGACTTTACGAGTGTACATTGTAATAAAACACTTCGACTTTGTCCGGGTTTCGTTGGAACAGGTCACAAATCGTAATCAACCTGATGAGGCTGGCTTTAACATTAAATTGAACGCATTTCATTTCCATCCAATCGTAGTCTAAAGAAGCGGAGAAAACCTCAGCTGAGAAACAACATGAGAATGTGGCCCTGCACGAAGCCATTCAAGAGGTAACTATATTAACCGTGTTGATCAGGGGGCAATTTCACGGAGCTGCTAAGCACAAAAATTTGCTTAGCATGAAAATTTGTCCTTGGTAAAAACAAGGTTACAGACCAAATTTTCACGTGATCTTTATTGTTTTAGATTGATAATCAGCTGTTTTTTTGCTTAGCATAAAAAACACGTAGAATTTTGGCTGATAACTTGTTTTTAATGAGCAAGACGTTTTTGTGCTAAGCAAATTTTTGTGCATAGAAGCTCCGTGAAATTGGCCCCTGGTATTATACCAATGGACCGATTGCGCCCTCTAGGTCACGTGACCTATAGTGGGTATCAAACATCAACAAACATGGCGTCCTCCATAGCAAAGTACCGCTGTTGCAAAGTACATGATGATTGTTGCAATTGTTTCTTCGATCGAGGCTTTTCTTTCTCGAAATCTCTGATGAATATTCCGGAGTTTGTACCCGAGACCTTACCGGAATGGCTGAATAAAGCCAGTAAGGATAGTTTCAGCAAGTCTTGGAAATTCTACAAGGAACGTTATGTTCATGATGTGGTACTGGCACGGAACGTTGGGACCGGGACTAGCACTAGTACTAGCGATTTTGAGAAAGAAAAGCCTCGATCGAAAAAACAAATGCAACAATTATCATGTACTTTGCAACAGCGGTACTTTGCTATGGAGGACGCCATGTTTGATTATGTTTGATGCCCACTATAGGTCACGTGACTTAGAGGGCGCAATCGGTCTATACAGCATGGTTTGAGGGGAAGTAGTGGGAATTACTGGTCCCTCGGTGTAGGCCAGCTTGACTACCTCCCGACTTGAAGCGGAGAGAGGTAGTCGAGCTGACCTACACCGAGGGACCAGTAATTCCCACTGTTTTCCAGAAATAAACCATGCTGTATTTGTGAGGTAACTTCATTGTAACCGTGTTGATCTGGTATTATACAAATACAGCCTGGTTTGAAGGGAATTAGTTGGAATTACTGGTCCCGAAGTGTACTAGGTTAGCTCGACTACCTCCCGACGTGAAGCGGATGGAAGGTAGTCGAGCTGACCTACTCCGAGGGACCAGTAATTCCCACTATTTTCCAGAAATAAACCTCGCTGTATTTGTTTTACTACACCTCATCAATATTCACTGCCTTGTCGATAACAGTGATCCTTAGTGCCTACTGGGGACAAGCAGCATTTTTGTAAGTGGTCGTTTTCCGTGACATTTTTGGGGATAAGTGTGGAAGGTCATGGGGAATCGATGTGCAGACATTTCGTACAGCGATCCAAAGTGCTCTTGGTTGGACCCTAATATCACCCGACCATGTCCAAATGTTGAAAAAAATGATATTTGGGTCCAAGTTACTCGGACTAATTTAGCACAAGATATTAAAGTTCTATGCCACAGACTACATGTCTACGAGGTGGGTTCCTGAGGGAATTTTGTTGTGCTACCAGAAAGAATACCGCACGGCAGCGATCTGGATATTCACCGGAGTGACGTCACATGGCGTTGATCAGTTTTACTTCATGAAGGCGCAGCGGAATAGGCCAATAGCGTGCTCCAATTTGCTCATGAATATTTATGAGGTGTAGTGATCATAAATACCCGAGACAGTTTACCTATTGGTCAAGAGCCTGTCATGTGGCCGGTCTTAAAACGGATGATAAAGACATTGCTGGCTAGTCTTAAACACTTTTCCAGTGTCACTTGAAATTTGGACGCACGTGAAATCGGGTCGCTTTACTGTTTTATTGGTTGAAACCTCACAAGGCATGCACAACAGGGGCGGATGCATGAAATTTATGAATGTGGGGTCCTAGCCATGATGGGCGGAGGGTTTGGGGCTCTCCCCCAGAATTTGTTTCACAGTAGAAGCTCTGAGGTGCATTCTGGGACATTATGAGCCTATTTTTCTTATATATTTTGATCGTTTTGATCTATTGGGAATCTTTTACATAAAGTACCACGCTGCTATTTTGCTCTGATATAAAAATACATTAAACAAATCTAAAAAAAAAAAAATTAAAAAAAGAAAAGAAAAAGAAAAGAAAAAGAAATAAACAATGGACCCCCAGTACCCCTTCCCTGGATCCGCACCTGTGCAATACTACGAACGAGTTTGTATTTCATAATCTTTAATTCACGCTGTACCGGTGACGTTAGGGTTATGGATTTGACTTCGCAATAAATTTTGTGAACAATTTGCAAACAGTTTAAGAACCTTTTTACCATTTCACAAAGGCTGAAGCCTGTCCATTACGTCTGCAGATCCACTTACGTCACGTTCCACTCTGTGCGACGTGCGCATAGTTTTACATATAGTTGAGATTAAGGCTGCCAGTTTCCGGTTATTAAATTAACCGTGTAACCGTTGTTGTGCGGTTACAGTAACGGTTAACCGTTACCAACATTAAAAAAAAGAAAAAAAAAAAAAAAAAAAAAAAAAAAAAGGTAACCAAACAGGAAAAATGTAACCGTTTGAACGGTCGGTTAACCGTGTAACCGTTGCAGGCTTAGTTGAGATTAATGCCACGCTTACGAACTGCACAGGCAGTTTTTGACTTTAGTTTTATTGTCTTGCTTTTCTTTGAAAGTCCGCTATCATTTCTAAAGTGCGGGGAACAAGCACACATACTGACACTTTGTTTTTTTGTTGAAATATTTTCTTTCAGATGTCCAAAAAAATGGAAGAGCTACAAGTTTACAATTTGAATTCTGAGGTAAGCAGTCTCAAAATGTCCAAGTTGCTGGTCGTGTACAAGTTGAGGGTTAGATTACAGTATTGACTGATTACAGTATTAAACCAGACCTATCTGGATTTTTGTCGACCAAATTTCTGAATGGGTACTTTTTATCGCAACATTTGACAAGAAAATTTCAGATGTCTATTTTGTAAATACATGGGGTTTGGTTTTTTGGTGGGGGGGAGGGCAACACTTCCTTTTTTTTTTGGGGGGGGGGGGGGGGCAATATTGCCCATTGTCAATGCCCGCACTAGGGAAATTAGTCACTAGAGCAACAAACAGCAGATTTGTACAAAGATGTTGGCTGAACATTATCGACGGCTGTATAAATGCATGCGTGGCGTGTTTTGTATACCAAAGTACCAATGCGTTTGTTTATGGTGTAAATGGAGGACACATACCTGGCGACACGAAGGTGAATTGGGGTTAGGGTTAGAATCGAGGACGACCTCGATTGAGATTCGTGTACAAAACCAATGAGAGCCATCGGAACAAAGGAAATTTTCGAGAGGAACAAAGGAAACTCCTCGATTTACACCATAAACAAACGTACATGTACATGTACATGTACATACTATAATGCTTTCATTGACCCAAAATGTGTCCACAGAACTAAGGATTCACACTCTATCTTGAATTTTTTTATTAATCTAAAATAAACATAATTTGCAGATAAAGTGTTGGTGGAAAAGTTAGGGCCGGGTGGGGGGGGGGGGGGGGGGGGGGGGGGGGGGGGATGTGCATCTCTGTAGCCCAGCCAGTGCGTGCTGTTCAGATACATTGAAGGGCTAATTTTAATCCTGCCATGAGTTGATATCAACAAATCATGTCATGATCTATTGATTGTAGAAAGAGCTAACTAGCCGCGTTCGCATTGGACTTTTTTTGGTAAAACCTACGGAGACTGTTGTCAACTTTAACCAAATTAAATCCAATGCAGACAGAGGGTAACATTGTCAAATTGTCCATTTTACCCTCCGCAACAGTAAGATCTACAGGCCCAAGCTTCTAGCGGAGGATTTAACACCGTTAACTTTGACAATCACGTACGGTAACTTTTGACAAAATTAAGTCCAATGCGAACGCGGCTTATGTTGTGTCCTCAAGCAAGTCACTTTATCCTAACTTGCCTCTCTCCACCTAGGAGTATATAAATGGGTACCTGCATTAGCTGGGGAGTAGCCTGCGATGGACTGGCGTCCCATCCAGGGTGGAATATAAATATTCTCAGTCGTTTCATGCTAGAGAAACCTGGAGTTAACCCCAACCACCCTGAGTCCATCAAAATCCATTTCCTGTTTTGGAGGATTTTAGCGGATTCAGGATACCTCCATATTGAACAAACTGGAAGAGTGTGATGGATTGAATATTTTAAGCCTAGCGTTACTGCAGGAGTTTGATGGATTCAGGATTCAGAAATTTAGGTGATGGACTGTGATGGACTCTATGGAGAAACACGCTGCAATTTTTTGTATGCCACCATGGTATCCTGAATCCGCCAGAGTTCATCAACTTTTGCTGGTGGATTATTGATGGACTCAGGATATCTCCAGTATGCATACTGGTGGAGTCTGATGGACTCGGGACACCAGCAGTTTTTGCGAACCAAACTTGGCGGATTGTAGCGGATTCAGGATACTTTCTAGAAAAAGCAGTGAGGGGGTTAAACATCGGCCTGATGGGTCACATTGGCTCGTGATGACAGGCTATATACTTTACTTACCTAATGTTAATCCTGTCATGAGTTGATAATCATCAAATTACGTCATGATCTATTGATTGTAGGAGGAACTAACTAAATTGAGGGCGGCCAGCAAAGGCAAGAAGACGTCAATGGAAAGCGAGATGGCCCAGTTGGAGAATGACAATGTGGAACTCAAAAAGCAGCTCATCAAGCTCATTAAGTAAGCTGACATTCATGGGCATAACACCAGACAGGGGTGTGGGGGGTGGGGAGAGAGTGAGGGGAGGGGAGAGTGAGGAGAGGAGAGAGTGAGGAGAGGAGAGAGTGAGGAGAGGAGAGAGTGAGGAGAGGAGAGAGTGAGGAGAGGAGGAAGGCGAGGAAAAGACCATTGGATCATTTCCCCTTCTCCACCTCCTCCCACGATTATAGTTCTCAACATAACAAGTGAGGGTGCTACATGTATGTGTTTCTGAGGGTGTTACAAATGACATATCCCTCATCACAGCAGTCAACAATTGTTCTATTACATCTCTGTCCTGGGTTAATGTCTAGGTGAGCTCACAGATAGCAGCCGTGTGATATCACGCAAGGAGGGTGACAGTTGTTTCTTAAAGACTAGACATGTCATCATTCCAGACCAATTAAAATACAGTATCCAAGACAGCGATATAACAATAATTTATTTAGAATTGCTCATTTACCTCAAATTTCTATTATTCCTACTTTTCCTTTTTTTTGTTTTTAACTCGCTCATACTTTTCCCTGACTGTTTTTCCCTAAAATCTTGACGTTTTTGTCCCACAAATTTTATTGAATATTTGTTGTAACAGTGTTACACAATATCATATGTAAACACACAACAGATACCTTTTGATTACACCCCCCCCCCCCCCCCCCCCCCTTCCAATAAAAACAAAAATATATTCCATTTCTGATGGCGATATCTTCCAGAGTCTTCCTCCATATGTGATCCACTCCACAAAGAGGAGTATTGAGTTGTATACAGAGTCAGAAAGCCCACAACATCAGCTTTCATTTGGTATATAGCGGAGCAGATATAGCAGATATACATGTTTGCATATTGATAACTTCCTTGGAGTGCAAAATACACAACTAAGAAAACAGGCTTTGAAATAGCCGGCTCTGTTGTAAAACAACAGAATGTCTACTTTTTTTTTCACTTCATTCATTAAAATCTATATTTCTTTGAATGAAACCTTTGTTGAAATTCATGACAACAAATGAAAATCACATTTTGGTGAAATGTTTACTTTCTCAACATTGAGCGGGCCCATTACTTGATAATGCACAGCTCAACTTAATACCCTTTTTTGTAGAGCTGGTCACATATTATAACTCTCCGAACTCCGCAAGCATGCTAACGCTTTACAATACAAGTGCTCATAGGTTAATTATTGTTATTTTTGTCAGAGATAAGGACACGCTCTGGCAATGGACCGATAAACTGGACTATCAGCGGAAGGTGAAGGCATCAGAGAGATGGATTGAAGATAGCGAGGTAATTGACCAATCGTCGATTGCGAGCATTATCCAATCATAGCGTTTGCTGGATGTCACGTGATATTTCAAACCTTGGACAAACCAAACACAATGCGCGCACATACACTCGGCCCGATATCTCGTTTTCATCTGCTGATTTTGTTCGCAAGGTCAAAACTGGCGAAAATTTCACTTTTGCATTCGTTACGCTTTATGAGCTGAAATTGCACCAGAATGTTAAAGGGATTGTATACGTTTGGTAATTACTCCAAAAATGTATGGCAATAAAAAACTACTTGGTAAGAAGTACAGCAGCTTTGGATAGTATAATGCATTTTTAGAATCCTAGTCATTCAACAATTGTATAATGCATTTAATAACATTTATAAACCTAATTTGACAACGAGGCTTCTTTGTTTCTTTGTTTGTTTCCCCTCAACACTAGGCCACTTATTGTATGCAGTGTCGTGTGGAGTTTTCCCTGATGGTCCGTCGTCATCATTGCCGTTTGTGCGGTCGTATCTTCTGTGGCAAGTGCGCAAGCTGCTATGTTTCTGCTGCACACAGTCGGTAGGTCCAGAATTTGACACTTCCAGGAATATTACCCGGAAATGTACAGTGATTTAAAGTGAATGTGACCTGCTCCAACGAAACCCAGACAAAGTTGACAATTAAATTTTTTTTCTGATTTTTTATTTTTTTTATTCTCCAGGTTCTCAGCTTTAAAATGATGTACCATTTACATATGTACCCCCACCCTATGTCCCTGGGGGAAGGATTTAATGATAAAACCCTGACAACCTGTAATTTGCATAACCAGTTTCCTTTGACCCATTTTTGTACTCCACATGTATTGTACTGTACACATGTATACATTGTATACATTCGTGCATGTGATGATCGATATATTGTACTGTGCCCTTGTGGTGAGTGAGTTAGTCTTGCATACGCACTGTGGAGCTCCGATGTGTCCACACGATGCGGGAAGAGGTTACGGTTTGTGGACTTGCCCAGGTCCAAAATCCGTTTTTAAGTTCCCGAAAAAGAGTGCTAGTCTAGCGCCGCTAGAGGAAAAACGGGTTAGGGTTATATATAGAAAAGATAGAAGGAACAGCTGAGAGGCCCAGAATCAAAATTTGAGGGTAAATTTGTTTCGGGAAGCGAGAAAAATGAGTATTTAGTCAACGTATTTTAACTACACGAAGACAAAGGAATGTCCACAGTCCGTATGTAAGGTAAAGCTGGGTGTGTGTTTGTGTGTATGATTGAGCAGTTGCTTTGTCAGTGCCTTTCCGAATAAACCAGTTTTATAACTCAAGATTAACTCGTGCAAATCAGCCTTCCACAAGTTCATTACAGAAACTTAACACGCGTTTCTTATTTTGACATCTGATCATTTTACAGTAAGAAGTCTCGCGTCTGCGAGCAGTGCTTTGTCATCCACCAACACGCCAACGAAGCTGAGCAGGCGTCGAGTCCGAGTGCGCTCAAACTGGACAGCGGCGACATCGACGACGAGGACGAGATGGAACGGGAAGACCTGGCGAGGGGTGGTGGCAAATCTGTCACCAGTGGCTCGGACAGCCAGCTCAGCGAAGAAACGCAATCCACGTCGACCACGGATGCCGCGTCGTCTTTGCTAGAGAGCGCTGCATTGGCCGACACATCCCCGGCTGACACATCTCCGGCTGACACATCTCCGGCCGACACATCTCCGGCCGACACATCTCCGGCCGACACATCTCCGGCCGACACATCCCCGGCCGACACATCCCCGGCCAACACATCACCGGCTGACACATCCCCGGCCGACACATCCCCGGAGCATCAGGGTGGAGCGGCCGTGATAGTTGAGGATTCTATTTCGGTTGGGAAACAGTCGTCAAGTGCTGGTCAAGAGTCGTCAAGTGCTGGTCAAGAGTCGTCAAGTGCTGGTCAAGAGTCGTCAAGTGCTGGTCAAGAGTCGTCAAGTGCTGGTCAAGAGTCGTCAAGTGCTGGTCAAGAGTCGAAGCAAGCAGTTGGCCGCAGGAAAGGGGCAGGCAGCCTAGTAACAGGAAGCGAATCAAGGTAAAGATATTGATGTTAATACATGAAGCTGTTTTGTTACTGTGTCGCCTGAAGATAGTTTCGGGGCAATGACCAGTTCTACATTCTGTACTAGCATGAGGCAGTCTTCAACAAACTCTACAAGCAGACTTCGCGTTACTTTGCCTGTTATAGAATTGAGAATAAGCAATACAATTCATAATTATTGCATACTGCTGGTCCTTGTTTGGAAACACCACATTTTTAACACATCCATTTACATCCCATGTCGCTCTTATTACAAACCATTTCAAAAGAATTTCACAAACGTCTGTACCCTCAAATAAAAACCAATCAGCATTGTCAAGAAGTTTTTCATTCAAGGTTGTTGTTGTTGCTGTTGCTTTGGTGCTGTTTGTTTCTCACCTAATTTCCCACGAAAAACATTTAATTATACATTCATAAATACCTGGGACAGTTTAGGCATTCCTATTGGTCGAGAGCCCGTCACGTGGCCGGTTTTAAACGGACGATAAAGACATGGCTAGAAGTGTTTAAAACCAGTTGGCAACAAAAGTAGCCCCTGCACGTGGACAACTCAATGGACATCCTTCTCCGGGCACTTCACTGCTGCGCAGACCATTGTTCTTATCTATTTTGAACCATTCGGGTGCAAAATCCTGTTTTCCTCCAAATATGACGAATTTAAGAAAAAAAGTCTTCCACTTTTTAAAAAAATTCCATAAGTCGTGCACAAACGCGGTCGCGTCACGTTCGTTCTTTTCCCTTTGAAAAAAACACGCGCGCGTACGCCATTTAGACGCGGAGGCCTATCCAGTCTATATAATGGAGATCAATGATAAATACGCTTTATTGCATGTATTGTGACGTAGAGCGACAGAGGCGGAAACATGTCATTTGACAGTGGCCCGTGAACATGGATAGGGGAAAACACACAGAATGGCGAAACACCGAAATTTACTTGCGACAATTTGCCGTGATTTTTGGGGCTTTTTTGGCTGAATTTTACAAAAAAGGTATTTATGAATGGGAATAAATGTGTGTTCGGTCGGTATTAATCACTCTGTTTAATACCGCTTGGAGTCTGGGTGCTGATAATTACCCTCGCCTTCGGCTCGGGTAATTATCAGCACCCAGACTCCAAGCGGTATTAAACAGAGTGGTTAAAACCTCCCGAACACACATTTATTCCCTTAATAAAACTGACCTTACAAAAGGTTTTACAAAAATCAAGGTGAACAAAGAAAAGTGACAAGAGCTGTATTATTTGAACCTGCGATCTCCGAAATACTGTCACTCAATCAACTTAAAGGGATCGTATACGTTTGGTAATTGGAACCTAATGTTTGTTTCAACCCTATATATTTATAGATATACCATAAAACTAACCTGTGAACATTTCATTTCAAAAGGTGGTAGCGATTTTGAGATATTGCCGAAAATCTGGAGCGGTTATGTCTACGCAGGAAGAATAATCTGCATTGGAATACACAATCTGAAAAACCTCACTGCAGTAACGCTTCTCAGATTCAAATGTTTGGGGATAAAAAGTGATATCTTTTTCCATAACCGCAGTACTTCAAAGTGAAAAGTTTCTAAAAATGCATTATACTATCCAAAGCTGCTGTACTTCTTACCAAGGAGGTTTTTATTGCCATTAATTTTTGGAGTAATTACCAAACGTATACGATCCCTTTAAAGCTATATCTTGCTCTATATTGGTGGTCTCCCAAATTGTCAGTGTCTTTGTTTGGGGTAGCTACGGTAGTCATCATAAGTCATAATCCATAATACTGTATCTAGCCACAATGGCGTGATCCCAGGAGCTATTCTAGTTTTCTTTGTTCACTTTAAAAATGTATTCATATTTACCTAGTCATTTTTCTTGTGGTTTGTTTGACGAAAACAAAAAAGTACAAATGTATTTAAGCAAATCAGCACCCTCAATTTATTTTTCAAAATCTGCTATGATTTCCTGTGTAAAATGTGGCAGGAAGAAACATTACTACGTGTATACTGAGACGGGTTACATTCTGCAAAGTGTGCCTGAAGCCGCGTTCGCATTTGAGTTGTTTTGGTTAACTTACCGCAACTTTTCTGTAGAATGACAATATGAAATCTAATGGGAATGCGCGGTAGACTAATGTCCCTGTCTTCTTTTGGTTAACGTACCGCAACTTTTCTGTAGCATGACAATATGAAATCCAATGGGAATGCGCGGTAGACTAATGTCCCTGTCAACTTTACCGCGACGGTGATGTAATATTAACTACCAGGCCGAAAGTGGTCGCGGAAAGTTTCACAATATAGTCGCAGTGGAAATGCACGGTAGAAAACAAAAAGGCTTCCCAACTCATGATGAACGTGATGAAGAATATCAAGTTGACATGGATGCAGTTGTCACTTCATAATAAAATGTGCACGTACTCTACAAACACACACTGAAAGCCCTGCCTCATTCACGTAGCTACTACTCGGATTGCGACCAGCCCGAGAACCCAGTGATTGTATTGGACAGCCCACTGCCGACGCGTCGTCACTCCTTCCAGTCCGGTAGTGACAGGGATGATGAACCCGACTTTGACCTGATAAGCGAGGAAGAGATCGTAGCTGCAAGGAACGACTGGGCAACCCGCTCAGAGAGCCCCGGGGGTGGGGTGATGATGAGAGGTCCACGCGGGCTGGCTGAGAAAAGGTGGGCATCAGAGAGCCAGTGATGGGAGGTTGGTGGTAGTGGAGCTAGTCTGTAGTTGGTGAAGTTTGGGTAGGATTGTTTATAGCTAACATTATGGACATTAAAATGTAATGGTTCCCAAAGACTACTGCTAAATACAACATAGTCCATCTATGACGCATACATGGACAATGCGCATGAACGTATCAGAATGCGCATGAACGTAATCAGAATGCGCATGATTCATTGTTCTATGTTCGCATGATCCATTGTTCTATATTCGCATGATCCATTGTTCTATGTTCGCATGATCCATTGTTCCATGTTCGCATGATCCATTGTGGGCAAATAAACAACTGCAGAGAGTTAATATAATTAGAATATAGGACGATGGTGTAATAACTGGATGTGCCCCATTTAAGCATATTCACACAAAGCTCTCTTTAGAAATGTTGGCATGTGCGCATATAGTGAGTATATTCTCTGGTTTTCAAATATAAATCTACAGGTGTTATTTAGTACTTAATTGTGTAATTTACTTTGGCATTATTTTAAAAAGAGCATCAATTATTTTGGTACATTGCGTTATGGGGACAATCCATAGTGTTTGTGTGCTAAGTGAAATCTCTCTAATCTCAAACTCGGAACACTCTAAAATTCTACAATTTTCAGCATCACCCTAATTTGTCTTCTACATTTTCTTTCATTATACCCTAACCCAATTCTACCTTGTTCTACCTTTACTGAAGACCCAACGCGCTGTGGGGACTCGAAAATGTCCCCACTTGGTCTGGTTTTTCCAAACAAACAAATAAGCCTGTCCCCATAACTAGGTGGAGGCTCCTACAACATGTTATTTGGTTTCATGTTTGTTAAAACTGATACATTTTCCTTTTTAAGTGCTATTTCCAAGTGCTTTCGTTGGCCGTCTTCCTTGGGAACTTTTAACATATTCATTGTTTTGTTTTGCATGCACATGTTTTGCCTATACATTTGATTTAACATGTTATTTTGTTACCATGTGACCACTGGTATCTAATGTAATTCTACAACATGTCATCAACCAAATAAATAAATCATGTTTTTAATGTGATTGGAAGTCGTATAAATTATACAAATTCCTCCTCTATTTTTTCGCTGTAGCTGATAAGCACATTTTTTTCTGAATTTTGTCGACATTGTGTTTATAATATATAATTGTATAATAAATGTCTACAACATGCATGTTTCTATTTGTTACATACAATTTTATGAGCGGTAGCTGAAATGAGCAAACAAGAGTCATTGCAATAAATTCATATTTTTTTTTTAGAATAAAGGTTTTATAACTGCCATACACTGTATATGGTCATTGGAATCTATTTCTTTGTAACTAAAAGTCACACTTACTGAGGAACATACTGAGCTTACGGTATGCACCGAATGGATAGTTTTTGTATGAAAGATTACAAACCTTGAAAAACTATTAAAGGTTTGATACAGATATCGAAAAATGTTACTACCAAATTATTTAGAAATATCTTACTTATTTTTAAGTAAATAATGATTCTAGGCATCCAGCAAAATGATTGCGCAAGATATCCTGTAATTGTTCTAATATATTTGTAATATCGCTAAAAATACAAAACAAGAACTGCCCGGCGTCAGTTTTTCTGGCTTTTTTTTCCGGCATCCATGATTGTAAAACTTTGGACAGGTCAGCTAAACTATATTTACTATAAAATCCAATCCCCAAATCCACCCATTCCTGATAATTCAAGCAATTACCAATGGTGTATCCCTTCCTTTACACCCACAGTGCCGAGTCCATGAATTTCAAATGAAAATTCGCACAGGTTTTTTCAAATTTTATTCATACGTGACACGATCAAGCCGAATCAGTCGGATGTCGGCGAATCCCTAAAATGCACTGTATTCTTCGTTGGTATTTAAACAAATTTACATAACTCGACAACAAAACATCGTATCAACATGGGGTTTTCAGTTTGTAAAACGTACAGATGCCCTCTTTGAAACTACATGAACACTCATTTTTTTACCGGGGCCGACATCCGATCGATTTCGCTTGATCGTGTCACATATGTTAGATACTATTTGCAACATCGTTTTCTAAGTGGTTTTAAAATTGTTCTTTTCGTAACGTAATAGTTTCATCTTTTGGAAGCCATTCACTGCATGTATTTTTATGCATGTTTTTGTGTGGCTTTTTGTATTTTGTGAACATGAACAATTATCTTCCAAGCATAACTCTTACCATTTCAATCACAGTATGCAGTTAAAATCACTGCCACTATATTTCCCACTATTACGTCGTACACACAATTCTTTTTCAGCAAGTCTTTATCTTATTTTGCATATTCGTGCGCATGAACTCTTCATTTGTGTGTGCAGTTTTGAAAGTCTTTACCCAGTTTGCGTCGGGATTATCTTGACATTGACCAGGCCCAGGCGCGGGATTGTTTTTCACGAACCTCGGTCCGAGACGGGTTCATGCCAGAATCTGTGGGTAGCACACCTGATATTTCCAGCCTTGCTCGTGACATGTTCATCCATCATCCATTTTGAATTCTAGGAAAACTTTGCGTGTATGCAAGGCATCCGACTCGAACTGGTTAAGATCATTATGCGTGTACTCGTTGCATTTAATACCCGGAAACTTATAAATATTTGTTTTGCTTCTCTCAACTTTCAGTACATTCACCAGCCCCACTCTTCATATGAGTGATCTTGAAGCTGGCAACAAGGCTGACGATGACATCATTATCAAGGCCGGACACAGTTATGCGGTGCCAATACACCTTGATGCACCAGGCATTATCTTGTGCTGGGAATTCGCATCGGCTCCAAAGGTACATGTACTCATATGTTAGCCAGTCTTCATTTTATATACAAGTCGGAAATTAAGTTATTATTTGCCCATCAGAAGTCCGTCGTACGTGGATCACCAGCCGATCATAAGTCAAACACAAGTCTAGTGCTGGGCGAGTAACTCGATTATGTCTTTACTCGTGATTAGTTTTTACTACTCGTTAAACTACTCGTGATTTTTCAACTATTCGAGTACTTGTGCCAGCCTAAGTAGCAATAAGTACTCACGAGTAGTGATTGTTAGCGAGCATTGATTGTTGACGAGTACAGGCAGACGTTGCAACACGGTGGGGTTATAACTTATTATGACAATTACGATAGTTTAACGATATGATAACGATCTTTATATCTTTATATTGATTTTCCATTCTACCATGGAGAAATAAAAACACATTCTGAATTGGAACTTGAGCGATAAAGAAAACCAAATTGCTGCCGAGCTCGCTGTAAAATTACTGTTATGCTTTTGAATGAAAACACATAGTGATAAACGAGTACTCGATTACTCGCGAGTAGTATTTGCCAGTACTCAAGTGGGGAAAATCACTACTCGCCGAGCACTACAGAAGTCGTCCATCCCAAGTCAAATCACCTCGCACCAATGTGGTCTGGTGGGTTCGATTCCCGGCCAGGACCCTATGCGATCAGAGTTGTGCATTAGTTCTCTCCTGTGCCACAAAGGTTTTTCTCTGGGTCCTCCGGTTTTTTTCCCTCTTGAAAAATAAAACATTTTCGATCTCAGGCTGTGCTTCGTGGTCATAATATGAGTCGTTGGGCTGGCTGCTAGAGGCTCCTTTACGTACCAGCGGCTTGACCACGTAGCCGTGTTCTTTGCTATTCAGCATCCCAGCTACGAGTATAAACGATGATTAACCTTTCAAATGATTATGATTTGGTCTTTGAAGAAGTTCTTGTTAACAAGTTCGCGCCGGGATTATTTTAACCTCACCTCAGCCGATGGGGCCGGATTATTTTTAACGAAAACTTGATTCGAAGCGGGTTCAGGCAGATAGTGCCGGGAAGCACACCCATGCATTTCCGGCCTTGTTCACTGCTGACAGACATTTCCAAACTTAAACTTGGCGTGTTTATGCGTCATCCGTTTTGAATTTGGGGAAACTTTGCATTTATATACGTCATCCGGCGCGAACTGGTTAAGATCAAAATATTAGGCCATTTATATTAACTTATTTGATTTGAATATTTCAGGTCATTCCGGCTAGTAAGCAGTTTTGCAGCAGTTTTAATCATATTCATGTCTTCATATTTTGTCGTCTTTTGACTACATCAGACGGTGGCTTTCAGTGTCACCTTCCAGCCAGTCGACCCCCAATCACCCACAGACGGGACGCAGCAGGACCAGCCGAGCCACGTGGATGAGCTTATACCGCTGTGTAAATGCAACTCACACAGACACGCCGTGCAGGGGGAGCTTATGGCGCGCAAGGCTGGTATCTATACGCTGCTGTTTGATAATGGCTTCTCCAGGTTGGTTATGAAATCAATTGCTGTTGTCTATAAAAGAGAATATGTGACCTGGCACTACGAAATGGGTGGAAAGTCGCCAAATAAAAAATTGACACATTTCTAAAAATATTACATTTCTAAAAAGAAGAAATTCTAAGCTTTCAAATGATGTATTGTGTGTTGCTGTAGCTTATTCCTAGCCGCCGCTATACTCTTTTGGAATTGCTGAAGTCATGCCACCTTGTTTTGAGAAAACGAAGTTCAAAGTCTGTTAACAGTGCAAACTATACTATCACTCAGTGCAATTCAGCCACAAAAAAACCCACACTTTAGAGGTTTAATTGAGCTATACAATTTTGGGATATGATAAAGATGGTTTTTGTTGTATGTAAAAACGTTAACAAACCGACCTTCCACATGAAAAACAAACGTTTCGGCCAATAAATTGTTTCGGCCAATAACTCGTTTTGGCCTTGTGCGACTTTCTGCTCATTTCGTGGTGCCAGGTCACATATGTGACCCAACTCCAGGAAAAGGTGATATGAGTCGCGCTATGCATTTATGAGTAATGGCCTAACAAGTAAAGTTAGGAGTGTGAATTTTTTGTGTCAAACTTTGATTTTAATTTGTTGTCTCAAATTAAATCTTTAATATCCAAAGTTTTTAGATTTAATTATCAAAAAGCTGGATTTAGATAAATAAAATGAAACCTTTTGAGAGTGCATCATGGTTCCAATGTATTGTCTTGGTTAGGTTAGGTTAGGATTGTGGTCGTAGATGCTCTTCAAATTTAAACATAATCCATCAACCAGGAGTGGGGTTTTTTGGGTCGATTTTGTGAAACAGAAACAGATTTTTTGATTTTGTGAAACAGAAATATTGTGTACAGAAATAATATTCAAAGCTGAATTTCAAAGCTGTTTATCTTATAAGAATTAGGTTGTCAGGGTTTTATCACTAAATCCTTCCCCCGGGGGAGATGAGTAGGGAGTACATGTATGTAAATGATACATCATTTTAAAGCTTAGAACTTAGAGAAGTTGAAGAAAAAACAAAATCTAAAAAACAACAATTGTTATCTTTGTCTGGGTTTCGTTGGAACAGGTCTCATAATAAGCTGTGTGAGTGGGGAAAAGCAAAAAAGAGTGTAGTGGCCTGCCCAGGGACACAGCAGCTAGATTTGAACCCCTGATCACAAACCCTAACCGCTTGGGCATACAGCTTTACCTTACATACGTACTGTGGACATTCCTTTGTCTTCGTGTTGTTAAAAAACGTTGACTAAATACTCATTTTTTTCGCTTCCCCAAAACAAATTTACCCGTTTTTCCTCTAGCGCTCTTTTTCGGAAACTGAAAAACGGATTGTGGACCTGGGCAAGTCCACAAACTGTAACCTCTTCCCGCATCGTGTGGACCCATATTGTTCGGAGGTCCACAGTGCGTATGCAAGACTAACCCACACACTCCCCCTGGTCGTATTCTTGGAACATCCCTTCA
Source organism: Crossaster papposus (assembly GCA_037893245.1). Classification (NCBI taxonomy): domain Eukaryota; kingdom Metazoa; phylum Echinodermata; class Asteroidea; order Velatida; family Solasteridae; genus Crossaster; species Crossaster papposus. The sequence goes on along the minus strand of JBAIAA010000918.1, from coordinate 31,060 downwards.
TTCATTCGTTTTCATGTTCATACTTTTAGATTCACCCAGAAGTCAGTGAAGTACAGCCTGCAGGTTAAGCGACCAGAGGCGGCTTACTAATCAAGGCCAGTTAGCTGGTTGAGAACAACGTAGGATGCTAGGCCTCTCTCCTGGAGCTGCCCAGTAGGCACACACAATTTGCTTAGCACAAAAATTCTTCTTTGGGGAAAAAAACACTGAAGGGTTACAATCACCAAATGTGATGCGATCAAGCAAAATCTGTCGGAACTCGGCAATTCTTGTTTTGAGATTGGGCCAAAATATGTTCGTATGGGTGGAAAAATCCAAATTGACTTTTTTACAAAAACAGAAGGGGAAAATATTTTTCTTTTACATGAAAATACTCTTTTAACCAAATTTAGAAGGGAAGTGATACAAAAACTTGATTTTCACAGTTTCTTTATTTTTAACGTGCTGGTGTTCAAATGGTCGTATTCACATGGGGTTTTCACTGACAAAAGAATATGTAAAAATCCCAAAAATTACCAGGGCCTACTTCAGACTGATTTTGCTTGATCGCATCACAAATGTTCGTGTATATTTTTGTGACTGGTATTCAGCTGGTTTTTGCTTAGCATTAAAAGTACCTGGAAGTTTTGGTTGGTTCCCTCTTTTTTTTACTGAGCAAGACTTGTTCTGTGCTAAGAACATTTGTTGTGCTTAGCAGCTCCATGAAATTGGCCCCTGATGACGAGGCATCTGTAATTTATTATCAGAGTCTTGTTCCTACTACCCTTGCTCTGTTTTCTTCAAATGTTGACTGTTTCCCGCTTATTTGTCTAAACAAATATTTGAAAACTCACTATGTTGTTCATAACTTTTATCCTGATTTATTTCCTTCAAAGTCGTACTTTTGTCTTTTTAAAAATATGATGTAAAAATATTGTATTCATACAGAAGAGTTGCGATTTGTTTGCATTATTGGACAAACATTGTTTTAATTAACAGTAATGGGTGGATTTGGGGGGTTGTATTTTATAGTAAATATCGTTTAACAGACCTTTCCAAAGTTTTACAATCATGGATGCCGAGAAAAAAAGCATTGTTGCAGTTGTGCTTGTTTTTCTTTCTTTTTATAAAATTCTAATTTTCAGAACAATTACTGGATATCTAGCACAATCATTTTGCCTACAATCATTATTTTTTTTTAAATAAAGATATTTCTGCAAATGGTGTATCTTACCTTTAAAATCGGCTAGGGACGTTGTCGCCGATAATGGCCCGACCCTGACCGCAGATATTTATTAATATCTTAACACTTATAACCCTACATGTATGTTTTGATGGCGTCAACCAATGTTTACCGCGTGACTCATTGCATGCAAAAATGCAGACATACATGTACGATTGGTTTTCAACCATAAGACAGTGAAATGTACAGTTTTAGCCATATCAGAAGATTGGGAAAGATGATTACAGAGTAGAAAAATTGGTGTGGAAAGTTCTAGTTAAATCCATACAAGCTGTGACACTCGTACGCAACTTGATAGGCCTATTGCATGTGTGACACTGAAACATTACAATTTTTTAAGTGGACTTTTTGCCCCGTTATACATAATTCATAATACCCAGCTGTGCCTCAGACGACCCTTGACCTCCAAATAGATGTTAAAATGGAGCAGTTGTTTTGTACATTAAATATTCAAGAGCAATATAATTTAGGTCATCTTAAAAAGCACTGTTTATTTTTGTAAATATATATTAATAACAACCATGATGACCTTTCAGATTTTATCTAAAATGAATTATTGAACGTCACTCACTAAATGCATGCCATATATTTACAAAGTTGATCTTTCAAGGGCATTTTGACTGGTTAGAAAATTCCCAAAAGTGCAGCTCAGAGACCTCATTCTTCAGAATGACAAGGAATAATTTCACAGGGAGTTTAGAGTTTTTAATATCTTTACAAGTAAGCTTTTCAACAGTATTTTGGTTGGTTTTCTTTTTAGATAGCTGCAAAAGGTATATTCCACCTTTAACTCTATTTTGATGTGTAATTAAAATGTAACAGCATTTTGGGGTTTTTATGTATTGGTGCTTGTTAGGAGAAATATTTACATTCTCCGGATTTACTAAAGGGTTCTTCAAATTATTTGTATATGCAGTGAAACGCCGCTATAACGAACATCATAGGATCCATCTTTAACATAAAGAACCGGTAGTTTGACGTTTTGGAATTTTCAACTGCCTAAATAACTTTTTGATATAGAAAGTGGATTTCTAAAAATTGGTTGACATATTTTCAATAAAAATGTTTGGACCAAAATTTTTTCAACAATGTTAGTATTTTTGTGTTCGTATAGCGGCGTTGCACGGTACATTTCTTAACCACTTTTTTCTATTAAGAACTATTTAAACCAGAGTTTTAACAAAGATTCTTCATTAGCTCAAATAAAAAAATCTTCTATAATAATCCTGTCTGTGTGTGTCATTGTTATCCTTGCTTTGGTAGTAACCGACACAAAACAGTTTCTGCTTTTGTGATTTTTATTAAAAGTACTTATTTAATCCGACTTAAAATGCTTAGCCTAGAACAGCTCGCTATTGCACTGAGGGCATCAAAGTAATTATCAGGTCACAAACCTAATACAAGTGACACGAACTGTCCCCAGAAATCTACTCTGCGCAATACGTTTCAAACGTAGTTGTTGGCATATAATTGAAACTAATTCATGTTTTAAATCCATTTCCGGACGATATACAAATTGTTGCAGGCATTAATTAGATTTATAGACGGACCGATCTTAAAGGTAGGATACACCATTTGCAGATATCAAAAATATTTACTACCGAATTATCAAGAAATAATGATTGTGCTAGATATTCTGCAATTATTCTGAAAAATATTTGTATTTGTTTTTAAATTTTTAAACAAAGATAACACAAGAATAACTGCTCAACGCTGGTTGAAAAAAACGCTGTTTTTGGTGCTTTTCTCGGCATCCATGATTGTAAAACTTCGGACAGGTCAGTTAAACGATATTTACTATAAAATACAACCTGAAAATTCAAGCAATTACCAATGGTGTGTCCTACCTTTAAGTTAGGGCATGTTAAACGCGTCTTGACCAGTATTATTTTGAACGAAACTCGAGGCGGGTTCAGGCCGATGGTACCGGGAAGCACACCCACGCATTATCATCCGTTTTGAATTTGGGGAAACTTTGCGTGTATCCCGTCCTCCGGTGCAAACTGGTTTAACTTGGGAGAAATCGATTCTAGGACGAGTAATACTCTTCCCAAAACGCATCTTAGCATTACGTGAAATCGGCCCCATGACACATAATATGTGGATGCATATCTAATTTGACGTCACAAAACATTCTCTGCAAAATCTCTTAATGTGCTCATCGTCTGCTTTTTCTTAGCAAAAAAAAGTTGACGTTCCCTTTCGCACCGAGTTTGACCTGGCCTTTAGGCCATGATGCAAAGATGATTCCTCGGCATAGACATTATCGTGCGCATGTGGATCAAAAAACTACATTCTATGGCCAAGGCCATTTGAAAAATGTTGCCACACACGCTGATTGATTACACAATAAAATATGATGAGAGTCACTTCATAAAGGTCGACTTATTGATTGTCATCCTGTTTATGTTGCAGAACGTGTAATTTTTCAACTTTTGCTTCGTTTTTTTAACCAGTTCGCGCCAGATGACGTATATAAACGCAACAATTTTCAAAAATTCAAAACGGATGACGCATAAACACGCCAAGTTCGGAAATGTATGTCAGCAGCGAGCAAGGTCCGAAATGCGTGGGTGTGCTTCCCGGCACTATCGGCCTGAACCCGCTTCGGATCGAGTTTCGTTAAAAATAATCACGGCGCGAACTGGTTAATACCACAGACTGACTCGATTGTCTCAATATCGTCGCAGTTACTTGAGTTGCCAACTGATTTGTTCCTCATGGCCCTAGCTTAGACGACCCTTAATCCTGAAAAGTCAGTCTCCGACTTGTGGCTGGCCTTGCACTATATTTGATCAAATCCTAGTTAGAATAATGAAATACTCAATTATTCAAAAGTGGAACTGTATTCAATGTTCTTGAAGCGCAGAAGCTACAAATATCCGTTTGAAGATTTGTCAACGGTAGCATTGGTCAAGACAGCCCCATGGCCTTATCCAGGAATGCAGAGAACTTGGTTGTATCGCCCGGTGGGAAGGGTTTCAGTTTAGAGGTATCCAAGTCGCTCACGACCTCCAACAAATTGCTGGATGTTATCATAAAAGAGAAAAGAAAACACAAAATTTTGATAAAATGGCAAATATACTGGAAGAAAAGAGATGAATTTAACAAATGAGCTTTCTTTGTATATTCTAGTTCAGTTCCCACACGTAATAAGTTATGTGTCAAGGATAGGAAACGTTTGCATACCAAGGGTTCAGGTTGGCGTAGCGGTTCTTTCCTCACCTTCCACCACTATGACCCGGGTTCGAATCCAGCCTGGGCCAATATGTGGATTGGGTTTTCAGTCCCTTCCCGACTCCGTGGGTTTTTCCCCAGGATATTCTTCTGGGGTTTTCCTCCCACCTCTAAAACTGTACCTTCTTCTCATTGTCTTCTCTCTACTGAGGGCCCCAAATGATCAGCTTCTGCTGGATGGGTTACCCTCAATAAATATGGTTCTAAATAAATAACTAAATAAGGGTCATGTGATTAGGGCACTTAGCAGCTGTTTGTTCCATATTTGGCTGCTTTATAGCTCAATGGTAAACCCACTGCAGAATTGTGCAGGATTCAGGCAGTGGTCACCAGTAATAAATATTGGAGGATTTTGCAGGATTACAGTTACATGGAATTTTAACACTTTGAAATTGCGGGATTTTGCAGGATTCGGGTTTTGTGTAAAAAAAATGGGGTAGGGAGTTATCAGGGATGTAGTCGAGTCCTTCACAAGTCCCTGCAAGTCCATCGCAATAAGTCCTTCAGTTCGAATTCAAATCACAAGCTATTCAAATCAGCTTTAACAAAAGCATTCCTTTGTCATTGTTCATTCAGTTACTTGTGACTGCCTTTATGAAAGGACTTGTGACTGGCTTCACGAAAGGACTTGTGAACGGACTTGCGGGGACTAGACTACAACTCTGGGAGTTAGGGTTTATATACACCACACGTTTTCAAATGACGTCATACCTGCAACTTGCATAGAGCAGATGTCCGTCTAGATGCAGCTGATATGCTAACTCCATCTGATGATTGCCCATTAGTAATTGATTGATGACCACAATTAATGGTTTACCTGCGCCCAAGGACTCCAGGACGTTACCAGCACCTGTTGAACCAAAGACAATGTCAAGTCAGGTTAGCGTAGGGGTTCTTTCCTCGCCTTTCACCACTATGACCCAGGTTCGAATCCAGCCTAGGCCAATTATGTGGATTGGGCTTTCAGTCCCTGCCTGACTCCGTGGGTTTTCCACAGGATATTCTTCTCGATTTTTTTCCTCCCACCTCTAAAACTGTAACTTTTTCTCATTTTCTGCTCTCATTCTGTAATTGCGCTATAGCGCTGCTGGGTGTTGAATGAAATAAATAAATTAAAGTCTGGTGATCATGCGCTTTTTCTTGAAGTATTTAACAACATTCCTAGCTAGAAGAGACCTTGACACAAAGAAATTAATCTCTGGTATTCTGCTGTCACTGTTTTAGCTCCAACTCTAACCCTTCAAATCTGCAAACTCTTTTTTTTGGGGGGGCGATGTCATTTTTGTTTACCTGCATGGCTGATGATTAGCGAGGCTTTCTTGATGTCCTCTGTGAATGCGATGGTGTCTTTGTAGCGATAATACTCCAACGTAAACCCTCGTGTTGATATCGGCTTAGGCTCGTAGACACCTCGACCGATCTGTAGCAGCACCTTGGAATAGCCTAACGCTTGAAATTGCTGCAAAAGACACCAAAGAGAAATACAACGCATGGTTATTAGGCAGAGATGAAGGACAGAAGGGTGGTTTGGACGACTGCAAACTGGAGATACCTGTACAACAAAGGAAGAGGCAATATCGGTATGTGTTTAACCTAGTGTTGATGAGTAAGGGGTTTAGAAATAATACTAACAAAATGCTAGGTCTAGATTGAAGGTTGGATCCTCCCGAATTATTAGGAAATATCTTACTTACTTATAAGTACAAAATGATTGTAGGCATCTAGCAAAATGATTGCGGTAGATATTCTGTAATTGAAATGAATTTTATATAAAATAATGTACGATCGCCAGTTCAAAACAAACGCCGTTTTTTCTTGCTTTTTCCAGGCCAGTTTTTTTTACTATCAATTAACCCCCCCCCCCCCCCCTAATCCACCCATTCGTGATAATCCAAGCAATTACCAATGGTGTATCCTACCTTCAAGTGGCATGTAACAAAATGGCTTATCCACGGGAGCTTAGAGCCACTAAACTAGTACTATCGGCTTTATTTACCCTAGGACATAGAATGTAGTGGCCCTGTATTATATAGGTGTACCCCAAAAACCCATAGAATACAGGGCCACTCCATTCTATTGCTGCGTTCCAATCGCGTCGTGTTTATCGTGTTCACCGTGAATTTCTCCATGTTCACGAGTGGGTTGCATTCAAAACGCTACTCACCAAGACGCACGCGCACAGTCGAGTTTAGTTCCAGTAAGGACATTCTTTATCGCTCAAAAACTTGTACTTGAACCAACGTGCATGCGCGATTATTTCATTCGTTTATGAAGTCGTAATTCAAAAAAATTCCACCTCGAGTTCACCACTGGTGAACACGAGTTACCGGGCGATTAAAAATGCCATTATACGACCTCGTCAACTCGTTAACACGATAAACACGACGCGATTGGAACGCAGCATATGTCCTAGCGTCACGCCAAGAGTAGCCCTGCATTCTATATAGTTGTACCCAAGCGAGTTTTGTACATACAATAATGTTATGGGTCATCTTGATTGAAACTAGACCTAGCATTTTTTTCAGGGTAGGAGGCAGGTGAACCATCAACCTAAAATTGGGTTAACTTTTGGGGGGGAATCTCCTTGTTGTACAGTGAATATTGGCGGGAATTACCTGGCATAGTTGCCGCGATGACGCTACCTGTATTAGAGCATCAAAGCTAGTTGATCCAACCGTCACATACACCGTTTTCTTGGGCTTCATTTCAATGACTTTTTATAAATAGCTGGTGGAAGAAACAGCAAACTATAAAATTTAAAGCAACAAGTTAAAGGTACATGTAGGATACACCATTTGCAGATATAGACAAAAATTACTACAGAATTATTGAGAAATATCTCACTTTATTTGAGAGTAAATAATTTGTAGGGAAAGCGCATCCAGCATGTCCAGCAAAATGATTGCGCTAAATATCCTGTATTTAATTGTTACAAAAAACTAAATTTTATTTAAAAACAAATTAAAATCGCCGGACGGCAATCGCAATACAGTATTCGTTTATAGACGATGTGCCCTCTGACGTCACGTGTTTACATCTGTATTCAAATGTGCCCGGCAGTATGCGCACACATCGTGTTTTACATACAATTTTCTTAACCAGTTCGCGCCGGGATTATTTTAACATCACCGAGCCGAGGGGGCGGGATTATTTTTAACGAAACTCGATCCGAAGCGGGTTTAGGCCGATAGTGCCGGGAAGCACACCCACGCATTTCCGGCCTTGCTCGCTGCTGACAGACATTTCCGAACTTGAACTTGGCGTGTTTATGCGTAATCCGTTTTGAACTTGGGGAAAACTTTGTGTTTATTATTATTTTCTGGTAATGAAACCAAGGATCCTTCAAAAGCGCTCAAGGCACTGTAGCTCGTAGGCCAGAAGAAACCCGTAGACAGAGGCTGTGTCAGCCAGGAACACCGGGGCAAACCCCTTCTCTTAGCGATATTAAGTGTTCTGGGTTATTTTACGTGCATTATACAATTTTATAATGTTATAATGGGAAAGATATATACACACATTATAAATTATACGGGACCTACAACTTTACGTCCCATCCGAAGGACGAAGCAATAGTGGTTTAATTGCCTTGCTTAAGGACACACGTGTCGACGGCCAGGATTCGAACTCACATGATGATGATTATTATGGTGCATGTGCACATGGAGGAATATTCCTCCATGATGTGCACAACATTTTAAACTTGGTCATTATAATTTTTAGTTGTTTTTTTAAGAAGTAGACGTTGACCTAATTTTTGTGCATTGTTGAACCATAGAGTAAACCATGGAGAAATGAGACATTTCTCCATGGTTGAACAACAAATGTTACCAGTCAACAATAGAGGGCGCTGTTCATCGACGAGTGATGGGCTTTTTGCACAGACATATAAACACATAGACCGCCAGGTCCTATTCAAAACTACAGGATGATTTCGTGATTTCGCGGCGCCCGACTAAAATACCAACTATGGGCAAATTTAGCCCTCGGTATAGGGAATTTGTACACACCCGAACTGTTCCAGTGAAATAATGATATGAAGGCATTTATCGATTTAAAAAAAAATTACATAGGGCTATACCATATACCATGTAGATTATGCATAACCAGTGTCAATCTTGATACCCCAAAATAAAGACGTTTTAGGCCCATTTTTGTGTCAAGCGCGTTGCCCGGTATGCGCACAGAACGTAAAAAACGCGCGGTGCGTTGCCCGTCGAACGAAATATAGTGTACACAATTATATGAACGCGCGTGCAAAGTGCGCTGCATGATAGGCGCGTAATTACACGCGCTTGGCTTTTTATAGCTACACGCGCATGCGTGCAGCCTACGCGTCGTTTTGCCCATACTTTGCAAATCACGGTTTTGTGCACACGACTGGCGGTCTATAGGTTTATATGTCTGTGGCTTTTTGCACCACAGACATAAATAACCTATATTATTTATGTCTGTGTTTTGCACATAAATAACCTGTGTTTATCCATGTATGTCTGTGGCTTTTTGAAACCGTGTCTTGGATTCATTTCGTGCGGTTTGAGGAGAGTTTAGGCCTTTAAACTTACGTTGCGGACTCCAGATATTCTGCTTTGCATCAAGTCGTAATCGTATAAAAATGGTGGTCGCATATCGCATATGCGCGGTGGTCGCATATCGCATATGCGCGGTGGTCGCATATCGCATATGCGCGGTGGTCGCATATCGCATATGCGCGGTGGTCGCATATCGCATATGCGCGGTGGTCGCATATCGCATATGCGCGGTGGTCGCATATCGCATATGCGCGGTGGTCGCATATCGCATATGCGCGGTGGTCGCATATCGCATATGCGCGGTGGTCGCATATCGCATATGCGCGGTGGTCGCATATCGCATATGCGCGGTGGTCGCATATCGCATATGCGCGGTGGTCGCATATCGCATATGCGCGGTGGTCGCATATCGCATATGCGCGGTGGTCGCATATCGCATATGCGCGGTGGTCGCATATCGCATATGCGCGGTGGTCGCATATCGCATATGCGCGGTGGTCGCATATCGCATATGCGCGGTGGTCGCATATCGCATATGCGCGGTGGTCGCATATCGCATATGCGCGGTGGTCGCATATCGCATATGCGCGGTGGTCGCATATCGCATATGCGCGGTGGTCGCATATCGCATATGCGCGGTGGTCGCATATCGCATATGCGCGGTGGTCGCATATCGCATATGCGCGGTGGTCGCATATCGCATATGCGCGGTGGTCGCATATCGCATATGCGCGGTGGTCGCATATCGCATATGCGCGGTGGTCGCATATCGCATATGCGCGGTGGTCGCATATCGCATATGCGCGGTGGTCGCATATCGCATATGCGCGGTGGTCGCATATCGCATATGCGCGGTGGTCGCATATGCGCGGTGGTCGCATATGCGCGGTGGTCGCATATGCGCGGTGGTCGCATATGCGCGGTGGTCGCATATGCGCGGTGGTCGCATATGCGCGGTGGTCGCATATGCGCGGTGGTCGCATATGCGCGGTGGTCGCATATGCGCGGTGGTCGCATATGCGCGGTGGTCGCATATGCGCGGTGGTCGCATATGCGCGGTGGTCGCATATGCGCGGTGGTCGCATATGCGCGGTGGTCGCATATGCGCGGTGGTCGCATATGCGCGGTGGTCGCATATGCGCGGTGGTCGCATATGCGCGGTGGTCGCATATGCGCGGTGGTCGCATATGCGCGGTGGTCGCATATGCGCGGTGGTCGCATATGCGCGGTGGTCGCATATGCGCGGTGGTCGCATATGCGCGGTGGTCGCATATGCGCGGTGGTCGCATATGCGCGGTGGTCGCATATGCGCGGTGGTCGCATATGCGCGGTGGTCGCATATGCGCGGTGGTCGCATATGCGCGGTGGTCGCATATGCGCGGTGGTCGCATATGCGCGGTGGTCGCGGTTTTCGCGATAAAGTAACCACTTCCAACACCCCCTTGAGCCGCATTCGCACCGCGTATATGTCGTCGCGTTCCGTTTCTAACGGTCACACTCCTTTTTATACAGTACACATGAACACTTTTGAACCACAAATATTTCCAGATTAAATGTAAACAACTGTGCCGGCATTGGTGTGTCCGTGGATTGGTGTGTCCGTCAAACGGAGCGAGTTAGTCGAGAGGCAATTTTTGTTATTTGCAATTCCGCCGAAAACAACTGTGTGCTCGACGGGGTCTGTAGGATACACCATTGGTAATTACTTGAATTATCATGAATGGGTGGTTTGGGGGGGGTTGTATTTGATATTAAATATCGTTTAACTGACCTGTCCGAAGTTTTACAATCGTGGATGCTGAGAAAATCAAGAAATCTACTGCGTCTACCTGAAATCTACCGCAGTAGACCTGCGCAGTAGACCTGCGCAGTAGACCTGCGCAGTAGACCTGCGCAGTAGACCTGCGCAGTAGACCTGCGCAGTAGACCTGCGCAGTAGACCTGCGCAGTAGACCTGCGCAGTAGACCTGCGCAGTAGACCTGCGCAGTAGACCTGCGCAGTAGACCTGCGCAGTAGACCTGCGCAGTAGACCTGCGCAGTAGACCTGCGCAGTAGACCTGCGCAGTAGACCTGCGCAGTAGACCTGCGCAGTAGACCTGCGCAGTAGACCTGCGCAGTAGACCTGCGCAGTAGACCTGCGCAGTAGACCTGCGCAGTAGACCTGCGCAGTAGACCTGCGCAGTAGACCTGCGCAGTAGACCTGCGCAGTAGACCTGCGCAGTAGACCTGCGCAGTAGACCTGCGCAGTAGACCTGCGCAGTAGACCTGCGCAGTAGACCTGCGCAGTAGACCTGCGCAGTAGTATTACTTATATTTTAAAAAGGATTTATATTTGCTTAGGCTAGGCCTAGACGATAATAATTATTTGGGGTGAACGACGATATGATCAACCCTAACGGTGAGTGAATGTTTGAATATAATTTTGATTCATTTTGGATTCATTTTAAATTTGGATTTATAATATGTATTTATTTCTTTATTTCGGACAAAACCTCCATAAAAGAAGGTGATAAAACACAATACATGTATGATGATGGTGTGACATTTTAATCCTTATCTAAGTAATACATTGTATCGTTTTGTAACCCTGGTATTTGACGATTATATTGAATATATCAACAATTTAGTTACAGTTGATAGCGATTGAAATGAAAGGAAAACATTGTTATGTACTGAAACACTCTTTGGTATTTTTTTATTACGATAAGTTCAAACTTCTGTTATGATCTAGGAAACCATGTGACCTTTGTTTCGCTGGCAACATCAAAATTCTTTAATTAGATGGCATAGGGATGCTAAAAATCATCTCGGAATTTTGTTTTAGGGGGTTGCATGGGAATCCATTTCTCCTGTCGTACTTTTAAGCACAAAATATTTGCTTAGCATAGACATTCCTCTCCTTGGCAAAAACAGGGTTGCACACCAAATGTTCAGGGGATGCATATAATGTTGTTTGTGGTACTCAGCTGGTTTTTGCGCAGCATGAAATAAAAAACACATGGCGTATTGGTTGGTAACCTGTTTTACGGAGCAAGATGTCTTTGTACCAAATTCGCTGACAGTACTTCTTGGCGACATGCGAAAATAAGCCGTACAATTGTCCCCTCCCGTTAGCTCACCAATGGGGTGGTTGCGTAGCCTAGTCACAAATGCATCATTTCGCCTAAGGAAGAGATTTCTTTTAAAAATTAATAAGAACAACGAGAATTGTTCTTGGACAAAAATGGGTTAAAATTGCCAACCAGCTTATTTTTAGTACACGGGTCTGGGTACGGGTCGGCGCCTGTGGTGGGCGGTCATTGGCCGGCCGCGGGCATTGCTTGCATTTTGCAACGGTTGCCGCTGTTGCTGCTGTTGCGCGTAACCACGACGTCTGTTCATGTCTCGTCGGCGGGTGTGTGGAATGTCGTCCCCTGCCCGGATTGCAGCGCCCTCGGCGGCCGCCTGCAGCTCCGATGGATCATGAGCTACCGTATCCGGAAAGTCCACGTCATATTCCATACCATTGCCTGTGGTATAAAACAAAACAAAACTCTCTTTTATGGTGATCTCAATAAATTATACAACCACACGCGACCTCAGGTCGTTTTTACTGTCACTGATTGGTGGTGTAGTATCATGTGATTATGATTCATGTACTAGGATGCCATATTTGGAAATAAACGGGCTGTCATGTTGGATTTTGAAAATGTGTGTTCTGCTTTAAACAATAAAAGTACACAACTGACAAATGATATACTACAATCTTAACATTCAAACGAAGTTGCGTACTACAAAGGTTTACCATGGAACTATTTATAATTTAACAGCTCCATGCATGGTTTTACATAGTCCCACTATAGCGCAGCATACCGGGGCGCGAATTTTTTTAACCAAACAGGTTTGCACAATTTCATGAATTATTCAGTAGTTGCGTTGATCGCTGTACAACACTTAGGTTCTAGGTCTCCTTTTCCCCTTAAATTAAAAATACTCTAAAGATATCAATTTGACTAGGAAAAACGAGGTGACCTACTACACCAGGATTCGAACCCGGGATCTTTGATCCATAGCCAATCCCACTATCCACTACACTACGTATAGCAGCTCGACAACAGCTGTTCTTTAAAGTGATTTATTGTAACTAGTTAACTAATAACAACAATGCTGTGACGTCATGTTTTATTCCGATGAATAAACATAACTTCTCATCCAAACTACTGAATAATTCATGAAATTGTGCAAACCTGTTTGGGAAAAAAAAATTCGCTACCGGGGCAGACAAGTGGGACTAGGTTTTATATACCCATGTGTGATTGAAGATTAGAAGAAAATATTTACACACACCGGCGTTATTGTGGGCACGATATCCACCGTTCTCGGCGTTGAGTTTCTCCTGCAAACGTCCCCTGGCGCCCGGCGGACCCCCGACCCGACCGTTTCCCTGGCTGTTTACGTGATGGATCAGATTGATGTCGTTGTCGTTGTTCATCCTGAAAGTGTCGCCCATGTTGTCATCGTTGACGACAAACTCAAAGGCCGGAGTGGCGATTTCTCGTGGGGATCGGGTGGTGTGGAGCCTGCTGTTGTGCAGGTTGTGTATCGCCCTCTGCAGTCCTGGGGATTCCCTGAGTCTTCCTACGGACTCTGGTGGTTCGTGTTTAAAGGTAGGTACATGTAATAGTATACACCATTCGATTTTGCTGTGATTCTTAAAAAAAACTATAGGTTAGGGGTTTCATATTTCATAGTAAATATTGTTGTTGTTGTTGTTGTTGTTTTTGCATAGATAGTGGGACAAAATTGCTGTTCTTGTAGAATGGTTCCTTGACCTCCTTTAAACGAAACGGCAACGTATAGACCTCGGGGAATTATCAGGTTAGATTACCAGACTGGTTGGCTTGCACCCATTGTGGACTATTAACTAAATTTATTAAATTGGGGCAGTGATATATAGTCAGGTTTTATTTCTAACGATTGCTGGCATGTACCAAATAATGAACACTTTTCTTGAAAACCACACACAACACACAGGCAGGTGCTACGATTTCACAGGATGCTTGGCTTGATCTTGTTTGCCAGACAGGCCCGTTCGCGGGGGCCGGGTGGGGGTGCGTATCGCGTATGCACCTCCTCCCCTCCCCCCAAATTACCAAAAGGCTCACGGTCCACATTTTTCGGGTTAAATAATGGTATTTTGATGTAGAAATAACGGTAATGGCACACGAAAATGTACTTGGCTTAGGCGATAATGTCAACAACAAAATTCGCACCCCCCCCCCCCCCTACCCTATAAAAAAAACTTGCGTATGGGCCTGGATCACACCGGCCGAGTAGAGGAACAAAATAATTTAAACCCAGTCCCAGGCCAAGACTATGCACAGGCCTACCTGGGTGCGCTGGTTCCAACACGGGTCCGTTGTAGCGGATTGGCGGAACATCCGGGATTTCCCGCGGTGGCATTTTGATTGGCGGGCCGTTGTTGATACCGGGACCGCTCGGCGGGGACTCGCCTGGTGGTAGGGCGATTTGTTGGGGAGGCGCGCCGATACGACCCGAAGTTTGAAACTGCACATCTTGTCCGGGATTGATTCCCTGATTTTCGGAACTTCGTTTGATTCGCCAACGATGTCCGGTATGCAGATTTCCAACGCTTCTTATCGGATTTTGTGGGAAGGCCTGGATACAAAAAAAAAATACATTTGTAAAATAATCACAGCTAAAATCTCACCCAATGGGCGACGGAACATGAGGTAAAACGTAGAAATTGTGATAAAATATGGAAGGATGATTTTTCATATGGGAGTGTTTACAATAATTGTACAACCCCGCCCTCTCCTGGCTGCCAAAATACCGTTGCGACGACTGTTTTATATAGTTAAACACAATGAATACAATAAAGTAAAGTTTGAAAACAGCTGTTGTACAGTTTGTATTGTTCTTCAAAACCAACTCTTACATTAGTTCTCGTACAATTTTCTGTCGCTGTCACTGTGGTTGTTTTCTTTTCCTTTTTTTTTTTTGGGGGGGGGGGGGGGGTTTGGGGGGGGGGGGGGGGGGGGACCGTAAACGATGTAAGTTACAAGTTCTGGTTTCATTTCGTTTTACATCAATAATCACGAATATCATTTCAACTTACAAAACGGCATCGCCCAGTGGGCTCTACTACCTGCGGCGACCAGTAACACCGATGTGCCACCAAACAGTCACTGTCCACCAAACACGGCGATTCACCCTTCGGTAATTAAAAAAACACCAGAATATTGTAATTATTATGGACCTTATTCACGTGGAAGCCATTTTGGTCGTGTTCCCTTGGTGTATTTTATAAATTGTAAAATGATGAATGGGATGGTGCCAGACTATTTTTGCGTTCTAGCCTCATTATACCCAGCACGATATGTGGCAGAGGGGTACCCCCCTCTTATCCCTATACGTTATACGCACTCAACACTATTGTAACCTAACCCATCCCCCCTTGAAACCTAAAAGGAATTCCTGAGATTCCGGGAACACAATGGTCAACACAAAAGAGGGGGGGGGGGGGGGTTTCTCTGCCACATATCGTGCTTCATATGAGCCTCATTTTCATTATATATTTGTTTGAAATGTTTATTCACAAATTTAAATTATTCATAAGAGAAGACTGGCATTATACGACACGGTGTATGTTTACCATGGGGGAAGGAAAACAGACGGCCGCTGTATATTATGTACGTATGTACATAATTATTACATTTTGCGAACATAAACGTGACGTAAACATAAACCGGTACCGGCGTAACTCATTGCAAATATTGTTTTCGCAAAGTTTTGCTCTTATTTTTGTGACTCGAGTCTTATTAGCCTTAACTCGAGTCGAGTAGAGTCAAAGTTCTGATGAGGGACTCGAGTCGAGTCGAGTCATTTTATCGCAGTGACTCGAATGCACCCGTCGGGTCTCGAGTCGTATCGAGTCGCCAAAATGTGTGACTCGAGTCTGACTCGAGTCATTAAAACTCTGCTCTTATATTTCTAACGATCAGTCAATTAATCGATCATTGGAAATCACCCACCGATACATGTTTGTATTTCTTCTAAAATATACCAAGCCAGATGGAATAATTTCACGGGGTGTTACCAGGGAAATTTGTAATCAAGGTAACCGTTTGATAATTCACACCCATACAACATGATCATGTAGTCTATGTGCCTTTTAACCAGTAATTGTTTTTCAAGCACCAGCCATTATAAGTCGAACACCACACAGCACATTGAAATGTTGGCGTTTTGTGAAAAACCCTCATTTTGAATCGTTTGCGTATTATCAAACAATGCAGTATCCCTAGAACCAGGCTTAGAGTTACTGCATGGTCTAAGTTTCTTTATGTAAAAGATCATGTCGTTCGTTCTGTTTTATAGTATTCCGTTAAATACTTATTAGAAGGACAATGTATTTACAATTTTTAGTTAGAATGAAAACTAGCTCATACTAGTTAAAAATATATTTGTGTCCAAACGGCACACTTACACTTCTCTTGGCGATTGGCGCGCAACATGTGAAGTGGATCAGCAATGGCAGTAAGAAAACAAATGTCGTCACATCAGGAAAAAGACTCATGGTTTCTGAAAAAGAACGGCGGAGAAAATACATTTGTATTATTATTGTTATTAGCCTATTATTTATTTATTTTGCCATTTTAAATAATAACATTAAAAACAGCAACAGTAAAAGGAAAACAGTAAAAACGATAAGAGAAACAAAAGGACATGAAAGAGGAGCTACTTTCTTTCCACGGTTTCCTAACTTGAGGCTAACACTGCAACCAGCCTCCACATTCAAATTCAAGATGTCAGCTTGGAAGTCTAATACATAGACCTGCTGACTCACTAATACCCCAGTCACAATTGGCTTGCGATGGGTTTGCGATTAGTTTGCGGCGGATTTCTAGGCATTTTCGGCCAGGGCCCCACGGGACTCCTTGCGGCTGCCGGGTAATTTGTTGGCATCGGGCGGGCATCGAGTTACTTTTAACTCGGACTTAAAACCTGGTGCGGCGTTTCGCATCGCAAACTGATCGCCAATAAATCGGTCGATGCCTAGCCGATGTCCGGCAGGGCATCGCACACGTCAGGCGGGCGCCGAGCCAAATTTTGGACAACCCAGACAATCAATATATCGGCCAGGCGCCGTCCACACGCCGGCCGAGTCCCGCCAGGCGTCCGGCCGACTTGGCGGTGCCTGGCCGGAAATCGGCCGGGGGCCAGACGGCGCCCTGCCGGCGCCCTGCCTGAAATCGGTCATGCATCGGCCGGGGCTTGCAGGGTAAAACAAAGCGGCTCATCTACATCTACACACAGTTTATCACACAAGTTTCATAGTGCAAGTACTACATCTCTTCTTTAGCCACCAATGCAACAAGAACCAGGTTTAAGCGGTATAGCGTGCAAACGCCAACCTCTCCCTCAACCGGGCGACCTACACGCGCTGTGCAGGTGCCCGCAAGCGTTGTGGAGGTATCAACGGCATTTTCTTATTTAATGGCCCTGTCACACCAGAACATTTTAGGCCAACGCGTGAGTAGCGTGTTGTAATTTTGGCAACACGCTGGCAAACGCTAACCAACGCTAGGCCAGCGTTAGCAACACGATGAGCGCGTTACTCACACGCTGGGACACGCTGTCATACGCTGAGGAATTTTTTTTCTTTAAAATAGCTACAATTTCCAGCGTTTGCCAGCGTGTGACTGCACACGCTGGCGGCGCGTTTTAGATTCGTTACTCACGCGTCGAACACGTTAGGCGATCGTTATCAACCCGCTACTCACACGCTGGCGTACGCCGGCGTACGCTTGCGACACGCTGGTTATGGCCCTGCCACACCAGGACGTTTTAGGCCAATGCATGAGTAGCGCGTTAAAAATAGTTGATACGCTGGCAATTGCTGAACTTTTACAGAAAAAGTCAAGTGGAACCGTGATTTCAGCGTGTTCATACAGGTTGATAACGGGTTCATAGGGTATGCCGGCGCGTAAGTAGCGTGTGAGGAACGCGCTCAGCGTGTAATGAACGCATCACTGATTTATATAAAAAATACGACAGCGGGTCGCCAGCGTGAGAGTAGTGGGTTGGTAACGATCGTCTAGCGCGTTCGACGTGTAAGTAACGGCCTTCTTGCGCGCTGCTAGCGTGTGCAGTCACACGCTGGCAAACGCTCAATTTTTTTAGGTATGTTGAAAAACGTATTTTTGTCTCAGCGTGTGACAGCGTGTTCCAGCGTGTGGGTAACGCGCTCAGCGCGTTGCGAACGCTGGCCTAGCGTTGGTCAGCGTTTACCCGCGTGTTGCCGAAATTTCAACACGTTGGCCTAAAACGTTCTGGTGTGACAGGGCCATTACTGTAGTAGCGCGTCATATTTTTGTACAACTAATCATGTGTTCGTTGCCGTACGCTGGCGCGCGTTGGACTGCGCTACTCACGCGCTGGGCAGTCGTTCATCAGTCGTCGAGCGCGTTATTAACGCGTTATTCACGCGCTGGCGAACGCTATGAACCCGTTATTAACGCGTTATGGACACGCTGAAATCACGGTTCAACTTGACTTTTTCTGTGGAAGTTCAGCGTTTGCCAGCATATCAACTATTTTTAACGCGCTACTCACGCGTTGGCCTAAAACGTTCTAGTGTGACAGGGCCATTAAGAAGGTCAAAGGAGAGCTTCTGCCGCCGGCCGTTGATCGCTGGCCACTCGACAGGCACACTACAGATGCCCGTCCGGCCGCCGTACGATCTGTACGAATTGGTTGGCACCCTGCCGGATACCGCAGGGGTATCGCAAGGACATAACCAGGGCACCGGACGAGTGCCTGCCGGACACCAGCCGATAAACGGGCCAATAATTCGACCCCATTTCCAAGAAAGTCGGCCGATCGCCGGTCGGCGACCCCCCGGACCCCGTCATGGCAGCGTACGGGGCACTTTTAATTGTGACTGTGACCGCCATATCGCACGATCTTTCGCCGACCTCTACACGCCGGCCGATGCCTAGAAATCGCACACGCCGCCCGGGCTCCGCTTTAATTGTGACTGAGGTATCAGCCCAGACTGGACAACGTATTCATTGCACTACGAATGACGCGAAGTGAGACCTATACTGGGCTACTGACTCAAATTACTAGAAGTGCAACCATTGAGAAAACTGACATTACGTTACGCTTTAAATGTGCATTATTGCTGTAACATTATGATACAAATACCGCTGAAAAGACAAACTTACACCTGTGGATATCCTCCCAGTATGCATCAGCTTCACTGGTCCATGCAGTCATTATCTGCTCATCTTTTTAGCCCGGATAAGTTGAACTTTTTCAAAGTAACACGAGTTATAAGGTCAGTTATTTTCAAACATAATAATTAGGCGTTGCGTGTCATACGGCTCTGTGCGTACACGCGGAACGGAGCTCGAATCATGATCGGCAGCGCGTACATACGCGTAAATGCCCCCGTTCGCTCATGGACGCTATACGCGCTGTATATGCAGTGCGTTGGGCGACGCACATTATATCCGAATGAATCACTGTCTTGTACGTGCATTGAAATCGAATATAAAATCATTTCTTTAACAAACAATATTAAACAATGTGAAGAATGTTCAATCTATTTGAAACTACTGTTATTTAGTATTAAATTGTGAAAATTTCGTCGGAACATAAACATTTGCGAGATGAGTTGCAATTTTGTCTTTTTTGGAAGAAAAACAATCCACTTGGTATATACCGATCATAGCGTTTAATAGTGTACAAAATATTGAGTGGCTCAGAGTGGAATGGGAGGAATATTGTCGCCAGGTAAAATCTGGACTTTTCCATTTACGAGGCGAAGCCGAGTGAAATGAAAAAGTCCAGATTATAATAAATATCTCCTATATGGGTAATTTCTTTCATAATATTCATAATTATTGACTTTAAAAAAAAAATAGTTTTTTTTTTTAAATTTATGTCATTTGTCAAATTTAAATAAATGTTTTAGGATCAGAACATTGTTATTGTAAAGTTGTCTTAATTCGGTAACTACCAACTGGGATCCCAGGGGTACAAATGTCTATTCATTGCCTTCGATTGGGACGAGTTCATGCTAGATTTCTCCGTACAGACGCCGTCAACTGTAACAATCAATATGTCTATACGGATGACCCTGCCAAATGAATCAAGTATGAAATGGGTTAATAGATGAAAAGGCGTGCAGCAACGAGCCCAACCGTCTACCGTATTTATTTACGGTCGGACCGTGGATGTATTCCCCGGGAAACCGTAAGCTTTTATTATTTCGCATTTGGGCCGAGCATAAATTAGGAATATTTTCAGGCACCTTTTGTTGAGATATGTGTTTGATTTTCTTACTTGAGTTACCCTGTAATGTTGAACAATGTATTGCTTTTGCGCTGTTGAAAAATCGCCTTTATTTAAAGTAACGAATCTTTAAATGTAGGCCCCTATACTGTAGGCCCCTTCATGTACATGAACAATAAATATATCCTATATACAATAAAATAACACAATAATGGAACTACACTGAACAAAAATATAAACGCCCCAAAATGGTTATTTGTCTTGATTTGTAAACAACATTTGTGTCCATCTCTGCCAGTGAAGAATTGCTCAATGATTCAGTGATTCATTCCACCCACATCTGTGTTGTGGGTGGAATCACTGCATCACTGAGCAATTCCTCACTGGCAGAGAAGGACACAAGTGTTGTTTACAAATCAAGACAAATAACCATTTTGGGGGCGTTTATATTTTTGTGGGCGTTTATATTTTTGTTCAGTGTATATATAGAAATCGGTTGTTTTTTTAACCAGACAATTAAAAATACACTTGTTTTAAAATACATTGTTTTAAAAGTGTTTATGTTTACGTGTGTTGAGTAGATCGTTCCATGATCATTGGCGACACGTTCGACAGGCGGGAGTGCCGCCTCTCCCCGAAGCCTCGTTATACATAACTCCACGCGGTCATTCATGTTGTCTTTACCGTTCATTGACTTTGAGACTTTGCCCAAATAATTGATACAAAATTATCACGTTGACAATATAGACGTTAAAATTAGACATCGAGTATACAGTGCATGTTTATAAACTGCATTAAATTAAATTTGCGCCACCCCGACGCAAATGTGATGCTATTCAGATTCGAACCGGGCCAAATGTGATGCTATTCAGATTCGAACCGGGCCACCTGAACTCGGCTATACTTCGGTGGTCGATTGTCGAGACGTCTGCACTAGACAGGTGGTCGTGGGTTAGAGTTCACCCGAGTAATGTATTTTCTAATAATAATCTCTCGGGACAACACTGATTAAAAAAATACGTCGGTGAAGAGCAAAACCCAAACACAAAATCCATCTTATCAGACTTGGATTTTATTTATCTTTATTTAAAAAATAAATACTCAGTTATAAAAGGTGCCCCCCCCCAAAAAAAAAAAAAAAAAAAAAAAAAAGGACAAAGCGTGCTTTAGCTGCACTAAAGCCAAATTGGTAAAAAGTCTTTTTGAAAGAAAAAAAGGTGACAATAATTATAGGGTCTGAAGCTAAAACCCATGGACCAAATAGGAATGTCTTGGTATCATTTTTTTCGAGAAATATTTTCCATCTATTGCTATAGGTAGGTTTGGTATAGGTTTTGGCTTTGAGTGGTGGAGGTGTGCTTGTCTAGAAGGATTCTCCATTCATTGGTATAGGTAATTTTGGCTTTGGGTGGTGGAGGCTAGGTACGTGTGCTTGT
The DNA here is from genome assembly GCA_037893245.1 of Crossaster papposus. Classification (NCBI taxonomy): domain Eukaryota; kingdom Metazoa; phylum Echinodermata; class Asteroidea; order Velatida; family Solasteridae; genus Crossaster; species Crossaster papposus. The sequence continues at coordinate 9,331 of JBAIAA010000918.1, read as the reverse complement.
CTAGAAGAATTTGTCATCCATTGGTATAGGTAGTTCTGGCTTTGGGTGGTGGAGGTGTGCTTGTCTAGAAGAATTCTCCATCCATTGATATAGGTCGTTTTGGCTTTGGGTGGCGGTGTGCTTGTCTATAGAAAGATTATCAATTCATTGGTATGGGTATAGTTTTGGTTTTGGGTGGTGGAGGTGTGCTTGTACGATTTTTGTGTGTGGACCACCCTGTATAGCTATAGGCATGGCCAAGAGTTGACCTCTTCTCTCGAGTTTAATTCGGTCAAGTCACATAGAGACACTCCGTTGTCTGGTCAGTATTGAAAACCGCCCCTTCTTCCTCGACCGTTCCCGTAAGCCCCTGAACACGCCAGACTTTGTCGTCGCCGTCACCACGGACCGGCGGGCCTCACCGAAGACGGCCGAAAAGAGACCCACGATGTCCTCGTAACTCTCCCGGACCGAGACCTCGAAGAACGGCAGTCCCAGGAGCCTGGCCAGATCCAGACCCTCGTTGTAAGTCACCACGCGAGACTGCACCAGGTCCACCTTGTTGCCTACAAGGAGGGCTATCGGCGGGGCTTTAGATCGCCGGACTTGGTCGATAGCGGCCTTGATGTGCGGTACGGCGCGAAGACTCTTAGCATCAGTCACGTCGTAGACGATGATGAAGGCATCGGCCCATTTTACCGTGCGCTCGAGCGAACAGTCGATCTCCATACACTCCTAAAAGTCAAATTTAATTTACTTTCAGCGAAATTCCATCCACAATATAAAGTATTTCGAATGATGACGCTGTAACAATTACATTACTAAAATCACGTAAAGTAAAAAAAATACAAACAAAATGTAATTCTTGAGCTGTAGGAATGTGTATTGTCTTCCAATAATTATTGTGTATACCCTCTACGTTAAAGAAATGCCAGTTTCCTTCTTAAAATAAATGTTGACGACATCGTGCTACCGCCACTCTACAGAGTTACACTTGATCCTAAATCGGAAGCAATTAAAATGTGTATTCTTAAATCAACGAAATTCCAGAACTAAAAACAAAAACAACCATTTTTTGTTTTTGTTTTGTTGTTGTTGGGGGGGGGGGGGTACTAAATATATTTTAAAAGCTTTTGCATTCCCCGGTTTCTGAGCCGGGCACATGGGGACATGGGAGAAAACGGGTCTCATATAGGTGGGGTGTGTCTTATGCATGCACCATTAATTTTAATCGCGCCCGTAAGTGGGCAATTAATACGAATAACCCTCTTGTAATAACCTTTTGTATAGCACTATACACTGTACTGAACAGCTAATGGGAACAAATTAATAATAAATAAAAAAGGTTTGCTTTAAAATTATTCATTTATTCAATTGTTTAGGGGACAGAAGTACTAGAAAAGCGCACCACACCAAACCGCATATACCATTATATCATATGCCATAATACATATACACCATGCATCGTACCATATACCATACCATACCATACCATACCATACCATACCATACCATACCATAATACCATATACCATTTTTTATACCATATACTATTTATACTGTTTTTACCATTATACCATTATACCATTATATCATACATCATACACCATACACCATACACCATGACTTCGCATTTTTGTATCACTGTGGAGACATGGCTTTGTTCTCGTGTACAAAATGGTTAGAAATTCGAGCACGTTTTTCAAAATGCTACCATTTTAACCATAATTGTTGTCCTGGGTTGAAATTTCGACCCAATATACCCTATATTATACCCTAACCCAAACACTAACCCTAACCCACATCCTAATCCTAGTTTTTGAGTAATTTAAGTAAAATCCCAAAATCTAATTCGTGAAATTCCGAGTGGGGACCTATTCATCTATAGAAATTTACCCTCCGGAGACGTTTTGTCTCCATTGTACACATTGTGTTCATGTCTCCAGAGTATACCGTATTTCGCACCACCATACGCCATACACCATACACCATACACCATACACCATACACCATACACCATACACCATACACAATACACCATACACCATACCATACCATCTTAGGCTGGTACTCGACAATTACTAGACTAAAACTCTGCGTGAGTTACGCTCGTTTCAGACAGGCGTTCCACAGTCGCGCCAAACCAAATGAGTGAATTGAGTCCGATGTCTGAAACGAATAAGGGCGACAATGCGCACCAGACGGCGAACGATCGACTGCTGGAGTTGTTATAGAGTGACTCAGGAGCGACTTGGTTTCAATTTGGTAATGCTAGGAGTCCACTGGGCCGCGCCAGTTGGTGCCAGTTCGCACCAAAGATTATGTGATTGGCGCGTAGTGGCTCGCTGTGGCGCCGAATTAATGTCCGCTCGGCATGTGTCGCCAAGTGGAATAAACTGGGTGCCATATGGCGTGCGCCAAATGCCACCCGGCTTGCTCCAAAATGTTGCGCCAGTTTGCGCCAGTTCGCGCCATTACACGGCCATTTGATTCCAAAATTCACCCTGTTGGCGCCATTCGCGCCAATAGACGGCTACTTTGCGCCACTTGGTGATTAGTTTGTGCCAAAGGTCGCCAAATTGGTTTGAACTTGCCGCCGCTTGGCGCTACTTGCCGACTATATAAATACCGGCCATCGGCTACCTGGTTCAGACCCTCCTCAGCTGCTGTTGCTAGGAGTCCACTGGGCCAGCGCCAGTTGGTGCCAGTTTGCGCCAATGCAATTTGCTGTGGCGCCTAGTGTCGCCAATAAGGTGCCTAGTGGCGTGTAGTGGCTCAAACTGCCTCCCAACTGGCTCGTGGTGGCCCGTAACGGCACCAAATTTGAATGTGGCGGCAAGAAAATTTCAAAATGTTTGAAATTTTCGTCGCGCCACTTGCATCGAGCAATCAGCGCCAAGTGTCCGCCAAGTGGCACCAAATGGCGCGAACATATCGCCCTTTGGCGCAAACAATCCGCCTATTGGAATCCACTGGAATGTAATGGCGCGCGCCAAATAATTCCAACAGAGGCGGATAGCCCGCCAAAGCGCGCCAAATGTGCAGTGGCGCGAGCCAAACGGCACCCGATTGGTGACTACTTCGCGCCAAATGCCACCTGGTTGCCCGCCATTCGGCGCTACTTGCCGCCTATAAAAGCAGCTGAGGAGGGTCTGAACCAGGTAGCCGATGGCCGGTATTTATATAGTCGGCAAGTAGCGCCAAGCGGCGGCAAGTTCAAACCAATTTGGCGACCTTTGGCACAAACTAATCACCAAGTGGCGCAAAGTAGCCGTCTATTGGCGCGAATGGCGCCAACAGGGTGAATTTTGGAATCAAATGGCCGTGTAATGGCGCGAACTGGCGCAAACTGGCGCAACATTTTGGAGTAAGCCGGGTGGCATTTGGCGCACGCCATATGGCACCCAGTTTATTCCACTTGGCGCCACAGCGAGCCACTACGCGCCAATCACATAATCTTTGGCGCGAACTGGCACCAACTGGCGCTGGCCCAGTGGACTCCTAGCATGTATGAACAACATCTCTACTAAATATGGCGCAACTTGGCGCGCGCCATTACATTCCAGTGGATTCCAATAGGCGGATTGTTTGCGCCAAAGGGCGATATGTTCGCGCCATTTGGTGCCACTTGGCGGACACTTGGCGCTGATTGCTCGATGCAAGTGGCGCGACGAAAATTTCAAACATTTTGAAATTTTCTTGCCGCCACATTCAAATTTTGTGCCGTTACGGGCCACCACGAGCCAGTTGGGAGGCAGTTTGAGCCACTACACGCCACTAGGCACCTTATTGGCGACGCTAGGCGCCAAGACAAATTGCATTGGCGCAAACTGGCGCCAACTGGCGCGGCCCAGTGGACTCCTAGCATTAGGCGAGACTGTTGAACGCCTGTCTGAACCGAGCGTTATATACAACTCTGCGTGAGTTCTATATACAGCAATTGGTTGTATCGTGGTTGTACATAGGCTAGGCTCTACTAGACTGTCTGTCGTGCATTTTTATATTTACACATAGCTAGTTATGACCGTCGTCGCGTCACGCGTACCTGAATATCTAGTCTGGTGTCCAATATTTCCAGGTTGACCCATGTTCCGTCTATATCAACATCCTGCTGATACGTGTTCTCTGTAATATAAACCCAAAGCCACAGAGCTGTGTAAGAAGGAACATTATGGTATACCTAATGATACAGTATATCAATAAATGACAGTCGCGGGGCAATATCCCTCTATTATTAACAGCAGCCACCATTTTGATTTTACATTATTGAATAAAGAGAACCAACCCCATACTGAAGAGAATTCCGATTCCGATTCCGAATACGATAAAATCGAGAATTCTATATAGACAACTTTAAGATTTCTGGGCATTGTCTTCAAAGCAAATTGAATAAAACTCGCAATTTTACGTTTAAAACCATTACATTTTTAGAACCCGTTGCTTTACTTTGAGTTTTAACTGTAATTTGGTGATCTTTTTGTGGAACCAATTATAGTCTGGAAGATCGAAAATGTCTTACACAGGGGTGCTACAAAAGGACACAGGTGTGGAATCAACAGACGAACTCGCAACCCTCATGCAAGACCGAATTACTTGGAAAAGCCATACTCGAGTCCGCCTGTGGGCGACCGAGTAGTAGTAGTAATTATAGTCTGTTACTTTTTTTATACTTTTGTCTGTGCTTTGTCATATTAAACATTTCTATTTCAAATCATATAACAGACTATATAAACTCTTTATCTTTTTTATATTTATATTCTTTTTAAATATTGTTATACATGTATTTGGTCAATGTAAACTTTCCTACCTTTATTTCTTTCGTAATCTCCAATAAATCGTCTCGTCAAAAACCGTACAGTTAAAGCTGAAGTGAACAACATAAATGAAATTAAACCTTTGCAAATAGTTTATTGCAACTCGCATTTCGGTTTTTTTCTATTAGGCCTAATACCCCATTTCACCTTTCGCTATAATACCGAAATTACTGTCTTAGTTTTAAGACAGCAATTTCGGTAGGCCCTATTCAGACTTAGGCCTAGGCTATACAAGTTTTACATATCGTTGCTCAGAACAGCATTTAGGAGTTAGAGAGCACATGCTGCAGTTTGAGTGTGTCCAACTGCCTACCAGTGACGTTAAATAGGACAGCCTTATTGATTCAGGAAATTATAGAAATCGAACAATGTGAGTTGGACATTGAAGTTTGAATTAATAGGAATGTTGACAACTCTGGAATCCAGTTGTGTATAATAATTATACAAATCGCTATAACCGGTGTTTCAGTCACATTTTCTTCAATTACTTTCAGTTCTGGTTGTTTGGAAAACCACACAAAGCTGAATTGATTTAAATAATTACAGAGCGACAGCACAACAGCACAACAGCTTGTGGTAGAAGATTTTAGGGGCAGGTTTCATCAGGGACGAACTTGGTTCACTAGTTTTTGGTTTGTGACGTACCTGGCGCATGCGCCATGGCGTTTCACGCCAACGACTCTGTAGTCGAACTTTGGTGGCATTGAAACTTCGAACTCACACCTGAGAAATCGTGTTAATTTTAACACGATATTGCCGTTTATTTACACCATTGCGTAGTTTAGGATATCTTACATAACCACCGTTTTTATCATACAACAGTGACAAAAGTGACAGAATCACAAACCAACGTGGAAAATATATACCATTTTGCACGGCAACGTTTCGTTGACTGCCATTTTTTGTGGATTGTTAGTCCCCGATGCACTATGCATAAAAAAAACACGTTGCTATTGATAACCAGCGCGAGGTTGGCCTCGAATAGTCGACTGTGGACGGTCTATTCCATCGTCGACTAGCGTGAGTTCGATCAGAGTTTAGTCAATATGGTTAACCATAGTCCTTGATCGAACTTGCCTATATAATTGACAGGTCGCTAGCCTATACAGAAGGCTCAAAGGTAATACCAACTCTGCCTGTGTTTTCTTTCATATTAGTTTTTATTACATCATCAACAACAACAAAAACTTACCAGTCTTCCCACAACCCGACCTCCCTAAGACCGCTACTTTCAGGCGGTCAAGTTTCTTCTTATTTCCGTTTGACATATTAAAAACGCTGCACAGAGACTTTTTCCCCACAACATTCAACGGAAACATGGATGCCAAGATGAACTTTATACTACGTACCAGGAGGGTATGTTTTATGACAATCATACTATAAATACACAACAGGCTGGCATCAATTGAACACCGTTGGATCGGACAATAATTGGCAGCTCGTGCAAATACCAACTGCCCATGTGGGACCCAATTGTTAAGTTCAGTTGAAGTAGTCTGGTGGTAAATAAACACCCTGGTGTTTGCTGTGTATTCAAATGCGGTCAGGTAACCGACCCTAGTGGACCCAATTTCTTTCTTATCGCACAGTCAGTCACGCGGACGTGCGATAGCGGTATTGACTGCGAAATCATCAGGGCAAAGACCGCGACGATAATCGTTGGCAAATATCAGCTATAATAGTCGATTGTTATTTATTCCCCCTATGATTGCACAACAGTTAACGTGATACTTAGTGTGTCAGTGATTTGATGGGGGTTGCACCCTGGAAAATATTTGTTTAATTGAGTTGACAATTTTCGAGCATTGTATTTGTTATGAGCTTTCGAATGAGACATCGCACACAAAAATCAGCCCACTGTGAGTTATTTATTAATTAATTTCAAATGTTGAATTAAGAGGGTCTTGCCCGCTCCTAAAAGTAGTACATGTATGCGCAAAATAGTCTACTATTGACAAACGTTAACTGTTAAGATTCATAAGCAAAACATACATGTCTTACCAAAAAGTTAAAATACAAAGAAAATAGGACAACATGGGGTCCACGATTGGAAGTATTTACAACGCTGTCAGTATAGACGTACAATCATGTACTTGGATTCGTCATCTCCGTCCTATTATTGCTTCGTACGATAATATTACTACAGATACACATATACGGGTCAACAATCTTAAATTTAAAGCGAGGTAAAATCTTCAATATTAGAACTTGTAAATATAATTTAAAGTCTAATTTAAAATTAGCGATTAATGATTTCACTAATGTTTTAAGCCACATTTAAATTGGACACATATTTAGTCTGGCACCATTTATTTGACTAAATTATGCCTTTGGTGATAGACATGGCATTCACGTTGTTAAACAAATTTACGGCCATGTCATATTTGTTCCCATGTTTCTAAATGGCCTCCATCATTAGCCTTATTATATGGTACTTCTAATTCACCGTAGCGGAAATAGACGTAAAATAGCTATTAATTGCCATGGTTGCCACGGAAACCGACTTGAAAATTGTATTAACAAAAATAAAGTTTTTGTGAGTCTTTGTGAGTCAAAGCCATTTTATTCTTCTAATAAAAAACCCAATGTTCCAATGTGCGGGCCCCCTTGGTCATTATAATTATTTTATTTTAAGGGAACGGGGTTTGTGATTAGACTGGGCAATCGTCCGACTGTTCTACTACCAATCTAGCACTTTTTTTGTAGGCATTTCCTCATCGTGAGCTGTCCATGTGCCTGTCGCCTCATCTCATCCTCAGAGACAATTGGACCATTGTCGTACGCGGACTCCCAGCCAACGGCAGGCTTGTTGCCGTACCAACTAAGCCGGTCAAAGGTCATGAGCAAGTTGGCACCGACCGTTTCTAGCGTTAGGACGGGGAACTCCTCGTAGGACAGGCGTCGGTAGAAGTCTCCCATCGGTTCCAGGCATATCAGAAAGGCTTGCTTGCACCCGAGTTCCTCCACCATGTACCTTTCGGTTAAGTGCATGATTTCCTTGCCCAATCCCGAGCCGCGTAACGATCTGTTGATACAGACTCCTTCTATGAAGGCGCTCTTGGGCGATTCCGGACGAGAAACCATCGCCAACCGTACGTGTCCGATCGCCTCATCGGGCAAACCTGCCCGGTGCTTGATAAGAACCAAAGAGCACGGCAGGCCGGTGCATTCGTGGCTCTCCAGTTGATGCAACCTCTCCGTCGTAGAGTGCGGCCAGATGCTTTTCAAGAGTTCTTCGCAAGGGCGAAATAGATCAGGGCGAGTATGCAAGCATTGCAGTGAACACGGTGCTGTCGGTGGAGAGTTTGTTGCCATGTTGCTTTCAAATTGAAAATCCAGTTATTTAAACATACAGTTTGTTGTCATCGTGTGTGGTTAGTACACCTTGATCCTCTACTAATAAATACAGTAGCAACACTGCAGTGATGACGTGAAAGGTCATTTTGATTTGGACTTTGTATACACAAATATTTTTCACCTTTATTTAATTCTTCTTGACGGTTTGATTTTCTTACTCAGAATGTACAAAAGACAGACGAGACAAAACGGAATAATCTTATTTTAATTTCTTTGGTACATAAAAAAGCTACACTATAATTAGACATTAAACATGTGTATGTAATGGTTAAGTAACTAACGGGACAAACACAATGTACATGTATATGTACAGTGAAATCTTGATATGCATTACAACGATTAAAAACACGATATAGCCTACATAATTTTCGAAGACGGCATGATATTGTTAATGTCTATCAGCCAGAAGTGCATCTATATCAATGGAAGTGGTTTAAACACAACATCGGGCTTGTCTGATTTCGTTCTTATACTCAACTGACGATTTTCGCCTGGTTCGCCAAATATTTAGCAACCCACTCGATGTTAAGATTGACTTGCATCACGGCAGTGTCGTAAGCATACTGCGCTCCACCAAACTCACGCCCATTCCCGAAATCCAGTAACTATAGAAAGGAAAAGATGAAACAACTTGATGTTCGGAGTCTTACTTTAAAAAATGAATTTTAAAATGCATGTGAAAAATGTTAAATCTTATGGTTGCCGATCATTTCAATAAAAGTCTATTACATTTTCCTTCTGTTTGTGGTTTTATAAGGTGTATAATACCTCTTTGAGTTTTTCGGTAGTGCTGAAAGTTGCTGTAACGGAACGAATAAGCTCAGAAGCCCAATGGACGTCGAAGGATTCACTGTAAATACAAATACGATCGTAATGGCGATAGAAGTCATTCTGGCGACAATGGCGTGAAACCAGCAACAAATAAACAAACAGGCAGTGGCAGAGACAGAGACAAGGACAGGGACAAACAAAAATGTGTGCTCTTTTCTCTTTGACGTGTTTGCTGCTTATACGTTCTCTGTCAAGTGAACTGTGGGTTTATTTGTTATGTGCCAACGTCGACTCAAGTTTCAAGTTTAAGTTTATTCACACACGTATTTCAATGTTGGCAACAACAAAACAATCATTACAAGTAAGCACAGTATAAATACAAACAGTTCAAATGATAATATGAACATTAA